>CM059583.1:82872500-84072500 GCA_030407085.1 Trichopria drosophilae
AGGAGATCTTCCTCCTAACCAGATGCTAAGAATTTCTCAAAGTATGTCCATGTAAATTCTGTATCCATAATAACATGGACAGTAACGTCACGTCATGCTATCGATATTACAGATCAGGTTAGGCTGCCATATGATAGGCTTCAGGGGGAGGGCATATCGTGTTATGCTCGGCCGTGTACGCGGCTGCATTGCATACATGCAATTGCACAATATTTATAGGCCAACAGAACGCAAAGGGGCAACCAGTACCACTACATGAGGGTCTTCAGCGAGCACTTTAGCGAAACTGAAGGTTTTTACTCGAATTGGTGACTTATGCGACGTACACCGACTTACTGAAATACGTGGCTTAGCGAAGGGCCACTAGAACACATTGTTGTCACGCAAGGTGACTAAAGACAAAAGTTTTTTCAACTTTCTGCCGCTCCCGCCATGTTGGATGCCAGTTTCGCGAAGGAGGGACTGGCCGGGTGCAATAAACCCTTCTCAAGTACAACTAAATGCTTGACAGGTATTTTATTGATGCTTTGGGGATATCGCGTACATAAACTTGAATTCGCGATACGCGTAATAAATCTCACAAATATGGTTATTTTCGTACAGCGTAGCGACAAATAACAGAGCACCGATTCATTAGGAAACAAGAGCGAGAGTGACTCGTGGGGAGTCTTGCCGTAGCACGTTGATTCGCCAATCACGTGATCGACATATGCTGCCTACGCAATATACATGTAACCATATGCGTCAGAGACGACACCGGTAACGTAGTAATCTACCTTGTCGGTAACATACCGCCCGTCTCGTATCGGTAGACGATACGAACTACTGATATAGGGTACACTTATTCAATTCTGCTACTTTTATTAATCACTTAACTTATTATTAAAGAACAATTTACGAACTAAGAGGGTTCCGCCCGGCATGAGGAAATCGCATACATAGATTAAATGATGCTGTCGTCAGGAAGCTTACACAACTGAGAAATCGCACGCTTATACTAAGACTTAGAGGTTCGGACAGTCACCACGATAACGCGACCATCTGGTCCATGGTACACTTCGGAGATGCGACCCAGACTCCACTTTGACGGGGGGAGCAAATTGTCCTTTAAGACCACTAAATCGTTTACCTTAAAATCTAGATTAGCCGTGCGCCATTTTTTATGCTGTTGCAGGGAGATAAAATAATCCTGCCACCACAGCCGCCAGAAGCTCTCGAGCATACGTCGTACGCGAAGCCAGTGCGTCATGTGGCTTTCTGTGAGATCGATTAAAGACGGCTCAGATACACTAAGTAGATGAGCGCCGATGAGGAAATGATCCGGTGTGAGCGACCTTAAATCCGATGGATTATCGGTTAATGCCATCAAAGGCCTGAAATTGAGGCACGCCTAAATTTCACACAATAGCGTGTTAAATTCCTCCTGTATTGAGAGTGTGTAAGCCCACGACTCCACGATGGTGGTGCTTCACTTCTGCTTCCCAGATACCACCATGATGTGGCGCATAAGGCGGAATGAAGTGCCATCGAGTCCCATCGGCAGCCAGACGTGCGGCGAGCTCCTGATCTCTCATTACACTACGAAATGCATGGGTCAATTTCCGATCAGCGCCCTAGAACGCGGGTCCGTTATCGCTGTACATGCCGGACGGCACTCCTTGGCGTCCCGCGAACCGTTTGAATGCCGCAAGAAATATTTCGCTAGAGTAATCTCCTACTAGCTCGAGGTGGATCGCGCGTGTGGATAGACAGACAAATACCGCAACGTACATTTTGTGGGTTTTTTGTCCTCGTCCTGTGATGGCTAGGACCGAGTAAAGTCCAGCGTAGTATGCCCTAGTGCACAAGAAGGGGCGAGACTGTGAAACGCGAATTTTCGGAAAATCACTCATAATTTGAGTGGAAGTTTCAACGCGTTGTCGTACGCAAGGAACACATCGATGTATGTAAGCCTTAACTAGATTACGTGCGCCTATTATCCAAAATTCCTGTCGTAGGACTTTCAAGATAAACTGAGTACCTCCATGAAGGCAGACGATGTGGATATGCGCGATGATAAGGACACTTACCCGATCATGTGACAGAATGACGGGAAATTTCTCACTAAATTGTAGGGCTGAATTTCGCAAACGTCCACCTACATGTAAGAGCCCAGTCTCATCCAAGAAAGGGTTCAGGCTAGCTAGACGACTACGCGGAAAAATCGATTTTCCTTGAGCCAGAGCAGCAAACTCTGCTGCAAAACTCAATCGCTGACTTTCTTTTAACCAAAATGTCTTAGCATTGATAATTTTGTCTACGGTGATATTTAGCGTTGGTTGCTGTTCAGAGGACTGTTTCCGACAAGAATTAACACAGCGTAAAAGATACGCGGTTACTCTTAGGAGACGTGGCCATGAGGAGAAATGCGTTGAAAGGTCCCATCCACATAGTTTAGTTTGAGTGATATTGGCCTTTTTGCACTTACCTTCGGGTACTATTTGAAACTCGAAATTGAGTGGATTAGATGGCCAGCAACCTGAATCGGAGTGTAGCCAGACAGGACCATTCCACCATAACGAATGTGAGAGCAAATCAGAGGTGGACATTCCGCGGGATGCGCAGTCAGCAGGGTTGCTGCCGGAAGGGACGTAGCGCCATGTGTTTCTGGGCAAGCGCGTTTGTATCTCTGACACTGCTTAGCGACAAACGTTTCCCATAATGAAGGATGCTGGCTGATCCAATGTAGCACGATGTTTGAATCTGACCAACAGTAGGAGGGAACGTTACCTAGATGCATTTCATTCATTACCATTTCGTCCGTTTTCGTGAGAAGAAACGCTGCGTTTAATTCCAATTTTGGAATGCTCAACGTTTTTAGCGGGGCGATTTTCGTCTTAAGAGCAGTGACACGTGGAGTGTCGTTGGGACTCATCACGCGTAAATGCGCCCAAATGCTCCCACTGTTGAAATTGAGCAGTATACAGCGGTTTGTATTTCGTTAATTTCGATAAAACTAACGCTTTGTAGGATATCGCGTACATTAATTTGAATACAGACGCGTAATAAATCTCGTAAATATGGTTCTTTAAAAAAAAACGGAGCACCGATTCATTCGGAAGCAAGAGCGTGACTGACTCGTGGGGGGACTTGTCTTAGCGCGTTGATTCGCCAATCACGTGATCGACGTACGCCACGTACGCAATACACATGGAACCATACGCGTCACAGACGACACCGGTAACGTAGTAATCTACCTTGTCGGTAACAATTGTGGGTGCGAATTAGCAAGATTTAAACCAAACGTCATCGACTGTATGACGTAGCTCGAAAGAAAAATAAAACTGATTAACGGTGCGATCTAGCGTCAAACCAAAATAAACTCTTTAAATGCGCGACTTCGAGCAATATCAAAATAATCTCGTGGTCTACGCGATTTAGCGCAAGACTAAACGAGACGGGCGATTGCGCGATTTAGCGCGACTCAAATTTAACCAAAAAATTTGTGCGATTTAGTGCGAATCAAATTAACCTAAATAATTTGCACTAATTAATGCGTATCGAATTTAGGTCAATAACCTGCGCGAATCAAATTTAACGCGAATCCACTTTAACTATATAATTTGCGCGGCTTAGCGCGATTCAAATTAAACTCAATAACTTGCGCGAATTAACGTGAATCAAACTTACATTATGTCTGCGCACGTTGTCATAAGCAAACATTGAATTTTATTAAGGGGTATGCCTCAACGCACTTAATTTTAGCTAAACAAACAGACCGGCTAATGCGACTGAAGATTCTTAAATAGTTTGCGCGAATTTGCGCGGAGCAAACTTAAAATTTTAAATAGAGGTTACGACTTAGCGTAATCAACGTTAAACGTGTAATCTAGCACAAACTGAACGGTCTTTTCTGAAACTATACAATTTTAACGCAATATGAGCTTAACCGAAATAATGTGCGGAGGCATGGGTGGAGGTATGTACACCATCAGGTGAGTCATACGCTATTTCTTTGCACAATCGGGACAACAGTACAACTCAACGCGCCAACCAAAAAAAAAATGTTAATCTTATACAGGTAGGGGATGATAGTCTCATCGAAGTCGTTAAATCGCCAAGCGACAGACGATAGTTCCGTTAGTTAGACGCAATATGAAACAAGTAATTGAAGTGTGCATCTCTGAGGGCACGGTCTCGCCATTCCGCTGGGAGGACTAATTTCCAGGCGTCGAGGTTGGTCAGGGCGGATTCTATAAACGGATGGGGTCTATGGAAATATATTCGGTCACCTTCCATTCTCCAAACGGGGTACTTCGAAGGGAATTTCCGAATATGTTCCATCTTCTGCGTATACCATTGATCCGTAATATTCCCAAAGGCGCAAACAGCTGGAAAAATCTTATCTCACGACGTAAAGTCAGGGTAAAGTAACGCATGTGTTGAGGTATCGAATATCTCACAACAAGATACGAATGTTTATGTCAACTACAATATTAAGTAAATAATCAGATTTTACATTTAGCGAAAATGGTTATTGAAAGTTAATAAGGACGAGCTATATTCTTTTCCATTATTTTTGTGTCAATGTATTTTTATAATTTTTATTTTTAGTGTTTAATTACACTTTGTTTATTATTCTAGCCATTTACGTTATTAACATTGAATCTCGCTAGATTTTTATCATAATAAAGCATAAGTAGTTGCACATTATCATTACGCAAACTCATTGCAAGACATCAACATCTCAATTGTGTTATTTAAAAATAAATAATTATTGGTTTTCATTAATAATACTCATTTCTTTCATAAATAAAGAAAGCGTTGTGGATTGTTTGTTACTAATTAGAAAGATTATTTTAATTTATGGGAGAAATGCAACGAGCCGAGACAGACAAAGATAAATTCATTGGGCGCCAAAGTGTCTACTTCGGAATTTGTAGTTGTTCGTCCAGTATTGAGTATATATTTATATTTATTTAAGATTACGACTTGCATCTGTCCAACTTGTGGGGAAGTATATCATATAAAAATTTAATCCGTTTCTGTGCGGCACATTATATCAAATAAGTGCCCGGGTGTTTAGAGTCGACGATTACGGTGTCTATGTAGTGGGCTCCGAGTTTTTTCATGTTATTAGCTGAAATACGTGCCCCGGATGTTCAGGGTTGCCGATAACGGGATCTAAGTAGTGCGATCCGTCTGGTTTCATGTTATTGGCTGCAATACGAGCACTGGGTGTTCATTCCCGCCGATTACGGGGTCTAGGTAATGCGTTCAGCGGTTTTTCATGTTATTACGTATAATATCTGTATCGGGTCTTCGGGGTTGCCGATTACTGGGTATAGGTAACGCGCCCCGCGGTTTTTTATGTTATTAGCTATAGTATGTGCCCAGGGTGTTCATGGCCCTTGATTACTGTGGCTAGGTAGTAGGCTCTGTGGTTTTTCATGTTATTAACTGAAATAAGAGCTCCAGCTGTTTAGCGTCGCCGATGACAGTGCCTAAATGCTGCGTATCCCGGTTTTTCTCTCCGATTATGGCGTCTAGGTAGAGCGCTCTGTCTTTTTTAATGTTATTAGCTTAAATACCAGCACCCGCTTTTTAGGTTCGCCGATTACGCGGTCTAGATAGTGCGCTCCATAGTTTTTCATGTTATTAGCTGAAATGCGTGCTCCGAAAGTTCAGGTTTGCCGATTATTGTGTCTATGTAGTGGGTCCGAGATTTTTCATGTTATTAGCTAAAATACATGCCTCGGGTGTTCAGGAATGCCGGTCACGGTGCTTATGTAGTGCGCTCAGAGATTTTTCACGTTATTATCTAAAATGCATGACCCGGGGGTTCAGGGTTTCCGATTATGCTGCTGAAGTATTGCACTTCGCTGCTTTTTTATGTTATTAGCTTAAACACTTGCATCAAGTGTTCAGGGTCTCCGATTATGAGACCTACGTAGTGCGATACGTATTTTTTCATTTCTCTCTCTCCCTCTCTCCAGGACATAAAATGCCATTTCATCGATAGTTCCAGGACCACGGGACGTATAATCAAAATTACCTAGAACCTAGCTTCCAAAGCTTCCAAATAGGCGTGGTCATATTGGGTTAGGACAGTTTGTTGTGGGAAATCAGCAGCCCTCCGAGTATAGGTGGCGAATTGCAATTGGAGAGTGATGGCAATCAAATGAATGTGTATATATACTTTTACCCATATTATCCAGTATCAAATGCTTCAGAACGGTTCTGAAATCGGTGCTAAGAGTAGTTTAATATATATAAGTTAGTTATAAAATGATATCTATATGTAGAACAGACATACAGATTGTTACTTACACGCTAGCATGGGGCTTTTTTTTCGAAAAGTCACACGCAAGACCAAGATCCGATATCCGAACATGTCCATGTTCGTCTAAAAGAATATTGGCTGGTTTCAAGTCTCTATAAACGATAAATCGTCGATGCATATGCTCTAATCCCAGAATCACCTCCGCTGCATAAAATTTCATTTCAGGCTCATTGAACACACCATGCTGGCTCAAATGATAATGTAGGTCCCCACCATTCATTAGATCTAATATAAAACAGAGTTTATCTGGAGTGTGAAATGCATATGTCATGCAAACGATGAAAGGGCAATCTACCTGTGAATCATACATTAATGTTATGAGATATGTAGAATATAAAAAGTATTTGCAACAAATGTACTACATAAATGACAATAATGATATGCAAGTGATATATATATAACCATGTAGGTAAGTCTGTACTTTATAGTAGCAGGAGTCTCCGAATATTTGGGGAGACAATTGAATATATTAAGAAAGTGATTAAAAAAATTAAATCCATATCGGTTGATAAACGTGGAAGAGCATTACTCAATACGCTGAATAACGGGCTACTGCTTTCGGTTAAATTAAATATAATATACCACAATAGTTCTAGATCCAAACATATATAAAAATAACATCAACAAGAACAATAGTAGCGTTTATTGTAACAGAATTGTTGAATACACATTTTTCTGGTACATCCAGTCCATCGCCATGATACCGCACAGGCTTTTCAAATCTTCACGAAGGGTGCATAGATTCGTTGTACGTTTACGCAATTTGATCAAAAAGCCATTTCGATGGTCGATTGTGATCGTTCATGATCAAAACTGATCTGCTCCCGAAAAACAACAACTGTAAATGCAGGAAGTATTCTAACTTTCAACGTCTCCGAATTGAAAATTGGATTTACTACATTACTGACCCCGTGTGCTCGCAAATGGCCGAGAAACTGATAGCGGGCGGGTGGGGGGGGGGGGGGTGAAAGTACTATTACGGTTTTTCTTTAGAGACAGAGTGCAGTTTAAATTGCGTAGTACGGAACTTTTCCCCTTACTTTTCTGAACGCTTTCGTCGTTTAACTTTGGTGAACGGTGCAATTTTGTAAATAGGGCATTTCGCATGAAGTCATCCACCTTGAAAAATGTTATTTTCTCAATAGTTTTGAAATTTTTTTAATCTATGGTCCTACTGATAATAAAGCTTTGGTAACAATTTGAGGAATTTAGTACATGGAGTTGACTAGTAGTAGGGGTTCAAATTTCTACCAAAAGAAAAAGCTGTTTATATATTTATGTATATATATGGTATATATATATATATATATATATATATATATATATATATATATATATATATATATATATATATATATATATATAGAAACAAGGTGTCCCATTTTAAATAATGGATAGGAATATCACGGAAGGTAAGCATTTTCAGAAAAAATATTTCAAGCATAAGTTGTAGCATTTTTCCCTGGCTATTTAATGGTGATATTGAATTTGGCTTGAACATGACCTTGCAGGTTATTTCAAGGTCAGGTTTATTTTTTTAAATGCCCCCTATTTTTTTAAAGATTCTGAAAGAGCTGGGAATTTTGCGTCCGAATATGTGACCGATATTTTGTTCAAGGGCATTTCAAGGTGAAACTTAAAAGTCCCGGAACGGCGAAATATCTCAGCGGGAGTACATTTTCGGGGAAAATGTTAAAGACAAAAGTTTAAGGATTTTCCCTTATCTATCTAATGATATTATTAATTTTAACCTTGACTATTATTTTGAAGGTCAGTTCAAGGGCAATTCAATTTTTTCAAATGGAACACCTTATTTTTTACCTCCGAAGTGGAAAAAGCGGAAGATTGAAAAATATCGAGAAAGATAGAAAAGAATCGAAAAGAATCGAAAACATATTATGTGCGATTCTTACACGGCATATGGCGATGCAGTCGGTATTGAGTACGTATTAGAGTATAGTGAATTATAATAAGATTTCAGTCTAATGTAAAAGAATAGGAACGATATGTCATATCGAAAATAATGTAAACAGTGACGGGACCTGGCGGGGATGTTTGTTCCCTCCGCCAACGTAAGGTTGACGAGACCTGGCGGGGATGTTCGTTCCCTCCGCCAACGTAAGATAGACGAGACCTGGCGGGGATATTCGTTCCCTCCGCCAACGTAAGATTGACGAGACCTGGCGGGGATGTTCGTTCCCTCCGCCAACGTAAGATTGACGAGACCTGGCGGGGATGTTTGTTCCCTCCGCCAACGTAAGATTGACGAGACCTGGCGAGGATGTTTGTTCCCTCCGCCAACGTAAGATTGACGAGATCTGGCGAGGATGGTTGTTCCCTCCGCCAACGTAAAATTTACCATATATTCAATGAGTATATAAATGATATATTATAAATTATATTATTTCCAGGAATCTAGGAAATCCCCTAAATTATAATGTGAATAGAAAACGGAACTAATGAGACAAGGGCTACTTAGCGAGTGGGAAACGTAGTCACAAACCGTATAAATACCGCTGCAGGGCCACCATCAGTCCGTATTCCATCCGAAGATCTATCGGGCTGCATCGCGAGTAAAGTACCATTGTAGATGGTAGAGTATAGACGGGGTGGTTGAGGAGAAGAACAAGAAGAGTTCTGTTTCCCTTGATTTGCAGGACGTGCTCCCATCAACGTACGTTACAATCGATAAAGACCGAAAAAGATCGAGAAAGATAGAAAAAGGTCAAGAAAGATCGAAAATCGGTAGTCGAGACTTTCGATACGAGACAAGTCTGTACGAGGTGCTTTGAAAGGAGACATTGTCGTTCTCATCTGGAGTTACACGAGATGAGACATGGCGGGAAAATATGAGAAATATTGTTGTCTCGAATGGCATCACTAATCTTATTCGATATGGCTTCTGAATTATTAAATCAAAACATTGTCCATCTTGGGGTACTTTATTCTACGTTTTAAGGAATGTAAAATTCTTTATTAAATATTTTCAAGTCATTACAAAATAAATTCCGTACCTGCGTTAATTTATTTCTTTTTGTTGGTATTGGTGCTTATAATATGTATGTATGCTTGAAAAATTATTTTTTGTAATAAAGTAAATGCTCAATTTCATTTCGTTACATAACCTTTAAACCTGACTGTGCATTAATTATTCAAGACTTGACACACACTTTTTTAGCTTTCTGTTCAGGTTACACATTTAAACAATAAAACTTATCTAAAAATTAATTTTTATCTTACATAATTTCAAATTATACCCCGAACGAAATAGCAGATATTATGCCGAGGTAATTATGCAAAAGCTGCATAATTATATGGTAATCGCTTTCTCAATGTAAGACACCCGAACGATCGTACCGATGCGAGACTTGTAGAACGTCAACGCCGAAGACTAGTTTGTTCTCGACAAAGACGACGACATATCATACCACAAAGAGATGATCCACAAGTGCTTGTTGTGTTAGGTATAGTAGAAATCGATCCTCATATTATTACTCGAGAAATTGAAAGACAATTAGATGTTCCAAAATCCACGGTATACCGAATATTGAACGTTTATAAATCGCATCCTTATCGCATAACTTTGACACAAGAATTGCAAGCCGGAAACTTCGAAAGAAGGCTACTGTGTTGTAGATTGATACAAACAATTATACAACCAGATCCGGAATTTTTTCGTTACGTCTTATTTAGTGACGAAGCTACTTCCATAATACTGGTCAACTTAACAGGCGTAATTGTCTGTAGAAAATCCTCATTTGCATTGCTAAGTAAATCATCAGCAACGTTGGAGTTTGAGCGTTTTGTGCGGAAACTTTTTTGCAGTTGGACCTTATTTCTTCGACGAAAATGTAAATGGTCACAACTATTTACAATTTTTAATTAATGATTTACCGAGATTGTTCGAAAATGTTGATCTACACATGAGAGTTCGCATGTGGTTTCAGCAAGATGGCTCATTATGTAAGGATAGTTCGTGATTATTTAAATAACAGATTCACGAATCAATGGATTGGACGCGGTGGATTTGTAGAGTGGAGTACGATGTATCCAGATTTGACTAGTTTGGACTTCTTTTTGTGGGGTTATCTGAAAAATATTGTCTACGCTGAAGCACCCACCACAAGAGACAATATGATGGAACGCATAACAGAGGCATATCACAACATTCCAAGAAATGTTCTTCTGGCAACCATTACAAGTTTTCAAAATCGCCTTGTCAATAACGGTCAATTATTTGAACATTTCATTAGATAAATATACTTATGGGGTGGGCTTTTTTGATCAACTGGTTCATTATTTACCTTGCCTTCAGTGGTTGGGTGCCCCCATGTGACCACCTTGTCGTGGTGGGAATGCTGTGGCTTACGATCTGCTCGGGCTATATCAGTTCATGTTCAACCATACTGAATGCTGGCCAACAGGGAAGTCCAAACTACCGGACACAAACCGACAAGAACTACAGCACCTCGCCAAGCAGCGTGTGTCCTAAAGTCGCAGACAGGCGCGGCACAGCAAATACGAACAGGACCGATTAGCCGGCTGTGTTTTTTCACAATATTTCCTCAACTATATGGATGATTCCTCTGTCTTAGCTTAAGATTAAAATTAAGGTAATTATTGTACAGACGTAAAATCTTGTGCGACGTCCACTCCCGGGGTGAAAAGTAAAGGGTTCCATTAAAAAAATCTACTCAACCTTGAGATTATTTTGAACGTCGAGGTCAAGGTCCATATCAAAGTCACATGCGGTCGCGAAATCTTCCTCTGTTCCCATTTCCATGATCAAAACGTGAGGCATTCCATTAAAAAATTCGACTTCATCTTAAAATGACCTAGAAGATATCGGTGAAGGTCAAGGTCTAAGTCATATTCTGACGTAAAATCTTCCGCTTTTTCAACTTCCGGGGTAAAAGATAAGGTGTTCCATTTGAAAAAATTGACTTGACCTTGAACTGACGTTCCAAATAATAGTCAAAGTCAACATTAATAATATCATTAGATAGATAGGGGAAAATCCTCAAACTTTTATCTTTAACATTTTCCTAAAGGTACCAGGAGGGCGAGAGGGGTCGAAAATCTTAAAAGGCAACGTAGGGCGAGTAGGGGCTCATTTAAAAGGTAATTTCGAGATGATTGTCGCAGTGCCCTATATGAGCAGTGTTTTGGATTCGTCTTTTGGAGATTACAAGTGTCGATCCTGAGAACAGGCAATTGATTAAATTCGTCGAAACACATGCTCTAGTGTTTGATAAATTGTGCCGTGTAATCTAATGAAATGGCCATTAGCAACACCTCACCAGCTGTATTATCAATCGATTTGGCAATAAGGTTGAAGAAATTTCTGGTTTAAACATTTCCTCTGTTTCCTGCTTATCTTTATTCGTATAAATTGGAAGGTCTTGATCTTCATTCAGTATACGTATACATTACGGAATATATTCTCCATTCAAAAATTGATCAGGCGATATCAGACGGATCAATGGAAAAATTGCACCTTGCTATTCGAATGCCAGGTCAGATCAATTTCTCGCGTTTATTCGCTTAGTGCGGTTAGCCCATCAGTTAGGTGATATCATTACTTTTTCCTGGCCGTATATTATTATTATTCTTTTATACCGCGAGGGGCCATATATGCGGATTAAATTATATGATGCATTTCAGAAAAATTAAGAAGAAAAATGATGTGTCCGTGTCCTAAAAATCGTGCAAAATATATTTTTTCTCGTAATAGGTACGCTTAAAAAACGTCAACAATAAAGCTACAAAAAATAGATAAAATCTGTAAAGCAAGTACATAAAAAGTGTTGAGACATCTTTTAGATTACAGCCCTACTGAAAATTGTTACATGATATATCATGTGACATATCTTGTGAGAATTTGTCAAATGATAAATCACCTGGTTTATCATGTGATAAATGTAAACGACCATAAACAACTTAAATAATAAGACGAATTATTATAGATATTTAAATTCATTTTATTAATATTTATGTGAATGTTAGATATGTTATTACGGAATATAGTTTTACAGTTTTGTTCGAAAATATATTTATGAACCTGATAATAATCTACCCCGAGCGAGGATCGAACCTGGGTCTTCCGTTTACTATGCTGACGCCTAAATCACTACACTACGCAAGTGATTTAGCTACGAACAAGCGTAACTTATACTCAAACGTAGCAGGCATATTGATGAATGCGGGTTCAGTTTACTATGTATTTAAATTCGTTTTTAGTGATATTGGCATTTCTATATAAGAAACAATTATATTTTCAATTTTATTTTCATATTTATTAGTAATTTGTAATAGGTTATATCATATTTTTTAAACGAGATTGTTAAAATATGGTATGTATAATTCACCTCTTTTCCATGTAAGTTTTCCATAATGGTATGAGCCTCTGTCATGTTATTGAAAAAAAGCTACATTCTAATTACGTTACATGTTAACTTTACGTACTTAGTTGCTGTTAAACGTGTAAACTGCAACAAGGCGATATATTGCCCACCATGCCCTGTGATATATCACATGATATACCATATCAAATATCACATGATATGTCACATGATTTATTACATGATATACCACACGATATGTCACATGACATGTCACATGATTTATCATACGATATATATACAGGGTGCGTGCCTATGATCCGAACATAGGGCATACCATGTTAAAGATAGAGCGTTCCTGATTGGCCAGTTCCAGCCCATACAGTTCTCCCCATTGGCCGCGCGAGAGCAGGGAATGACTGAAACTGGAGATGCGAGTACTGCGTTCACTGTTCAGTACTGTAGTACTTCAGTCAGCCACATTCAGTAATTCAGCCTGAAGTAAACATTGAGTCAAAAGATCGTAGATGTAATTTTCCTACGTTTACGTTCTACGTTTCCTACGTTCTAACGTTCCTACGTTTTTTCCTTGTGTTGTAAATTCACACGTAAGCCTGTAAGAAAGTTACAACGTGGTGTAGTGAATTTGTAGTAAATTTAAAACATTAAGCGAAGGAAAATTACAACGGGTTGTAAAATTACCACAATTAATAGGTTATTTACATTTACCTTTTTTTTTCTAGTGTAGGAAAATTACATCTACGATCTTTTATCGTGCACTCATTGTGTACTTTAGGCTGAATTACTGAATGCGGCTGACAAAAGTACTGAACAGTGAAGGCAGTACTCGAATCTCCAGTTTCAGCCATTCCATGCTCTCTCGCAGCCAATGGGGAGAACCGTATGGGCTGGAACTGGCCAATCAGGAACGCTCTACCTTTAACATGGCATGCCCTATGTTCGGATCGTACGCACGCACCCTGTATATAGATTAGATTAGATTAGATTAGATTAAATTTATTAATGGCACGGAGAAAATTTCCCTTCAGCGAACCATTCACGTATACATATGACAGTTAACAAAGTTGCTGACAATGTGTTCGGGCGAGAGTTACACGTCTTACGGCAAGGCTTAAAATTCGATAGAAAATAACGATCACATTACCAATCGCGAAAAGTTATGTAGAATAAAGATTTAGTTTTAATAGCCAAATAACAGTTATATCTAATGTCTGCGTAACAATTATAGCGAAATTCAGTAGTACTTTAAACTAATACTAAGACGAATTAACACGATTGAAATTGCCTAAAGCACGTTGCGGTCGGACTTATGAGCTTCCAGTAGATATTCATAAAATCTACTCTTAAATATCTGCAAGGTAACACTATCGGAAATATTGCGAGGAAATATGTTCCATAATTTGCTGGAAGTAATAATAAAAGAGTGCCCACATACAGCTGTTCGATGGGCAGGTATTCGTAATACTGCTCCCTCAGGCCGAAGCTCACGGGAGATAATATCACGTCGCCAAAGATAGCGTTGGCAAAGGTAGTGAGGTTTTTTATAGTAGACGAGCTGATAAGTCAGGCATCCGATCGTATATAGTCTGCGATTTTCCGCGGTTAGCGAATATAGTCTACGCCGATATCTGGTGATGTGTTCGAACTTCCGGATCCCGTAAATGAAGCGAATGGAGGCATTATTACAGCTGTATTAAGCTTTCGTTCAATCTTAAGTTTTAGTTTAGTGTCAATGGCATTATAGACCGCAGCACAATAATCAAAGTAGGGGAGTACCAGTGAAGTAATCAATTGGCGCCGCAGTTTTTCAGATAGAGCAGTCTTGCTGGAATAAAGCTGCCGTATTGTACCATACACTTTGCGAGACATCTGTACAACATGTTCGCTCTAAGATAGTGTTTGGTCGATGTGAAGTCCAAAGTTCTGAGCAGTAACAGTCTAAAATAAGGGTTGCCCGTGGATAATAATTATATACCATTGATATTCATTTGCCTGATATTGCATCAGCCACCGATAAGCATAGCCTTAATTTCGTCTAAGTTGATCTTGAGTTTATTCCGATCAGCCCAGTTGGTGAATGACAGCACATCAGACGAGATTTTCTGCACACCTGAGTCAATGTCTTCAGGGCGACATTTCAAGAATATCTGCGTATCATCTGCGAATATCGCATTGAATGTATGTTGTAGGCAGCAGGGCAAGTCATTAATAAAGAGCGAAAAAAGGAGGTGCCCTAGGACTGATCCCTGAGGCACTCCAGCCCTCACTGGCAGCCATGATCAGATATCTTCATTTGGCCCACAAACTGCCTGAAAGCGTCCCCCGAGGTATGATGCAAACCACGTGATGACTGAGTTGGAGAAGCCAGCTGCTCTCATCTTTTGCAGTAATAGGGCGTGGTCGACAAGATCAAAAGCTTTGCTAAAATCAAAAAGTACTAGTACAACGACCATACCCTCATCAAATATATGTATATATATAATTTTGTTTAATCCAACTTTGTAAAGTTTGGATGTATCTTAATGTTTCAGTTCGGAAATTATGTTTTGCAACATAGCGTGTGGCGTAATGGCGTGCGTGCTTTAGGATCTAAAGGTCGTAGGTTCGAATAATGGCGTGCGTGCTTTAGGATCTAAAGGTCGTAGGTTCGAATCTCGGTGAATGCAAAAGCTTTTTTTTATTTATATTTGAGAGTTATTTAGAATTATAAGAAAATAGAGTATAAAATGTGAAATACGTAATGCAAGAAACAACAACAATAAATAATAAATTATTTTTTTATTCTCAAGAATTATACCAGAAATCAGTGGTGCAGTACTGCTCTACTCCGGCAGTCAGTACTGGAGAGCGTTACCAGCCGGGGGTAGGCCATTACCTACTGACTCAGTACTGACGATCAGTACTGAACTCCGGCAGTCAGTGCCTAATCAGTACCTCGCCGGTGGTCAATTGCTACCTGGGAAAGGTGCTTACAATTTCTACCTGGGAAGTATCCGAGTAAACAAGAAGTCATTGCGATGTTGATTTATTAGGATGCTTAATTATACTGAAAAATTCGGCCAAACGTGTAAAATTTAACTAGCTCATTTATTCTTATGAATTCTCAGAACCAATTTTTTTGTATTACCGAACAAATTGTACAATGGCATGTGTCATTGCTATGTAACGTTTACCTTAGTCAAGATAAATCGCAAATAACCCAATAAACGATAATGTATTCAGAACTATGGAAATGTTTAATACTTCTGAATGCTATTTCTTAATCATTGTAAAAGTATTAGAAAGTATAGAATGCAGAGGATTTGAATATTTCCGAATTCTTCTGATTGCCTTACCTAGCCGATTGTTGCAGAATACTTCTGAATTCTTCGCTGTGTAACAGAACTCTTTCCCCGTTTATAAAAAAAAATAATTTTAATGTTTTTATTTTTTAACTTTTTACTTCGATTAAAAATTATACTAAGTATTTCATCAAATGTCAAAGTTTCAGTCAAGTGTTAGCAAACAAAAATTTATGTCGTGAAATTAGCACTTTCAATTTCCGAGATGATTAGAATAACTTCATTGTACATCAGGAAGTTAAAAACCATAAACTACTATTTTTAAAGGAGGTGATTTTATCGCTGATGAAATAAGAACGAAATTATAGATATGAACCTACTAAATGTAATCATAAGTAAAATGAAATAAGTATATTGATTTTTATAAAAATAATCCGGATAATAACCCTGGTAGAAATTGTAAGCACTTTCGTTGCGATCAAAATAATTATTGGACAAATACATTGCTTTAAAAATGTATACAATAAAAATGTACATTAATTGTCCAATAACTGTACAATATTACGCAAAAAATATATTTATAAGGGCAAGGCCGAAACTCTAAAATTTCCGTAAATAAAAAAGGGGAACTGGGGCGCGGGCTCCAATCTCGCGGGGTACTAATAAAAAACTTACGTTGCTGACTTACGTGGGAATCCTCCGGTTGACCGGTTGGCTTGTTCCGATCCTCCTTGAATTCTTTGACCAGGATATTTAACTTGCGAAGAACACTGCCCTGCAGATTTTCGGCGATGATTTCCCCTTTGGCCAGCCTGGTCGTTTACTTCCTTCAGCTCCGTTTTAAACGCTCGACACGAACTGTACTGTTGCTCGCGGCGCGAACTAGCGTACTCTTCGAGAGCCTCACAGATACTGACTTCTTCTCTCTTGAGGTAGCTTCATGAGGTAGCAGTAGGTAACAAAAGTATTGAGATTCGCGTGAAAAATAAAAATTGTGGAGATATGCTCGCTCTAAAAACTAATTGTAATTGGAATAACCGTGCTGTCATTAAAATTGTTACTTTTCTCTGTATGGCAATGAATGATCGAAAACTTATTTAACTAGAAAATTTAGTCATGAAACGTTCGTCTACAACTCACGATGTAGAAACATTTTTTAGACATGAAGACTTACCGTTCATAAATGTGCTAGGAACAGAAGTTACAAATTCTGCTACAACATTTTTCTATGCTACCAATAGAATTGATTCTAGTATCCATGCTACAGAAAAGCGACGGTTCAAAGAAATTCATGTGAAATATGGTATCGATGGAGGCACTCGAGTCTTAAAAATGCGCATATTAGTGCAATCAACGTTAAAGGGATTAAGAAAACGCTCTAAGTATGAAAGCGGAATGGGTGTTATAAAATTTCAGGATTCGAATCTCAAAAAATTATTTATTTTAGGAATCTAATACTCAACACAATTTCGATAACATGCCACAGATGTTGAATTTATTAAATATTAGTTCTTTTTCTGGCACTATTCTTGCAACTCATTCGATGCTTGCTAACATATTAGTTGGAATAACGTGGCATAGTACGCTTATCTATATATTTAATGTAATGCCACAAATATGAGCTTCATCTTTATGGCCAGTTAAGATCTGCTGTTATGTAATGAAGAACTATGAGTAGTGGTTTGCTTCAGGAGCTGTGAAGAAGGCAAATTGTTTTTTAACTATATTAATCCACCGCTTATCAAAATTGATGATACGAATCAAACACTCGAATACCTTATTTATGGCCTAAAACTTTCAACGGCAATAGTCTCTGTATCAGTTCGAATTTCTTTGATCGAATAGAGTTAAATCACAATATATAGTTACAATATATACATATAAACCCTTCGGATCACAAAGCTTTTTGTTTGTCCTCAGCTTTACGAGCACAGAATATACTGATTGAATTTCAATGATATAAAATATGCAATTATATAGAAAACATTCAACATTTTTTTTCATGCTTTATTGATTATTTTTCATTTTCGTTTTTAGTTATTATCCATAAAGCCCCACATATACCTTCCATATTGGCACGAACGCTTCTCTCAAACCTTGAGACGTATGTGCTTTGTTATGCGTATGTATAAAGACAATGTGCCAGCGCATTTAAATTTATTTTTGTTACAATATTATATTACATAATAATCTATTCTAATGAATATATTGTAGCGGAGATTTAAACAAATATAGTTATTGAAAAAAATACATATTTATAACGAGACAGAGAGAGTGAGACTGATTCACTGACTGACAACTATTTATTAGTGTCCCGCAAAAGCCGTGGACAAACTATAATACACCGTGTCGCTACAATTTTTAGTCAGGGTGTGTTACACTAATGGCTTATAAAATATACGTCTCTTTCGCACTAATAATAACGAAAAATCGTTAATGAGCGCCTAAGCTAAGTACAATATAATTATATAATTTATAAGTAATAAAGACCAAATTAAGTTTAAACAAAATTATATGGACCATGGTAGCAAAACGACGGTGTAAAAAGTTCGAATTATGCTCAGCATGTCTTAGGTATACAAAGAGGAGTGAGCGAAACGGTGTTGGGGATGATATGTTTCGCAGGTGACGCGGCAAGTAGTTCCAATATTGGATAGCTGCGATGCTATCCGAAAATGATCATGCGAAAATGTTTGTATGAGGGGTCCGAAGCATGAAATCGGAAGAAGCAATGAGCTATGAATTAGAACAAATCTGGATGAAAGTTAGGATGGTTGATTAGTATTAATTATTTGATGAGCGATACCACCATGGAATTATATATAAAATGGACAACCAATTTACGTTATATCTAAATGGTGAAAATCCATCATCTCGGCGTAAGTGATAGATGTAGCTCAGAGCACTATTCTGCAGACGTTGCAATTTAATATTGAGATAACCTGAGAGGTCAACCTTGAGAAGAGTAGCATAGTCAAGATGGAGGATTACTAATGAATTTATGAGAGAAAGTTTGATTGATGATGATTGGAATGATGCACGGTATTTGGGACTGCTACGATCTCGGCGATCATAACAGCGCGAATTGTGTTGATGGAAGGGCGAGAATGTTAAGGAGTCGACGACGATTTTGTTTTGAATATATACGTCGGACTGACTTCTCCGTTGCGATCTAAAATGTAGATCGAGAGGAGTTCGTCAGTCCAGTAATTTCCAACTTGTGGGAATATGAGCTTGCACCTTCTTCGCTAGGCTTCGCCATGTGAGGCTGCGCATCCTGCATTTTTCCCAGGTTGGGAAATGCAAGCATTGCACTTTATTTATCATATTTTACCCGATACTTGTGGGAGGGTTACGACTACTGGGTCGTAACAGAGACTATAAAGAACTTTGGACGAGATGGAGTTTATGTGTCGATTCCAGGATATATCGGATGCAATCATTACACCTAGATCTTTAGCTTCATTGGAATATGGAATTGAATTATTTCCAACCATGATTGGCGGCAAGGATAGATTCTTGATGGTAGCAAGATTTTCGGTAGAGCCAATGATGAAGGCTTGACTTTTACGGGTGTTGAGCGTGAGTCCGAAATCTTGCGTTTTTGTCTGTTGATATTCTGGAATTCATAAGAATATCTTCAGTGACAAGGTGATCCGTTAGTTTTTCTATTGTTTGGATGTTTGCAGGTTCCGCATAACAAGCAGTTCGGACGTTATCAAATTTCATTGGTAAACATCCAAGAATTTTAGCGATTACGTCTTGCGCTTTTTGCTCTATGCCCATATCCTTCAATCTTTGAGCGAGGGAAATATTTGCGATATAATCGGCTAACTGTTCTTTTTCTACCTTTTTGGAATTAATAAATTTATCTAGAAAAATTTGAATAGATTGGTCACTCTTTTCAGAATTTGGGCGCGACCACATTGAAGCAGCAGTTGTACAGTCAGTTAAATATTTAAGTTGATTTCGCTCAAGGCCACATAGAAGAAAAACCTGAGCTTCCGCATCATTTGCCTCCCATCCTTAAGCATATCCGCTGGTCGAGCTTGAGTTTCGAGAATGTACGGCTCGAGTTTATTTTCCGCTATAAATATTTCCATCTGCCGGCACCAAAGATGACAATTTTGCCGATTCAACCGATGTATTTGATACAGCTTTACTTGATCAGCCATTCACGATTTATTCAACTTTAATTTCAACTCCGGATAGAATTCTTGTAGTCTCCAAAGTTTCTTTGCACATGAAGGGCACAAAGTTTATGTTTCAACAATTTTGTTCACTTATTTACATGTATCCCTGGGCCCATAACCTATTACAAGTTTTGGAAGTGATACGCAGAGAAAACACATGTGAGTCATTCCACGTCAACCGGGACACTTTTCGAACATGATGTCATAGAATTAAACGCAAATTTTTGTTGCGCATTATTTGGCAAAAATAAATACAGCAAACAATTTTTTATTTGTTTTTCGCGCCATATTTCACAAGTTACAAGCCGTTGAAAACTCTCAAAATCGGCCGAAACGGTGAAAACGCTCTGCTTGAAACGCTCGTATCTTCGGTTCCTCTTATCGTACAGACTTGGATCGGTATTTATTTTAAAGCACAGCATACGTACTTTCATACTACAAAAATAAAATTTAGGAAAAGTAAAAAATTCTACTTTTTTTTGAACAGTTAAAGTTTAAGAATTAATTTTAAGTGGTAGGACCACGAGTTACAATTTTGGGACAATTCGTACCGTAATCCTTGACAAATTCTCTATAAAAATGGTAAGTTTGAAAATGGAGAAACGATTGATTGTATTTTTTTTAAAGCGATTGAATTTGAAGTTCACGGCGCGCAACCACAGTGACTGTGATGGAGGGGTCCGCGGGCGCGCTCGTTATCACGTTGCATCACGTCGATGGACATGTTTAAACCTGCCGACGAGTAATAGCGCCGTTTTGCACTATATTTCTCAGTTCGTTCTTGATATTTATTCTTTCAAGATCTATTAAATATTATCTACGTGTTTAAATATATTGAGGTTAGCGTAGTATAAAAATGAATCGAAACTATGACGTGTGCTGCAATCCCTTTAATATAAAAACACATAGGAGAAAAAAAAATGTAAGAAATGTGGTTTCGTCGTTAAGGAAAAAGTTAAAAATTCTAACGGAGGAATTGTTTAGGCAAATTATTGATGTTGAGGCAGGAGAGGAAAGGTCGATAAACGATTCCGTGGACACGATCCAAGATCCAACTGAGGAACAGAATGTGCAACATTTAGACCAAACTGAAGAGGAATTACAAGTGTTTGACAAACGCCTCATCGAATATGCAATGGCGGCGCCAGGATGTAGTGACGCTTCTGATGTAATGCAGAAAGCAGGCCTGCAATATGTTGCGGGATACGTAGCTCATCGCTTTCGCACGAAATATCCGTTCTTGGGCTCTCGAACGAGCGAAATTGAAGATAGCCGAAAAGGCACTGATTGGGTTACGATAGTTTCTCAAGGATTCCTAACGTATCCTTCCCAAGATCTCATCAATCTATCTACAATCGTCGAAGAATGCTTCACTGATTTTCACGGGAACTACTTTTAAAAAGAAGATAGAGTCATTCAAAAAGTGAAGGCTTTAGTGAAAAAACAAATTGATCAACTTACCATCCCCGAAGAAGTTTTAGAGTGTTTCGTCCCGACTCGGACGCACATTCGCGTAAACGAAATCAATATACAGGCATATGCCAAAAATGACGAACGAAGAAGGCAGACAAAAATAAAAAAATTTTTCTTCTACGAAATAGTGTCATGTACACCAATGTAATATTAAAATGTACAGTGTAATAAAAGAATTTTTCATTACTTCAATACAATTGAAATCGGTTAAATAAAAATCCACATTTCTTACTTACAAGTTGAATAAGACCCCAATATATTGATATCTTTCCATAAAATAAAGTATTTGTTCCGTCACCTTCTTTCCAGAATCTACTCCTACATCTTTCATCAATGTTTAAAAGGCGGTGGGTCTAAATACAGCTCAATATAAAGAGATAATACAGATGATTTATATCTGATGTAATTTTTCGAATAACTTCTGAACGTGTTCAATATAAGAAGAAAATCAACGTTTGGATTGATTACTAATTACTAATAATTTACATGAAATTGAGGAACATATTCTTCAGCAAGTTTATAAAAATTGGGGTAATAATAATAATAATAATAATAATAACGATTGTAAGAACAGTTTCATCAAAGTATTCATCTTGCCATGAAATTATCGTGTACAAAGTAATACACGAGTAATACAAAGTAATTCTCTTATTCGTACAATTTATTACTGTTTATTTCCCCTATCGGATTTAAAACTCGAATGTTGTTTATGGCATCTTTTTTTCGCATTCTAAAAAAAAAAAACAAAATATGCGTGTTTTTTTAATTTGAATGTGAAATTTGAAATTCTCGAGTTATGAATTTTCAAAGTTTGGAAAGAAAGAAAAAAGTACATTTATTACACGCCTGCAACTCGACAACCGTTCGTTGTAAAAAAAAATTATTACAAGAATGAAAGTGTAGTGTTTAGTTAAGGGTAAAAATCCTCGTCTCTGTGTCATCCACGTGGGCGCCCGCTGGTAATTACAGCTTTGGGAACACAGTTCTTTTCGGAACCCCCCACAGCTGTATAACGAAGACCGGTCTGTTCACGCCCGTCGGGAGAACCGGACCGACGGTGGTTCGGGACTGCTCCCGTTTGGACGCTTACCGACGCCAGGGGACGACTATCCGGCGGAAGTAGACAGAACGGTCATGGAGACGAGATACCCAAAATTCAAATTCCTGCGGTGGTGCGGGCACGTTTAAACCGTGCCGCGGGTGGAAAGGCCGAGGGTTAAGTCGGCTAATAACGAGCTCCCTCTGGCACCGGGCGACACCAGTTGTAAGTAGCCTTATCCCGGTATGGCGGTTCTACCGGGACGGACCGTATATTTCCGACCCTACTCGTAGGAACAAAATGCAGAACCACCTACATAACTTTAAAACAAAGAAATCGAATTCGGGATCAGGCGACGGGCAGGAAGGAGACACCACTCTGGATGGCCAATCGTCTAATCCCGACATGAGCGCGAGAAACTCCGAGGTTCCGGTGGGGGCAGTTGCTGACTCAGTGCAGGAAATGTCCCTCGCCGAGAAAACCCAGGATATTCCGTCCGACGAAGAAGACAGGCTCCTTCGGGGGTCAAGCTCTGAGCGAACGGATACGGCGCAGATGGACGTAGAGGAATCTGATCCCCTGCGAAAATCTCCGTCGCCTGGTGAAGTACCGACAGCCGGAATCAAGGAGGAAAAAACAACTAAAAAGAGAACGAAGGAGCAGCTCGACAAGCGACAGCTTAAGAGCTCCCAGAAATTCCTAACAAAAATGCAGAGAAGAAGCGAGGACCTGCTGACTGAGAGGGACAAAGCCCTGATCAGGAAGCACCAAGGCATCGTGGCCAAGCTTGAGGGTTCGCGGACCGTGGACCCGAGAGAACAGGCCTCGGGGTCGGGGGTTAAGGTTAATGCTCCGGTAGGAGGGGAGAAGGACGGAAGGCCGGGAGCCACCGGTGCACGAGGACTCATAGCCTGGTTGAGAGCCGGACCCAGCCTGCGGGAGCAGCTCGCTAGAGGAGGGCGGAGTTCGCCAAAAAGAGGGTGCGATCCGAGGAAGATTCCGAGCACAGTCGCGGTAAGAAACCTCGGAAAGGGCCCTCTACAAGTGGGAGGACGAATGAAGGGCCGACAGAGCTCCAGATGATGGTGGTGGACCTTTGCATGAAAGCATAAATATTACCATTTTTTGAGGTCGTTGTTGACGATTCTGATGTTAGATTTTCAAAATTCAAAGTGGCCGATACAAAATTGCGATCAATGGTTGGCTAACTGTTGCTCTCTAGCCGTAATTTGCATGAATGTACAAATATTACTATTTTCGAGGTCGCTGATAACGAATCTGAAGTCAGATTCCCAAAATTCACAATGGCCGATTCAAAATGGCGGTCAGTGCGTGATTAGCTCTTGTTCTTTAGCAGCAATTTGGTGAAGGTCGCTATAAATTACTAAAAATTAGTTAGTTGCTCTCGGTTTTATATTTACGTTGCACACGAAAAAAATACTTATAACTCACACAGTGAATTATTTAGTTTTCAGATCATTCACAAATTTGCTTTTTATTTTGCCAATAAAAAATGTTTTAGCAGATTGGCAGTACTATTAAAGGAATGAAACAATGGAAGTGCGAATTGCATTTGAACTATTGAATTTATTCGTAAACTGGAGCATTTTTGAAAAGTATAAATTAAATTCCACTTTTTTGTAAGTATTGAATTAACCTACACGTAAATGACGGTAATATGTTTGATTAAGAGTGTTTCATTAGTTCTCCTAACTTTAGATGAAAAAAAAATGTACACTAGCGTTTGTCATATTTTCACCAACTGTCTCGTAGGGGAGGACTCCCCCAAAATAATTAAACTTTAAAATTCAATTTACAAACGAACCCTATCTTGCTAAAAATTATTTTTCATTACACAGGCATGCAAAACCCTCGTTTGCGCACCATTCGCAAGCATCCAGAACAACCATTTCCCGCACGGTGCTCAAAATCGGTGGGCAGAGCGCGATCGATGCGCAAAATATTTTATGTATAATAAATATATAAATATTTAATGGTTAGCATGGTTGGCATAACTCGGGTTATGCATGCTTTAGTGAAGAAAAGTATTATGCGATACACGAGTTCAGATGGGCGATTTATGTCTGATCTTGTCATGGGGCCATTCGCAGTCCGCAAAACACTCGTTTGCACTTCTGAAAAAAAAATCTTTATCATGATATATCTCTTATGCGCCATTGCAACAACACTCTGTGTGTATACTGAGAATCTTTCGGCTTTACCTGGTGCCTGCAAGGAGCCTTATAGCATTCGCAGATCGCTTGTTGAAATTTCAGGTATGGCACGCCTATAGCCGTGAATACAATATTTTCGTACTCTTGCTATACTCATTTGAAACACACGCCCTTGGAATACAACACTTTCTGATATAAAAATAAATTAAATTTAAATAATTTATTAGTTTTACATTTTTTAACAATTTATAAATATTTTATTAATGTTTTGTAATGGCGCCGTAAATCGACTTCGTAAACGTATAAGGTTGTCCAGGATCCGTAGAAATTTGTACTTTCGGAGAATAAATTACACTCGGTGAAATTTCAAAGAAATCTGCATGCTGACTTTTATGACGTTCACAAGTACCAATAATTGCAAAGGAAAGGTCAGATTTGAGGCACCTGAATTGGCTCGAAAAACACCAGGAAAATACCGAATGCTCGCTCGTTACCGACTCGATGTAAAAGCGAATGTTCCGATTAATTTCTTCCGACTAACGTGGTCGATATATGAGAACGAAATCACAAATGACCACGTACCGCACCGGAATGCGAAACCGAAAACAAAAATTCGAAAGGTTATCTATGATGCTGCATCCAATAAGAACATGGAATTTGGGCTGCGGGCAGCGGTCCGCCAAGCAGGAAGAGACCAGGGGTAAGAGCTGTCAGATTGTCTATGCCTTCGGACATTTGGCCTAACGGTCTTGAGCTTTATATAGTACTTTTGACTTTGGCCGCCCATAGACCATCGACGTTGGGAGATGCCGGAGGAATGAAGTGCCAAGTGGTACCATCTTTCGCGAGAAGAGCACGAAAATCCGAGATTTCCCCCATGATTTTAAAAGCGCGTGCTAAGTCGTTAGCAACTCCAATTAAGGTTTTATCTTGATCGCTGTACACAGGAGCACCTCGACGAGAGACAAATCTCTTAAACGATGCTGTGCACAAAGGTATACAGGTTGCGATGTCCGATCGCAATACCCCCATTCCCGATTTCGCTGCTCGGGAAAGCTACCCATTTGATGAAACTGCGTCGCGGATCTGAGACGCTAGCAGATCACACATTACGAAAGTACTGATCTTATGATGAATGATCATTTTCACTTGTATGATGCAGGAGCTCTACCGTAAAATGTGCAGACTGAAGCGTATGACGCCATAGCGGCACTGAATAAATGGCTGATGTTTAATGCTCGGAACGAGACTGGAATTGGTCATATGATCTCCTACCCGTATTATTCTATCATATACGAAAGGATTGAGCGTCGTCAGGATGCTTTTTGAAGATATACGAACATAGCAGACTGTATCGTGAATCTCTAAGATACAGCTACTGGAAAATGTGGCCGTTGTAACCGTGTTATATTTTCGTCTAATGGAGGCACAAAAAATGTCCATGCGACTGAATTTGAAGTTCTCGAGAAACTAGATGCAATTTTCACGAAATCACGTGACGAAGTCCTGACGAGCTTCAAATGACATACCTCAAACAGACGTTTGAGATAATTAGCAGACCGCTTACAAACATTTTCAACATCTCGCTGACATATGGTATTTTTCCGTCTATATGGAAAAACATCTTGATTATATTACTCAACGAACAAGCAAATTCGCTTTGATGCGCTGGGCCATCCCATAATTTTACACTGCCTGCGGGATATTGTTTTCGACGAATCAGCCATCCGATGGATCATCTCATTCCTCTCAGGTCGTACTCAATCCATAGTTGGAATTGAAGGTAACTGCTCCGTACCACTTGCTGCAACATCAGGAGTACCACGACGTATCAGTATTGGTACTATTATATTTATAGTAGTTATAAATACTCTTTTCCAGCGATTAATCTACTGTCGGGTCATCATTATTACATTTCCTGGCAATGTGCACTGCTACCTTCACACCCCTCTCAATGGCTGAGAAGAAACCATCAAAAAATTGAATGTAGACATTGAAGCATTGTCTACCTGGTCACGAGAATTTAGACTAAATTTAAATGTTTTGAAAATACAAACAATTATATAAAGTTCAAGCTATAACAGTGCTAAAGTTAAATCCTTTAATCTTCCTCCGTTGGTAGTTGATGGAAACCCTATTAACTTTGTGGACGTTGATAAAGATCTTGGCGTTTATATTGCAGCTGATGTATCTTGGAATCGACAATCGACATCATGTTAGGTTTCGTGGTTTTACCCTGCCGACAAATATTAAACTGATATCAATAAACTCTCTAATCATACCGCATTTTAATTACGATTTTGATTACTATCTAAACCTCAAATTGCAACGTTTACTCAACAGCTCTTTCCGATTTATTTTTAACCTACGACGCGATCATTGTCTGGCTCCATACTTCAGTAGATCACAACGGCTCTCATTCTCTGCACGCCGCAATTATTTTCTTGGTGTTTTAATGTTTTAAGTGCTAAAAGCATCGCAGCCTTCTTATCTGCGTTTCAGATTGATGAACATCTCCAAATCAAGATGATCTGCTGGAAATACAACATTACCATATTATCTATCAATCTGCAGGATGGAATATTTTTCAAATTCATTCCGGATAAATGGTCTTCGATTTTGGAACACACTGTGTGAAGGACTTAGTAGGTCCAGAACCTTGCAAACATTTAAAACAGATCTTCTAAATCATCTGAGATAAATTATAAGTTTTACTATATCTCTGCATATCCCATGCTACTACCATTATTCCTGAATCATCCACGACATTTCATAGACTTTTTTTTCTTTTTTTTTTATTTATAGTGGCAAAACTAATTGCTGCCGTCTAAAAAGAATCTAAGTCTATTGTATCTTGAATGTTTTATAATCGCCGATATGTTAGAATGTGCTTAGCATTCCTTCCTAGTTTTAAATTAGTTTTTAAGTTATTTTTCTAATAATTTAAATGTCAACTTTCTACCGAATATTATCATTCTACCTATCTATTCAGCTGGTATACCGATATGGGAGCCTCCAGGGAAGAAAGTAGGCATATTCTCTCAATTTTGACACTCATTCCTATTGCTTACAACATTTATTCCTTTTCGGAATGGGATTATAACATAAAATCGAACGGAATTCGTCGGTCAAATTGCATTTTCCTCGCTTGGCTTTGACGTGGAAAGATGGACCTCGTACATGTTCCCAGGTTACTATTTACGAACTTGAACTTTATTAATTTATATGTATATGGGCAAATCCACCGAACTTTTAATTTTTGGCACTAAAACATTTTTGGAATTTATTTTGTGGCACAATTTTTTCCTTTTAACCATATATTCAGGCTATAGCTCTGAAATGAAAATCATGCGCGTGCACAATTTTTATGACGCGGCATGAGTGCAAAATACAAATTTGTTTTTTTTTGTTGGAGGATGTTAGCGATCGCTGATTGCGGTTTTGGTGTCAGATTTACGAAATTCAAAATGGTGAACGCAATGTGGCGGACTACAGTACGAAAAATTGTTTAACGAAATAAAACTCGGTTCCTGTGGAGTTTATGAGCCACTAACTAAGAGTCTATTGTCAGATTTTTTAAATTCAAAATGGGGGTCGAATATGGCGAACCAAAATACGAAAAATTGCTTGATTTAAATGAAACTAGGTTCTCAGGGATTTTTGAAGTCGTCGATTACAAATCAGTTGTCGAGATTAAAAATTTTTGAAAATCGATTGAAAATATCCATAGTAATAATAATGATAATAATATTAATATGTTGATAAATTAACGAGTTTATTTTTATTGTTAACTGTGTATAATATACATAGGAACTCGATTAATATTATTTTTTTCTTATAATTTCTTATAATAATATATAAAAAAAAAAATAAGAAATTCTGTCAAATTCAAGTCGTATTTGGTACGTGTTGCGTACGGAAATCGAGTGTTACATCGATATGAATTCCAGGTACTTAGGTGTGGGTTTTCTGCAGTTTCCCCACACCATTGCAAACACGAATGTGGGTACCTTTTTTGTATGAAGACGGCTGCAGACGCGACGTGAGGGTGATAGCGATTCGAGTCGAGAGATCGTTTATAAGAAAATCGTTTTCGGGGCGAAAAAAACTGAATTGATCTGCGATAAGTAGACTGAATCGCGCCGAAGGATTCAATGGGTGCTACATAGTCCGCAATAATCCGCGTCGGGGCGAGGGATTGGTTCGCAGCGCGGAGCGGCCCGTGGTCCCAAGCTTGCCTTTAAATGGAGAGTAGCCCGAAGCGTTCCGAGCAAACTGGGCTGGCACTAGGGTGAACAAGAAGTTTCTAGGCTGAAGCGGGAAACGGTGTCTCGCCTTCAAATGGAAGTACCCAGGCGTTCCGAGCTGGCGGCTACGGCGACGAGCTAAGCTGGCATCTGGAGAATATGAAGTTCGTTGGTTCCAAGCGTAGAAATTTGAATTTGTCTTCGGCGCGCGCGTGCGCGAGTAAGAACGTGAGATTTCGACTTCTGCCTTTGTCGCCCCTCGCGGCGAAAATCTGCGAGTGGTGGGCGGGAGCGGTGGGGGTCCCGAGGTCGCGCGATCGCGACGCGACGACGGTTGGGATTCATTCGACGATATGCGATCATACGTGGCGGTTCGAGTCAATTTCTCGGCTTGGTGGCTCCACCCTTTCGTTTCTTTGTTCTAATAAACGAATCTTATTGCGTAACATTGTGCCCATTATTCACCCTTCTATCAACAACATTTTTGGTGCCGAAACCCGGGAAGTAATTGCCGGCGAAGGTGAATTGGTACGTGTTTGTGTCGAGTGTTTGGTTTGAAGTTTGGAAGGCCCAACGAACTGCGCGAGGACGCTTAAGTACGTGTGTGAATTCAGTGCGGAATTCGACGTGAACAAAGTTAACGCCACGTGAACAGTGACACCCGTGAAAGAGGTCGTGGATTGTCCGACAATGCCGGCGAAGAGAGGCCGTGGAAGACCAACATCGTCGTCGACGCGGAGCGTGGCCGACGAGCCGGTTTCTAAGACAAGGAAGACGAAGGCGATCAGGACGTCGATCGAGCCCCGTGACGCCGCCCGGCGGAATCCGACGCGTCGAAGTGCAGAAACGACGAGACACCACGAAGCCATGGCGACTAATTCGCCGTCGCGGTCAACACCGCGAACCGTTGAGGGAGGATATCAAGAGGACGCAACGCCATCATCTAGTGGAGGTTTACATCACCAGCCTTCTTCTACATCGCCGGACCTGGCCAGTATCGAGTTGGTTCGTGGAAGGTTTGTAACGAGCGATGGTTCGCGAAATAGCGTCGATATAAATCGCGAATTTCTTAATTTCAATGTTCGTGACGCGCGTCGTGCAAACGACGGAAATCGCAGCGTCTCCGGAGGAGATGCAAGTATGGCGTCCGCGACGGAAGATGACGCAATCCCGGCAGGCGGGACGCGGCGCGATTGGGAGATCGACGCGGGCCGTTCGAGTTTAGCTGTTAGATCGGGTACGACGGCGCCGGACATTGTTCGAATGCCCGAGAATGTTCGAGAAGCGATTGTGCACGCCTCTCAAGCGGCTGCGACGTAGAGTACAGCAAGCCGAATTATAAATCGTCTTGCGGCCTGCGCTTTACCGCGTTTTGACGGAGATCCTACCCAGTAGCTGCGTTTCAAGCAGGCGTTTGAACTTTCTTCGGATCTCGGGGGTTTCTCTCACCGCGAAAATGTTACGCGTTTGCATGAGACACTCTCCGGTAGAGCACGAGAAGCTGTCGCTGGCATGATCATCGGCGCGGAAAGCGCGAACGACATTTTCGAATTGCTGCGCATGAGATTCGGGAATCCGGACATAATCGTAGGAAAAATCGCGGAAAACTTGCGTAAACTGCCAAGAATAGGCGCGTCCGGGGGAGATATTGTAGATTTCGCGACCGCTTTAAAAGGAGGTGTTATCGCTATGAAAGCGATGAATCATACGGGTTATTTGAATAGCCCCGAACGTATGCGCGACATACTGTTAAAGCTCCCGGAAGTAGTGACATTTACATATCATGCGTATGCCGGTAGCGCGGATCCTTCCGAGCCGAAACTCGTTACGTTATCGAGATTTTTGTACGAACGTGCCGAAAACTCCTGTAAATTGGGAACGTACGTGTTGGGCGAAACTCAGTCGGTGGCGTCGCGATATAACAAAAAACCTCTGCCCAGAGCCGTATACACGGCAATTAGCGTGCAAAAAAATTCACCCACAAACATAAAATGTCGATTTTGTGCCCGGTCAAATCACGGGATATCCGAATGCCGAGCGATGGGACTGGGTTAGGAAGGAAAACCTTTGTTTTGTCTGTCTCGAAGTAGGACATGGCGCGACGGAATGTAAGTCTGGGCAGGCGTTTTCGGGCAGAGGAGATCGCAGGTCGAATCACCCGTTGCTTCGTAACGACAAACCGGCGACGCGGGAAACTATATCACGTCGTTCGAATAAAGCTTATCACGAAAAAACAGCGCCCGAAAAGAGGCCGCGAAATGTAACCAGGACGAAAGCCGATGCCGCGCGCGCAAATGCGAGTACGCGGAACGAGAATACAGAGGCGTTGTGACTAGATTGGGAACGCGTACTTTTAAAGATAATTCCCGTGACGATCACCGGACTGATGTCGAGCGTGGCCACTTACGCCCTTCTAGATGACGGCTCGACTATCACGATCGTCGACGCGATCATGGCGCGCGCCGTCGACGCAGCGGGCCCATGCGTATCGATCGCCGTGACAGGCATCGCACCCGATCAAACGTTAGAAACAAAAAGCGAACATGTAACTTTGGAAGTAACGGGAAGTTTCGGAACGCACACGATCTCTGGGGTTCATTCTGTCAAAGGGTTTAAAATGCCGAAACAAACATTGACGAAGAGTCAAATATGTAGATTCTCCCATCTTCGAGAAACCGCGTTCGAATTTCGCGACGCGGGAAGAGTGTTCCCCATGGCATCGCGTACCTTGCTGGGGTGGGTTGCGCATGGCAAGGCCCCGCAGTTTCGTTCGCCGGTATTACAGCGAGATGATTTAAAGCGCTTTCATTTCTCGGTAGTAGGTCGAGACCTAGAGAATTTGCTGCCCGACTATCGGACAGACGATTTACACGAGTTGGTGAAGTCTTCGTTTCGAATTGATGCTCTTGGGATAGGAAATGTCGCAAGGTTATCACCGGAAGAATGTCGCGCGCGTGAAATTTTGGAGAAAACGACGAGAAAAGCGGGTGACGCAAGGGAAACGGGACTTCTCTGGCGTACAATGAGATTCGTTTACCAGAGAGTAGAAGGGGCGCTATAAAGCTCCTGAAAAATATAGAGTCGCGTTTAGATCGAGATACCGTCAGCGCGACGGGCGACAGCGCGTCAGGTAATACCGCGTCAGGCAAATTCGCGTCGGGTGATAGCACCTCGCATAGTAGAGAACCAGGTAACAGCGCGGCACATAGAGGAAGCCGAAAACTTACGCATCCGTGCCATGCTGAGAGACAGTTTCGCCGATGAGTTTCGCGAGGCAATTGACGCCCTTTTTAGATGAAAAGGGGATTCTTCGCGTGAACGGTCGAGCGAATCGCGTAGAGCTCGACGGCTCTACGAATGAGCCCGCCATCCTGGATGGCGAGCATCCGGAAGCTCGTCTGCTCATGAAGCACTTTCACGCGAAAATAAACCACGGTGCCCACAAGACTGTGCTGAACGAATTAAGGAGTCGGTATTGGATCACAAAATCCAGAACGACTCCGTTCGATTGTCGCGAAATGCGCAATGTGTAAAGCGATTCGGTCGACGCCTCTTCCGCCACGTATGGCAGATTTACCCGCAGCGCGAGTCGCGCATTCCTTACGACCGTTTAGTCACTACCGCGTCGACTATTTTGGCCCCATGCTTGTATCAGTAGGTAGACGTAAAGAGAAACGCTGGGGTGTTTTATTCACGTGCCTTGTAACGCGCGCGATACACTTGGAACTAGTCAATTCCCTGACCTCGGATTCGGCTATTATGGCAATCCGCAGAATGGCGGCGCGTCGTGGTCAGCCGAGCTGTTTTTATTCCGACAACAGAACTAATTTTAGAGGCGAGGATGCGGAATTGCGCGAAGCGGTACTAGCGATTGACGGATCGACCATGTTACGGTACGCGACGAATGAGCGATCCTTGTGGCGTTTCAATCCTCCGTCGTCGCCTTATATGGGGGGAGCCTGGGGGAGTCTGGGGGCGCCTGGTCCGATCCGTGAAGGCGTCCTTATCGTACGTTTTGAAGGAGCAAGCTCCGAAAGAAGAAACGCTCATTACCTTACTCGCGGAAATAGAGCACACGATAAACTCGCGTCCGCTCACACACGTTTCGCCGGATCCACGAGATCGGCAGGCTTTAACCCCGAACCACTTCTTGATTGGGGCCTCCTTAAGACGGCTCGGATTGACGCGATTTGAGGTGTGAGACGTCGCTCTCTGAAAGCAATGGCAATGGGCGCAGGCATTCGCAGACGCCTTTTGGAAGCGTTGGTTGCGGGAATATTCGCCCACGTTGTTGCCGCGTGCAAAATGGTGTCGCGAAGAGGAAAATATAAAGGTTGGAGACTTGGTTCTCGTGATCGAAGAGTTGTCGCTCCGAAATACATGGCGTAAAGCAGTCGTGGAAAAGGTTATGCCTGGGCGAGACGGCCGAGTCAGTGTAGTGCAGGTGCGCACAGCGAAAGGCGTCCTTACGAGGTCCTGCGCGAAGTTGGTATGGTTCGCAAAGTAGATCGCTTTCGACTGCGAATTTTGTTAGCGCGTTTTTGGTATTGCGAAATAAGATTATTGTATTCGTATTGTATTCGTCTGCTTCATGAAAATCTGTACTTGTCAAACCGATCTAGCGAATATTGTAAAATGCCCGGCGATCTTACGACACGTTGCGGTGTTAATTATGTATTATTAATTAACGAGTTTTCTTCTATATTGTATCCTACTATGCGCGTTTTCTAATCATTCCTGCCAAATTCGGGGAAACGACCTGTGATCAATGTGTAGAGTGGGAGCCCGTGACTTCCCACCAGGGGGGGCATGTTGCGTACGGAAATCGGGTGTTACATCGATATGAATTCCAGGTACTTAGGTGTGGGTTTTCTGCAGTTTCCCCACACCATTGCACACACGGATGCGGGTACCTTTTTTGTATGAAGACGGCTGCAGACGCGACGTGAGGGTGATAGCGATTCGAGTCGAGAGATCGTTTATAAGAAAATCGTTTTCGGGGCGAAAAAAACTGAATTGATCTGCGATAAGTAGACTGAATCGCGCCGAAGGATTCAATGGGTGCTACATAGTCCGCAATAATCCGCTTCGGGGCGAGGGATTGGTTCGCAGCGCGGAGCGGCCCGTGGTCCCAATTGCCTTTAAATGGAGAGTAGCCCGAAGCGTTCCGAGCAAACTGGGCTGGCACTAGGGTGAACAAGAAGTTTCTAGGCTGAAGCGGGAAACGGTGTCTCGCCTTCGAATGGAAGTACCCAAGCGTTCCGAGCTGGCGGTTGCGGCGACGAGCTAAGCTGGCGTCTGGAGAATATTAAGTTCGTTGGTTCGCAGGGTAGAAATTTGAATTGGCCTTTGGCGCGCGCGTGCGCGAGTAAGAACATGAGATTTCGACTTCTGCCTTTGTCGCCCCTCGCGGCGAAAATCTGCGAGTGGTGGGCGGGAGCGGTGGGGGTCGCGCGATCGCGACGCGACGACGGTTGGGATTCATTTGACGATACGCGATCATAGGTGGCGGTTCGTGTCAATTTCTCGGCTTGGTGGCTGCACCCTTTCGTTTCTCTGTTCTAATAAACGAATCTTATTGCCTATTATTCACCCTTCGATCAACAACAGAAAGTTTGTCCGCCATATTGGATTCACCATTTTTAATTTCAAAATTTTACTCTCAGATTCATAATCAGCGATCGCAAAAACCTCTGCTCTTCAATTTTCGCCCACTTTAGATTATATTTTGATCGTTTTGTCGGTCACATTGAATCCGCCATGTTGAATTTCAAATTTCTAAATTCAGATTTGTAATCATCAACCTATCAAAATTCAGAATACAATTACAGAAATGTATTTAAAACCCTCTGCAAATCGTATAATGAAGATCCGTTGAAGTAAAGCTATCCGGGAAGAGTGGTGCTCACCAATTTGCAAAATAATTAAAACTATTGTTTATTTTAAGTGCGCCGCTGTAAAAAAGGCAATTTTGAAAATAATCACGTTTAAAGTGAAAATGAATAAACCTGAATAGAATCATTTTTAATAGGGGCACACAGTTGAGTAACAGCGTAATTTTTTCGTTTTTATGTTAGTAACAAATTGGACTCTGAGTTAAAAAGTATAAGAATATGGCATGAAAATTATAATAGATAAATCTAAATTAATTTTATATTTCTACAAAGCTTATCATGCAGTTTTAAATCCATGTAGTTTTTTATCACCTGCAAGCACATTGATCAGACTGTCACTATTACTTAGTTTATTTACTTGACTACGTTTTATACTTTGAGAAAATAACATATCTTGCATGGCATAGATGTAGCATAGCACAGTTTTAAATAATTTTGTAAGAATCGCAAGTTAAATTTTTCGGTTTTCAATTCGGAAACGTCTGTAGCAAGTGTCTGTGTTTATTAATTGACTTCGATATCGTCCAGATATTTTATTTAAATGTGTTTAAAACGAAATATTAACATACATTAAATATATTTTAATAGTGAACATATTTATTTCCGTATACCACTGAATCACAGAAAAGTTAAAAGTTCTGCACATTTGCTCATATGTAATACTATTGTAATTATGACTATTGTTTAACATACCTTTCAAGATATGTGACATCAAACTTGAATATTAGGTTAAAAAGACCAAATCATGACCAAACATATGTTTCCAAAGCCAATTGTTTAATCGATAGTAAGTTTTTACGACTCAATATCTTACCAAGTCATTACAACCTCTCAAATAAAACCGTCTTTCGACCATGAGGTTGTGTCTTAATTACTTTCTATGTCATTATTTTGAGTTATACAGATCTACGATCTTCTATTGTGCACTCAAAGTTTACTTCGGGCTGAAGTACTGAATATGGCTGACTATAGTACTGAACAGTGAAAGCCGTACTCGCATCTCCAGTTTCATCCATTCCATGCTCTCTCGCTGCCAATAGGGAGAACCGCATGGGCTGGAACTGGCCAATCAGGAACGCTCTACCTTTACATTGGTATGCCCTATGTTCGGATGGTACGCACGCACCCTGTATGAAAAGATTAAGACCTAAAAACATTATGCGCTTATGTTTGAATATCGAATTTGCCTTGAAAATGTACGTATAAGGCGGATCGACCAAAAGGGATTTATAATACAAACTCTTTAAATCTCAACACAATTCATCCGTTGAGAAATTGTTGAAACTTCTTAGGTTTCGAGGTAGGGTGCTTCATTTTCAGCGACCGTGTAACGAAAGATACACTGGGAGCTCTCGCTTAAGCTCCACGGAAATAATCTTAAAATTCTTTGGACCTCACTACGAGTCTGTCATTGTAAACAATTTATCCGACTTTCACTGCATCTTCATACCATGGATATACTTTGTAAACAATATAACCTATTAAGTTTTGCGTACATAGGGCTACTTATTGATATCATAAAAGGAAGCACTGTCTCCATATAACCGTTTTTTTTAATTACCTCATCTTAAATGTTTCTGAAATTGTACGTAAATTCGCAAACAAAGCATTTTCCTACATTCCTATTTTTAACATATATATGTATTGCGTAGAGAGAGAGAGAGTGGACCATACACATATGGGGCGTTTCGCATGAACTCTCTAAGCGGGGCGTGCGAGCGTCAACTCTCGCCCTGTTCAACGCGTGTTCGCGCCACTTAAATGTATTAAAATAAAAAGTTTTATAATCATTTTTTGTTTAACATTTCCTTATCTTTCCAATGATGTAGTTAGTTATTTCAAATTGTTCAATTTTCGAAGAAAAAAATTATAAAACATGTTATATCTCGAAAAGTGTATTTTTCATATTTTGTTTACCATCTAGGTCGAAATCTGAGAATTTTTACGTAACAAAAGTCTGTTTTCGGAATTTGCATGCATTTTCTTTTATGAGAAATATCAAGCGAAAAAGTAGACTTAAAGTCCTAGTACTGCGCGGAGTAGCGCGGCGCGGCATGCGAATAGAACCATCGTGCTTTTCACATTTTTTCTGTATACTATTTACTATTTACTGAATGCGCTATAGCGCTTTTTGTATCTTAATTAAACCTGCAAATTAATTGTGATGAACATTTAATATAATCGTATTTATTTATGAAACTTCACATGGTAAAGACTGCTGGGTTTTCCCGTTGTACTCGAGCATGTTCCGAATATTATTTTCAATTTTAACTTGCCATAAATTAGACAATTTTCAAAACTTTTTAATAACACAACAAAAATATGTTATATTCTGTGATAATTAGACAGGACCAGTGCGTTAAATCGAATTCTTACCACATGTATCGAACGATATTTTTTTTATATACTATGCGTAAAATTTGGTTTTACGTACTGTTCTTATCGTTCGACTCTTTTGTACGCATGCCACGCCGCCCTATACTCTGCAAGCTGCAACGGCTTTGCATCTGCTTTTTCGATTTATATTTCTCAAAAAAGAAAATGTGACCAAATCATTGTTACTTAAAAAATCCTCAGCTTTCGATTTAGATGGTAAAAAAAATACACTTTTCGAGATATAACATGTTTTATAATTTTTTTCAGAGAAAACGGAAAAATTTGGAAAAACTAAGTACACCATTGAAAAACTGGGGTAAAATTGAATAAAAAGCGCTTATAAAACTTTCCATTTGAATATATTAAAATGGTGCAAACACGAGTTGAACCTGGCGAGATTTGACGCCCGCGCGTCGCGCTTGGAGAGTTCATGTGAAACGTCCTATACATGGAATTAGTCTGGTTATTACTACTTGCGAGCACAATTATATCTGCTAAGTACATGGAATGCGTTAACTAGACGAGGCGTTTGCTGCACTTGGCGCCTGCTATTCCCATAGGCGATCGCAGATGGCATACGATCTGGATCCCACTAAAAATAATTCTCTGTCTCATAAAACGAGTTATTTTCTGCTGCGGGATCGTGCTGAATATTCATGTATGCTAGGTTATAGCCAGTGACCTTGCGATATGAGGATTCTATCTGGCTCCTAACAGGAATAATGTAATATCGAAAGTTTCCAAGAATATTTCGACAATATGATATTTACGGGTGATATATTCTAGATAAAATAGAAAGTAAAACGGAAATGCACAATTGATCGTCCGGCGAAACGCATTTTTAACAGTTTTTAAAAACTGTTAAAAACGCGTTTTTAACACATACTACAGGGATATTTTTGAACATTCTCAATAGTAAAATGCTTTCTTCTTCATTTTTTTTTGTATTTATATCGAAAAATACAAATCGTACGAAAAAATATTTTAAACAAAAAGTGAGAAAGATAGAGTGGAAAATTCACCATAAAAAAATAAAATATTCAGGGTTGACCAAAATAGATAGTCGAGTCCATGCTTGCACCTCAGGGGTTCATGTGGCATGAACGGCTTCGTCCTCCAGGCCGACTTTTACATACAAGCGTAACCTCCAATCTCGAAGGTACGAGTAAAAATCTAGCCGAAGGTCACATACGTTCGATTGCCACTCATACCGATGTGGTTGGAGGTTAGGCTAGTATAAAAGGGAAGGGGATGGCAGCACGCAAGCACGCAAACACCTCTAAAAATCATACACTCCTTTTATAACATATGATTTACTATTTCCTTCAGTTTCTAAGGCAATAAGGAACCTCGGAGATGCTTGCGTGATGGGAGGCTCCGTCTCCAGACCCCCCTTTCATACTAGCCTAACCACACAGGTATGAGGGACAATCGAACCCATGTGACATGTGGCTTTATTGTAACCTATCATGCATTACGTAATGCGCCGGCCGCACCGATAAATGTATGTATTTCATTACCTGTTCAACGGAACAAGTTTTGCTGCGTCTCAGGTTTATTACCCGTTTATTGTAGAAGATGCCACAAAAACCTATATAACCATTTTTATAGAGAATTTTTCGCACTAACACTTTTTATTCGAAACATTTTTTCGTAGGATTTTTATTTTTCAAAATAAATGCAAAAAACCGAAAAAATCACAGTTTTTGTTGTTTTTTTTTTAAATAGCGGTAAAGATATGGCCGACCGCCAATTTCTATTATCAGATTCGCAATCAGCGACCAAAAATACGTCGGAAACCTTATAAAAAATATTTTTCCACGTGACGTCGTTGTTTTCCTTCATACGTGTGTTTGGAAATCTCACACCGTGGATTCCGGTTACGACTGCGTGGTCTAGAACAGAAGTGGCACCAAAATAGATTGTAAGTAAATAGTTTGAATTCAACACGAACAAATAGAGAGAGCTGAAATGAAAATGAAGAGTTTGTATTTTTCTTGTTTCACAAACTTTTCCGAAGAGCGGCCGGCACTTCTTTGAACCGCGTGATGCAGCGATGTTCAATCACACTTATCCGAATTTCACAATATCTACTTAATAATCGAAATATAACGCGGCGGCGCTAATTATAATTTCCGCAGCTTGGATGCTGTAATAGCGAACGCGATTGATGCTGAGTAGCCAAAATTCTACAACTTGGCGAGGTACAACATGTTTTAATGTCTGAGACCGCGTGAAATCTGATCTTTTCCGGAACTGCGATTGAAAATAACACTTAACGAATTAACTGAGAGCGAAATTCAAATATTTACGCGTGCATATAGTAAATCGAGTCGGTTAACGCGTTACAAATTCATACCAGTCGTGGTTTGCGCGGCGACGAACAGATGGCCTGGTGATGTCGACTTCTAGCCACAGATACTTCAACACTAGTCTTTCCGAAATTTTACCCATTATTATTTCTTTTAGTTCAGTTTAATTAATTGAAATTTAATTGGTATCAACAGAGAAATAATGCTATAAGTCAACTAATTACCGAAATAGCCAAATAAACTACCAATAACTCGAATTATAAGCAGACAAGCGCACAAATACTAAAATAATATCACTAAAAAATCACGCAGCGCCTATGAGTTTATTAAGGTTATATTATCTAGGACCGTTTTTCCCTGTTACCGGTCTTGAAAACTCCACACTGAGCTTGAAGCATGTCTGAGTTCGACTAAACTGTCAACCATAACCATTTGTACAGACTGACTGGTACACTATTCGAATTTAAAAAACCATGCTTACTTAAATCGTAACTGATCCCGTTTTTGAGAAATTCGGAAATCAACTCTGTGCGTTTAAATTCAGCGTAGGTAAGATTTGATCATTTAAGTTATGTATTGTTTTAACATGGAAAATAGCTAAAATTCGTTGCCCTGAGGGTTTCGGTATCGCTGAGTATGAATGTGATCTTTGATTTTCAAAATTCAAAATGGCGGATCTAACATGACCAACAGATATATGAAAAATAGCTTGATCGAGATAAAACTAAACACTCGGAGGTTTTTGGAGTTCCAGATTATGAATCTGACAACAAACTCGTCGGAATTACATTCAGGAAGTATGTTAAATTTTACTGCGTAATTAAATATATGTAACTGCATTTAACCCCTTCGTTGGCACAGAAAATTCTACAAAAAGTGCCCAGAATGGCAGGATTTTTTTTTATCGCCATTTCTACTCCAACCCGTACTGAAGGGTTTTCGAGGTCGCTGATTGCGAATGTGAATCCGCCATCTTGAATTTTGAAATTTCAAGCTTGAATTCGTAATTAGCAACCCCGAAAACCCCTGAGTACAAAATTTCGTTACTATCGAGTAAATTTTTTCATTTTTTTTTCATTTTCGGCCGCCATATTGCATCCGCCATTTTGAATTTTTAAATTTTGAATTCAGATTCGGATTCAGCGACCCCAAAAACCCCCAAGTCAGACTTGGATTCCAAATCGGAGCAAGTTAAATACGCACTATTGCGTCAATGCCACACAGTGCACCTTCCAATTCCGCGCACTATTGCAATTTCAATTTTATACAATATTTTTCTATTATCAGAATCATAATCTACAACCACAAAAATCCGCAGGTATCAAGTTTTTTCTTGCTCAAGTAACTTTTCACATTTCTGTCCACCATCTTACATCCACCATTTTGAATTTTGAAGATCTGAGATTAGATTCATATTCAGCGGCCCCGAAACCCCTCTAGTAACAAATTTCACTTATTTTTTATATGAAGAAAAATATGTAAAATGATTAAATCTACGTAAGCTGAATTTAAACGTGCAGAATTGATTTCTGAATTTCTCAAAAACGGGATCAGTTACGATTAAAGTAAACGTGGTTTTTTAAACTCGAATAGTATTCCAGTCATTCTGTACAAACGGTTTTGGTTGACATTTTAGTCGAGCTTAGACATGCTTTAAGCTCAGTGTGATGAGCCGGGACCTACGCCTCCTACTCTGGCTCCAGAAGGCCTCCCGCAGGTAGAGCAGTCGCGTCCGGTCATTCGATCAGTCGTTGTGTTGCCGCCAACTCAGGATGTGGAGTTGATTTCAGATACGGCGATATCAGATGCCACCTTCTCTTAACCCGAAGCCCCAGACCCCTTGCAGGTACCCTGTTACGCAGGGCAAGAGAAGAAAGGAGGGGGCGAAGTTCGGCGGGCTCCTATCGATTCCGTTCGATCCCCGGATCGATCCGCCTAGCCGGACCTGTTTCAATTGCTGGCAGAGGGGGGGGGGCAGCTGTGGCAAGATATTGCCATAACTGCGGTCGTCGAGGGGAAGACCTTCGATCCTGTCCCCGCTGTTCGCAGCCACAGAGGGAATTCCTGCGACAACAGCGGGGGGAAGCAGTAACACCGTCCGGCTTGGCGGAGCGAGAACGGGATTGGGACCGCGAACATCGCCCACTCCAAATATCGCGTCGGGAGAGAATAACGGGGAATGGTGCCCGGAGAACGGTCGATTCCGCCTCCACCAGAGATACGTCACCTCTCCCAACCCAAAACCTCGACAACCTGGACCGGGCTCACCGATTTCTGGATCGAATCCAGAACCTATCGGCAGAACCCCAGGAACTGCTAATCCGAGCTACGTTCGAGACGACTACCCATCCCAGCATCGACTGAATTAGTGGTGATGTCCAAAGGGGTAGAAGAGGTGGTTGGAGGGATTTGCGACAGAGAGAGTAGGGAGTATTGGCGACGAGAGAAAGGTAAGGAGGTTGCGACAGGGAGTAGGGCGGTAGAAGCAGCAGCAATAGCGACAAGGAGCGGGAAGCAGAACAGAGTGAGGAAGCACGAGAGGCAAATGAGGTAAGCCACATCCTGTGTATTGTGTTGTGACGGATTAATTCATGTAATAAATAAAATAAAAATAAATAAAAAGAGAAACTTCAGCTCTTTGTGGAATGTATCTGGGCCATCTGGGTGTGCGGGAATCTCCACATATCCAATAAGATGGCCGACCCCCTGCCCAGCTTCATCTGGGTGGAGATGGCTGGTATAAGACTATACAGTTGCTACCTCCCTCCCAGCCTTACCATCGACGAGTTCCAAGAATCCCTGGAGGCCATCGTCGCCAGTGCAAGAACCCCCCGACTTCCCCTAGTGATCGGGGGGGGGGGGGCGTATGACTCTTTTTCAAAATTGTATTATTTTAAATCTTTTCTAAATGGAGAAGCAGCCAATGTTGACGGTTTGTAGATTACTACAGTGAATTTTAATATCCCTTGGAAAACGCGCACCGATGGTTATGAAAATTGCCCTTGTTTGTTAAATATATACCTGAAACGACTACTATCGGTAAGTTTGGTTACAAATAGCAGGTCTCCGAATGACCTTCAGCATTTACTTGATGAGGTATAATTCAATTCAAATACTTTAATAAGAATAAAGCGTCCGGTATCAGACAACTTTCTAGTCTTTATAACGATCGAACGGCTTGATCCAGGACCTCAAGAAGCTTGGGATTTCTCCTCAGATGTAGATGAGTAGGCAACATTTGACAAATTTGTTAAATTTTTAAGTGCTAATCCGACTATTCGGTCATATGAGTCTGCCGCTCATAAAAATCACATTGATTTCCCACCCAAAAAAGGTAAAACTAAGAAACCCTAAGCCTGCATTCCCAGTTCAAGCACATCATGTTTCATCGAGCATGTATAACGTATCCATCTTATTCACCGAAGTGCATCCTTGATATTTGTGTTGGTAATTTAAAAATAAAAATGTAATCGAGCGATGGCAGATAGCTAGATAGCAGAAAGTTTGCACAAACTGTCTCTCAAAGTTTTATCTGTTCTCCATTGCACTTCGCTCAACTTTATCACATAACGTGTTCCGAAAGCATGTGCGTGGTTCCACGACCGAGAAACACGATTAATAAAATCCGGATGCAAATTACTTTGGTAGCGAATTAAAATACCAAGCTTCGAACAATCAACAGCTAAATGTCTGTATTTATTTGCACAAATTGGAATACGCGGTCGACACTTCTTCGAACCGCGTAGTGGAGAACTTTCGATGCCCTTTTAACTTATCAAGTAGCTTAGGTATTAAATTTAGTAATTTTAACGATCTGCGGTTAATGCGATCGTTCTGCATGACGGTTTGCGTGAACTTTTCCTTTTGCAAAGAACAGCAGTGTTTGCGACCGTGACCTGGTGAAATGTAATATTTTCTAGAACTCAAGTTTCTAAACGAAACCAAAAAATGGGGCATTTCATAGGACGCGAAACTTAAAGGTCAATAGCGCGTTCATTGATAGTAATTCGAATCAGTAATAATTGGTATACAGTGCGTGGAGTAACTCATTCGGTGCACACAAATGGCGCAACGATATCGAATTCCATACAATGACATTCAGCAACTGCATGCAACTAATAAATGCAAAAGCAACCGCACCTGCGTACAATGCAGTGACTCACATAACTCACGGCGGAATAGTTTACTCGGGGCAACAAATGCACCCCAGACTATATTTAATGCTGCATAAGGAATATCTCAATCCACTATCAGTGTCGATGTTAATCTGATGCAGACGCACTTAATTGTACTGTAGTTACCCTCTCATATAATACTGGTTACGGTTTGGGTGTTGGTTACCGCTCCGTCAAATCGTGTAATCAAGCTGCGCGCTTTACTGGATCCACGCTCCATTGCTGTAGCTGGTGTGGGATAAGATCAACCAATTCGAAACTGGCGTTGCTGCTACATGGACACGGCATAACATTAGATATTCCGCGTAGGTTAAGTTTTGTATCATTTGTATTAGTCTGTACGTTTATGCGGTAAGAGTACCGCACGGCGGCCGGACGTTCACGGATTCATTAGCCGATTCTCGTTGCGCGGAAATCAATTTGCCTAGATTTGTACTTATCAAGCCATCTATTGGCAATCGATTAAGGACTTTAAATTTCATTAACACCGCGCTCATCAACGGCCTATGTTATTTCCGATAACCAGCACATTGCGATTTAGATAGTCGTCATTAGTCAGTTTCGTTTTGGTCTTTCTGAAATACGCACTCTTGAAAAGGAATATCTCAGCATGCTTCTCTGTAAATCATCCGAAAGCTATTTTGGTTAGTGCGGATAATAAGTAAACAATAAAGGTGTTTTAATTCGATCCGGTATCCACGTAGTTTTCTTGCATCCATCAGTGACGATCAGTGTTAATGCTATCGTTTGCATTTCTCCCATAATAAATAATGTCGATCTTAATAACGTGAAAATCTTAATATCGTAGATAATTTGCGAATCGAAAATATTACTCTTTCTCTTGCTTCTGTTCACCACTAAATATTAGATTGAAAATCATCTTACATATGATTGTATGATGAAAAATATTCCATCCATTGTGTGCGTATTATAAAATGTTACGTTATATACGTATAAATATGTGAAAGGATTGTTATGAGGACATTACGCATAAAAAACGTATATAAAAAGTATGTACTTTGAGACCATGTTACTTCGGGGATATCCAAATATATAGATGAATATATGAATATAACACCGAAACTAGTTAAGGCGAAACCTAGGTCCAGGCACGGTTCTGCAGAGGTTGGATTGGAACAGTTTAAACGGTGGGTCCTCAGAGCCCCCCTCCCCCCTGGGGAGACATTGTTAGTTTGGGGACATGTCCTCGAAATAGCCACTTTGTATATCTATTCCCGGAGTGACATTTACACATAAATAAATAAATATATAGTTAGATAGATAGAAAGCTAAATGACATACCCCTGTACTAACTAGAGATAGCATTATCCGTTCGTTCAGTGCCAAAGTTTCACCTTGCTTCATTTTAATGCGTTTTTTATCCAGGCACTTCATTGCATACATTTTTCCTGTATCCGCTTTGCGACACCCATAGACTTCTCCAAATCCGCCTCTTCCAATTATTCGATGGACGCTAAAGTCATTCATTGTTAACTAAAATAAAAATATTTACCAGCAGTTAAATATAGCAATATATCAGAATAGTTAAAGATAGGTAATATGTATAATATTAATTTCATTGTTGTGTGCAATTGTATTATCAACATATGCCACAAGCCTAATTAAAAATGGCATTCAAACATAATTTTGGTGAAAAGGATGTTATAGATAATTTTTTTTTAATTTATACCCAAAACATCTTTAAGGGCGCCGAGACGTTTAAAAAGGGCGCTTGAGGGTTCAAAAAATTATAAAGGTATTAGAGCTCTGTTGATACACCGAAACAGCCACTACTAAAAACTGACACCAAATACGTATTGCTATACATAAATTAACCTTTGCAGCTGTCTTTATAAAGAATTCATTGATAGTGCTAGAATTTTCGGTTTCGTAAAAAACTATGACAGCTAGCACTGGTTAGTGCGTGATCAAGTTATGAGAGCTGAAATAGATGATTCCATCGAAAAATAGCGCCTAACTTTAAATATATATCCTTAAACGTGGTTTCATTGCACACCAGTGTATCCTTACACTTAATTTTATTAATTTCAAAAAAATGATTTTTGCGCAGAAATAAAATTAGTGTTTAATTCAACATACTTAAAATTACAAAATAAACAAACTGAGCCACAACGGGATCTTGCTTACTTATAGTATCTAGTCTGGTATTGGAACATTTAGAATAGTTGTTCATGAAAAACTTTAAATGCCGTTTTTTAGAAGTTATGTGAACTACGTTATTACTGGCATTCAAGTTCGCATAAATATACTGCACTGGAAGCATTTAAGATGCCATATAAATTACATGCGCTTCTAAATACAATTGCGTTTACAGTAGAAAATAACATGAAATAGGTTTATTTTTTATTCGCTATAAGAAAATAAATTGCAGAATTGAAACATATTGTTTTTATATTAGTCCATCGTCTGATAACTTAATTGCCATTATTACTATCCTACGAATAATAACAGCAATATGATTCAGGGCCTCTTCATCATATAACTAAATTGGATTATATAACATACAGAAATAGAAATAAAAAACTCAAAGAAATAAAAAACGCGGTGGAGAAAAATCGTCTTTAAATGTAAACGTAGGGTTATGATATCTCATTGTGAGTAAAGTTATAGCTACATAATATGAGGGCCTGTTTTTCCGTAAACAAATCGTTGCATGGACAATGAGTGCTTCTGTATATGCAATAAACGAGGCTTTAATGCTATTTCGGCGCGTTAGAATCGGAAGATATAGGCACTTCTTTCCTCCAGGTAGGATGACATTAAAAACACGAATAACATCTGCTTCTGGTTGACAGTCTGGCTCTAAACTATGCATCAATAATGTTGTTAAGCATCTTTTTTTCTATTTAACTTGGAATGGTACTCTGACGTGAGCGGTTCCCTGAAAAAAATTTTATATATGACTCTCATGAGAATTAAATGAGAATTTGAAATAAGTACCTTGTAAAATTCATATAGATGTCGTATAGTACTCGCAATAAGTTACGGAAACTCTATTTGGCAATATTTGCGATTTGTATGAAAATTGATCTGATTGTGATGAGATTTTTCTGTAATTTCCATAAAATTTCAACTCAAAACATTCATGATTGTATGCTCATAAAACAACCTATTAAATTATTATCTTTCATGTAATAAAACTTTACATATTCCGTACGATACTTGTATGTCTCATAGATGTATATAATGTATGTTTACGACAACTATAAGGTACTTGTTTCAATTTCTCATGAGATTCTTATAAGAATCCTACTTAACATTTTCCGCAGGGTTATAACACCTCTTATTCCAATGTCACCATATTTCCCAATTGGATACTCACCAGGGGTGCCTACTCCATACGTGACTACTCTATAGTTGACTAGTCCAATTAGCCACCATTTTGCATAGATTCATCTGACGCCATGTAGACATCCAACTGAATTGGTTCTTATACTTCCTAAGTCGAAGTCCGGCAGTCAACCTCAGAGATAGGGGTGGCTTTGAAGCACCCCGTGTCACGTTTCCCTAGTACCGCGGATAGTTATACATGGTGTAGTCTTGCCGGAGGCAGGCAAAATACATTAGACATGATTTCTCAATAAATGACCTCGAGTGATGTGTTGCATTTTCATGTCCGAAAAAACTCACTATGTGGTGTGACCACCGCCCCCGAACTTCTTCGCCTCCACCCGTCCGTCGTCGTCGCTCGTGGCCGCCTGCAAAAAACCGAACTTTTCTGGGGGGCCACAAAAATCCGCACGGCGGACCGGATGGTAAGAGAGGGCGCCAGCCGAGCCGAAGCTCGACAAATTTATTGGCGCGCCGCACGCGCTGGTGTGCCCGCTAGCTCAGCCCCGAGTTCCCGGCTCGGCAACGGAGAGGGCGATATTCTCTGGCGCAGACTAACGACTACGCGACCACGGCCGACGAGGACGGTTTACTACGAATATCGCGCCCTCTCTCGCGCCCCAAATCACGGACGCCAAATCCTATACTCCATTCCCCGATACGCGACGACACACGATTCCCCGACGGAGAGCTCGACAGGGACTTCCTAATACGACGAACGCCCTACGACGAACTCGGCAGGGACTTTTTGCACGCGGTGCCTGGCGACGAACTCTACCAGGACTTTCTAATTACGGTGCCCTGCGACGAACTCGATAGGGACTTTACGCACGCGGTGTCCGCCGACGAACTCGACAAGGACTTTCCGAAGCGCGCTGCCTTGCGACGGACTCGGTCGGGACTTTGCACGCGGTCGCGGCGCCCTGCGACGAACCCGTTGAGGAACCGTGCTCATCCGAAATACACGCGCCCTCCCCAAAACGACACTACAATACCTACACGAACTTACACGAGTCTCATACCGAAACTACACTGAACGACGTTATCTGAACCACACGAACCGGCAGTGCGAGATAGGCTTGGCCCCACAAGATTGCTCGTGAATCAGCAATCTAGGTAACTTAACCGCGCGGAGGGCCCGGTCCAGTTAGCATCGCACGCATGGTCCTTTCCTTACCGACAGATCGGCTGGAGTATTACCCGAGAAAAAACTTCTTATTGCACAAAAAGTCCGCTCGTTAATTCATAAGATAGCGCCACCTCACAAGAAGGGCAAAATAACAGATAACCACAATGTTCACTCTAACAGAGTGAAAAGATAACCAAGAAGTTCAAGATACCATCGCTCATAAGAGCGATCCAGCGAACCAAGGTAAAATTAACGAGCTTGCGTTTTCGATCATAAGAAGTCAAACTATGAATTTAAAATGTCGATCATGCTAGTTAACGGCTCGTCAAGCCAACTGGAGATCGCGTCGCGGACCGCGGATCGTAACCGGCGGCCATCTTGTCGGCGTCGCGGTGTGATGTCACAGAGCATCACGTTCGGCGCAATTTTCTTTTCACGCGTCGTATTTCCGATTTCGCTACCTTCTTTATTTCCGATCACCGAACACGCACTTTCGAAACAATAAAGTTAACCAGACTAGATTCGATCTTACGTTCGTCCGAACCGCTAGTTATTTCTCCCGGATACCGAACGATCACAAAAGATAACCAAGTGGCGGCCTTTTCCTGAAGTCCTCGAAAGGACGAAGTTATCCTCTTACCGAAGCATCTCACCGAATTTTAAGAGAAAGATCTTTCGATCACTTTTCCGATAGTTAACCATACCGACGCGCGTGGCCTTTAGGCTTCGTATTTCCGAAAGTAACGAGAACTAGACAATCGTAAGATAACCATATTTTTCCCGAATATTTTGAATCAAACCACGAGAGATAACCACAGTCGCGTTAAAGAATCTACTCGAGATATTCTCCGCGAAAAGACAGATTCCGGAAGATAACCATTGAGAAATTCGCGACCAAAGTAGAAATTTACCGAAACCCGATACGAACCGAAGACCCGACTCAGATAACCGAAGGCGATTCGCGTTTTTCACTTTCACTTTCAATCGCAAAACGGCAACGGACAATCGGAAAAGCGCATTTTATTTAAACAGCCGTGAGCACAAAGAATTGAAATATTTACAGTGGATATTCTAATTTTCATTCATTTTTGGGAATAGAAATTTAAAATCTACGTTCGGTACTCATTCTAAAATTGGTCAAATTTTCAAAATAAATGATCCGGAGTGATATTTTGCATTTTCATGTCTAACCCTGTTGAAAAAATAGACGTACGAAATAACTTCCGAAATGATGTCCGAAACAACCTCCGAAACTACGTCTGAAATGACGTGCGAAAGGACGTCCAAAAAGACATGTGAAATGGGCATGCGAAATAACGTGCTTTCGTACATCATTTCAGACATCATTTCGGACATTATTTCGGACGTCGTTTCGCACGTCACGTTATATTGACCCACATTTGGCACGTATGTAAATATTATGTAACTGTTCCTTCCTAAATGCGCATGGAGAGTACTTGTACTCTAAAATGTCCGCCACATTGAAAATAACAGTATGGCACGACGACAAAATAATCTAACATAACTAGAATGCAACATTTACGTAACAGATCTATCAGAGGCAATTAAAAATTATAGGATATACAATATTTGTTATTGGGAAAATATTTATGTATATCCTTATGCTAGTTTTACACCACAAATTTAACGTACTCGCATGTAAATATGTAACGCTCGCCAACAAATCTGAAAAAAAAAACCCTCCAGATGGGAACCTAACCTGGGCCCCTCGCTTACTACGCTAATGCCATAACTAGTACGCTACACTCGCACGCTATATGGATGCTCGTAATTTGGGGTAAAAGACTAATATATTTGAAGCATCCGACGATTAACAAATTTTCATGGTTTTGATTTTAACGTTATAGTTTGTTAAATGTAAAACTATATAAACATACATAATGTTTGTTCTATTTATCGTAAAAGGAAAATGCAAAACATCACTCCAGGTGATTTATTTGGAAAATGTTACGAATGTTAGAGACAGTTCTGATTGTAAAAAAGTAAATCCCTATTCACAACAATTAACGTAAATAGAATTATCAGCACAAAAACCCTCGTTGGTCATGAAATTGAAAAATATTACGTGAGGTAATTTATTTGCAAAATTTAATGAATTTTAGAAGCCGCCTGTAACGTGTAAGATTAAATCGCTCTTCACAACGTTTATTGGAATTTCAAAATCAATATGAGGAGCCCCTTCGAATATATAAAAAAATATCACCCCTGGTCATTTTTTTAAATTAGTAAATTCTAGAAGCAGTTCCAAACGTGGGAGATTTTATTTTTATGAATTTGCACATGTTTGATATTTTCAATAATTTTTAAATACGGATGCGTTTTAAAAAACAGCGAGTATTTAATTATTTCTATGTAATTAGTTTATTTAATTAAATTTGAATAAGTTATAATTACTGAAAATTTATAATTCTCTACTGTATTATTTATAAGTCTCGATCCGTCAAGAATTTCAAATCGGTTCCGCGATACTCTTTTGGCAGACGCGAGTTGCAGATTAGGCGTTTCGAATTCGATCAATATTTTTGACAGTCGTCCTGGCTTCAATGCACACGATGCTCGCTCGAAAACAATCACCGCGCGGTTCATCGCCATTGCGTATTTCTTGATTTTTATTTTCGAGGTTCCAGGACAATGCAACTGTTTGGGGACTTTTTGAGGACCACAACAAAATTAGTCGAAGAAGACTTTAGTCGTTGAGATTGAGATTTCTATTGTTTCTATTGAATTTTTACAACAAATAAGAAAATTCTTCATTAATAAAATCTAGTAATTTTCATAAAAAATGCTATGAAGTTGTTTCAAACGTAAAGTTTATATCAAGTTGATCTTCACTGGGCAAAGTATACATTTACAAAAATCTTCACTACAACTTCACCAACTAAGTCATATTTCAGTGAAAGTGATATCAAATACTGAATAATGCAAAACATGAAATGGTTTACACCTCAATGTTAGATAATCGTTTAAGTGAATATAGATTCTGTGTAAGACAGTAATTGAATTCAAATAGTTGAAACAAGTATACAGTACAGCAAACTCGTAATATACATTTTCATCGCTCGATGCGTACAGATTTTTTTGACGACATCCATGGATTTTCGGCAGATTTATGCTTTCTAAACTAGAATACAATTTCTAAAGAATATTGCTTCTAACGACTAGTTTTACTTTTCCCTTTCGTTGTACATATTTTCCATTTCGTTACTTGCACTGTGATTAGTGTATATTTTAATATTTACGTCCTTCAATATTTTAGTCAATTTCGCTAGTTTTCGTGTATTATTTTGCAAGAATTTGGTACACGACAGTTAATTTTCAATTCAATTTGCATGTTACATATATCCCATACCGATTTGAAGGAAAAAGTGATGTTTGATTTGATAAATAATTGATAAATCCAATTTCTTCATGAAAAGAAAGCATATCATTTTTTTACAATTAATTTTATCCAAACTTTATTAAAAGATTTTGGAAGAGGATCAAATCTGAATGTAAAATATGCTTCTGTCCCGGCGCTGGCGTGATTTCCATGCAAATTCACTATTATCAAGCTTAAAAGTACTATTTTTTTGTAATCTTAATAACGTAAATTAGTCAAACACCGTCCAGGATAATTTCCGAGCTGTATATAAACCAATTAATTTTGAAGCAGAAACTCGTAAAAGCACGTGGAATTGCAACGAAGACTTTTTGAAGTTTAGAGCTGCATCCCGCATGCAGGCTTTCAAATATATCCCAACTAATTAGTAACAGAAACCTGAAATAATATAGCGAATGGAGGAGACTCGCATTCTTCAAAGATGTTCTTTATCGGATGGAGTAATGTCATCCTGTTTTGTTGGAGATATGAGGAACACAAGAGATAAAAGTGACTCCAGAAATCGAATTCTTGAACGAATGTAGAAAGGCAACGAACCCCATGCACTTTAGGTATAATAGCATTCGGAGGATATGGTAATATAGCTGATTCCATAGAATAATAAAAGTGAGGGTCCATTTCGCAATGCAAAAAAGATTTAAACAAATAGAAATATCAATTAAATTTTTCACGTAAAAGAGGCAGTTTGTTGACATTGAATGTTACTTTAAGGTTAGGTATCTTTTGTTAAGGTTAAGGTTAAGGTCCCGGTTAACGGGAGTTCTAAAGTGGTCTGCCGATTTTTATATTACTTCGACCCAGACCATACGTCTGGCGAAGTATTGAATTTGGTCAGTTCCCGTAAAAAAATTACTTTTACTTCTTTCCTGGCAGTGTTAAAATGGAAATGTTCCCGGAAGCATCAGCCTTTCGTCAGGGAACTGCAATACGAATTTAGCTAAAATTGTAGGCACCCGGGTCGAAGGCATCTAGTTTTTGTTAAATTTATTTAAGATTTTTAAAAGTCAATTTTTTAGATATATCTGCAAATACCTCCTCTAATAGGTCAGGCGAGTTTCTGACGTAAGAGACAAACATTAATGAATATTTTCAATACATCCATCATAACTTGCTGTCGGATATCCCTAGAATTACTCCAGTGGTGCCTACAGAGCCGTTAACGTATGAAGGCACCTTAAGGTACTAGTGGATGCTACTGTAGACACACAAGCAGGGGGGAAATGACTGTTTGCTTACACATCGACGATATCTCGAAAGAAGTTTCATGGGTGTTGTATAACAGATGTACGCTTTTTTGTACGCACTCTAACACTAGTTCTGTGAGGCAACCATTATCTCTTAGAACATTTTACAATGTTGAGATTTTTCCTTCCAAATCTTGTTACTACTAGTTTGGTAGTATGACGTATTAAGCCATAAATAACTATAATTTTGTAGTTCAAGGGGTGACAAGATTTAAAAATAAGATATCTTCCAGATCAGGTGTTTTTGTGATACCAGACAGTATCAATAGATCAAATGGTCTTTATAATTAAAAATAAATTTATAAAGCTAATTTTGTTTGTTTTCTTTAAATTAAAATTGTTTTGAACATAATCTTTATTACCTGATGGAAATGCAGCAACGATATCATCCACAGATCTTTCAAACATTTGTTGGCATTTTTTTAAATTTCACCAGGTATAAGACTTACAGAAATGGTTTTAGAAAAATCACACGTTTGTGTTCACAAATCGGACATCACTTTACCAACTATTTTATTTGGTGCAAGTTGCCACTTGAGTTTTTTAACAGATTGAAATAATATTGTGCAAATTCACAATATTAAAATGCGTTGTTACCTCGGGAAATGAATAAATTACTAAATTTAGCTTTTTTCCACAAACAAAATTAAATGTCTGTGTTTGGGAACTTCGTTTCTAATATTAATTCGTTACACATTTAATAATTTTGTTTAAATTCACAAAATTATTATTCATATTGTTTCCTTCCGTAGACGAGTGAGCTGACAATATATCGATAAATTCACCGGAAGGTTATAATACTGCAGTATAGCTGACTGTCAAATATTTCTAAAAGATTTGCATCTGACGTTCCAAATTATACATATACAGGGTGGCCGATTTAGCTGAAGACATAGAAATATCTCGAGAACTATGCACAGAATCAAAAAAGGTGTGAGGTGAAAGTTGTTCGTCACGAAGGGGGGCATCCAGTGATAAAGAAATTGACCCCCATCACACCCCCAGGGGATAGAGGAGGGGGAAAAACAATAAAACTTAAATAGGAACCCTCATTTTTTATTGCAGATTTGGATTCTCCGGAAAAAAAGTGCACCAATTTGATCGACGAGTTTTTGCGTTTTGGTTCGATGATAAAAATGAAAATGTGTAAAATATCGTTACAAATTGAGAATGTCACCAGAATTCGTTTCAGATCAAAGAAAGTAAAATGGTTGCCCAGCACATTTTTCAAGAGTAGCAAGGGAAGTACTAGACCGTGATTCCAATGGTCGGTGGGTTGGTAGAGGTGGCCCCATTAATTGGCTGGCGAGGTCACCTGATTTAACATCCTATACATCGGATTTCTTCCTATGGGGTTACCTAAAAGGTAAGGTTTATGAACAAGTACCAAAGACTCGTGAAAACATGGTGGAATGCATTAGAACTGCTTGCGCAGAAATTTCTGCAGATATGATACTATCCTGTATAAAGTCATTTGAAGAAAGAATAAATAATTGCATTGAAGTGGAAGGTCAACATTTGGAACACTTACTCAAGTAAGTGAACAGTGAGAGGCAAGGGGACTCACGTAAAACAAGTACCCCAAAGGGAACAGAAAAATACTACGTCCACGTCGTTGTTCCTGGGTAACGCTAAATGTATTTTTTCCCGGCTTTGTTAGAATGAACGTATTCCATATCCGCTACGCTGGGCGAAAGTTGTCAATTCCGTCTGAGTGCCCGTGCGCATGCGCACTTCGTTCTCATTACTCCTGTGGGACGAAAAGTGCTGCCCGCGGGAGTAATGGATGCGGCCAGGAAAAAACTAGCGCATGCTTCACGAGAGGAATACGCGCGCGCCTTGTGAGAGGACTGCCCTCGCTTCGCTCGCGTAGCAAACCTTCCACTCGGGTATCACGCTCTTTCCTCCCTTAAAGCATAATATACTATTTTTGATACACAACCAAATCCATGATTATTTTTCAGATAATTTCCATTGTAGCGGCTAGAAAACACATTACAAGAATAATATAAAGACAAAGAAAAACGAACATTTCGTAGTGGTGGCATTGAATAGTATTTTTAAAATAAAATACGTCTACTATTATTTGTCAGATGTGATGTGAATTCTGGAGACATCGAATTTTGGGCATTTTTTACTTTCGCTTTTTGTCGACAACAGCGTCACCTGTGAATCACAATGTAATAGCTCCTAGGTCAAGTTCGTGTACTTTTTTTCGGAGAATCTAAATCTGCAATAAAAAATGGAGGTTCCAATTTAAGTTTTAATGTTTTCCCACCACTCCACTTCCAAGAGGCGGGTGAGCGGGTCGATTTCTTTATCACCGCATGCCCCCCTACATGTCGAAGAACATTCATCCCACACGTTTTTTTAATTATGTGCATAGTTCTCCAGATATTTCTGTCTTCGGATAATTTGGCCACCCTGTATAATCGAATTTGTAAATATATGGATAATGGGCGTCATAGCTTTATCGATTCAATGATATATGGCAACATTTTCAGAAGTTCCAAATGCAACTACATGTCGAATAAGGGATATTCTTTCGAGATCTCAGATGAGTAGTACGGACTTTATTTTAAGGAGAAGGGGAGGTCACAGTGGAGGTTTCACGATTTTGGCCGACGATTTTTTGACGTATTCTATGATAAAAATAATAGAACACGTTGTTCGAAATTTTGACCTTCCACTTTAATGCATTATATTCTTTCTTCAAATTACTTTACACAAGATAGTATCATATCTGCGGGAATTTCTGCGCCAGTATTCCCCCTTTACATACCGAGAATTTGCGGGTGGGGGATAAATTATGGGTTATTACATATCGTTTTTAAAATTATGAAATACGTCTACTTTACTTTCTTTGATCTGATACGAATTCTAGTGACATTCTCAGGTTGTGAGATATTTTACACATTTTCATTTTTATGATCGAACCAAAATGCAAAAACTCGCCAATCAAATTGGTGTACTTTTTTTCTCTAGAATCAAAATTTGCAATAAAAAATTAGGTTTTCTACGTAAGATTTCTTATTTTCCCCCACCCCACCCCTGGGAGCGGAAGGAGGCGGCCAATTTCATTATCACTGGTTGCCCCCTTCGTGTCGAACAACGTTCATTCCACTCCTTCTTTGATTCTATACGTAGTTCTCGAGATGTTTCAATGTGTTCTGATAAATTTGGATTTTTATCGATTACAGAGCCACCTGTGAACCAAATTGCAATAGCTCGTGGATCAAATCGATGTACTTTTATCCGGAGAATCCAAATCTGCGATAAAAAATAGGGGGTCCTATTTCAGTTTTATTTTCCCCCCACCCCACCTCCAGGGGGGAATTTAATTTTACTAAATTATTAATTCCATTTTCTCTAATAATACGAACAAAATACAAGATTTATTTGCGGCCCACATAATTTCTGTTAATAAATGAGCGACTGATGGAATCACAGACATCAAGAAACATATTAAAAACTTAATAGAGACGTGCTCTACGACAATGTGAAATTTTTTATGTTTGCACGAATTTTATTATTTACTTCAACTTTATCTTCTCATGGATGTACAACGAGCTCATATTTGTAATATGGCTAAATTTATTAATTTTTATCTCAGGAATAAAAAGCATCTATTATTTCATTGGGTTATGCAGGCCGAAATCATAAAACAGCAAAATATCAATAAAATGTGGATTTCACAAAAAGTTATTTCATGTCGAACGGATGCTGAAATTTATAATAAACTTTACGCACATCAATGTGATTTATAATACTGTTTTCTAGTATGGACTGTTACAAGTTAAACGTCAGATCAATGCCTTAATCCTGGGGCCGTGTGCTTAGCATAAGGGAGATTTTTAATAAATTGGATTATTTTATTCGCAATTTTCAGGTTTTTACATTTTTTACTTCCTCTTGCTATTACATAAAAATACTTTGGCATGTCTTTTTTTCTACAAATGTTGTCAATAAAGGTGGTTATTGGAATACGAAATAAGTATTTTTTTAAAACGGCCCTAAAGCCTTAATAATTATAGAATTATGGGTATTTTAGAAGAATTAAAAGTTCTATGGATTTGCCCATATACTGCATTTATTTACTATAACTACATATCTTGACATTTAATTTGGAGTCATAAGTTTTACTAGCATCGATATCCACCACACACGCCGTCTATTTTTGCATTCGATATCGCGACGGTGCTTTGGCAATCCTGTCAGGATCATCCGGTGTGCCTATAGGGCTACAAGTAAAAGCGAGCGCTCATTTAGTGCAGTGCTGGAAGCACATTCTGCAACATTTTCAGTGGAGTAGCACTTGAAGGTGCATATTCAGTACTTGGAACAGTGTTGTAGAATTCTTCAGTCCATTTTCCTCACGCTTTTTCATTTGGGTTCCCCTCTTAACCCTTTCAAAATCGAGATTTCGTTTCCCTCATCCTTTAATGCTTCTCGGCCAGAGTTCCCCACATACCGTTACCCGCTTAAGCATATAGCCGATTGGTTCTTCGTGCGCGGTGTTCCACACCTCGCGTCCCCGAAATTTCGCGCACTTGTCGAACCGAAGTCCAAATTTGCGACGGTGTCTGTCTCTCTTGGTTGCCAGTTCACATGTTGACGCGTCTGAATTTTCCGTTCGTCCAATTGAAACACAGATTCGTTGACGTTGTTTTCGGTGCATTTCACGTCGAGAATTCTTCACTTTAAAAAAGTGACAAGCGCCACTGAAAACCTTCGAAGACTTGATTCAATCCCGAATGGTCGGTTTCCATAACATTAAACAGACGATTGCCAGTGTGACATCTACCGTCCAGCTGCCCTCAGTAAGTTACAGTTGTCACGTCCGGGATTGACGCAACATAAGGAAAGGGAGATTCTTCTAAATCATCCTAAGTATTAGGAAGCTCAAGAGAAGGAAAAGGAAACAATAATAAAAAAAATGGTAATCGTAATTTAATTTATTTAACGAGGCTAACTACTTGCCTCGGGACAGTCAACTGTAGTTTAAGTTTGGGTCTTCTGCTTCGGGGTTGTAAGGTAAAAACTGGAGGGCAAAAAGGGACATTTAAAATATAGGGGTTCTTTGACAATAAAAGGGGAATATTTGGGGTTAGGAAGCATGAGCAACCTAGATATTACTTGGGACCGTTGTGGGGACAACATTACAGTACTGTAATGTTGTCATATATTTGTCGGGCTAAGGAAAAAGGGGGCAACCAGTTGGCCATGGGGTGATTTTGTGGGGCGGAAAGTACACTGTTACTTACGTTGGGTTGGATTTGTTGGCGGGTGGCAACTCGTGGATTCGCAACTCGTGGCTGGCAACTCGTTGGTTCGCAGCTAGCGGGTGGCGGCTGGCAACTCGTTGGTTCGCAGCTAGCGGGTGGCGGTTGACAACTCGTTGGTTCGCAGCTAGCGGGTGGCGACTGGTTGCTGGTTGCTGGTTGGGGACGGGTTGGCAACACTAACGATGCACTAACGACGTAGGGGACGGGAATGGTAACTCCACAGTTGACTGACTGCTGAGCAGGGCGAGGGGGCCTCTTTTTATAGAGACACGAGTAGTGTCTGGGGCGGAACTTGGACCCATGTGTAAGGGCCAATAGGGAGCTTTCTTGAGGTGGAAGAGTGCAAAGATCTTCGGAAAAACGGCGAGGGGAGGGGCGATACGAGCGAACTGTCGCCGAGGCAAGACAAATACAATTTTATATTATTAACAATATTAATATCATATGCACAAATAGTTAAAGCCTTGTTTCTAAATCAGTTATTGATATTAATGAACATTGGATTTAAACAAAAACGAAATAATATTATTTACGAACACTAATTTTGAAGTGGTTGTCAACATTATTTCCAAGTGAATCATTAATATTAATAAGTGTTACATAATTTGAAACAGGCATTTATAAGTGCGATTCAATACATCAATTATAACTAAACAACTTAAATGTTATTTAATATTAATATTCGCCTATGGTAATAGATATTTTGAAATATAATTGAAGACGGTTTATGCAATAGTTATTAATGACGAAGAAGATATTATTGTAATAGTGAAGGGAAAGATGTGTTTTGATTCAACAGTTAAAATATAGTTCGGATATTAAAAGGCGAGGATTTATATAAATCTTAAATGATATGGCTTAAATTTAATTAATAAAAGTATTACAAGAGAAGCATCCATTATTATCAATATTTTTATATTAACTATAATTTTTTTGTCTTTGAATAAAGCAATTTTTGACAATATGTACATTTAATAGAAGTAACTTAATAAAATATATAATTTTAAAATATTTTCAAGAAGAAACTTCTAGAACATAGATTTTAAGAGGGTTTCCTTAGTGTTTAAATTTAGATAAATTTAGTGACGGTTTTTCCGCCAGATTGCATGTATGAGAATGAGAACAAGGATGCGGTCCCAAAGCGTTCTCACACTTGGGCCAGCTTATCGAATATGATATAATTTTTATGATAGTTTTCCGGGAGAAACCTACAGTTCCCAAGTTCCCATTCTCACAGTTTCGTTAGTTATGGCTTGCAGCTGTGTTACGGGATACGTATGTTTCACTTTTCCAACTATTTTGAGTATTTAGAAGACTTCAAAAAAATATTCTAAATATACCGGTGTTCAAAACGTACGTATTACGCCTCGTACGTTACACCTCCCTACCTTTAGATGAAATTACGGATGAAGTCGCGTAATTTGAGCTAGAATAAGGTTTCGGGGTTGCGCAGATACTTATACTATGCTTACTTGAAATACATGATCATCACTTATAGTCTATATTGTTGAGTTTTCTTCTTTTACTCATGCTGATGCTGTTGGGTTTGTTTGCACATCTTTTGCTGTTTGCTCCTGTAGATGCTCTGATGGGTATTGGGGGTTTCGGGGTTCATCATAGCACAATTGGGGTCAATTTCTTTCATGTTGGGAGTGCGAGATCGCACGTGTAAAAGGGCGTTGGTCAAGGAATAATGGCACCATCTAAATAGAAGGACCATCCGAAGGCATGTTGGAGATTGAATATGTGTATTGAAGTGTCGTCAAGGAATTTCACTAATTTAGCTATTAGTATTATTCCTAACAGTCCAGCATTAAAGTTGCCGAGATCATTGTATCTGGACCAGATGTATTTTGAAGTAGAACTAGCGATAGCTTTAGTGTTAGGTGTCGAGAAACCTCTAATACAGATGCCACCGGGATTTTCCCCGTTCTCCTGAAGCACCCTTTTTAAGAGTGCGGAGAATGCGAAACATCATTGTGTCGCTTCTTTGTTGAAACAGTATTTCATGGTAACTTGATTGGCGTTCCTTTAGCTTCTATTGGAACGCATTTGATTAAATGAATGACTTGGCCGGTATCTGCGGCAGTATATCCGAGTCCCTTTTATATGTGTTGGAAATTTGTTCTGATTTAATAATTATTAAACAATTATAATTATTAGAGCTTGGGAATTTAAAGAAGTTCTTGCTCAGTTCGGCTTTTATGCTGGAGTACTTCACGATAGGCGTTTGTGACCAGGATTTTGATGTATTTTTCAACATAGATAAATTCACAATTCTCATATGCGAAAAGATTGGGGTCTTGGGTTTTGGAGGGTATAGTTGAGTTGAAGAATCTGTCGTTTAGATCTTCGTAGATGCAAAGTTCGGGGTGTTTTAAATAAGAGTCTAACCGCATAGGTTACGAGAGCCATGACTTCATGAGAATGAACGTATTGTCTTGCTGCAGAACAATATAGATGGTCTCAAGGTGTGGGAAAATCCACTATCATGGATGCGTGGCATTGGCAAGAAACGCCACAAAGAGTATTTTTGCAGGAACTTATTGCGATACGGTTCCAATAGGCTTGGCTGCCCTTGGAGTGACCGGTATCATTTTGGGTTATGTGGGCCAACCTGGAGATATAGGAAGTTTTCCTGCAAGTGGGTTTGGGCTTTAATTAAGGAATTACCAAAAGTAATTAACCTTTTAATGGGTAAAAGGGAATAAATTGTTTCGCTTCTGGTAATCTCTGGACATTTCTGAGTGTTCCATGATAGAAACATGTCCAATAATGTGTATAAACTACTTAAATAGTCGCTTTTGTTGATTACATAAAACTCGATATTTCGTGTGTACAATGTCAGACGATAGCATTTATGAGAGTTGAATTGCTAAACGCATAAATTTTAACTTGGTGGTATTCTCAATGGACAAGGGGTCACTTGTTGGGTCGTCATTTTGGTAAACAATATTCTTCTGTTCGGGTCTTGAAAGGGGATTTGATCAGCGAGAATCGCTGGGGGGGGGGGGTGATCCGAGAACTGGTTGACATCGAATTCCTCTTCTTCAGTAACTCGTGCAGATGGTAATAATTTCAAATCAGAAAATGGGAAGCATAACATTATACAGTTTTCCAAATTAATTATTAAAATTCATGTAGCTTTCGTATTTCTTACTTGTTACACGTAGTGTATTATTTAGTACATTTTTGTTATTAAACACTACTAAATGTTTACTAACCACGTGTTTTTACAACAACAAATACAACACTAATACAACAAAAATGTTAACAGAAGAATCGCAACTTTAATTCTTATTCTAATACGAAAAGAGACGAACACTATTTTGAACGATATACAAGTTTGTGCTGCGCAGGTCTACAACACTAATTTCGCAGGAAATAAAAAAAAATAAATGAAATCACTATTTTACGATAATTTTCAACATTATGTAGAATAAAAAACAGAATTGCGTTGAAAATGCAAGTAGGTTTATCGGTTACGATAGAGTGTAATTTCTGCAATATTCTACATGAATTTAGATTTTAACAGTCTGTAGAGATTGATAAGATGTTAGAAAGAAATTTTATGACTGCATAGAATATTGCATGAATTGAAAAAAAAACGATACATGTTAAGTCATGTTTACGAATGTAAAAAGAAAATATATTTATGAACAACCGTTGGAAAAATTCCATCTAATACGTTCAATATTAAGTATCTATCTTAGTTATACTGCTGAAACTGAAATGTGAAAAGTGAAATTTGAATCCTAGAAGGTTGGTAATGTTAGTAACACTGACATAAAACGTAAATAAATTTTACGAATATTTAAAGATTACCAATATATTGCAGTACTTTCTCGTCGGACCATCACTGATTAAATAAATGAGGTTGCTTTATATTTGTTTATAATAAAAAGGATTTAAAAACAAAGTCAGCATTTTGTAGAAGCATTTTGACAAAAAAAATTGATTTATGTAAACAGATATAATCTCTTATGTAGAGAAATATAAAAAAAAGTGAAATAATACATTATAACTATCTTCTGAATATTATGTTATTGGGAACGAAAATTTAATTGTACTTTGAGTGTTAGAGAATGGGTTTTCCATGCACATGTACTGAGTAGTAAAAATCATGCAATTACTCATAATCTTCGATCAGGCATTTACAAATTATTGTATAAAAAGGTATTTTTGTGAATTAAATGCAATTTGTCAATTTAATGATTTAGATATAAATAGATGATGCAATGTAGTTATATTCCAAGGACGAAATGAAAAATTAAGGTTTAGTGCACACACAAAAACAAAATCTTGGCATACTGATGTTAACGGGAAGTTAGGAAGTGACGTTACAATTGAGTAACGGGATTTTAGGGACTGGAATATCTTTCTATAAGATAGATTTGGACAGGGAAGGACTAATATTTTGTTTACAACTTCTAGAATAATGGGATTAATCATTCATATAGGGATGCGCGTAAGGTAATAATAATTAATATACCTCAGGGTATGTGTAAAAATAATGAAATGGGAAATTGTATTTTTAGGGATCAGCATAATCTTTTAATGAATGTTAGTTCTTTTAATGAATGTTAGTTTAGCAACTTCAACATTACATTCCGGCAACTCGTCAGCTGCGGAAGGTACTGAAAAGTCCTGTTTCTAGGCATTGTCATTATGGAGAATATGGTAACACTTATCATTGGATAATATCTTCGAGGAGGGTATGCACATCTTATGAACAATAGAAGGCAAAAAGGGATTAAATAACCATTTGAATAGTTAATGTTTATTCAAAATACAAAGTGAATAACAAGGATGTGGATTTCGGGCTAGTCAACTTCAAATTGATTGAAGTTGTTATTTGTTCCTCTTCTGTTTTATGGGATAGGAACTAAAACATATATTTCGTGCTCAGTTTTATTTTGCAATGACTGACACACTTATCTAGGGAAGTACTGGAAGTTTCACTAGTGCAAATTTACGAACCTCTGACAAACTTGCATAATTTCTTATACACTGGGAATCGGTTATATCGGGATCCAGGGATTAATGCATATCGGGTTGTTTTATGAGCAGGTTATCTCATATTTCAATGTGATATGTGGGACGGGCCATAACTTGTTTAATTACAATTATGTGAATAAAGCAACATTTAAATAAAGCGTACCGAGAACAACTTTGTCTTCCGGGAGTTTGGCACACTTGTAAATACAATTGCAATGGACACTGAGAATCATGTCTGTATCATTAAAAATATATATAGAAATGTTCTATTTTAACGAGCCAATTTTCTGCAAGTATGGATTTTACTTAAATGCACTTTTTCTTTGCATGAAATAAATGTTATGACTTTTAGCAACAGAGAAGGTAGTTTCAAAAAAAATGTAATATTATGTCAAGTTTGATATTTATGTTTTGTCTTTATCTCGAGTTAATTGGTAAAATGGTGGATTCTGGGTATCTTAGAATATTAGTTTATTCCAAAACGATGTGATCATTAATATGATTGAAAAACGAAAGATCTTTACTAGTTATATGGTGGTTGGAATAGTGTGATAGTAATTCAAATGAAGTTTTCATTTCTGGTTGGAGTCTTATTAGTAACAGGCGTACAAAGTTTAGTGACGGATTTAGAGAGATGTTTCTTGTTTAATGTTTCAATGTTTCTTGAATTGAAGGGTTTTATATTTTAGGCGATACATTTCTACAAATTCACAAATGGAAATGGGGTAAGGAACTTGGGATGTAACTCGTACAGTTCTTTTATAAGATATCTGCTCATATTGAAGGCAGAGTTTCTTAGACTTATGCTTGAGTACACTGGGTGTAGAATTCGGGTTGGAGTATAACCGATTTTTCGGGGATGCCATAAAAAAAATGGGATTAGTTCACACGCATCGCGGGGTTTCAAGTATTGCGTCGTGATAAACTTTTTTTTTATTTTTTCAATTGCAGAAAGAAAGTGAGGGAGGCGAGGAGGGGTATAACAGGGGGTTTCTGAATCAGAATTGGGGGGTTTTCTTTGACGATGTCGTCTGTAGATTTGATGGGCGAATGGGTTAATCGAGTCGACCCTTGGAAGGTGTTAAGCGGATGTCTTTTATATGGTAGCCCGGGATTTAAATCACGCGAGGTCTTGCCTAGGTTTTCACGGGTGAGTATGGGATCATACGACATCTAGACTTGCATAATCTCTGGGATTTTAATTACGTCGAGAATATCTCTGAACCAATCAAAAGATTTTAGATTAGGTTCCAAATATCTTATCGAGGGGACTGGAAGGGAAGGAACAACAGCACAGAGGTATCTAGTGCCTTTAGTGGGTTTATCGGCTTGACCAGTATTGGACGATAAAGAAGATGAGAGGACTTATGTGTACTAATCTCTTGGATATCTTCTTGGGGTGCGCATTCGGCTTAACATTAGGATCTCGATTATAGGGATCCCAAGTGTTCCGGTACACTGGGCCAACAAAAAAATTCTAGTGTCCTCTTTTGGGTACACTGAAAAAGTCCTAATGTCCACTTTTGGGTACATTGGAAAAAAAGTCCTAATGTCCTCTTTTGGGTACATTGGAAAAAGTCCTAGTGTCCTCTTTTGGGTACACTGGAGAAAAAAAAGTCCTAATGTCCTCTTTTGGGTATATTGGAGAAAAAAGTCCTAATGTCCTCTTTTGGGTACATTGGAAAAAGTCCTAGTGTCCTCTTTTGGGTACACTGGAGAAAAAAAAGTCCTAATGTCCTCTTTTGGGTACATTGGAGAAAAAAGTCCTAATGTCCTCTTTGGGTACATTGGCTAAAGTCCTAGTGTCCTCTTGTGGGTACACTGGAGAAAAAAAAGTCCTAATGTCCTCTTTTGGGTACATTGGAAAAAGTCCTAGTGTCCTCTTTTGGGTATACACTGGAAAAAAAAGGTAGCCTCCATGGGCAATTTCAAAAAGTCCTTGCATGGTATTGCTAGGAAAAAAAACATGTGCAACTAGTTGATTCCAATTTTTTTGTTTGGAGCCCGGGCTTATATTTAAATATAATGTTACATATAAAAAAAAATGTTAAATAAAAAAAAGATTAATTATTTCGGCTGATGCAAGCTGAGTTTGATTTAAAATGTAAAACTAACCGTTATCGCGGAAAGAATAGATGATGAATGCGAAAGAACATTTTATTCGGCCGATATTCTAATGCATCAACAAGTATTTCTAACCAGTGATATTAGAGAACTGTAGTTTAAGTTTGGGTCTTCTGCTTCGGGGTTGTAAGGTAAAAACTGGAGGGCAAAAAGGGACATTTAAAATATAGGGGTTCTTTGACAATAAAAGGGGAATATTTGGGGTTAGGAAGCATGAGCAACCTAGATATTACTTGGGACCGTTGTGGGGACAACATTACAGTACTGTAATATTGTCATATATTTGTCGGGCTAAGGAAAAAGGGGGCAACCAGTTGGCCATGGGGTGATTTTGTGGGGCGGAAAGTACACTGTTACTTACGTTGGGTTGGATTTGTTGGCGGGTGGCAACTCGTTGATTCGCAACTCGTGGCTGGCAACTCGTTGGTTCGCAGCTAGCGGGTGGCGGCTGGCAACTCGTTGGTTCGCAACTAGCGGGTGGCGGTTGGCAGCTCGTTGGTTCGCAGCTAGCGGGTGGCGACTGGTTGCTGGTTGGGGACGGGTTGGCAACACTAACGATGCACTAACGACGTAGGGGACGGGAATGGTAACTCCACAGTTGACTGACTGCTGAGCAGGGCGAGGGGGCCTCTTTTTATAGAGACACGAGTAGTCGATCAATTTTATATTATTAACAATATTAATATCATATGCACAAGTAGTTAAAGCCTTGTTTCTAAATCAGTTATTGATATTAATGAACATTGGATTTAAACAAAAACGAAATAATATTATTTACGAACACTAATTTTAAAGTGGTTGTCAACATTATTTCCAAGTGGATCATTAATATTAATAAGTATTACATAATTTGAAACAGGCATTTATAAGTGCGATTCAATACATCAATTATAACTAAACAACTTAAATGTTATTTAATATTAATATTCGCCTATGGTAATAGATATTTTGAAATATAATTGAAGACGGTTTATGCAATAGTTATTAATGACGAAGAAGATATTATTGTAATAGTGAAGGGAAAGATGTGCTTTGATTCAACAGTTAAAATATAGTTCGGATATTAAAAGGCGAGGATTTATACAGGGTGGCCGATTTATCTGAAGACATCGAAATATCTCGAGAACTATGCACAGAATCAAAAAAGTTGGCGGATGAAAGTTGTTCGACACGAAGGGGGGCATCCAGTGATAATTAAATTTACCCCCTCCTCCATCCCCTGGGGGTGGAGTGGGGGCAAAAACAATAAAACTTAAATAGGAACCCATTTTTATTGCAGATTTGGATTCTCCGGAAAAAAAGTACACCAATTTGACCTAGGAAGCTATTGCATTTTGGTTCACATGGTGGCGCTGTAATCGATAAAAATCCAAATTTAATCTGAAGACATTGAAATACCTCGAGAACTATGCACAAAATCAAAAAAGTTGTCGGATGAAAAGTTGTTCGACACGAAGGGGGCATCCAGTGGATAATTAAATTTACCCCCTCCTCCATCCCCTGGGGGTGGTGTGGGGGCAAAAACAATAAAACTTAAATAGGAACCCCAAGTTTTTATTGCAGATTTGGATTCTCCGGAAAAAAAAGTACACCAATTTGACCTAGGAGCTATTGCGTTTTGGTTCACAGGTGGGCACTGTAATCGATAAAAATCCAAATTTATCTGAAGACATTGAAATAACTCGAGAACTATGCACAAAATCAAAAAAGATGTCCGATGAAAGTTGTTTCGACACGAAGGGGGGCATCCAGTGATAATTAAATTTCCCCTTCCCATCCCCTGAAGGTGGAGTTGGGGGCAAAAAAAACAATTAAAATTAAATAGGAAACCATTTTTTATTGCAGATTTGGAGTCTCCGGAAAAAAGTACACGAATTAGACCTAGGAGACTATTGCATTTTTGGTTCACAGGTGGCGCAGTAATCTATAAAAATCCACAATTTATCCGAAGACATTGAAATACCACGAGAACTATGCACAGAATCAAAAAAGTTGTCGGTATGAAAGTTGTTCGAAACACGAAAGGGGGGCATCCAGTAATAATGAAAATGACCCCTCACCCCATCCCTGGGGGTGGAAGTGGGGGCAACAAAAAACAATTAAAACTTAATATAGGAACCCCCAGTTTTTATATTGCAGATTTGGATTCTCCAATATTTGACAATTTTCGCTCCGCGTTAGCGGATATGGGAATACGGTCATTCTAACAAAGCCGGGAAAAAAATACATTTAGCGGTCGTTTACCCAGGAACAAACGCGACGTGGACGTAGTATTTTTCTGTTCCATTTGGGGTGCTTGTTTTACGTGAGTCCCCTTGTCTCTCACTGTCTCCACTGTTCCCTTACTTGAGTAAGTGTTCGAAATGGTTGGACCTTCCACTTTCAATGCATTTTAATTTTAATTCATTTTCTTCAAATGACTTGATACATGATAGAATCATATCTGCAGAAATTTCTGCGCAAGCAGATTCTTATGCGTTCCACCATGTTTTTACGAGTCGTTGGTACATTGTTCATAAACCTTACCTTTTAGGTAACCCCATAGGAAGAAATCCAGAGATGTTAGATCAGGGTGACCTCGCAGGCCAATTAATGGGGCCACCTCTACCAAATCCACCTACCATTGTAATCACAGGTCTTAGTATTTCCCTTGCTTACTCTTGAAAAATGTGCTGTGGCAAACCATCATGCTGAAACCGACATTATGATTAATAGGAGTCCGTCGGACGTCCATAGCAAACATCCTCAAGTAGTAATGGTACTTCTTGTTCTAAGGAAAATCTCGATATTTTGTTCCATTCAAATTACCTTCAATGAAATAAGGACCAATGAGTTTATTTCCTATGATTCCACAACCAAACGTTCATCCGACCAAGGAACTTGATGATTAACTTGTCGTAACCAATGGGGATTTTCTACGCTCCAATAATGCATATTATGCCTTAGTGACGCCACCATGGTCTCGTGATTGTAGATTCATCTGAAAATAATACATTAGCAAAGAAATTGTGGTTCGTTTGCATTTTTTGAAATGCCCATTCACAAAACACCAACGCGTTTATGAAAAAGTCATCGCCGCTAGTTCCTGTGTGCAGTGAAAGGTGATATGGTGTGAAACTTATGACGATGCAATATTCTTTGAATTACTTCTCTCTGGAAATGCCGGGAATCAGCGGATGTAATTTGTCGTTGTGCTTACATGTGGATTGTATTGGTGAATAGATGCTTAGTTACCGCAACTTCGTTAGCTTCTCCTGTATAACTGTTATGATTCGTACGCTTGCCGATTTTTTATTTGTACTCTGCCTATGCAGATGTGAAAAGGCAGTTTCACAACTTTGTAAAAAAAAAAGAACGCGATGCGCGCATTATCGTGGAAAACGACATCAGCATATCAAACGCAAAACGCATCGGTCAATATTCTCTCTTACTCCGATCTCAAGAGCAGGAGGGCGATCAAATAAGAATCATTTCGATTTTTCGGATGAACTGTAGCAGCGTGATTACAGAGAGCGGAGCCAATGCAACATACTATAGAGACCACACTATGTTAGCGTGCTATTAGATCTCTGCACAGTCGACACACTCTACGTCACACACATTCTAATCACCTCGCTCCAGCTAGTAGACTTCTTCGATACTTGCAATCTCACCCATCCTTCCAAGACACATGAAGGGTCTGACCCAGACAAAAATTAGTCACTGTAAAACGGAAAGACATTGTTCATTCTAGAAAAGCCAAAGTGACCTTCGACACGAAAACTTATACCTATACAATGGACTTCAAAACAACCGTGAATACTAAATTTTAATCATGGGGATTAGAGAAAGTCGCGATACGTCCATTTACTTCCCTTCAGGGAAAGTAGCGAAAAACAATCAGTAGGTGAACTTGGTTACTATATTGTGACGACAACTTATCTGTATAAAATGATATGCGAGCGCGTTTAGTTCGAGTTATGTCGCCCTCTAGCGTTAAGTAAACCGAACCGACGGCGCCTTTGTGATGGCCGAAATGCAAGCGCTGTTACATGTATGAAACCACGTGAGTTCTCTCGGGGGTCCGGTAGATGGCGGACGAAATCCCCAAATGAAGTAAGGAGTTTCGTTTTGTTTAATAGAAGCTGGTTTGACCGTCAATGCTCAGCTTATTTATTCTCATTTCGGAAAATAACTTACAGAGAGAGAATGAATGAGCTTAGTGAAGGGACATGGGACGCGTTTTTTAATGGATTGCGTGATGTCCTCTTTTTTTGTTTATTAAATTATAAATTTAAAACACCTAAAATGGTAATTTTATTGGAAGGTAGAAAACTTATTTATAAAATTGCTTCTCCATATTGTATGCACAATTTTTTATGTGAATCAGTTTTGCGATTTTTAATATGAAGAATATCAATTTATTCATAATCTAAATATTTTCGAATGGAAATTATTAAAAATTTTCATATTCAGAATAACAATTTTCGCAATTGATATTAACTAAACTTCTAATATTAAAAATTCTAATAGTTAGAATTTTTTAATAGTAAATTTTCCATAAAGGGTATCAAATTGTCCCTATTTGCCCCCTGGATGCCCCGCGCGTTCGTGTCCGAACCACTTTTCATCCGACAACTTTTTTGATTCTGTGCATAGTTCTCGAAGGTTATTTCAATGTCTTCAGATAAATTATTGGGACTTTTATATCGATTACAGCGCCACCTGTGAAAACCAAAATGCAATAGCTCCTAGGTCAAATTGGTATACTTTTTTTCTCCGAGAATCCAAATCTGCAATTTAAAAAAGGGGGTTCCTATTTAAGTTTTAATTGTTTTTGCTCCCACTCCACCCAACAGGGTATGGGGGAGGGGGTAAATTTAATTATCAACTGGATGCCCCCCTTCCGTGTCTCGAACAACTTTCAACCCGACAACTTTTTTGATGTCTGTGCATATTTCTCGAGATATTTCGATTGTGCTTCAGTTTAATCGTGCCACGCCTGTATAAATCTTAAAATGATATGGCTTAAATTTAATTTAATAAAAGTATTACAAGAAGAAGAATCCATTATTTTCAATTTTTTTACATTTAACTATAATTTTTTTTGTCCCTTTGTATAAAGCAATTTTTGACAATATGTAGATTTAAACAATTTAGTTTAAATGAAAATAATTGACGCGAGAGTGCATTCTTTTGTAACTTGCGCAATAAAATATATAAATTTTAAAATATTTTTCAAGAAGAAACTTCTAGAACATAGAGATTTTAAGAGGGTAGAGCGCTTTCCTGAGTGTTTATATTTAGATAAAGAGTTATGTGACGATGGTTTTCCGCCAGTTTGCATGTATGAAGAATGAGATAAAGGATTGCGGTTCCGCGCACATAGCGTTCTCACACTTGGGACCAGCTTATCGAATATGATATAGAGTTTTTATGATAGTTTTCCGGAGGAAACCTACAGTTCCCAAGTTTCCATTCTCACAGTTTCGTTAGTTATGGCTTGCAGATGTGTAAGAGGGATTACGTATGTTTCACTTTTCCTACTATTTTGAGTATTTAGAAGACTTCCAAAAAAATATTCTTAAATATACCGGGTGTTTAAAACGTACGTATTACGGCTCGTACGTTACACAGTTTTGACTATATTATTTGGAGGCATTGTGGCAGACTGGAAGAATGTCGAAATCGCCATAAACGAAATCAACCAAATTGCCTCCCATCTTGAGCAGCATCATCCATATTTTGGAAAAAATATCTGCGAATTTATCAAATTCATCTATTTCTATTCCGTTGTCCATATCAAAGAGTCGATACGAGTAAGGTCGAAAAGTCAAGGATTTATCTCTGAATTCCAGGCTTCAACGTAAGCAATCTAGATCGACATTCACTATCATTGACCACAACTTCCACGTATCAAGCTGCCTAAAATTCCACAGGCGAATACATCAAGTCAGTATCTTTAAAAAATCTGTTTGATGCCTTAATAATTAAAAATCTTTGAAATTATAATGTCAGAAAATTGTCTAAAATCATGCATTCCGGGTGAGTGCTTTGTCAATGACTGCTCATTTACCATCTACATATGGTAATTTTACTATGTTATTTGGAACACACTTGACTCGCATTTTTCAATTAAACTTTGCATAATAGGTACTCATTGGCATTACTTTGTTTGCTATTCCAGTAATGCGAAAAGATTCCGCGTTGGATTTATGGTGCATGTTGCATCATAAGTTAGTAACGGATTTTAGGAGCATTATTAATAAGTAGGCGAAAACCTATCGAAGAGTAGATCTAACTGTTACGAATGTTGAAGTGGAATGAAAAATTGTCTCGGCTCTCATTGCTATTTCGAAATGTCCGAGTAAAAACATATGTTATAAATACAAAAAGGGATATAACACGCTACTGCATTGAGAACTGGTATCTGATTCGTCAAGTTTATTGCCGAAAGCCACTATTTCGAACACCTTCGGTTGATAGCCCACAAACCACGGACTCGTATTTTGTTTCAACTCATTTTGCATACCGAATCATCCAATTAATTCAGGCTCTGTCTTATTGGCCACCGCGAATGTTTTGGTTTCATTCTACATCAGCTCAATACGGAGCCAATACGAGTTAGATCTTTTATTCGATCGGTCTAAGTGGACATTCATGCTAGAATCCCTGCAGGGGAAAAAATGTCTAGTTTTTGCATCACACTTTACATGATTCATTTGTTTTACAGCATTTCTTATTCTCTAAAGGCATGGGATCATCCTCCCGCAGGATAATTTTCGAGGTTTTTTATGCACGACCTTTGCTATTAGAAGACAAAGAAGTCGTGAAAAAAATGTATGATGCCAAAATACCATACAAAACCTATAACTTTCTTTTCGGTGTGGATAATGCCCTGAATTCTCATAGTACATGCCTCCATTACTCGAGATTGAAGGTTGATCCATGGGTCCAGTTAATCGCAACATCTTCCGTCAATTCAACTGATTTCGTTCAACTTACAAACACTCTGGTCATAAAAACTCTTCCGCCGTTTATGCCTCTACGACTAAACAATGAATTCGAGGGCGGATCATATACAATTATTAATCGGATTGAATTTATACGCGGCCGTCCAGTTCTCCGGGTAGATGGCCGGCGTACTACCAACCGATGAACGGAAGCAGAACACTATTTTCGTTTCGATTCTGTCTGGTTTGCACGTCGTCATTCCTCTTGTCACTCTCGATCCTTCAAGAAAAACGCTCTCGCGTAATCATTGCATACGGTGCTGATCCACGTGCCAGATGGCTGTGCAGAAATTTTGGGATATTGGAGGACACCTCCTTGCTGTTCATTTCTCATAGATAAAGATCAACAGTAGCGAAGCGTACTTTCGAGAGACTCATCGCTTATTAAGAGTTCGAGCAAAAAGTCATTAAGTTACCTTTGCGCTCCTATGCTTTCGTTAACCTCAAGAACTACCGTAAAATAACTCTACATTTTTTCAAGAGTCAAGCGTATCAATTTGTCTTTTTTTGGCCATTCATGGAAGACTAAGGGAAAATAACATGACTCGCGCTGTATCTGATCAGACGATCCGCAATTCGTTTTATTTGCCGTACTACGATATGCAGGAAGGTTACGGAGTATCGCCATGAATAATCATGTACTTGCGGATTCCAAATTAGAGGCTGAGTTGGGCGAAATCGTGTTGCATTGGCGTACGCTTAAAATTCGTTATAATATAACATTTGGAATCATACTGCTTTAGAAACACCCAAATAGTTAGTTTATTTTTATGGTAGTTGTCTTTTCGATTGTTAATTTGCCAGAGTGGATCTTCCATTTTGAATTTGAAATTTCTGACGTGGAAATTCGTTAATCAGTAACCTACGAAAAACCCGCACAAAAATTTTTGTAAATGAATTGAATGTATTAGGAAAATCAAGTCACAATAGATTATCAAATGGTTTATTCAAAATTTTTCTGTAATTATTCCACCTAGCTAAAACAATTATGTATTACGTATGACAATTAATATAATGAAAAAAATGATTATTTGCATTCAATTATCGGAGTGTTTTTTTTTAAACCGCTCTAGATCTGAGCCAATTTTTTTTTTATATTCACCCGTAAATATATTTCTTGGTCAATTTAAGAATGAATTTACTTCATCTGGAAAACCAGAATCTCCTCTTTGTTGCAAGGGAATGAAGGTGCCACGGTTTGCACAGTGAGATCCATGGGAGGTGAAATTTAAAAATATTAGATTCAAATATCTTCATTGATGAATTTGGAAATATTTAAACCAAATCGAAAAAAAACCAGAAGTTCAGTCACCCGTCGCTTCGTTCTGAATGAATGTAATATATTAAGTTTGATACATTGACGAACCTATTCCAATTAACCTCATGCACATTGAATGTTTTATGGTCAAGTCTTCTAGCCGCCTGACCCGATTTAGAAAACATATCATATCCATGGCGTAAATGTGGGAAATATCTTACTTGAAATATTCAACTCTAGATTTTTCCACTGGCAGGAAAAAGGGTGTATTTGTCACTGAAAATATACACAATCTGATAATCTATTTAATGCTTGGAAGTTATATTCTGAATGTTATTAAATAGCTGTTCCTCACCTTTCTAGGAAGCGTTTGAAAGGATCCCCTCTTAAGTGATAATTAAATATATCTTCAATTTACGGCTATAAACAGATGAGAGAAATTTGATATATATCTTTATAATATATATTCCTCAGCTATGTTTACTGTGCTTTTTTATTGGTAAATTCAAGTCATAAATATAATCTAGAATAGAATTAGGGTTAGAACAATACTGAAAATTAATTGTAGTCTCAATTGCCGATTTACTTGATGTTTTTAAAATACTGGTATAGGGCTAATGAGCAATGCAAATATTTCCCTCCATTAATTGTTTTTATTTTTTAATATTTTAGATAATTTATATATTCTATTATTTATCACACATAGCTCCCCCCCCCAGGAACTTGGCATTCTGTCAATTGTCGAGAGATATTTCATTCTAACTGTGATTGCCTTGTTTGCTGTAGCAGCCATGTATTCTAATGTAATAAACCTATTTAATATAAAAATAGACACCTACACACATATTTATGTGACACGATATACTTCTCGACCAAAATACATGAATTTTCGATACTTCAAGGACCTATGCCTAGTTCCAAGGTCCTGGAAATTAAACACTTATTTTCCACGCTAGGTCCAGGACAAATTCACGAGTGATAGTTACAGAGACTTATAGCCAAAATTATCGGCATCACCGAGCGTAGGCGAGGTTCTTGAGGGGGTAGGTTAGGATAGTTTTAGGGGGGGGGGGGGCACATTCGACCAGTATACATGAGCCGAGTTAGTCACATTAAAAAATAAAACATACTTTTCCAAAATGTATATATGTCATAAAAATCGTTAATAATATAAGGACCGTCCCTAAACTATTGCCTTTCGGCACAATTATATATATATATATATATTTATTTATATATATATATATATATATATATATACTATATATATATATATACTATAATATGTGATAGAAGTAAACCAATTTATATTCTTGCTATAGACAAAGAAGCTCGGCATACGAAGAGATCAACTGATCATGTTCAATTAACAATTTATAACATTAGATAGTTGGATGTTTTTTTCTCATATTTGAGGATATTAACATCCCATCGAGAAGGAGTTCCATCGTTCGGACTTTTTTAGTAGCACGGGTGACCGAGATAGTTACAAACTGCGTTTCTTAAAAAGAATCGGACGTACTGAATATTCGATTTATGACTATTAATAAGAATATCTAAAACAGTTGATAAGAGGTGTGTGTAAAGAATTTTTAGTTCAACACAGTGGTACATTTCAAACGCGCATAGTAATTCCCACTGCGAGAGACTAATGTTTCTAGCATAAAATTTCTTCGCAGAAAGCAGGCTTTAACATAAGAAAAAAGGCTTTTTCGTTGACTCACCCCCCCCCCCCCCCACCCCCCCCCCCCCCCACCCCCCCCCCCCCCCACCCCCCCCCCCCCCCACCCCCCCCCCCCCCCACCCCCCCCCCCCCCCACCCCCCCCCCCCCCCACCCCCCCCCCCCCCCACCCCCCCCCCCCCCCACCCCCCCCCCCCCCCACCCCCCCCCCCCCCCACCCCCCCCCCCCCCCACCCCCCCCCCCCCCCACCCCCCCCCCCCCCCACCCCCCCCCCCCCCCACCCCCCCCCCCCCCCACCCCCCCCCCCCCCCACCCCCCCCCCCCCCCACCCCCCCCCCCCCCCACCCCCCCCCCCCCCCACCCCCCCCCCCCCCCACCCCCCCCCCCCCCCACCCCCCCCCCCCCCCACCCCCCCCCCCCCCCACCCCCCCCCCCCCCCACCCCCCCCCCCCCCCACCCCCCCCCCCCCCCACCCCCCCCCCCCCCCACCCCCCCCCCCCCCCACCCCCCCCCCCCCCCACCCCCCCCCCCCCCCACACAATTTTTATGTAATCAGTTTTGATTTTTAATATGAAGAATATCAATTATTCATAATCTTAATTTTTCGAATGGACATTATTAAAATTTCATATTCAGAATAACAATTTTCGCAATTGATATTACTAAATTCTAATATTAAAAATTCTAATATTAGAATTTTTAATATTAAATTTTCATAAAGGGATCAAATTGTCCCTATTTGCCCCCTGGATGCCCCCCTTCGTGTCGAACAACTTTCATCCGACAACTTTTTTGATTCTGTGCATAGTTCTCGAGGTATTTCAATGTCTTCAGATAAATTTGGATTTTTATCGATTACAGCGCCACCTGTGAACCAAAATGCAATAGCTCCTAGGTCAAATTGGTATACTTTTTTCCGGAGAATCCAAATCTGCAATAAAAACGGGGGGTTCCTATTTAAGTTTTATTGTTTTTGCTCCCACTCCACCCCCAGGGGATGGGGGAGGGGGTAAATTTAATTATCACTGGATGCCCCCCTTCGTGTCGAACAACTTTCACCCGACAACTTTTTTGATTCTGTGCATATTTCTCGAGATATTTCGATGTCTTCAGATAAATCGGCCACCCTGTATAAATCTTAAATGATATGGCTTAAATTTAATTAATAAAAGTATTACAAGAGAAGCATCCATTATTATCAATATTTTTACATTAACTATAATTTTTTTTGTCTTTGAATAAAGCAATTTTTGACAATATGTAGATTTAACAATTTAGTTTAAATGAATAAGGATGATTCTTTTGTAACTTAATAAAATATATAATTTTAAAATATTTTCAAGAAGAAACTTCTAGAACATAAGATTTTAAGAGGGTTTCCTTAGTGTTTAAATTTAGATAAATTTAGTGACGGGTTTTCCGCCAGATTGCATGTATGAGAATGAGAACAAGGATGCGGTCCCAAAGCGTTCTCACACTTGGGACAGCTTATCGAATATGATATAATTTTTATGATAGTTTTCCGGGAGAAACCTACAGTTCCCAAGTTCCCATTCTCACAGTTTCGTTAGTTATGGCTTGCAGCTGTGTTAAGGGATACGTATGTTTCACTTTTCCAACTATTTTGAGTATTTAGAAGACTTCAAAAAAATATTCTAAATATACCGGTGTTTAAAACGTACGTATTACGGCTCGTACGTTACACAGTTTTGACTATATTATATGGAGGCATTGTGGCAGAATGGAAGAATGTCGAAATCGCCATAAACGAATCAACCAAATAGCCTCCCAACTTGAGCAGCATCATCCATATTTTGGAAAAAATATCTGCGAATTTATCAAATTCATCTATTTCTATTCCGTTGACCATATCAAAGAGTCGCTACGAGTAAGGTCGAAGTCAAGATTATCTCTGAAATCCAGGCTTCAACGTAAGCAATCTAGATCGACATTCACTATCATTGACCACAACTTCCACGTATCAAGCTGCCTAAATTCACAGGCGATTACATCAAGTCAGAATCTTTAAAAAATCTGTTTGATGCCTTAATAATTAAAAATCTTTGAAATTATAATGTCAGAAAAATGTCTAAAATCATGCATTCCGGGTGAGGCTTTGTCAATGACTGATCATTTACCATCTACAAATGGTAATTTTACTATTATTTGGAACACACTTGACTCGCATTTTTCAATTAAACTTTGCATAATAGGTACTCATTGGCATACTTTGTTTGCTATTCCAGTAATGCGAAAAGATTCCGCGTTGGATATGGGCAAGTTGCATCATAAGTTAGTAACGATTTTAGGAGCATTATTAATAAGTAGCGAACCTATCGAAGAGTAGATCTCACTGTTACGAATGTTGAAATTGTCTCGGCTCTCATGCTATTTCGAAATGTCCGAGTAAAAACATATGTTATAAATACAAAAAGGGATATAACACGCTACTGCATTGAGAACTGGTATCTGATTCGTCAAGTTTATTGCCGAAAGCCACTATTTCGAACACCTTCGGTTTATAGCCCACAAACCACGGACTCGTATTTTGTTTCAACTCATTATGCACCGAATCAACCAATTAATTCAGGCTCTGTCTTATTGGCCACCGCGAATGTTTTGGTTCATTCTACATCAGATCAATACGGAGCAATACGAGTTAGATCTTTATTCGATCGGTCTACGTGGACATTCATGCTAGAATCCCTGCACGGGAAAAAATGTCTAGTTTTTGCATCACACTTTACATGATTCATTTGTTTTACAGCTTTCTTATTCTCTAAAGGCATGGGATCATCCTCCCGCAGGATAATTTCGAGGTTTTTATGCACGACCTTTGCTATTAGAAGACAAGAAAGTCGTGAAAAAAATGAATGATGCCAAAATACAATACAAAACCTAGAACTTTCTTTTGGTGTGGATAATGCCCTGAATTCTCATAGTACATGCCTCCATACTCGAGATTGAAGGTTCATCCATGGGTCCAGTTAATCGCAACATCTTCCGTCAATTCCACTGATTTCGTTCAACTTACAAACACTCTGGTCATAAAACTCTTCCGCCGTATGCCTCTACGACTAAACAATGAATTCGAGGGCGGATCATATACAATTATTAATCGGATTGAATTTATACGCGGCCGTCCAGTTATCCGGGTAGATGGCCGGCGCTACCAACCGATGAACGGAGCAGAACACTATTTTCGTTTCGATTCTGTCTGGTTGCACGTCGTCATTCCCTCTTGTCACACTCGATCCTTCAAGAAAACGCTCTCGCGTATCATTGCATAGCTGCTGATCCAGTGCCAATGGCTGTGCAGAAATTTTGGGATATTGAGGGACACCTCCTTGCTTTCATTTCTCATAGATAAAGATCAACAGTGCGAAGCGTACTTTCGAGAGACTCATCGCTATTAAGAGTTCGAGCAAAAAGTCATTAAGTTACCTTTGCGCTCCTCTGCTTTCGTTAACCTCAAGAACTACCGTAACATAACTCTACATTTTTTCAAGAGTCAAGCGTATCATGCATTCATGGAAGACTAAGGAAAATAACATGACTCGCGCTGTATCTGATCAGACGATCCGCAATTCGTTTTATTTGCCTTACTACGATATGCAGGAAGATACGAGTATGCCATGAATAATCATGTACTTGCGGATTCCAAATTAGAGGCTGATTTGGGCGAAATCGTGTTGCATTGGCGTACGTTCAAATTCGTTATAATATAACATTTGGAATCTACTGCTTTAGAAACACCCAAATAGATAGTTTATTTTTATTTTAGTTGTCTTTTAGATTGTAATTTGCCAGAGTGGATCTTCCATTTTGAATTTGAACATTCTGACGTGAAATTCGTAATCAGTAACCTCGAAAACCCCGCACAAAATTTTTGTAATGAATTGAATGTATTAGGAAAATCAAGTCACAATAGCGTTATCAAATGGTTTATTAAAAATTTTTCTGAATTATTCCACCTAGCATAAACATTTTGTATTACGTATGACAATTAATATAATGAAAAAAATGATTATTTGCATTCAATTATCGGAGTGTTTTTTTTTAAACCGCACTAGATCTGAGCCAACTTTTTTATATTCACCCGTAAATATATTTCTTGGTCAATTTAAGAATGAATTTACTTCATCTGGAAAACCAGAATCTCCTCTTTGTTGCAAGGGAATGAAGGTGCCACGGTTGCACAGTGAGATCCATGGGAGGTGAAATTTAAAAATATTAGTTTAAATATCTTCATTGATGAATTTGGAAATATTTAAACCAAATCGAAAAAAACCAGAAGTTCAGTCACCCGTCGCTACGTCTGAATGAATGTAATATATTAAGTTGCATACATTGACGAACCTATTCAATTAACATCATGCACATTGAATGTTTTATTGTCAAGTCTTCTAGCCGCCTGACCGTTTTTTAGAAACATATCATATCCATGCGTATATGTGGGAAATATCTTACTTGAATATTCAACTCTAGATTTTTCCACTGGCAGAAACGGGTGTATTTGTCACTGAAAATATACACAATCTGTTAATATATTTAAGGCTTGGAAGTTATATTCTGAATGTTATTAAATAGCTGTTCCTCACCTTTCTAGGAAGCGTTTGAAAGGATCCCCTCTTAAGTGATTAAATATCTCTTCAATATACGGCTATAAACAGAAAGAGAAATTTGATATATATCTTTATAATATATATTCCTCAGATGTTTACTGTGCTTTTTTATTGGTAAATTCAAGTCATAAAATAATCTAGAATAGAATTAGGGTAGAACAATACTGAAAATTAATTGTAGTCAAATTGCCGATTTACTTGCTGTTTAATACTGGTATAGGGCTAATGAGCAATGCAAATATCTCCCCCATAAATGTTTATATTTTTAATATTTTAGATATATTATATATATTCTATTATTTATCACACATAGCTCCAGGAACTTGGCATTCTGTCAATGTCGAGAGTTATTCATTATAAATGTGATTGCCTTGTTTGCTGTGCAGCCATGTATTCTAATGTAATAAACCTATTTAATATACAAATAGACACCTACACACATATTTATGTGACACGTATACTTCTAGGACCAAATTACATGAATTTACGATACTTCAAGGACCTTTGCCTAGTTCCAGGTCCTGGAAATTAACACTGATTTTCACGCTAGTTCCAGGACAAATTCACGATTGATAGTTCCAGGACCTATAGCCAAAATTAAGGCATCACCGAGCGTAGGCGAGGTTCTGAGGGGGTAGGTTAGGATAGTTTTAGGGGGGGGGGGGGCACATTCGACCAGTATACATAGCCGAGTTAGTCACATTAAAAAATAAAACATACTTTTCCAAAAAGTATATATGTCATAAAAATCGTATAATATAAGGACCGTCCCTAAACTATGCATTTCGCACAATTATATATATATATATATATATATATATATATATATATATATATATATATATATATATATATATATATATATATAATATGTGATAGAAGTAAACCAATTTATATTCTTGCTATAGACAAAGAAGCTCGGCATACGAAGAGATAAACTGATCATGTCAATTAACAATTATAACATTAGATAGTTGGATGTTTTATTCTCATATTTGAGGATATTAAATCCCATCGAGAAGGAGTTCCATAGTTCGGACTTTTTAGTAGCACGGGAGACCGAGAAAAGTACAAACTGCGAGTTCTTAAAAAGTATCGGATACTGAATATTCGATTACTGACTATTAATAAGAATATCTAAACAGTTGATAAGAGGTTGTGTAAAGATTTCTAGTCCAACACAGTGGTACATTTCAAACGCGCATAGTAATTCCCACTGCGAGAGACTAATGTTCTAGCATAAAATTTCTTCGCAGAAAGCAGGCTTTAACATAAGAAAAAAGCTTTTTCGTTGACTGAATCTCCGTTGAACAAAGTGTCTTCATGAACACTTCTTGAACAGTAAGTGACGGAGATTGCTTTGTTATTAAGTAATTTTCACATAACGGAAAAATCGGATACTCGAAAAGTATATGCGGAAGGCAAATTGCGAAGAAGTCATAACCGTATTTCACTCTACCTAGAGTAATTGACCTAGCGTAATCAGTGGCTAATCTCAACTGAATTTTGGCTTTGAGACAATGCAGGGGCAAGCGGTTGGGTAAATATTAAACGTGGAGTCAGAATAAAAACGCTGAATCGAAAATTGATCTGACGTAGACACTGAGTACGAATTCAAGTCTTTGTTCTTGCACCGTTCAGCAAAATTGCGTACAGCAGCTGGAGTATGCTGCTCCGAAAAGTTGACATTAAGATTATCCCATAGATCACTTGCCTCGGCATTCTCCGTTAGAGCTTTCAGCTGCTCAATCCAGTTTGAGGAGTTTGAGGGGGAGGAGGTAGAGACTAAATCGTTAAATCGGAGAAACAAAATCTTAGGTTGCCTAGAACCAGGCATTTTTAAGATTTTGTTGAAACAGACTCTTAAAAAAACGACTCTCTGTTGAAAACTTCCACGGCAATAGGAAACACTCCCAACTCTAATCTGATAAGATATTTTGGGGTATTTCTGGGTAAATTAAAAAGGCGTTTGAAAAAGGCAAATCGCGCTCTCACTCATGATGAAAATCGATTAAAAGTGTGTTTATTGTGTTTTCGAAAAAAGCCGAACATGTATCCGTTAAATGGTAAATTAAAAGCCGATGTACAAGATATTTTTGAAAACTACGTTGATAATGAAAATATACCTGGAGCATTGTGCAGCACGTGCAGAAGAAAAATATTTAAAGTAAATAGCGGAGATATAAAAAGCATAGATTTTCCAGATTTGTCGATATTTCAACAAAATAGAGCCACAAGCTTTAACCTAAGATATAACCTAACATGCGACTGCAAAATTTGTGAAATAGCCCGCAGTGTACCCTATAATCTGTCTGTCAACGACACCACAAATGATACAATGTCTGGTAATTATGAGTCTATATTGTTATTATCACATTCGCTACAGAATTAATATAATACGTTTAGTTGTTATAATTATGGTATATATGTATCAATGGTGAATTTTTCGATTTTTCGAGCAAAGCGAGTGTGACAATCCACTTGTTAAAGATCGATATTTCGCACGTGATGCATATGACTTTTTGCAATACCCGTAACTTATGCTCTAGGGCGCGAAATTAAGAAAATCGTGTGGGATGCTAAAAAATAAATATTTTCTTTCCTAGATGAATCGATGTCAAATAGTAATACAGAAAAACGCTGCAGTTCCTGTTTTTGTATCATTGGAAGAGGAAAATCCCATGTTTGTAACGCAACTTCTATACTAGAAAATCTCACAAATTGTTTAATGAGTACGTCATCTACGGCACAAAGTCAAATAATATCGAAAATTATAAAATATAAAATGATTGAAAAGGAAACTCCAGCCTTAACATTATGTCAAGCTAATGGTGGCCAACCGCTTTATATTAAAGTGGGTAAAGATAAGAAAAACAATATTTTCGAAAATACTCCATTACTTTCTGCTAACGATTTCTCGAAAATTAAAACTAGTTTTTAAATTTAAGCAATCGAGCTGTACTTTATGTCGCCTCATCTATTCGTTCAGCTGCAAGAAGTAGAAAAATTGTTGAACCTGAATTAAAATCAAAACTTGAAAAAAAACGCGCATATTCTCGATAATTTCTTTACGTATAAAAAAGAATTTCCATTCGTTAAGGTTAAGGGTAATGGCTGTTCCGAAGGTTCTCGTGTTCTTGTCTACTGTACAAATGTAAGTGCTTTCATTGAATACAAAGGACAAAGGACAGGAAATTTTCCCCCGCGTTAATGACGAATATGTCTGTTTGCGGGTCGGCTCTCGGGTGGAGAGGTACAGGACAGAGACAGACAGTACAAGACAGAACTATAGGCACACACAACACCCACCCAGAGCCAGTCCCCCCTACCCCAATATCGGTACCACCAGCAGATTCGACGGTCTGTGCCTTAGCGAGTACGACGCGGGGCTTATCCCATCTTTATCCGAGATAAGACCCACGACGTACGTATACATTAAGGATGAAAGAGAAGTAAGAAAGCCAATCTTAAAATTAGGCATAGATGGTGGTGGGGGATTTTTGAAAATTTGCCTTTCAATTCAAGATAAAAGCGTCAATTTAGTAAATGATTGTCCGGCTAAACGGTTTAAATACGAAGAAGGCGTTGCAGCGAAAAGATATAAGGATTCAGGAGTAAAAAAATTATTTATATTGGGATTGTCCCCTGGTTCACAAGAGAATTACGAAAATGTCTCCCAATTATGGACAGCTTTGGATGTTACTGCTTTTGAAGGCTCGATTGCAACAGATTTAAAATTAGCGAATATATTAGCAGGTATTATGACACATAGCAGTCTCTATCCATGTACATGGTGTGATGCTAAAAAAGACGAACTCGATTCTTGGGGTGCTTACAGAACTATTGGGAATTCGATAGAAAATTATGAGAATTGGTTAAATGCAGGAGCTGTAAGAGAGAATGCAAAATATTTTAAAAATTGCATACATCGACCCGTTTTTTCCTCCGATAATAAGAAAACATTTATTGAAAAATTCCTCCGTCAGAATTACATTTGATGCTTAGTGTCGTGAATACATTGTTTTCGCATATGTTAAATGACTTTGAAATGGAATCGTTGATGTGGGTAAAAGCATGCAGTGTCTTCCGACAAGTTAGTCGCAACGGCTCAGCATTTGATGGAAACGGATGTAAAAAACTTCTGGATAACGTCGATATTTTGAGAGCACAACAAAACGTTGGATTGTTAAAATTTGTGCGAGTTTTCGACGACTTCAGGAATGTAGTTGCAGCATGTTTTGGAAGCGAACTGAATGAAAATTACAAACGTTGTATTTTGGAATTTTAACAAAGCTACCTGGATTTGAATATCAGTGTTACGACAAAAATTCGTGCTGTATTTTTCCATGTCGAACAATTTTGTGAAATGAAGCAAAGTGGACTTGGTGTATACAGTGAGCAAGCCATGGAATCCGTCCATCATGATTTTAAATCAATGTGGGAGATATATAAAGTTGCTGAATCACATAAAAATTATTCAGAACAGCTTCTGAAAGCTACATGTGTCTATAATTGTGGACATATTTGACTGAGTAAAATATTTGAAGTAATTTAGAATTCATTCTCGTTCATATTTCTTTTATGTTAAGTATATAGGTATGTAAATAAATCAATAATAATTAACATATGAATTATTAAACTGCTTATTTTAACGAAAAATATTGTTGTTGATTGCTTTTTGTTTCCCAATTGCTTTATAGGAAGTCTACCTCGTTGAAAATAAATAAAAACCATATTTTAAGGGTTTTTGGGGTCGCTGTTTACGAATCCGACGTCAGTTTTACCAAATTCATAATGGCGGATTCAATATGCCGGACAAAACTTCTAAGATGCCTCGTGATACAATGCCAATCTCCGCCATATTAAATCTGACATTTTGAATTTTTCAAAACTATCACCACATTCGTAATCAGCGATGCAAAAAACCACCGAATAATGAGTTTCAAGCGAATCCGATGAATTTTGAAAAATTTGTCCGCCATATTGAATCCGCCATTTTCAATGTTTAAAAACTAGTATCACATTCGTAATCAGCGACCCCAAAAACCATCGAATAATGAGTTTCAAACGAATCCGATGAATTTTGAACAATTTGTCTGCCATAATCAATCCGTATTTTGAATTTTTCATAACTAACACCACATTCGTAATGAGCGACTCCAAAAACCACCGAATAATGAGTTTCAAGCGAATCCGATGAATTTTGAAAAATTTGTCCGCCATATTGAATCCGCCATTTTGAATTTTTAAAAACTATTACCACATTCGTAATCAGCGACCCCAAAAATCGTCGAATAATGAGTTTGAAACGAATCCGATGAATTTTGAAAAATTTGTCCGCCATATTGAAATTTTAAAAACTAATACCACATTCGTAATCAGCGACCCCAAATACCATCGAATAATGAGTTTAAACGAATCCGATGAATTTTGAAAAATTCGTCCGCCATTTCTCTAAAATAGCTCCGCCGATTTTTTTCTTTTTTACGGAAAAATCATCTATAAATATCCCACTTTTAAACCCAAACAGAAATTTTCAAGTGCCAGCACTTTTGGGTTGAAGCTGGTTAAGACGCACCGTGGGGTGCCTCTTTCGCTGAAGAACTCCTCAATATCGGCATGAAATAAAATAAATAGAATCGGACTCAGTATTTCTCCTAGCAATACGCTTATGGAAACCTGGCATTCCCTATCTGATGTTTCCGTGGATTGAAGATAGACAGAAGTAGATTGGTACAATGCCCTTAAACACCTAACAAATTTCGCGCTTATATCTAAATCTAATAGTTTCCTCCATAGTAAAAAGTGGGGAACAGAGTCATGCTTTTTGGAAATCGATAAAGAGACTGAAAAGTTTCGATTGTGGTCTACGCAGAACTATTTGAATAGTAGCTAGAAGGGTAAAAATATTGTCATCTGTGCCTCTGCCTTCGCGAAAACCGCTGTGTTCCTCGGGAATCAGACCTCTCAGTCGGATCCACCCGGTAAGGCGATCACAGAGGATCTGCGAAAAGATTTTCGATATGGCGTTGGTTATTGCGATCATCCTGTAGTCTTTAGGGTTATCTCTCGGTCCCTTTTTGAACAACATCAACAGAGAAGCTTTGGCCAACGATGTGAAAATTCTTCAGCAGCCCAAACTGCATTAAAAAGTTAAAGGAATTTGGAGAACCATTGGTCATCTAAATGTTTAAAAATGTCTGCACGGATCTCGTCTACACCAATTGTTCGCCCAACCTTAATTCTATTGATGCTGCCCATCAGTTCTGAAATAGCAAAAGGAGAGTCCAACGCAGGGTCATAGTTTCCAAAGAAAGTCTCTGGAGATGAAGTTATCCGAGGACAGACTTTTGAGAGATGCTTTCTTCAGGCCTTTCCGGAAACAGCCGATCCCACATTGGGCTTCCTACGAAGTTTACGTGCAGAATTCCAGAAAACCGCGGAGTTTTTCACTGAGTCGAATTTGTTAGCGATTTCGTCTGCATAATTGCGCTTTTTTTAGACTATTGTATTGGCATACTTATTCTTGGCTTCATATAAATGTTTAATCGTGCTCGCAGTATACACATTTTTTTCGGATGTTAGTAAATGTAAATCGAAAATTTTTCTTAGCGATAACACAGTCTCTGTCGAACTATGGTTTAGTTACAGAATTGAATTTACGTAATTTAATAGAAACCGTTTGCAGTAAATTAGCTTTATGGGGTGAGTTACGTAAGCCGGTGCAGAACAGTTTCAACGATATATTGGTGTCGGTCCCGCGACAAACTTCCTCGAGAGTAGAAGTACCAGCAGGGGTACGAGATCAATAGTTATATCTGAAGTGGGGGAGGTATACAGCGAACCAATGATTAAGGGAATCGGACAAGTTCTAATCGAAAAGAAAATCCAGTTTGGAGAAACATTTAATATGTCGTGAGAGTGTGCCTACCTAATTAAAGAAAAGAGACCACCACAGCAGCGTCCAAAATTTGACGCACGCGTAGCAGAGGAGAAAATCCTTGAAAATCCCGGGTGAAGTTCCTTAACTCGATCCTCGTTTTCGTACCAAGATTCGGAAAAATTAACTGTATCGGAATTTAGATCAAAATAATTATTAGAAATATTGCAAAAACCGCGAGAATTCAAAAATATAATAATAAACTTAGACGTTTCTGCGGCTGCGACGAGATTCAATTTTGACGGCGATGCACTTGAAAAGCTGGAGCATAAGTGTGAAGTGAGATCCAGGCGAAGACGGAATTTATTTTAAAATTCTGTTGAAATTGATAAAGGAGAAGGCGATCGACGTTGAGAAAAGGTTCCAGTAGAACTCTGGAAGTCCATTACTGAAAGGGTTTGACTATATTCTCTTAAAGAGGCGGTGGAAGTAACAGCGAAGTCCTCGTCTTCGTCGCACCAGGCGTATGGAATGTTATTGATGTAAATGCCGTTACCTTTTCTTCTAAATAATAAGCCTTTTAGATTTGCCCTCCGACGAGCACATCTCATTTTGTAGGCCATAAGCCGGTCCTTGTCAGACAAATCGCTTGATATAAATATATTTGTCCCTGAAGAATATTCTTTTTTGTTAAAAAATTGTGCCCTTAATATCCTCGGAAAATAATTCGACCAGAATAAGCGGTGGTTTATTGCAACCTAACTTGTGAAAAAATATCCTTTAAGTTAAATTTCTCCGCGAAAAATTGGATGACATCTCCATTCAGTGATTACGGAGAAGTATTTAGACTGGAGATACAAATATTCTTCTTTTTAGGAATCTGTCCTATCGCTCTATCCTGTAGGCAAGCTTCTTGATGGTCAAGTCCTACGCTTGGATTTTTGACTTGAGCGCGCTTACTTTACGCACGAAGTCGTACTTCATTTCCTCCAGTGTTATGTGAATGCACGAAATATCCATCTTCAACTCTTCGTTGACAGACATCGAGGCGCTAATAATCGAGTCCTGAATCGCCTGCTGCATTTTCATTAGCATTTTTTCAGATGCCATGGTGGAAGTGTCTTTGTCGGTTATAATGGTACGGTCTGAGGAGGTTAATTCAGAATTCTCCCGATTCCTAAGAGAAGTTGATGTTGTAATGCAATCTGGGACAGTCGAACAAATTCGTTTATGTTTCTCTCGAACGACGAAGCTGCCAAGGGAGCAGGTGCTTCGAGTGTGAAGACCCTTCCAGTGACTTGCTGTAGTGGGGCGGCCGACTGTATTGTACGCGGCTGGCTCACACAGCCCTATCCTCTCTCCACTGATAGAATACGTAGGAGGGTCTGCGGTAACAGATTGGTCTTGAGGATTGTCTTCTTGCGACTTATAATTATCAATGATTCCCAATAACGTGCTGCCATTTGAGACTAAGTACTAAGTACTAAAGTACTAAGAGGAGATAAGAACGGAAGTTCGGAACGCCGTTTGAGTCCGAAACCGCACATGCGTAACACGTTGAAAAATACCACGTGTGTTCACTGTTGTAATTTTTACCAAAATAAGACCAAAGAACACAGGGCCAAAATTAAATGTTAAGGGGGGAAGGTCCCGCAACGAGGTAGACTTTCAAGAATTTTTTTTGAGGAAAATAAGCATTGTTTTTTTGTTTAAAAGCTTTTATTGGGACTTAGATACATCCTTAGTATACGATATGATTTTTTTTGTTATTAACTCTCAAAATGGCGGCGTTGCACGGAAGTCGGAGCGACATACGAAGGGGTCATCGGCCACCCCCTGGCCAATTCTTTACGGATTTAAATAATTTTTTCTTTTAAATACGCAGAAATGTCTCTACTTTACATTTCGAGTGGAGAATTTTGATACAACAATTTGGTGATGAGCATAGCGTTCCCAAAGTTGCTAATCTTCGACGACTGCAGGCAACTCTTTGACGTATACAATTTTTTATCGCGTTAGATTCACGGACGACTTACCATATGAAGTTTTTGAGGTATCTGATTAAGAATATGAAGTGAAAATATAAAAATTCAAAATGGCGAATCTAATATGGCGAACGAAAATTCTTAATTTACTTAGATCCGCTTGAGATTTGTTACTCGGTGGGACTTTGAGGTCTGTGATTAAGAATCCGAAGTCAAAATAAAAAAATTCAAAATGGTGAATCCAATATGACGGACAAAATTTTAACAATTTGAGAGAATTTTGTGAAAATCCATACGAGGGGTTTTCGGGGTCGCTGAGTACGAATCCGACGTCAGTTTTTCGACATTCAAAAGGGCGAATCTAACATGGCGGACAAAAATGTGTAAAATTATTTAGATGCGCTTGAGATATGTCGCTCAGTGGTTGTAGTTTCCGATTAGGAAGCTGAAGCCAATATTAGGAATTCAAAATGGTGGATCAAATATTGGGAACAAAATTCTTTTCCATTATTTAGGTCAACTGGTGGATTTTCTTATGGGTTCCGAAGGTCTTTGATTAAGAATGTAAAGATCAAATTTAAAAAATTAACATAGAGAATCAGGTACGGCGGATGAAAACGTTTAAAACTATTGTTCAGTGGAGGTTCAATCTTCGAGTTCTAATTAGTGTCACGGTGTTTTATATAAAATTTGTCACGATTATAAAATCAACACATATAATGTAGTTTAGATAGAAGCTTTTTTAACAATAGAGTTATTTAGAACATATGACCTTTAATCATTCTTCATCAGAACTCTCGTTGGAGATATTTTCAATTATTAATCCAAGAGAATTTGAAGGAAGGCTCACTCTTTTCCGGTGTTTTATTTCACCAGATAAAGTAACTTTAGGGTCCACATATATTGCCCATCTTTGAAAAACATCTCCGTTAGTTGTTTTTCGTGATATATTTCGAGAATGCCTGTCTCGAAAAATTTTACAAATTTTGTGGCTGGCATCGAGAACTTCCTCTGACAAATATCCCAAAGGAAGGAAACCACTTTCTGCCGCGGATGGGCCGTGAATTAATATTTTATGTACACTTGGTGACATATAATATTATCCGTATAAATCAACATATAGATTTGCCGTCTCTGTGCATTATTTCCTAATTTCTGGAACATGTATCTCCTTACTACTACCCATAGTGATCAATATAACTGATAATCTTCTAATCAATTCTTTGTTTATTCCTAAAATAAAAATAAAAATATTTAGTGTACCACAAGTAACACTGAAAAAAATTTATCAGCATGAAACGCTTTTCTGGTTGTTTTTTTTGTAATAATTAAAACACGTTAAAATAACCAAAGATAAAAAAAATTACTTAATCAGATACCTCAAAAACTTCATATGGTCAGTCGTCAGTGAATCTAACGCGATAAAAAATTGTATACGTCAAAGAGTTGCCTGCAATCGTCTAAGATTAGCAACTTTGGGAACGCATTACTCATCACCAAATTGTTGTATCAAAATTCTCCACTCAAAATATAAACTAGGGACATTTCTGCGTATTTAAAAGAAAAAATTATTTAAATCTGTTTAGAATTGGCCAGGGGGTGGCCGATGTCCCCTTTGTATGTCGCTCCGACTTCCGTGCGCTGTACTGCGTCAAACTCGAGTGTTTTTGACATTTGCTTGCAGTACGGTGGCTTTATTTTTTATCTGTAACAAAAAATTAAAAGAGATTTTGTTAATAACATTATTTTTAATACTCCAAACCTATAAAAACAAAAAAAAAAGTCATTTTTATAAAAATGAGAGAGATTTATAAAAATTGAATGTTTTTGTTAATAAATTTGTTTGAATAAATTCCATAATTTGCATTAAAACATCCCAACCATAGGTTTGGAGTATAGTCAGATTATTTACGAGCTTATATATTAACAAATAAAAAGAGTATTATAAAGTTTAGTAAGGTAAGGTCAGTAGACTATAAAAGTAAACAAGAGATTAATTACGCCGGGTATTAAGCGCGGGTAGTATAGTAGGGATACCGATAGCCAGACATACACAACCCCACTACTCTACCTTGATGTAGGTCTATTGCCAGGCGTAAGTCGAGCCTTGAGATAGGACAGGGGTTAATGACCTCACAAAGAGGTGATAATGGTTATTATTGGTTAGTTAAGTTCAAAACAAACAATAAAAACATCAATAAATAATGTTAATAGGGTAATTAATGTCAGGTAAATATTAACTTATGATCGTAAATAACGCCATCGCCACCATGTGAGGTATGTCAATAGCCGGACGTAAACAATAACGTACGGAAACCCTTTGGGGTGATGGTGAGGTAGGTCATAGTTCAACGTCCTGATACGTGAGGGCTTGGTGGTTAATTTGTATATAAACAAATAATAGAGACGAAAATAAATCTCTATAATTGGGTAACTAATATCAGATGAGTGTCAATAGTGATGATTAATTGTTAGTTTATGTATAAACAAATGATGAAGACGGTAATAAATAACGATAACGAATCTGCAATAAACATATCTGTACGGGAGCCTTTTGGAGGAAAATTGAGGTAGATCACGATTCAACGACCTCTGAACGGCTACGTATTATTTTCGTATTTTTCCGCGTCTGGCCGCCAAAAATACGTCTTCCGGATCTAGGATTTTGTACGATGTCATAGAATGATTCTCGGCATCAGCAACAAGTTTCGCGTCTTGTTCTTTTTCATGGTTAAAATCACACTCTCATTTTTCTGTGAGAGTTTAACCGCTTGACTGAATTAAACACGATGCAGTTTGTGTATTAGCATACACAGTGTTGAAACTTTCGCCTTAGGCAAAATTTGGTTTTTCTCTCAACTCTGAAAAACATCTCCGATAACCGTGATAAAAATAACCGTGGAATTGAAGTATGTATCCCTTCATGGATTCAGATGTATCGTTATCGTCAGGTTGCAAATAGCCATCTACCAATGGACCTTCGAGTAGACGATATTCACGACCACAACTTGCATGCGTAATTTCACGCCCGAATAACCTCTCCCACCAAAGAAGCCACTCTATAGCAACTTTGGATTGACGATTACACCTCCTATAGATGTAACCCGGAGATAAAAGTCCAAATGTATTTAATTTCAAAAAATTCTTTCCATATTATTAGTATTATTCTGCTTCCAGTATTATTTTGACAGTTGTCTATATTTTCATGTGCTCGCTGTTTACTTATGTTACGTACGCGGCTGCGCCATCTTCTAATATCTTATGGCACCGCGCACGTAGATTATTATATTCTAATGTAATCATAGTTGTTCCGGACAAACAACGATCTCCGTAAACTTCAGCTTTAGATACCGAGATGGACTGTTGGAGGATTTCCGCTTACGACACTCGGAACATGACGTGAATATATTTTCGGCGATAAACGCCTAATTAAATATTTAATCCATCTAGTTCGATGTCCCGTTTCTTTGGACAGCGACGCATCAAACGTATAGACGATATCTGAATACACATCCGGTCTCGAAACACGAGAGCTTTATCAGACTTCTTACGAAAGTCTTATCAGGCTCCCTTCGAGTCCAGCGGCCCATCACGAGCTACAGCCACGTACCTTCGGGAAATCTTATCGTTTTCCCGAGGTTACCTGGTCGATGAAATCCATAGGCCATTCAGTCAAATTCCATCCGTGACAGAGTCCGTTAAAATCTCGGACTAAGACTGCGACCCAAACGATTCCGCAAAACCTACCACCCTCGATTTCAATATATTTCCTATGTACGACCCGCGTAACATACTTTACGAATAAACAATTTAAACTCAAAAAAGCAAGTGTATTTAATATTGTAGGCAATGTAGAAACCCGCATTATCTTTGTATACGCGCGCGACTCCGATTGTAGTTCGAAGCAGAGCGGAAGAGCCGAGCGGCGACGGACGAACCCGAGCCGGCACGAGCGCCTGAGAGCGCGGATCGGAGAAGTCATTCCGAGTCCAACCGTCGACTGTAACACTTATTTAATAAAGTTGCTTTTTTTTAATTACTTTCGTTTTGAATACGAGTTCCTAAACTGCCATTCCTACAGTTCAGAAGTGGGATTCGCGAGAAGAAAGACTGCCGTCTCTTTCGCTAACGCATACGCGATCCGGAAATTACGTGAGTGGTTAGCGAAACCGAAAAAGTTCTTAGTGCTGCTGTGTGCGCACAAATAACTGAGCGTGACCGCTTTGTGCATCGTACCTCGAGTGTAGTGCTGCGTGTATAAAAATAAATCAAGAACATTGTTAACATGCGTCAACCGAAGGATTTTACAGTCGTCGAACTGAAACAAATTTTGGACGCGCGAGGTTCGAATACCAATGGAACAAAGGCCGAGCTTATAGCGAGGCTAGACGAAGCAGATCCGGAAAGACGATGGATCGAGGAAACCGAAAACGCAAGTGCACATAATTACGGTCTGACTTACGAACAAGATTCGAAAGAAAATCGAAGGCTTTTAGAGCAATACAAAAGGGAGAAAGATCTTGCGGAACGTGAACTCGATTTAGCGCGCCGAGAACTAGAACTTCTAAGAAGAGAACGCGCGCCAGCAACAATGGCGAACATAAACAATGCCAACGGACCTCGCATAGATGGAGATGCGCACGCCAACGTCAACAACGCCAAGGTCAACTTGAGCGAAATTCGAGATCTGGTAGGTTTTTACGAAGGAAATGACGGAACCTATGCGAATTGGGAGAAGCAAGTAAAGTTTGTAAAGACTACATACAACCTTTCAGATGATAAAGCAAAAGTTCTTATGAGTTCGAAAATGAGAGGAAAAGCACTCGAATGGTTCCACTCCCGACCAGAACATCTTGAAACGACATTGGATGAACTTTTTGGCGCGATGAAATCTATGTTTGATCACAAAACCAGTAAACTTACACTAAGAAGACAGTTCGAAGAACGCAGTTGGAAACGAAATGAAATTTTCAGTGACTACATGCACGATAAAATGATAATGGGAAATCGTGTACCTATCGACGACGAAGAACTCATTGATTACATCATCGATGGAATTCCGGACGCATCTTTGAGAGATCAAGCACGTTTACAACAGTTTCAGGACAAAGGGTCTTTGTTGAAGGCATTCGAGAAAATAACGCTTCGTCCAAAGCCCTCGTTCGAAACTAATACGTTCAAAAACAGACCAGACACGAAATACACGAAATCGATAGTGCCAGAATTGCATACAAATAAAGAAGAAAAATCGACATCAAATATCAACGACCGACAGCAAGGATCGAGAGGCTTAACCCGTTGCTACAACTGCAACTGCCCAGGACACATTTCGCGGGATTGCCGATTACCGAGAAAAGAACGAAGCGGAAACGCCGCCGCCAATTCAAACTTCGGCGAGTCCAAGCGACGATTCGACGAATCACCAAGAAGGGAGAAAACACCAAGCGGAAAGCAAGTAACACACATAGGTCAAGTTCCTGAAAAAGCGGACAGCCTTTGGAATAATGTAACGTATGAATACGCAAACACAGGTGACAATGTGCGGTTAAAATTAGAGACAATAGCCGATACGGGCAGCGCGATTAGTTTTATGGAAGAAAAATTTGTTTTTGAAGGGATGGTTAATAAATATAACGATTCGAATTACCAGTACCACGGTATTAACAATTCAAAACTAAAAATTACGGGTGAAATAAAAGTTAAAATTTCTATTGACGGGATTACAAAAAATGATATTCGGTTGTTTACGGTAGCGAACGATACGATGAAATCGGCGGTTGTGTTAGGTCGAGACGTACTTGAAAAATTCGGTTACCGTTTGACACGCGTGAGCGAAACCGTAGAGGACGAGTGCCTCGAAATTCTAAACATTGAAATACCCGACGCGGAAAATAACACAACAGAAGATTTGAATGTAGCTCCAGAAGTCTCGACGGAGAAACGTAACGAGCTAAAAGAAATATTTGTACACGAATATATTAAACCGAAGCGACCGGAAAAGACGGAAATAGAATCAGAATTAAAGCTCGTTCTAAAAGACCATCAACCCTTCCATTCGTCACCGAGACGTCTCGCTCATGTACAAAAGATAGAGCTTCGGGAAATATTAGACAATCTACTTGAGAGGAAAATAATAAGACCGAGCGAATCCGAAAATGCGTTCCCAATCGTACTCGTAAAAAAGAAAAATGCCGAAACGCGGATGTGCGTAGATTACCGCATGTTGAACCAGTTCATTCCGCGTAATAATTTTCCGTTCCTATTGATCGAAGATCAACTAAACGTACTTGACGGAAAGAAGTTCAACGTTGGATCTAAAAGATGGATTTTTCCACATTCGAATGGAAGAAAGCTCAATTAAATACACCGCATTCGTAACACCCCTAGGTCAGTTTGAGTACTTAAAAATGCCGTTCGGTTTAAAACTCGCTCCAGGTCAATTCCAAAAGTTTGTAAATAGTGTCTTAGCAGAGTTAATCGGAAACGGGGAGGTCGTTGTGGTTATGGATGACATTTTAATAGCCACAATAACCATCGACCACCATTTAAAAGCACTCAAACAAGTTTTTAAAAAATTGGTAGAAAATAAGCTTGAATTACGCCTCGACAAGTATAAATTCTTACAAACCGAAACAGAGTATGTGGGATATCGTATTTTCGGAGCAGGAATCTACCCTACCGACAGCGGCGTCGAAGCAGTATTGCGATTTCCTATTCCCAAAAATGTTCGGAACGTGCGAAGTTTTGTAGGATTATGCTCCTATTTCCGCAAGTTTATCGAAGGCTTCTCGGTATTAGCTAAACCCCTGTACAACCTTCTACGCAAAAATGCGATATTTGTTTTCGGCGAAAAAGAAATCGAAGTAATGAACGCTTTGAAACGTAAACTGACGGAAGCACCAATTTTATCAATTTACAGTCCCCATGATGAAACAGAGCTTCATTGTGATGCTCTTCTGGATTTGGTGCTGTGCTAATGCAAAAGAAGGCAGATTTAAAATTTCATCCGATATTTTATTTTTCGAAGCGTACATCTGATACCGAGTCCAGATACCACAGCTTCGAGCTAGAAACCTTAGCCATTATTTACGCTCTGCGAAGGTTCCGCGTATACCTGTATGGTTTAAAATTTAAAATTTTTACCGATTGCAACTAACTTACGTTAGCTTTAAGAAAAAGAAGTATCAGTCCTAGAATTGAGAGATGGGCGCTGGAGCTTCAATCTTTTGATTTTGAAATAAAACACCGCGAAGGGCGACAAATTTCTCACGTGGATGGATTGAGTCGTATTAATGTCTTAGTAATCGAAGATAATTCTCTAGAATTCAATCTGTCGTTGTGTCAAAGCAGAGATCCGCATATCGAAAACATTCGAGTTAGTCTCGAACAAACCGAGGATAAGTTCTTCGAACTTCGAAATGGACTGGTATATCGTAAAAGGGGGGACGACCTGTTATTCTATGTACCGGAAAGTATGGAGTCGAATATATTATACAAGTACCACGACGAGTTAGGACACGTTGGTATAGATAAAGTTTGCGATATTATTCAGAGAAGTTATTGGTTCCCTAAGTTACGGAGGAATGTAACTAATCACGTGCATAATTGTTTAAAATGTATTTCATTTTCACCGCATAGTGGTAAGATAGAGGGTCAGTTACATAGTATCCCAAAACCTGACGTACCGTTCAGTAAAATTCACATCGACCACTTAGGACCGATCGATAACAAACGGTTAACGAAAAAGCACATATTGGCTGTCATCGACGCGTTTACAAAATATATAAAATTGTAAGCAACAAAAACAACTAATAGTTCAGAGGCTATCGCAGCGTTAGAGCCGTATTTTGCCTATTATAGTGTTCCGAAAACACTCTTTTCAGATAGAGGCAGCGCTTTAAGTTCGCAGGAATTTGGAGATTTTATTAGCGAGTATGCTATTGACCACGTCAAAGCAGCAACCGGCTCACCAAAGGCGAATGGTCAGATAGAGCGCCTCAATCGTGTACTTGTTCCGATGATAAGCAAAATTGTAGATAGCGATGTAGGCAAGCATTGGTACAAAGTATTAGACGAAGTCGAATTTGCGATTAATAGTACGCCAAATAAGTCGACCGGAGAAACTCCCAGTAGATTATTATTCGGGGTAGATCAACGAGGAAAGACAGATAAAGTGCGCGAATTCCTAAATGATGATATTAATCCCAAAGACCGAGATTTGTACGCGATACGGGAAAAAGCAAAAGAGAAAATTCTGTTGTCGCAAGATTATAATAAAAAACAATATGATAAAAGACATAAGCCCGCACGCCAATACCACGAAGGTGATTGGGTGATGATAAAAAATTTTGAAAATACTCCGGGCGTATCACATAAGTTAATTCCGAAATTTAAGGGCCCATATCGCGTAATCAAAAAGCTTCGACATGATCGTTATGTTATCGGAGATGTAAAGGGCTTTCAAATGTCGCGACGACCTTACCAAGGTGTATGGGAACCTGCCAATATGAGACCGTGGAGAGACTCACATTCCCACAGCGATCCTAATATTTGTAATGATAAATCTGTATAAAAAAAAGGGTATACTATGTAAGGGTTATAATAGCAATCTAAGATTTGTATGTATGTTACTTATCACAAGTCTGAGGACAGACTTAAATCAGGACTGGCCGAACTGTAGGCAATGTAGAAACCCGCATTATCTTTGTATACGCGCGTGACTCCGATTGTGGTTCGAAGCATAGCGGAAGAGCCGAGCGGCGACGGACGAACCCGAGCCGGCACGAGCGCCTGAGAGCGCGGATCGGACAAGTCATTCCGAGTCCAACCGTCGACTGTAACACTTATTTAATAAAGTTGCTTTTTTTTAATTACTTTCGTTTTGAATACGAGTTCCTAAACTGCCATTCCTACAATATTTAATATTTAATTGTTACTACAAGTCCTTTTCAGGACTGGTACGTAACACTTACTATCTTCTTGATATCTTATATTAGAAGTTGTTCTTAAATTTGTTGTATGTGTCAAGTGCATTTGCTTACGCGGTGCAGTAGTTTTTTTAATGGTGTCTGATTGGATTAAATCGAAACATGTTCTGACTGAATGTTTTCTCACCGATGAATTTCAAGTTCGGTGACACGTGTTGACTGGATCATTGAGGAATTCATCGATCTAACAAGCTATATTTTATCTGTGATATGTTAAAAAGCAAGTGCATCAGCCTGTTCCTTTAAATACAATCATTTTAACGTATCGTGAGGTATTGCAATATAATGTTCAGCTTAATTCATGTTTTGAAGGAATTCTTGTCGACGGTTACACATTTATTTCGCATTGTTTAGATTTGTGTCTCAACCTACCAACGAATGATAATGATAATGTCAGGTGCATAGTATGCGATTCCATTTATCATGACAAATGCCGCCCCGCAACTGTCTCAAGAAGAAACGTGCCTGCTACGAAATTTTACAACCGACTCATGCACTACGGTCTAATAGTTTCACTTCAATAGATATTGCAAATATCGACTCGACCGAAGTTGACAACAGGCCTGGATTCGCATTTTATTTTCAAGAATTATCTGCGCGACTTGACAGGCAGCATAAGGAAATTTGTGATAAATACGATTCACAACATGAAGAGCTCAATGAGAAAATGGGCGAAGTGCTTTCCATGAATATCGCTGTTCGCGATATGAGATTCGCAACTGTGAAGTAGTAATTTCCGGTCTACCTGAAGCCGCCAATGAAAATTTACGAGGTATTCTCGTGAAAATAGGAGAGCTGCTTAAGGTTTCTATCGAAGAGGCTGATGTCATCCCTGTTACCCAGTTGAAGTCTATAACACCTCCTCATATGAACATTGGCTCGGAAGCGGACAATCATCGAACTACCAAGCCGCATACTATTATTGCCAAATTATGAAAACCCAGGTCTTCGTACAAATTGCATTAGAGCAATGAGACTGCGCAAAAAACTCACGGCGGACGACATCTCCGCTGAGCTTAACAAAGTTCCGGTTTACGTGAATGAATATCTTTCACTGGACAGACTGAACTTAAAAAAGAGAGTACGCGATCTGATTAAGGGACAAAGCGATAAATATATCTATACATACAAAGGTCTCCTACAAATCCAGCAAAGATGCTGCGACAATCGAGATTTTATCTGAGGAAGACCTGGATAAAATCACCTCATGATGCCATAACCAGGTCCCCAACGGATCTGAAGAATAGCGAGTTCAATATGATATCAACGATCATCCAAACGATGTCTCATCTGACTCTATCCGTATTTCATTTTTAAATATTCGCTCGTTGGTACATCATATTTTAAAGGTTAAAGAACTTATTTTAAAATTTAATATTGATATCTTCTGTATTTGCGAATCTTGGATGTCTGAATAGATCAGTGCTACAGACATAAATATTCCAGGTTACAGCCTCTTTCGAGAAGAGAGGAAACATTCTCGTGGTGGCGGTATCGCATTCTACTCTAAGAGCGAGTTTAACTGTTTGCGTTTCCCGCACGTCCAAAATGATTTCAGTTTGAAAGAACTATGGGCCACTTTACGGTATCATAAAAATAGCTATGGAATGGGGGTCTTATATCGACCATCTAATATCTATCTGAACTTAGATTCTATTGACGCCTCCTTATCCAGCATACGTTTTTCTGTCGACAAATTAATTATTATGGGTGATCTGTTATCTAGACCGCGGCCTGTCTCTTTCAGTTTTCAGCAAATCATTACTTCTCCCACGAGGCTGTCAGCTTCTGCCGCCACGTTACTTGATATTATCCTGATTACTGATAATGTTAAGTACCTCGATACCTTTAATGTGTACTCTGAGGGCGTATCAGATCATCACATAATTGGCGTAAATATTGAATGTATTCGTGAACCTATTTGTAAAAAATGTGGAATACAACGTAATTTTAAATACTTCGATCGTGATGCTTTTAAATTGTTGGCTAATTGCGCGCCGTGGGGTGTAATTCCTTCTCTTGGATCAATCGACGAAAAAGTCTACTTTCTCAACACCAATATTCATAATTTATTTGATATTCATGATCCCTTCAATAAATTTCGAGTATCTAAGCCAGTTGCCCCTTGGGTAACATTTGCAGTCAAAGTTTTTATCAAGAAAAGGAATGCCGGTCAAACAAAGATGCGGAAAACCAAATTGAGCAGTGATATAGCGTATTATGAATTGCTTCGCAATCAGACGACCAATATTTTAAGAAGAGCGAAAGAAAGGCCTACTTTAAGCGATTACAATCCCTTTCATGCAAAGACTTTTGAAGGAACATAGATCTTCTCGGGTTATGTAAAAATCGACCTTGTAAGTTGCCGCCTCTTTTTAATGACCCTGAGAATATCAATGCCTATTTTGCAGCTCGACCCAATATTGTTCCCTGTAAAGCAACTCTTGACTTTTTTAATTATTCACGATCTCCTAAACTGCTTTTTCATATCAAATTCATTGTCAAAGAGATCAATTCCAGCGAGCTGAAAAGTATAATTGATAATGCCAAGTGCTCGGCCCCTGGCGTAGATGGAATTTCATGGGAAATGCTTTCTCATATCCATGATTTCTGTTTACCTGAACTTTTACATATCATCAATTCTATAATTACCTCAGGAATTTTTCCCACAATATGGAAACATGCTATAGTTACTCCGATTCCCAAAATTAAAGAACCGCTTGAACCAAAAGATCTTCGCCCTATTAGCCAGCTTCCTTTGTTTGCTAAAATCCTTGATACTGTATTATACAATCAATTGCTTCATTTTTGTAATCAATTAAATTTGCTTCTACTATCTCAGTCAGGATTTAGAAGATTTCATGGTTGTGAGACAGCATTACTAGATCTATCTGATGACATTCTACACAATGCTGACAAAGGCCTTATGTCTTTTTGATGTTTACTAAACTTTTCGCGTGCGTTTGACACGATCAATCATGAGTTACTGGTAGTAAAATTGAAATTGTATGGTGCATCATACAGTGCATGCGCTCTCATTAAATCTTATCTGGATCATAGAACATAGGCAGTTTTGATTAAAATTAATGATGAGAACATATTATCTAGCCCAAATGATTTGTCTTGTGGAGTTCCACAGGGAGCAAAACCTAGTTCCTTACTATTTATTATTTACACAGCAGACATTTTTGAACATTTAACAAATCTAAGACTTAACCATCTCCCATAGCATCGATTGTACCTTCATATTGCTCCCAGGTATGCAGATGATATGCAAGTTTTGCTCCCTTTCCGTCCACAGAGGGTTGACGAGGCATCTTATGCTCGCTCTTGCTACCTTGAGAGCATAGCTGCATGGGCTGAAGTAAATGCTCTTATATTAAATCCCGAGAAGTCGCAATTATTAATAATCGGTAAACTACGCCCTAACCCTAAACTGCGCTCAAAATTAAATATCGAACATATCAAGATTACTATTAGAGAAAAAGATATTTTTTTGGTTTCGTCAGCTCGTGATTTAGGTTTAAATATCGATGAAAACTGGTCTTTTAAAAATCACGTTAACGCCAAGCGTCAGATTGCGTTTGCAAATCTCTGCCGATTATTTCCGTACAGAAATAAGCAGTCTACCCAGGTAAAATTACATCTTACCGAGTCACTTGTTCTTTCTCACTTGCTTTATTGTCCCCTGATATACGGCCCATGTCTGGATGCGGGTGGTTGGCGGTTGTTGCAAGCTGTTCAAAATGCTTGTATTCGATGTGCATATGGAATACGCCAATTCGACCACATTTCACCGGCTTTTAATGAATCAGGTTGGTTGCGTCTGAAACCGCGGAAGTAATTCCGCCTGCTGATCTTCTCCTGCTGTCTTCTTTCAACTAAAACCCCGGAATATCTTTGAAAACCAGACCGAGGTTTCGCGCCGCTATTTCCCGCGTTGTACGAAAACGCCCCCTTCCCCTGAATATCATGCTGATGAACTAGCATCATCAGGAGATCCTCCGCTCGATTAATCACTTCTGTCTGAAAAGTGAGATTCTTTTAGCTCAAATCTCTACCAGATCAGCGTGAAAGGTCACTGCAACCACGCCCCAAACCATGAGGTAGGTGATTGCAGTTGTTATTGTCATTTATTTATTTATTTTTTTTGACGGAGGAGGGAAATGCATTAGGCACCATAGGGGGTTAAAGATGCTGTGTAACCCCCCGTGTGTCGGACTCCCTCACCTTTGATGTTAACGGCAAGGTTTACCGACTAAAACCCTAACCTCCCTTGGCCCTCCAGAATCCACGTGTGCAGTCTGCAGCAGAAAAGTGGCTCCGATATCCATCTCCTCCGCTGCAAACTGCACCGGGCCATTTCGTTTGCAACTGTAACCACTACCATTGGGTCAGTGGTTACAGGATCTCGTGTGAACTCAGTAGACGGAGAGATCCCAGCAGCACTGCTTTCTGCATTCGGCCTGCGATGGAATTTGCCTGTTCTTGACAGGCCGGAATGCTTTTGATGTTTTGGAGGAAAGTTGGTCTCATTCCTCCCAGTACTCCAATTATCAGCACGACGAGCTTGATTTTGAACCCTCGATACAGCTTGTGAATCTCGAACAGGAGTTCCTGATATTTCATCCGTTTTTCGTCCTCTTTGCTGACTATATTTGTTTCTGCTGGTGCAGAAAACTCGATGACGAAGATGGATTTTTTATCGAGGTCAACCAGGACGATGTCAGGCTTATTGGCTGATATTTGCCTGCTCGTCGGGAATGAGTAATTCCAGTATATTCGGCACGACTCATTCCCGACTATGGATTCAATATCAGTGGGGACGTACGGCAAAACTGGGGTTGCATCAATACCATAAATGCTGCGAAGATGGTAATACAGCACTCGAGGAGCCGCATTGTGACGTTCGATGTATGCTGAAACTGCATATATTGGGCATGCTGCCAAAAGATGCATTAGTGTCTCAGCATGACATCTACACAATCCACAAAGCGTACTCTGTACCGCCTGGTGTAAGATGTTCTGGCGATACGCTAAGGTATTGATGACCCCATCCTGGCATGCGAAGATAAAACCCTCGGTCTCGGATTTCAAGCCGGCTGATCTTAAGAAGGAGAAGGTCATCTCTGCCGACAAGCCAAGTTGTTGGACATTTCGAAAGAATTGTCCATGCAACGGCTTGTCGATATGCCTTCCCTCCAACATACGGAGTTGTTCCTTCCGTATGTTAGCCCTGAGACGCACTAGGCACAGATTGATGACAGATTCAGCCTCCTGTGCCCCACTACGTCCCACGTTGATAACCAGACCGAGGTTTCGCGCCGCTCTTTCCGCCGCGTTGTACAAAAACGCCCCCTTCCCCTGAATTTCATGCTGATGTACTAGCATCATCAGGGGATCCTCCGTTCGATTAATCACGTCGCAAGCTGTTTCGAGGACCAAACGGTCATGCATACACTCCAGGCTTGAAAGGCCAAGACCTCCCATATTTCGGAGTAAATACAGTCGTTCCACGGAAGATCTTGGATGCAAACTGCGTTGCATACAAATCATCTTCCGTGTGCTTCGGTCAAGATCCCTTAGCTCGTCAGCGTTCCACTTCAGTGCTCCAAAAGAATAGAGCACTGGTGATACGGCCAACATATTCGTGGCTGCCCCCTTATTTCTCCCGGTCAATTCTGATGACCAGATCTGACGGAGAATGCGCCGGTATTTCTTAATGATGGTGGTTTTAGCAGCCTGCACATCCTGGACATGCCTTAAGGTACGCCCAGGTATGTGTAGGCTTCTTCGACGCTAAGGTAGCGGATGACATTTCCGTTGACGAGCTCCAATAATAATATTATTATTATTATTATTATTATTATTATTATAATTATGTACTCGAGCACACGCTGACTTAATCGTTACGGTTTCACTAAAGGGACAAACGTTACCTTTCTGGATGAATATTTTGCGGAAAGCAACACCTGCCCTACACAAAATATTCACATACGAGTTTACGTGTTGTACCACTTATAAAAGATATCCCTTTCGTAATTTTATAGGGCGCGTAGAACTTAGCATCGGGGAACGGGCCTACTTAATTCGTATTTTTCATTGTATTCAAAAGATGTGTGAAGTACTCCCTTTTTGCCACTTTCGAAAGACCAAATACTTTCGGTAAAGCACTTAATTTCATTTGAAAATAATTTAACCTGTATATAAATTTTTTTTTTTTAATTCAATTTTTATAATGCTTTTACAGTTCAAGATCACGTTTGGCTTCCACGTTTTATTAAACGCTTTTTCTTGTTCGAATGAATGCTGAAGAAAACATTGAGAATCGAAACGTTTTGTGTTATGCTCTATACAGGCCATTTTAGAAAAAGCAGATTTTCTCATTAATCGCGATTTCCAACAATTCCTTAAAGAGTTCATGTTTAAATATGTATACGTGTGTTGTACAAAAATTGTACGCAAAGATTCACGATATGCTGATTGACCTCAGAATTACCCCGATACGCTTCGTCTTGACGAATTTTAAAGTCGTAAAATATGAATAATGTTCGAGGATGATTCCTATGTTTTGACTTTATTATATTACTTCTACTAATACTACTACTACTAAGCCTATTAACGTGATTGTTTGTTTTTCTGGCATCTGTGTAGATTGTTGGTGTTGAAACGGAAGAAGAATTGAATAATAATACTGAACTTTTTTTTATCAATTTACAGTATGAAGCAATGTTGGTTACGATCGAGATGAATTTTGCACCGTCTGCTTTTTTTCCAAAGCCCTGATACATGACGCCTGTAATCAGAATCTATACATTTCTGACAAGACAATGACATCCCTTACGCGGTATAAGGTCCAGGAGCGCCACACCTACGGAAACAGTCTGCATTACATATATTTTGATTGCAACTATTACAGTGAAATGAATAATCAGATTTTTTTACTACTGGTGGCAGTGCAGAAACACGGCTGAACTTGTGATGGAAGCATTGAATCGGTTCGAAAATATGCGCGTTATTGCAGTTTCCGTAACACTGGACGGCACCAGTGAACATTTTGCAGCAATGACTTATCTTGGAGCATCATTTGATTTAAACGATCCGTATCCTCATTTTTTCCATCCTAAAACGAAACAAAAAGTATGGATTATATTCGATGCATGGCACATGTTGAAGCTCGTAAGGAATTGTTTAGGAGATTTAAAAGATCCTAAAGATTGCTTGATAGAATGGATATACATATGTGCTGTAGCGAAATTTCAGGATGATGAGGGGTTACGGGCCGGCAACGTCTTCGTCTATGTCATATCAAGTATTGGAAGACAAAAAGGAAGGTTGCATTAGCTGCGCAAATACTGAGTTGTAGCGTGATTGATGTCATTCATTTCTGCGATAAAGCCCTGAAACTGGAATATTTTAAGGGTAGTGAGGCAACTATCGAGTTCATTCGTCACGTCGATACAATATTCGATTTTTTAAATCCCGCAATCCCCAAGGAACAGGTCCAAAATCGCCTTCGCGCAGAAATAACGAAATATACTGCGGAGCTCAAATTTTAGAGAATATCGAATATTTGAAAGCTGTGACAGATGTTGATGGAAAAATGATGCACAAGACTAAACGATGCGTTCCTTTCCTAGGACTTGTAACTGGAGTGACAGCTGTTCTTGGAGTTTATGATAAGTATGTGCTCCAGAAAATTCTGAAATAGAATACTTGCTGACTTTCAAACTTAGCCAGAATCACTTCGTACTCTTTTTTTGCGCCATTCGTAGGTGGGGGAGGGGGGGGTGGTGTCCCAATCCTACGACTTTTCAGTTTATGTCAGCTTATCGCTGGTTGCTAATTCGACACGTAACCCAGGCATACAATGGTAATGCCGAAGCATTAGACAATCCTGTCGTTCTCAGACTGCCATCAACGTCGGTTATGAAGCCTTATACATGTGCACTGTCACATAGAGAACGGGATGGTTAAGTGGTTAGCGTGCTCGCCTCGTAATCTAAACGTTCTCTAGGTCTCGAGTTCGAATCCCCGTCGAGGAATGTTCTTCTGTTTGTTTGGAAAATCGACGAAGTAAACATTGCTCGGCGAAAGTACGAATTCGGGACCGCTGTCGACCTCCGTCGGCAGTTTGTTGGTACCGTCAGCGGCTTTTCCGCGGTTGGTGCGTCGTGGGCATTACCTCGAAAAAAGATGGGGTAAAACTCACGTCGCACTTTCCCCGGCATAGACCGCCGAATAGGTTAATGGCGGTACCGGCATTGGGGTTGGAGTACTGGCTCTGGATGGGTGTTGTGTTGTCCTATTCCGTCATGTATAATGTCTGTGTGTTGTCGATCCTACAGCTCTCCACCCGAGAGCCGACCCGCAAATAGGCTTCTAAGTCATCAAAGCGGGGGAAAATTCCAAATCCTAAAAAGAAAAAAGAAAAATCCTAATATGTGCACTGTCCACATATGACGCTTTAGCGGAAGAAAAAGTTGCTGAAAAGTACGGACTATCCAAAGAAGATGAGGATGAGAGTAACATTTTACTCGAGTTTTTAGATTTCCATGACATCTATCCTGCATCCTTGTCTGATTTGTCGAAAAACTGTGTAGGAAACATTGCAGGATGGCTCGTAAAGAAACTTGCGAAAACTGACAAATCACTTGTTAAATGTGACAAATGTAGATATGAACTATGCGAAAGTCCCAGATCGCATTGTGTAGGGAACATGCTAGTACAAGTAAAAAGTCGGGGTGGTTTAATGTGCGCAAGTAAATCGATTATAAAAATAAATACATTATTAATTAGCTGAGAAATTGTTTCGAATGGCCCGCTATACGAATGGTAACAAACTCGTTCCTGAAGAAAATTTTCCTGCCGTTGTGTGCTCCAAAGTAGCACAAGAATTATTCAGCAATCCCTGCACGTTATTCCAAGGCATACTCTCTACCCATGATTCCAATAGCACTGCTTTAGAACACCAATTACAATTGTATTAAATTTCGAACGCGAACCTATACGACTACTGCGTTGGAGATATTGGTGGGGATAAAATTGCGTTATCACGACAATAATGATTTAGATTTTACCGTGTTTATTGACTTCATTAGGGCATTCTTCTATGTTCTAACAAGGGAACCAGCAGGAGATATTTTGGTCCAAAATGTCCTAAATTATATATGCGTAACGATTCTGGTAATTGTTTATTTAGTTTTTAGAATCGTACACATCAATAAAAATTAATAGTATCGATATTAAAGTCAATATCGTCAATAAAATTACAGATTGGAATCTTTGGTGCTTAAATTATAAAGGTCTTCTTTTGTCATTCAATTAGTTATATAATTTCATCAAGAACTTTACAAATAATCGAAGTCGTCCATAAACAATTTATTACACTGATGCAAACAAACTCGAAGTCAAAAACCGCGAATAAAAAATACGAGTCATAAAAATAAGAGTGATCGAGTCTTCTGTACTATGCGTAAATTGTCTTAGTCATTGAAATTTTGTTAATTTCGTCAACGGAAGAAGTTACGCGGACGGGATAAATTACGCGGAAATAAATAATAATATGAATAACGCGGTGACACATTCATTGCATACACATACATACATTAACGTGACATTTTGGCATTACATAAAATATAAATATTCACAATATTATTTCATTTATTACAACGAACCGGAGTGAAAGAGGCTTACTCATTTCTTGGTCCTTGCGGCGTCCTTATTTCTTCTTGTTCCGGTCTTTGCTCCATCCGTTCGTGATATTAATAAATAAATAAATAATTCGGCTGCTGTCACCTCGTGAATCCAACTTTGGTGTCGCACTCCCTCGCGACCAGTAGCCTCGTTTTGGAACCGGGACAAACGGAGTGCCGTCGTCGTTCCGTGGAATTGTCTTCTTCAAAAATTAGTCCTCGCCGCCTCCATTGGATTTTTAAATCGGTGCTGGCTGTTGAGTTTTTGTGGGCCCACTTTGAATCTTTAGAGCAGCCAGGACCTCCGGAAAGTCGTCGAGGTAGGCGGCGAGTCGTCCACAAGAAGAAGAAGTCATGAAAAAAAAGGAGGATACCTACCGATGCCAGCTCTTGTAATACATCGGTAAGTATCCCCGTGTTCAATAATGTCGCCGAGTTCCTTTTTTACGCTGAATCGGGAAGGGAACTGTCAAACATTCAAATGTCATTTGATTGACTTCAATTTGACATCCCGTCCCTTATTTAAATTTGGAATGCGCGCCATCGCGGCGACATATGCAGCTCCGAGCTTGGAACTCGGCCCGTCGTTGCCCACTCTCCATATCTGCAGGTCCAGGGCGCCGTTGCCCCTCTTCTGCGCATGTAGAGGCGCACCAGCGCCACCGGCTCGTCGTTGCGCGCATGTCTGAATCCGCGCTCCAGCGCGCCGATCCCACATGGGCTTGGCATCAACATGCCCTACCGGCCGGCGAAAGCGCGCATCGCGTCCTCTAGATTTTCTTGCTTTTTCGTGTTAATGTCGTTATTTAGCTTGCCAGTGCAAAGCCAGTGTATACGGCTCGTTACATATGCATATAATAAATCATTAATAAAAAACAAATTACACTATCGAAGTCAACTTTTTTTTTAATAAGTAAAAAGTGCATGAAATCGTAACAAATCGAAAAATGTATATGAATTTTTGTCAGCTATGCATGGCTTGAGAATTGCAATCGTTTCAGTAGTATTAATAATTTTGAAAAATAGTCGTACTAAGAATTATAATTCTTTCAGCTGGAGACTCAAAACATAGACAAAATGTGCAATCTTCATTATTGGGATTAATGAATGATTTAAACATTCATGACATAATACTGAGCTTATTTAGTACATTTTGTTTAGGAAGCCAAGGTGTATGAGATGTATTCGGATGACCAATGACGACTCTTTGGAATAGGACACGAAACATACTGAAGCTTCAGTCAAGATAATCAACTATTTATGACATGACCTTTTTTGATAAAAATCTTATTACAATCATGCATGAATATAAACAATTATTATAATTCAACACTTTAATTCACTTAAATTACCAAAAAAACTGTACAACCGTATACCTTATAGAAGTACTCGCACAGTTAATGTAATACTTTTGAGGCCTCAGTTATATGGTGAATTCTTTAAGAATTGGCCAGACTTCTACAATCGTGTATAGTTTCATTGCTGCTTTTCATTTATACTCAGATGAAATGGTATTAGTATTAAATTCACTTTATCGATAATATAAACGATTTAAAACAATTTTACATCGAATGGAATTAGAAGTCAAGCAGATGATGAAATGGTTTTCTGGTCTTCACTTACAAATAATTATGCAGTAACACTGGCATCATTTAAAATATTACATTTAGATTAACTATTCCGTACAACACAATAGGCCGAACCTGGTCATGCGTATACTTTCATTACTGCCTTTATATTTATGCTTGGATCGGAAGCTTTGCCAAAGTCATAAATTACCTACAAAAATTTTGTACCAAACAGAGGTGGTCATGCTGTCGATGAAATAGTTTTCCAGTCTTTAAATATACAAAGATTACAAAACTGTTATCGTTGAAGTATTATTGATATTTACTATACGATAACACAAATTTGACCAGACTTCTGCAAACGTATAGAGTTTTATTGCTGCTTTCATATGTACACTTGATTGAATGGTATTTTTATTAAATTCTCGTTATCTAGGGCAACAATTGCATAAAGGAGTTTTATACAGAATGGACGTAGTCATGCAGTCGATGAAATGGTTTTTTGGCCTTCACTTGTATATATGGGGCATTCCACGAGAAGTCTTCCAGCGTAAAAATGAAAATTTTTCAATCGTGTTGTAATTTGCACAATTTTTAGTCCTATTGATAAGCAAGTTACAGGGAAAATTTTAGTACCCTATATCAAAGGACTTCAATTTACACCACGTCGACCGTCATGTCCACATTGAAAAGACCCTAACTCCGGATAAAATGTACCGATTTTAAAAAACGACCAGTGATTTTTAAAGCTTTTCGTTTATACTTTAAGAATATATTAAGCAATATTAATAAAATTTATATATTCTTAATGTTTTTTAAATATTAATAATAAATACCGATATATCTCGAAATCGGTCTCTTTGATTTCAATGGAAAATATTTTAAAAAGAGAAAATCTGAATGAGATGCATACATAGATTTCATTAATTAAATTCGTTGTGAGTACTATCATTTATGTAACATTTATTTATTACGAAGTATTATTTATTTATTTAGTTTTGTTATTTGGAAAAGGTTTTCGTATTCGGCTGAATCAATTAAAGAAGTTAGAACACCGCGAAGGGGTATTTTACGCATATTATTTGTTTTCTTAGAAGGTTCTAGTTCTGTTAATTTCGTAAATATATTATGTTTCTCAGTGAAAATAATATTATGTAGTTTCATTTCTCGGCAATAGTTTTAAACAGAGTTCACGTTGTAGACGGTTTTCGTCACCTTGTAGGTCGGTTACCTAATAAACAATCTATTGATAAACGAATCAACACAATGGGTGTTTACAAGGGATATCGTTTCTGGAATTTTCACGAGGATTCTGAGAAGCGGCAGGATCTCTGAACTTTGGCAGGTGGGCATCGTTGGAGTTCCAGGTACGACCAATTTCGGAAGGCTTCGCATTCTCTTATAGTGCGTTTCGATAACAGCCTTCCGGAATTCGTAAATAGTTTCTCGCTCGCGTCGTCGGCTGAAATGATCCTTTAAATGGACCTAGGTTTTTAAGTCAACGTGATCATGATGTTGTGAATATCGTTTTCTTCCGTAAATCTCTGTCGAACAAAATACGCCTTAATCATTTTAAACATAACATTACTACCAGCCGTGGCTTATTCAAGGACACTAATATTGTTAAGTAATCAAATGGAATTTAACTATTCTCGTCTTTGATAAATATCCGATGAGATTAATAAATAATTTAACTCAAAGTGACCTTGCCACCTGCTTTGATTCACTCAGAAGAAAAAGGTTACTTAGATACTAACTGTTCTCCTTTTTAATAATTCTCCAAAGAGATGAATAAATAATTTATTATTAGTAGTAGTAGTATAAGTTTTTTTACGCATACATGAATTACAATAAAATTCTTGAGGGTGGAGTACACCAAAAAATAACATAACAAGAACAAAAATGGTACACAACGCTTACGATATACCGACACTTATAAAAAATCGCACGCAATTACAATGAAAGACGAATGTGACTATGCAATTAAAAATCAAATACATAAACAAGGCCTAATATTGGAAAAAGACTGGACTGGGACTGCCATAATGTACAATAGAGAGAGGCTATAAATCCAGGAGAAATTATCTCCTGGCGAAGCACGAGCTGACAACGCCAAAATGGATTTTTAGCACAGGAGGGTCGGCGGAGTGTAGCAGAAAGGCCACTATATTCTCGACGGAACAGTTTGCCGAAATGCTTCCGCGACGAAGTCTGGATCTTGAAGGGGTAGAAAAGGAACAGTTGCACAGGATGTGAATTAAAGTCTCCCTTACACCCGTGTTGCAAATAGAGCATGGCTCATTTGGGTTGTACGCATAGAACCTACTACCGACACAAAACGAACGCGAGAATATAGAGGCTATTCTCAAATGTATTTTAGGGGTAGAGGAGCCTCAAGTGACCGGCCCAAGCCTCCAGCGACACCGGTGAAGTACAAGGTGGAGCCCGCCTATGCCTCCGAACCTCCGACCAGAAACCTTTGGCATCTCTCACCCCAGCTAAGGCATCTACTATACGCAAAGTATGGAGTTTTTTAGCTACTACCGTTGATTGCTTAAAGTTTTTCTTGACAGCAAGGTAAGCAAGTTCGAAAGAGTTCTCATAATTATTCGACCGTAGAAGATGAAGGGCTCTGTTCAAGAATTTTTTTGCAGACTTGCAGGACGCATCGTACTACCGAGGTGTAAAACGCCTTAAAGTGCTTGTACCCCGGAAAGAACTTGAGGATTTCACTAAACCCTCCTGGATGAGAAGGCTGAGAAGACCCTAACAGAAAGAGTCGAAAGACGGGCTTTGCTCGGCATGATCGTAAAACAGTGCATAGGGGTCAACTTCGCAGAAGTGTTTAACTACTTTTGCCTCCCCCTCGGGTGACCACGACGTTACATTCCTTGGTACTACGCTGGACGAAAAATGGGACACCGACGGAGAATTAAATAACGAGAGAGACAACAAAACAACTGTCGGAAAATGATCCAAGCCTCTACCATCTGGGTCTATAAAAAAGTCTTTCGCCAAATATCCAAATATAAATGATTGGCCGAGACCCAGACCAAGTCGACAATGCTTCGCCCCTTAACATCTAAAAACGTAAATTTCCCGGGGGAATCGCTGAGCGAACGACCATTTAAAAGTAAAAAATTATTGTTAAACATAAAATCGTAGAGACATTTTCCACGAACATTATATCGGCTATCGCGAGTTTACCTAGCAGCAACAAATTGAGTCTCCTCAAACAAGTTCGGGAATTTGCGTTCAAAGTCAAGGTCACCGGTCCACGAATTGAAATCTCCTCCTAAAGTAAATACACTATCCGGAAATTTGTCCGATAAGGAGTTGAGGATAAGCTGAAGAGAAGATACAACAAAGTAAGATCAGAATTTGACGGAAAATGAAACGAGTCTTGAATTAACGGAAGCGGATGAGTTCTAATTAGCACAAAAAGCCAGTGCGCGCAGATTTCAATCAGCGCCGGTGATCCCAACGACGGAGTGAAAGTTGACGAGCCGCCACTGAATCTTCCTCTGGAACCTTCACGCGTTGCCGGGGGAAAAGTTCACTGCATCTTAGGTCGCTGGAGGTGCAGATAGCTCAGTACACCATGTCTCACTAAAATTTATTACTCCATGTTGATGGTATTTCGTAGCCATGGAGTTGTTATGCGGGCCATGAATGTGCCAGAAGGTAACAGAAAAGGGAAGAGTTCGCCGAGCTGGTAGTACCGACGTAGAGGGTTGAATCAGGCGGTGAATAATGGCATGTTGAGATACTCGGCAGCCCCTGAAGCTGGTACACGGGGCTGCAACTATGCGTTTTTTAGATGTGATCTATTAGCGCGTGTTCGAGATGCGCTTGCAGCTGACCTGATCGGCTGAGAGGATGAGAAATCTACATCCATTATAGAATATGATGTTGAAACATCCGATATAAATGTTTCCGCTGCATCCGACCAGCCGTACCCAAAACCATACACACGATTCTTCTGGTATTTGCGCTCGATCTTTTTATGGTCTGCTCTAGCCTTCTTTGTTAGTTAACGGACGTGGCAGTCGATTCGACGTTCCCTGGCCGTTTGGTCGGCGTCAATAAAGATGTTCTTGCCCGCTAGGAGGCGTTGTTTCTAGGCCATGATCTGGAGCTTGGAACGATGCGAAATAAGTTCCACTATTATGGGAGGTTATGTGGCGACCAAGTTGGAGATGTCAAATACATCTTTTAAAAATTTCTCCACACAGGCAGTTAGATCACCCGTAATCTTTGAGCCACGAATTTTAATATTTCTCTTTTTTAATAGCTTGTTTTGCTGCTCCAGTTCAGAGGTAAAGTGTGAAATTTGGGCATCCTTTTCCTCTATTCTGGCCTTCAATTTGGTGACCTCGATTAGGACCTCGCTCCTAAGGTCTGAAATGGCATCAAAGTTGGATTTTGTTGCCGCATCAACTTTTTCATCAATTTTTGCAGACAGGGCTTTGATGTTGGAATTCTGCAAGCCTTTTAATTGACCTTCCATATTTTGGATGAGTTGACCAGTATTTAAAATAGGCTCATTTGGAACTTCTGAAGCAGCACAGCGTCGCTTGGGTGGAAAATCAACCAAAGCGTCTGACGGAGAACCTTCAGGAGAGCAAACTCTCTTTCTTCGCAAGAAAAAATCCGAAATCGGTTTGGACTGCGGTTCTCTAGACGCGAGTCATTTTCACACGAGAAACTCCTTGCGAGGCGCCCGTGATATCCGGCGATCGCGTTATGTTATAATTGCCGCCAACCGCGACATCGGTTTAACAAATGTCGGGAGGAGCGGCGGGTATTTTGCTGCCGCTGTTGCCAACGCGGCGTTACCTGTTTGGAATGTCGCCCCTGCTCGCAGTCACCAGCCCCGCTAGAAATATATTGTCGTTGATGCGGCAGGCGAGGCGTAGATACCGCGGATTGTTCCAAATGTGCGGGAAACGAACGGGCTGTTACAAGGGGCCGGAAAAGCCAGTGCCGGAACTCCGGCCCCTGTCCATAATCCTCACCACCCTCTGCCGTCCCTTCTTTACGTCAGGATCTTGATTTTAGAACACCCCTTGGGTGCGCTCATTGACACGCGGGTTCGCGGACTTTTCTCGGTCCTTCAGTGCTACCGGTTCTCAAAAACTTTAAGCTACCGATAACTCCGGAGGGTAATGGAATTGATTATATCCCAATCAGCACTTCAACGTCAATCTTCGGTTGCGTAAGATTACCGTTGTAACTTAAGGGTCACGCTGCCGAGGTTAACGCGCGTATTATCCCTAACTTGCGATTTTCGGTTATTGTGGGTTTGGATTTTTTACACCGGTTCAAAGTTACCGCCGAGTACGAAAAGTTTACATGGTTCATGGAAGGAGAGCCATTCCGTCGTTTCGGGTTCGAGTGGGATCTGAAACCTTTATCATCCAGCGACGTTTATTGCGGGCTCCAATTGCTGCAACCCGAGGATCGAAAGTCACTCGAGACTCTGATCAATGAAGTGGTTCTTCCTGTTACTGCTCACCCCGGTATAACGCAACTCACAGAACACACGATCGATGTGCAGGGACATCCTGCCATCTGTCAACGGGCATATCCGATCTCGCATAGCGTAGAGCAGCATATATTCGCGGAAGTAGATAAGATGTTAGAGGCGGGTATTATCTAACCTTTCCATAGCGAATGGTCAACCCCTATTGTTATGATTAAAAAGTCGAATGGAAACTATCGCTTTTGTTTGGATCTACGACGCATCAACGAAGTATCTAAGCAGGACGCTTATCCGCTACCGGTTATGTACAACATTCTCTATAAGTTTCGGAAAGCGCGTTACATCTCGACGCTCGACTTGAGTCAGGCTTATTTTCAGGTCCGCTCAAGAAACAATCCCGCGAGGTTACCGCTTTTATGGTCCCGGGAAAAGGCTTGTTTCATTTTGTGCGCAAGCCTGATGGACTTACTTTGGCTCCCGCTACCATCTAACGATTAGTGGATAACATTTTTGGGCCCGAACTGGCCCCGTACTCTTTCGCTTACTTAGATAACATTATCGTGGTTACGGAAACCGTGGAAGAACATTTCCACTGGTTACGGGTAGTTTTACGACGATTGCGCGAGACTAATTTGACCATTAACCTATAGAAACGTGAATTCTGTCAAGCCAGCGTAAAATATATCGGGTTTACAGTAAATCGCGAGGGTTTACAAGTCGACAAAGAAAAAGTGAAACCGATCCTTGACTACCCTCCTCCCACAAATATTAAAGAGTTAAGGTGTTTCCACGGTATGGCGTCCTGGTATCGGCATTTCGTTCCCAATTTCGCATCGACCGTCGCGTCGCCCCGTTAACTGCCTTAATAAATAAATACCGTTCGTGGGTATGGGAGGAAGAGCAACGCATATCGTTCTCAAGGATTATCAAACACCTTAGTAATACTCCCATGCTGATCTGCCTCGTTTCTTTTTCCTTGACTTTTGGAATTACAGACCAATGCTAATTCGGTAGGCCTGGGGGCCGTGTTAACCCAGACGACGGACGGCCAGGAACATGTAATCATCCACGCTACCCGAACCATGACCGATGCGGAACATAACTATTGCACTACGGAACAAAAGTGCCTTGCGGTAATTTGGGCTATCGAGAAATTCCGGGCGTACGTGAAGGATACCGCTTTACCGTCATTACGGATTATAACAGTTTTCGCTGGATACGAAAGCTGAAAAATCCGTCAGGAAGGCGAGCGCGTTGACCCTTACGACTTCCAAATAGTATACCGCAAGGGCGCTCTGCACCACGTGCCGGACGCGTTATCGCGTTGATACGAACGTTTCACCTCCACAGAACTTATGATTAATGTCTTGTTGAATGAGGAAGATACCTGGAATACGCAACGCCTGAATCGAGTGCGAGATAGCCCTACTAACTTTCCCCAGTGGGGCATAGTCGAGAATCGTCTATATAAACGTATTCCAAACCCACGAACCTCTTCGGTGGTAGATGTATTAGAAGAATGGAAACTAGTGCTCCCGGTGGGCGATCGTGCGATGATTCTGAAGGAATTTCACGATGACCCTTGCGCCGGGAATTGAGGGGTTGAGAAAACTTACCGACGGATACTTACGGATTATTTCTGGCCGGGTATGTATCGCGACGTTGCAAATTATTGTCGGCAATGTGAAACGTGTCAGCTCACGAAGGTAGAACAGGCCTTGCCCGTAGTGCTTATGAGGTCCGTAAAATAGAGGAGCCGTGGGCAGTGGTTACCGCCGATATCATCGGGCCCATACTGCGTAGTAAATCCGGGTTCTCGTATATATTGGTCATGCAAGATCTTTTTACGAAATGGGTGAAATTGACCGCGTTACGACAGGCATTTTAAGATACCGTTCTGTGCCGATGGGGGGTGTCACAGATGTTATTAACAGATAACAGGTCGGAAATTATAAATCGCAGAATTGAGAGTCTCGCAATGGAATATAACATCCATCACTCAACTACACCCCTGCACCATCCCCAGGCGAATCCCGTGGAATGGGTAAATCAGCTGATTAAGACGATGATCGTGTCTTACCTGGGCTCTGATCATCGTGATTGGGATCATCATATCCCCGAGTTTCGTTTCGCGTATAACACGGCGATACATGCGTCCACAGGGTTCTCGTCGGCATTTTTTAACTTTGGCCGTGATCGACCTGCGGTCAATTCGTAAAGGCGCCGTGTAAAACCAAAAATTCCTCTTATATCTCCGGACGAGGTAGGGTGGTCGGAGAGGGCAATCAAGATCGCGCAACTTTCAGAATTAGTCGTTAAGGACTTAGCGAAGGCTCATGCACGTCACTACGACAGGGGCGGCGAGAACGAACGTATCAAGTAGGGGATCGAGTCTTGGCGCGTCAATTCGTTTTATAATCTGCCGAGAAAAATGTTGCTTCGAAACTTGCCCATAAGTACCGAGGCCTCTACACCGTCACGAAGGTACTCTCACCCCAGGTTTGCGAGTTAACTGATGACGCGGGTCGAAGAGTTTGCGAGATACACGTCGAAAAATTAAAGCCCCGTCACGCATCTTTTCCGATGTTACCTAACTCACAGGTCCCTCATTCTCCCTCCTCACAGGCTAACGTTCACCGACCATAATTAACGGACACAGTTACAATTACGGCGGCCGCAACCTCAACAAACAAACAAAGAAAAAAATGGCACGATGCAATCCCGGGAATAATGCCTATCCCGTTCCGGATCCGGACGCTGTCTCATCTGAGCCCTCCTCTCCGCAGAAGAACTATGCGCCACGGCCATCAACATCCCCAGGGACTATCACGAAAACACCGAGTGACACGCCAGTAGTCGTCGTAATAAGCGAAGACAGCTCATCTGAGGACGGGGACTCGCCAACTGCCGGGAAGGACCCATGGACTGATCTCGAGGCGAACATTCGAGCTCCCTTGAAGCCCTTTCGGGAAATGATAGCCCACTGGCACGAAGAGGAGCCCGATCTTATATACGCCTTGAATAAGGTCTACCGGCGAGGGATGCGAATAGATGGGTCGTCGTCATTGCTGGGCACCGGGATGCTTGGGGAAGATTTGCCGAATTGCCACACAGGATGCTGGGGTAGGGCACCTGTTTATCCGGGATTTCTCACCCACTCAGGACGGAGCACTGAAGAACGTCACGTTGGCCCACTGCCCAAGGTACGCGGAGGCCTGGAAGCAGGTGGGGCCATATGGCAGGTCGTTGGGTCGTAATGTTCCCCGGTCTACCATCCTGACTCCGGGCGATTTCATCCATCCAGGCCCTTAAGGGGAAAGCCCCATCTGCGATAAAGAGCCAAGACGCCACTGTGAAGAGGAAGACCGCGTAGGACCTGAAGTCTAGTGGTGTGCGCGATTGTTGTGGTTATGTTATGTGATCTAGTAAGAATGTGCTACCGTATAGTGAAGGACGATCGAACATAACGCCTGTTTTTTTTTTCTTTTGTTTTTCGCTGTCAATGCGCCCAAAAATGACTTTTTTTGTTACCGACTTCACCGGCTCATAAGGGACGTTTATGTTAAATTAAAATAATTGAATATTAATTGCTATCACAAGAGAACAGCGCTTGGCTATCGTCTGGTATAAAAAATGTGAGATTTATTTTGATAGGTTCCCGTTATTATATTCGTACAATACACACAAAATAAATTCCGAAGAAGTGGGAGAAAGCAGAAAATATCCGTATCTGTCCTTCTCGACCTTTTATTACGTATCTTATAAATGGTATTAACCCATTAACGTTAAAAAGGACATTATTTAGGATCCAATTACAATAGAGAATTTTGTAATAGAACCGAAATTAATAAAAATTGAAAGAAACATATCCTACTATTTTCGAGGTCGGTCTTTTCAATGGTGCAGTCCAAATATGTCTAAAATTTCAATTTATTTAGAATTTTGGCATAAATAAATAACAAATATGATTTTTGCAGGAAAATTTTTTTTTTAATTCAACTTCTGTGCCGGATATCGGGTTTAAAAGGACTTAAAATGTATCAGAATCGTGGACGCGATAGTTGTACTTAGCGCCCTCGAAAATAGTAGGATATGTTTCTTTCAATTTTTTTAACTTCGGTTCTATTACGAAATTCTCTATTGAAATTGGATCTCGAATAAAGAAGGGATAAATCCCGCGACGTACTAGCTATGGCACAGACCGCCGAATCTGCTGGCGGTAACGGTATTGGGGTAGGGGGACTGGCTCTGGGTAGGTGTTGTGTTGTGTTCTGCCTTGTTCTGTCATGTCTTTTCACCGTCTTTTTCCTGTACCTCTCCACCCGAGAGCCGACTCGCAAATAGACGATTATTAATGTCATTAACGCGGGGAAAATAACATGTCCTTTGTCCTTTTTTTTTGTATTTTTTTGGAGGAAAAAACGACGAAAAGCAAAAGAAATTCTAGAAAAACGTTTTTCCTGCACACATGCGCTTCGAATTAATTTGTCCTTTTTTTCTATTAGAAAGAAATATTTCATGGGATTTGAGAAATAAAATTTGATTTAGTCCTAGACTAACATCGATTTTCTAATCTTTCGGATAAATATTTTTTAATATTCGATTATGGTAGAATAAGGTGATAATAATGAAAAGAAAATTTGTTGCGAAGCTAATTAAAATTTTTCAGTTAGGCAATTAAATTTGCAATTAAATATAAAAACATGCAATATGCAACGTTTTTCAGTTTAAATTACTCAGGCATTCAACCGCTTCATATGCATTCGGAATTATTCGTGAGTGCTGGTGGCTTTTCGGCCTCCCTATTCCGTAGATCCTATTTTTCTTCCAGTACCAGAATCTCACAGACAGAAACACGCTCATGCCCTATCCATGTCATATATATCCGTGGAAATAAGGCGACCCTGCTTCTGAATTGATTAAGCAGATTCGTGAGGGCCATCTAATAATTTTCGAAGTAGTGCGGAGAACCTGATGGAACTCGCTTCATGCAGTAAAATATCGATAAATGTCCATTTAATAACCGATTTTTCTTTTCGAATCTATCATTAAAAATAACACTGGTAAAATGATCGCGGAATTCAGACCACTCCGTATATTCTCCCGAAAAACGAGGTAATTGAATGGTGAGTAGTGGCGTACGACGACTCATCTCAAAGGCTATATTAGCGGCGACGGAAGACATCTGAGGCGACGATTCACGAAGTCGAGACTTGGAGATTGTTAAGGATTTTGTGTATACCGCCAAAATGTGCGAACGGTTGGCCACCCAGCACCCGACACAGCCCACCGGAGGTTCGCGCGGCAAAATTAAGCTAGAGCCGTCAATTGAGTATGAAAAAAAAATGTGTGTGTGTGTGTGTGTGTGTGTGTGTGCGTGTGCGTGTGCGTGTGCGTGTGCGTGTGCGTGTGCGTGTGCGTGTGCGTGTGCGTGTGCGTGTGCGTGTGCGTGTGCGTGTGCGTGTATGTGTGTGTGTGTGTGTGTGTGTGTGTGTGTGTGTGTGTGTGTGTGTGTGTGTGTGTGTGTGTGTGTGTGTGTGTGTGTGTGTGTGTGTGTGTGTGTGTGTGTGTGTGTGTGTGTGTGTGTGTGTGTGTGTGTGTGTGTGTGTGTGTGTGTGTGTGTGTGTGTGTGTGTGTGTGTGTGTGTGTGTGTGTGTGTGTGTGTGTGTGTGTGTGTGTGTGTGTGTGTGTGTGTGTGTGTGTGTGTGTGTGTGTGTGTCTGTATGTTTTGCAAAAGTTCATTACATGGGACGATTGAAAACTTAATAAAATATGCAGGCAAATTTAAACGAAATTTCCCCTCGAAATGCTGTCAATTGTTTTTAACCTCATGTATAGAATAAAAGTCTATGAATTATCTTAAATATTTGATATCATATAATCAATTTTTGACAGTTACAATAAATTATTCTCAATCGTTATTTGGATTTAAATTATAATTTAGGTGGACAAATGTTCAGAAACAATGTTATTTGGATCGAGAGAGAACAAAATGCATATGGTTACAACTTCTGCCGCTAGTTGCGGTCGTGAATATCGAAGCCATGAGTTTCGTACTCGTTAAAGAAATGGATTTCCATTTAGTATATGCGAGGGCATGGGAGAACATGTCATCACGTATAAATTATACCTTGTAGAGAAAGCTAATTTTTAAAATTTATATCGTATCTTACGAATTCTAAAAAAGAAAATATGGAAGGAAATAAAAGTGTCCGTCTAAAAAATCTTGATTTGTGTAATATATTGATTACTTCAAACGAGAAAACGGTTGAGGTATTGCTTAAGTTTATTACCGAAAATGTAGATGTAAATGAAAATCAAATTGATGCTTTATCCTTGAAAATGACGAGGTACTTTTTGCCAACATTTTTAAAAAGGTGGAGGGAATCTTTTTATATGGAAGATAAGTTCAATAAAAAGTATTTCGATTGGTTACACGCAGATTTTGTATTACCAGAATCTTCTTCGGGAAAAGTGGTTTAGGGGAAGAAATCTTTAAAGCCCATGGAAGATTGCTCGTTAAAAATGAAAAAACGCAGAATAAGTAATGTTCTCGCTGATAATTTTTCTAACATGAACGTCAAATTTCAGGTTGAAGATATTTCAAATGAGAATCAAGGACCAAGTACAAGTTCCGTACTTGATTCTTCACAGCTACTAGTGAAGTTTGAAGCCTGAGCAGTCCGTCATATAAGACGTTCCAGAGCAAGGGTCCCAGAATCGAACCCTGTGGCACGCCTTCCGTAATGTTGTAGGAGTGCCTGCCGTCATCGGTGTCATAATACAGGGTTCGGTCTGTTAGGTAGCTTGAGATGGCTTCTCTTAGGTAGAGAGGCACCTTCAGATCTTCGAGTGCCTGCATGATGCTATCGCACCTGGCCGAATTGAATGCGTTCCGAATATCCAGGGCAATGATGGAGCACATGCACTTGGTGTTTCGGCTGCCACTGATGGCATCCGTGGCTATTGCTTTCACTCGGCCGATTGTGTGTGTGTGTGTGTTTTTTTGTTGTTTATTTTCGACGCGACGATGGAAAGCTCTACCAGCCTTCTCTGCCGGCCGGTGCCAGCAGAAGTGCGGAGCTCTCATCCGCTAAAACCACCGCGGCATAAGGCTGTTTTGTCCTTTCCCGGGAACCGCCTTAAGGCATGACTTCGAGGAAGGCAGCCTAAGCCCCGAGAGGCTCTTCGCCGATATCATGGCGCATGACGGATAGGTGATGGTATTTCTATCCGTCTCTCCTCATTTTTGCGGATAGCACTCAGCTGCCCCACGATGGACGTGGCGAGTTGGACCACTGCGTCCCATCCTTCCTGTGAGAGGAGCAGGACCCTACCCAATCGCTCGGGTGTTCTTGGGTCTTCTCTAAATTTCTGCAGCGACATCCGCTCCTCTGCGAACCTTGGACAGTGGAAGATGGCGTATTCCACGTCCTCGTCCACGCCAGGGCACACCGGGCACTCCGCGTTTTCGTAAATGCGGATTCGATGGAGGTAGCTGCGGAAACAGCCGTGCCCAGTAAGTACCTGGGTCAGATGGAATGTGACGAATCCGTGGTCTCTGCATGTCCACTTCGCCACGTTCGGGATGAGACGGTGGGTCCAGCGCCCTTTGGCTGCTGAGTCCCATCGTTGCTGCCACTCGGCAAGTAGTCTTTCGGACCCTTTCCCTTGGCCTCCCGAGACATTTGCCAATTCTTGGTCTATACTCCTAACTTCACGGTACTTTTCAGCCCTCTCAGCTGCCATTAGATCTATGGGAGGGAACCCCGAGATCACTGAGAGGGCAATGTCGGACACGGTACGATATGCTCGAGCCACTCTTAGCGCTACTGTCCTGCAGGCCCGTCGGCAAGTGGCTCCATAGCTTTTCTTGCTTGCAATGGCGTTCGCCCAGACGGGGGCTCCGTAAAGTATTACAGAGCTCACCACTGAAGCAAGGAGGGATCGACGGTATTTTTTTGGCCCCCCTATATTGGGCATAATATACCCCAGCACGCGAGCCACTTTTAGCGCTTTTGTGCCTGCATACTCCAGATGGTCTTTGAACGACAATCGCGCGTCGAGCATAACACCAAGGTATTTAATAGTGTCCTTCGTTCCGATCCCCTTATCCTCGACCGTGAAGGTAGCGTACCTTCTCTTCTTAGTACGAGAGATGAGCACCGCCTCTGTTTTCTCAGCCGCCAGGCAGAGTCCGTGGTTTTTCAACCAGCTAGCTACCACCTCAATAGCGTCATCTCCGAGGTATTGGACCTCCTCTATGGTTTTAGTGACGACGATAAGTGCAACGTCGTCGACAAAGGCTACCATAGTCACCCCTTCTGGAAGTGCTTGTTTGAGCAATCCGTCATACATGACGTTCCAGAGCAAGGGACCTAGGACCGAACCCTGCGGCACGCCTCCTGTGATGTTGTGGGAGCGCCTGCCGTCATCGGTGTCATAAAACAGGGTCCGGGCTGACAGGTAGCTAGAGATGACCCTTCTAAGGTAAATTGGTACCTTGAGTTCTTCTAAGGCTAGCATGATGCAATCCCATCGGACCGAGTTAAAGACGTTCTTGATATCAAGCGTGATGATGGCACACATTCGCCTGGTATTCCGACTGCCACTGATGGCGTTAGCGGCCAACGTCTTCACCCGGTCGACTGCATCAATGGTTGAGCGACCCTTCCTGAAGCCGAACTGATTGTCGGAAAGACCTCCAACTTTATCGATGGCTGCTTCGAGCCTGGCACATATTATCCGCTCGTACAGCTTCCCTAGAATGTCGAGCATACAAAGTGGTCGGTGTGCAGATGGTTCGTTCAAGGGTTTAAAACCCTTGTACAGCAGCACCAACCTTTGTTGCTTCCATTGCACCGGGAAGCATCCATCTTTCAGATATGCGGTAAATGTTTCCAGGGAAATACCTGGGACATCCAGCGCTGCGGTCTTAACCGCCAGACCCGGGATTCCATCTATTCCCGGAGCTTTGCGTGCAGATATCCTCTTAGCAGCCATCCTCAATTCGGTTTCAGTGACGGCTGGTGGCTCGACTGCACCAGGTTCTGCCCGCAGACCAGTGCCGGTGGATCGTTCCTGATGTTCTGGGAACAGATGGTGGATTACTCTGTGGAGAAAGTGTGCGCAAGATGGAGCATTCATTCCCTCGGGCTTGATCTTCCTCATGACCGTTTTATACGGACGGCCCCAAGGGACCCAGTCTACCTCCTCGCAGAATTCCTGCCAGCACTTTTTTTTCGCGATCTTGATGGCAGCTTTAAGCTTCTTCCTCTTTTCTTCGTAGGCCGCCGTTGGTTGTTGATACTGCGGTTTATGAAGAGCTCTCTGGTGCAGTCTCCTGGCTCTAAGACACTCTCGCAGGATAGCTGCGATGTCCTCGTTCCACCAGTATACTGGCGGTCTGCCGCGAGGATTTGATTTTGCGGCCATTGAGACATCGCAAGCCGATGATATGGCCTGGGCCCTTTGAGCCCTTTCTTCAGATGTTCCCTCCAACACTGTATTCTCGAGTGAGCAGATAAACATCTCAGGATCTAATGTAGAAGGTGCCCATCTCTTTTTTCCCCTCCTCTGCTGTTCCACGCTGGCCTTTTGGTTCACTGGAGTTGAAACACCACAGCATAATGGTCGCTGCCCGTATATCGGTCGCTAACTTTCCATTCGTGACCCTCCCTCATCAATTTAGGGTCGATGAAGGTAATATCAACCACGGATGACTTATCGCCTTTGGTGTAGGTTGGCTTGGCTCCGACGTTAGCGATCTCGAGCTCCAGCGTGGCAAAGGCCTCGAGTAGGGCGCGGCCGCGTTGGTTAGTCTTCGCGCTGCCCCACTCTATTGACCAAGCGTTAAAATCTCCCCCGATTACTACTGGTAGTCGGGAGGTCTTAGCACTTTCAGCAATGTCGTCCAGGGACTCTAGGAATTCCTCGTTGGTGTCGCTTGGTGGAAGTTAGCAGCTGTATAATCTTATACCAGCCACCTCCACCCATGTGAATTTCGGTAAGGAGGTGACCATCCTGTTGGATATGTTAAAATTTCCACAGACCCAGATGGCCGCCTTGCTGGTAGTGCCCCTTACCCACTTTGAATCCTCTAGGTCCCTGTACTGCTCACTAATGATGGCAATATCGGCCTTTTCCTCTCTAACCAGCTGGAACAGCAGATTCTGGGCCACAGCACAGTGGTTGAGGTTAAGCTGGAGCACCTTAGCCACTGTTGTTTGATACATCGTGCTCTTGTGCAGTCGGATGTTTAGCCGCACAGTCCCCTATTTTGTGGCCCTCTTTACCACATCGGAAGCACTGAGCAGACCGGTCGACTGAGCTCTTGCAGTTCGTTGCCATATGCCCGATCTCATTGCATCTGTAGCACCGAAGAGATATTTTCAGGAGCCGTACACCGTAGTTCACCCAACCAACTCTCAGCCGTCCCGTCTCCAGTAGCTTCTCTGCTACTGTGGCGGGGAGTCTGACCATGGCCGCCTGAGTGCCACAGTACGCGCCCCTGAGTTTGATGGACTCTGGGGTCACACTATCCAGACCGGTGGCCGAGGCGAGGGCGAGTGCCACCTCGTTCGTGGTTGTGGCCTCGTCCAGGTCCGTGATCTTTATACTTCTATTTGGGTCAGCATCTGGATAAGAGCTGACCCGTTTAGGAGAGACGCGACCTCGGATCAGAGCTCCTCCGTTGGTGCTCCGTCCTTGCCCATTTCCAGGAGGAGATCTCTTGCCTTCGTGCGCCGGATCCTCGTTACCCTTTCGCCCAATTTCTTGAGTCCGGGTGCAGTTTTCACCTTTCGTAGGATGTCGACGTACGAGACTCCTCCTGTCACTTTGATATTGATATAATCAGGACGATGTTGTCTCGGCCCAGTTTTATGTCCTTGATTGGGTCGTACGCCGACATTCTAATTCGTCGCTTTTTTCCCATCTTCCCTCCCCCTTTTCAACACCGCTGCCCAGCCCTTGTCGTGAGTTCGGGCTTGCTGCTGGTGATTTTTCACTGGTGAGGAGGAAAGGACTTTGTCCTCTTCCCCCTTTCTCACCTTTTTCTTCGCCGGCGTTGTTATCGGCGAAGGTCCTCTTCTCCCCGTGTGCTCTTTACGGGACCCGCGAAAGAGAGGCGAGGTCTGACACGCCCCATCTTTGCAGTCGCACGCCGTTTTCGAAGGCCATGGGTTATGCCTCAGCTCAGCATAACCCCTGGTTGCCTTTGACGTAGCTCTCGCCATATCCTTAAGCTCATTGTGGAGATTCTTTTTGTCAAGAATGAAGTCCACAAGGCCCTTAATTCTCTCTTTCAGGACCCGGAATTTTGCCGCCTCAGGGTCCTCCACTGCTGGTTGGTCCACCGGTATGCTGCTGGAAATCTTCTGGAAGAAGGCCGCCAGACAGCCCACTCCGGTTTCCATCACCATACTGTCACTTGTAGCATCTGATGCTACAGGGGCCGAGTGACCAACCCCTGCAGCACTGCGGTTGCCTGATATCGACGCCGGAGAGCCCGCTTGCGCACTCGTACCCGACGCCGCGCCGGTACTGGGGATCCGACCTCTGCACCGTAAACTTCTTTCTGCCGCTGTTCTGCCATATTTGGTTTATTAATCGGGGTTCCTTCCCCTAGCTAGTTCTTTGGTCCGCGTCGGATATTTTATTTCTCCGATACCTATTACCAGCATTTCCCGATCCGCCACCTGGGGACGCGCCCGTTAGAAGGAACTATCAAGACCGGCGCGCGCGTGTGTGTGTGTGTGTGTGTGTGTGTGTGTGTGTGTGTGTGTGTGTGTGTGTGTATTATATGGGTAAACTCAAAAATGTGGACAATGGCGTACGTAATAGGTTTATAATGTGATGGCAGAGATAACTATTGATATAAATTTGATGTGAAACGAGGATTATGTAGTTGTTTAAATTAGTCGTAACTTTACTATGTTAATAGCAATAACTTTACATACTTTTTAGTGAAGTAATTGTAGAGTACGTAAACTAAGTCACATGAAATACACGTTTTTTTAACGTTTCGAAAATTTCACTCATTTTCTATAATAAAATTAAGGTTTGAAGAAGTTAAAAATGACTCTTATGATACGTTAAAACCTTATAACTCTGAACAATGTTCTATTCATTTTTAATTTCGTCAAGTATTAATTTAATTAAGGTTGAGACTAAATCATAGGAGATTTGAATCTCTTGACTCTTTTCTTGGTCTGGGTTTGTGTCGGTCCCATGAATAAACATTAGAACGAAATTAGTTGAAAAGACGTTTCGGCACTGTGATGTGTGCCATCTTCAGTTTTATTGTATCTATGAAAAATATTTTTGACAATCAGTTTTTTACTTTACATTAAGTTACAGGTTCTAAAAGGTAAAAAGATTAAAACAAAATTACTCACTTAAAGTGAAGGGTAGACAAAAATCTCGCAACGTGACATGTCATATGACACATAGAAGTGTTTATGAGAGAACGAGGAAAGTCTGAAAGACCCGTTGTCTACCCGACGAAGACGTGACCCATGTCCTCTTCCACTGCCCGAGATTTGCAGCGAAACGGGAACAGTTCCGGATCTCGGGAGGAGGACCACTAACACCTGAGGGCATTGGGGAATGTCTGCTCGCCTCACAGGAGGTATGGGACGCGGTGGTCATCATTGCCACCTCCATCATCGATAGGCTGAATGTCATCAGAAGAGAAGAAGAAGGAAGAGGCAACAACATCGCCCAGACTTGAAGAACCAAAACATCGGCGGAGGACCTACTGAGGCATAGACTGCCCCCCTCGAAGTAATGTCTTCCGGCAGTTTCCGAGGGGGGAATCACAGTCTGAGCGGAGGTGGTTTTAGGGGTGGGAGCCCCGCACTCCTGCTGGCACCGGCCGGCAGGGATGGCTGGTAGAGCTTTCCATCGTCGCTTCGGAAAACACACACACACACACACACGCGCGCGCACGCGCGCGCTCGCGCACGCACATATATATATATATATATATATATATATATATATATTCTTATGTACATATTTATATAGTCTGGCGAAAACCATATAAATATACTTACGAAATTGTAAAGAATAGTATAATAATATACAACTGTATTGTTCGTATTTAAATTATATATTTATATATTACACACACGCACACACACGCACACACACCCACACATATATATGGGACATTCCACGTCAACCGGGACAGTGTTCCCAACAAAATTCATCTGCATTATACGCATGCTGCTTGGGCTTAAAATTCAGTTCAAAGTGTCTACTTTCGAATGCTGAGTGGCCCAAAGCATAATTTCAAAATGGCGGACTCAAAATGGCGCCCGGAACATGAACAAATTTAAACAAACGTTACATTTACTGTTAAAAAAGCATAATGACGTACAAAAAACATTTTGTTTGAGGCGCATATTATGACTCAATATATGTACTTTCCGTTGGTTATGTTGTATTTCATAAAATTCAAATAAAATTAAAAATTTTGAATTGAAAAAAATATAATCGTGTACTACATTAAATTCTAAACACAGATGTCCCCTTGGGATTTTTCGATACAACCCATCGTTTTCAAGATAAAAATTCAGGAATATTGGAATTTTGGTATTGTTGAATTTAAAAAATCTGTCCGTCGAGATTAATTACAACACGTTGAAATAATGATAAAACGGGATGATTTTTGGGTGGCTGTTTACGAATGCGGCGTCAGTTTGCGTATTTAATGAAATGAAAAAGAAGTTGGAAATCTATACAATACAGGCACAATAATGCCACTTCAAAACAAGACTTTCTTTGGGGTGACTTTGGGGTGTCTTCGGGGTGTTTTTGGGGTGACTTTGGAATGGTCACCCAACGTCAATATCTCATTCTCTCCATGTACCGAAACACAGCCTTCACTTCAAACAAAGCCAAGCAAGCTCTTGTAGACTGTCTTGTTTTGAAGTGGCATTCTTGTGCCTGTATTGTATACATTTCCAACTTCTTTTTCATTTCATTAAATACGCAAACTGACGCCGCATTCGTAAACAGCTACCCAAAAATCATCCCGTTTTATCCATAATTTCAACGTGTTGCAATTAATCTCGATGGACAGATTTTTTAAATTCAACAATACCAAAATTCCAATGTTCCTGAATTTTTATCTTGAAAACGATGGGTTGTATCAAAAAATCCCAAGTGGACATCTATGTTTAGAATTTAATGTAGTACACGATTATATTTTTTCAATTCAAAATTTTTAATTTTATTTTTCATCCGCCATTTTGAATTTTTCGAAATACAACATAAGCAACGGAAAGTACATATATTGAGTCATAATATGCGCCTCAAACAAAATTTTTTTTGTACGTCATTATGCTTTTTTAACAGTAAATGTAACGTTTGTTTAAATTTGTTCATGTTCCGGGCGCCATTTGGAGTCCGCCATTTTGAAATTATACTTTGGACTTCTCAGCATTCGAAAGTAGACACTTTGAGCTAAATTTTAAGCCCACGCAGCATGCGTATAGTGCAGATGAATTTTGTTGGGAGCACTGTCTCGGTTGACGTGGAATGTCCCGTATATAGTTTATTTTTCCCAGAATGGCATAGGTGAATATATAATTCTATAATTTAATTCTTTAGTTCCTTTTTCGCATAACATTGTAATTGAATGGTCAATGCTACGTAAAGTTACAAATTCTAAATGGTTAATATTTTTCTACACAGTTATAAGTTTAATTTAGTTGATTGTAATAGCATTTAGTTCCTAAATATTACGAATTTTGAGGATTGCTCTGAAGTGACAACTCTTCAAATTATGGTCACGCACGGAAAACCTCTTTTTTAGGAATATTCCAGTTAAAGTTTCAAAAATCGGCCTTCATACGTTTGTTCCAAATTTATTTCTGAACATTTTGAAAAAAAATTTTTTTTTTCATACTAAATTGACGGCTCTAGCTTAATTTTACCGCGCGAACTTCCGGCGTGCTACTGAGCCACGTGCCTATGCGGAAAACTCCATAGCGCGCCCAGTTCAGTTCTCAGCGAGATATCGATCGTGTCGGATATACACTTCTGTACTTCTCTCTTGTACCATCGGTACTTTTGTTCTTTCGACCACGCGCGACGCCATGTCTAATGACCCGACGTTACCAATCCCGATCGGTCGAATCCTAAATATATGTACAAATAGATCAAACGCAGTGTATAACATCACAATTACAGTATATAAATCGATGCTTTTGATTACATTTAACTATACGGATGCTGAGTTGAATCTTTCTGATCCCCCTCCAGATATAGTCCACTCTCCCTTTTTTGAAAAGTAAACCAGTCAAAACCGTGAGATGCATGAAATGACTGCTGAAAATTCTGCAGCAGTATCTAAATGCAGCTCCTCAGCAGTACCAATGTAATCCAGCGTAAAATAATGTCCATTGCACATTTTGTAAAGTCGCGATATTGCATAATGCGGGTGTGTTGTGAAGACATTCTTATCCAAATCTCTTGGTTAGATCTGGTGTTTCTAAAAGGGAGGCGCATCGTTTCAGCGAATTCAAACTGACTTGTTGCGTTGCAGTCAGATCCACAAAAGCTTGAAGTTCGTCCCGAAATGCTTCTTGTGACGCGACTTTCTTTGGTCGACCATAGCGAGGTTAAGTATGACGACCTAGTAGACGGGATTACCGATGATGATACGCAGAGTGGTAACGTCTCACTAGGGGAGTGTTCAAATCCAAAAAATAGGTGTGTCTCTAGCAACACCAACACGTAAGTGGGGCTGTAGGTGAAATCATCAGTAAAGAAATGAGATTCATGGTTATGCAGGCACGTGACGATTAATCCAGAACGTGTGGAGGGATCCGTTTGACGACGTCATGACTTACCGAATGAACCTAAAGCTGGCCGAGCACGACGAATTTGCACTTTGCGACAAAATTATGTGATGAGTAATCCAAATTACTAGATTCACTTTTTAGAGTCCGAACTATGCACACACTTCAGAAAGTCACTTCGTACACTCTCCAATCCTAGCAGAATCGCCAAAATGTTTCGTTGCGAGTGGCGGTCAGAAATGTTCAGCAAACTTACTAAACGATAGCGTTATGAGGCAGGTTGGGAAAGTAAAATGGTTAAAAAACGAAGAAGCGTTGCAATAATCCTTGAAACTCTATTTATTATTAAATCAAATACAACTTAACACACAAGTACACCGATTAATTAAAAACCTAAATGTTACCAAAATATGTAGTAAGAAAATTAAAGAAAGTAAATTGAGGTTGAGCTTTAGAAGTTCGCGTGTACAATTTTACTCGTTTACCAAATTATTGTCAAAAAATGCGTGTGTCGCATAGCAAGGTATCATCGTATCTGAGAATACGCCGCCGGATTTCGCGTAACAATCTAACCGGAACAACGTGGCACGGCGGGGTGATTGGCATACTGGCAATATCCGGATATCTCTAAGTCCACGGGTACCAACAAAACTACAACATTTTTAAGGCTTCGCAGAAACCGGGAAAATTTAACGACTTACTAATAAATACAAATATGTAAAAAAAAATATTAATTGATTTTCAATATTTTATTAAGGTAGCCAAATTTTCTTACGAATAGTACACTGTATAGATTCTATTAATTCAAATTTATATACTCCATTCTCAGAGAGAGAGAGAGAGAGAGAGAGAGAGAGAGGGGGAGAGAGAGAGAGAGAGAGAGAGAGAGAGAGAGAGAGAGTAAATATATTTTCTAACAAAATCTATCAAGAGGAACGGGAGCTCATCGTGCCAAGTTCTTATCAAACCCCCTAATCTCGTATATACTGTATATCTTTATACCGTGTAACGCCACCTACGACTCTCCGTTTTCTAGGAGATAAATGAGGAAAAACTGAACCCGAAGTTAATTTTCCCAAATTGGAGCTGTGGCTTAAAATTTGATTGGAGCCATCGAAGTTTCGAAAAAAATCACCATTTCTACAATAATTCGGTTCTTTTTAAGTTACGTTAACTAGTGAAAGTCCATATTAAGGATATTTTTAAGCCCTACAATTAATCTCCGAGCCTCTATGACCTACCACGAATATTTCTCTTGTTGTAGCAAAAAAAAAAGAAGGGAAATGACGATTTTTGCGTTTTTTCGCATCTAACTTTTTTCAATTAATATCACGTAGGAGGAAGATGTAGGCCGGAAAAAACGAACAATTTAACACGATTAACTTAATACGATGTGATGCGATCAAAATTAAAACCACGGCGAGCCTTTTAAAGTCATGGAACTCGTTTATGGAATTGGCGAAAAACGAGTTTTGCGAATATCCAGCCGTTTTTCGTAAATTCTGGGCCTTTAAAATACTCCCTGTGAGTTTAAATTTTATCGAATCGCTTCCGATTATGGGTGAAATTGTTCGTTTTTTTAAGGCCTACTAATTTTTATCGTGATATTTCGTTAGCGGTTTAGCCAAAAAAAAAGTTGTACGAGAAAAATCGAAAAAATTAGCATTTTTCACCTTTTGTATGGCTATAAGAAGAGAAATGTTCAATGTAGGTCACAGAGCCTCTGAGGTGAATTGTAGAGCTAAAAAATAACTTTAATATGAACTTTGACTGGTTAACATAACTTAAAAAAGAACCAATTTATTGAAAAAAATGGATTTTTTTTAACTTTGATGGCTTGCAAAGCAAATTCTAAGCCAATTTTGGAAGAGGAACTTCTGGTTCAGTTTATCGGCATTCACCTCCAGGTAAACTGGGTATCATAAGTTGCATTACACGGTGTATATACAGGGTGTTTCTTTTAACTTGAAACTGTCAAATATCTCGACAAGTAGGCTCTATTAGACACTGTTGAGAATGATAATTTAACGGGTCTAAGGTGTACATACAGTGATATTAAAATTGGTCCCCCCACACTGCCCCCTTACGAACTTAAAATGTCGTAAGTTCGACATTTTAAATGAGAACCCCTATTTTTTATTGCATATTCAGATTCTTTGAATAAAAATGCGTATGATTTGTCTAAAACATTTCTCTTGTTTCGCGATAGATGGCGCTATAATCGACGAAATTCACATTTTCTTGATCTTACTGTTACTCAGAATGAACGCTTACAATTCTGCAAAACATTAACAATAAAAATACACGATTTCCACTATGACATGACTGACCACAGAAAAAAAGAATTTTTCAAATTGCTTCAGTATCGTTGAAGGAATACAATAAAAACTCATGCATAACAAAAATAAAGCTTAGGGTCTCTTTGGTAAATATTATTTTGAAAAACATGCCAAATCGTACGTCTGTTTTTAAGAAGTAATTATTATGTACGACACTGCAATTGGCAGATTATTGCAGGAGATTCGAGCGCGAATGTAAAGAAATACGGGTTTATTTACATTCGAATACGTTCGAATCTCCAGCTGGTAAATATTTTGTCAGTTTCAACGTCGAGTTAAGAAACACATTTATGATAACAATGTTTCCTGAATATTTTTACATTTTAGCTCTGGTATTATTGTGTTAGATCTCTCATTTAGTTAGATCGAAGATTATTTCGAATACTATTTTACTATAGAGTATCTAACTGTACAAGAAAAAATTTAAATTGGTCTGGTGTATGGGGAAGCTCAAAGGAATCTTCATGATGCTGTCAATTTGTACGCTGAGCGTTATCCAAATAAAACTGTATCACGTGCTGCAGTTTATCGTACTATTAGAAAATTGACTACCGATAGAAGTGTTCAACATAAGAAAAAGACCCGTACAAGAATAGTCACTGGAGAAAATAATGAAATGGCCGTATTAGCTACAATGGATAATAATCCTCACGTTAGTATATGAAATATTAGTCATGATTTCGGAATAACTCAGAGCAGTGTTTGGAGAATTTTAAAACGTAATAAATTTCATCTGTATCATGTCTCTTTACATCAAGAACTGCACGGTATTGATTTTCAAAACCGGGTAGCTCTATGTTAGTGGGCACGTGAACAAGTACAACAAAATCCCATCTTTTTTCGTTATGTATTATTCTCTGACGAATCGTCTTTTACTAACCATGGAGTAATGAAAATCCGCAGTGGCTTCGTGAAATCGAATACCAGCGTCCGTGGGCTGTCAACGTATGGTATGGAATAATTGGCAACAAACTGATCGGTCCCCACATTGTTGAAGGTAGCTTCAATGGTCCAAAGTATCGAGACATTTTAGAAAATGTACTGCCAATATTGCTTGAAAATTTGAACTTAGAAATACGGCAGAACATGTGGTTTCAATATGATGATTGTCCGGCAAACTATTTAGCGGTACTACGAGAAGTTGTTGATCCTGATTTCAATGATCGCTCGATTGGTAGAGGCGGTCCGATCAATTGGCCAGCAAGATCGCCAGATCTTACTTCACCAGATTTCTTTTTGTGGGGCTATCTTGAAGACAAAGTGTACAAAGAAAAACCAACGACACGTGAGAATATGATTGATCGAATTATAAGTACGTGTGCTGAAATTCAAGAAGATACACTTCTCCGTTGTATAAATTGATTTGAATTACGGATTAATAAGTACATTTAAGTCGAAGGTCATCATTTTTAATAGTTACTTCAATTAAACGATGATTCCCTACGTAGCTCGAATCGTGAGAGAATTGAAATGTAAGTAATTCAAAATCTGAAAATTTTGCTTTAAGATTAATTTTGAGTATTGCAGAATCGTAAGCGTGTATTCTCAATAACAGTAAAATGAAGGAAAATTAAATTTCGTCGATTATAGCGCCATATATCGCGAAACGAGAAAAATGTTTTCGACAAATCATACGCATTTTTATTCAAAGAATCTGAACATAAAATAAAAATAGGGGTTCCCATTTAAGATATCGAACATACCCCCCCCCCCTGAGGTCGGTGGGGGGGGGGGCAATTTTAATATCACTGTAAGTGCACCTTAGACTCATTAAATTTTTATTCTTAACATTTTTTCATAGAGTGCCTACTTTTCGAGATATTTGACGGATTCAAGTTAAAAGAAACACCCTGCATATACAGGGTCCGCCAAAAGTCTCGGGACGGCGAAATATCTCAACAGGAGTGCATTTTTTGGGAAAATATTGCAGACAAAAGTTTAAGGATTTCCCCTGGCTATTTAATAGCGATATTAAATATGACCTTGAACAAGATCTTGAAGGATATTTCAAGATCAATTTTTTTTTTTGTGGGAGTACACTTCCGGTACCGTTCGCTTAAACACGCTGTCAGATTTAACTCTGTATTTTTGTCAAATAACTGACGGTCTTTGTATATAAACGTCTTGTGCTGCTCATATTTATGCAATTCGTGTACTGTTGTACAAGTTTCGTCCGAACTTTGTCAGAATTATTACTGTGCCTGTGACGTACAAGTCTTTTAGTGTGTCGGATTATTTATAACCTCTATACAAGCTGTTGCTGTAAACAATTTTTTATCTTCTGACAAGACGTATGTTGACATTTTATTTATGGTTGATTATAAGTGGATGTTGGGGACAGAGTTAGTTTTCCTACAAAAACTTCGGTGCGTGAGCTTTTTTATCAACGAAGATTTATTCGTACGTGGCATGTCAGTGTTCTCGCGCAACATATTTGCGCATAGTCAGCGAGGTGCTTTCCGCCCTAGATAACAAGTTTCCCAGTGTTGATAGTAGCGCTTTACCATTCTACTGCAAGAGGCAGCACGTTTTGGGCAAGACATCTACGCTAAATGCAAAAGGTGATTTCGGCCACGCCTCCTCCCTCTCCCGCGAGTACGCCAGTGAGTTTGACTGGGCCAGGGGCGGACTCAGCCGCGTTTCCCTCGCTTCTAGCAGGAGTCGGGAGGCCCTCGAAAGCATGTAAATGGTCTACATACAGCGGCACGCAAACTAAGCCTAATTCGGACTTCTTTCCACGCACGAAATGCGCTTGCTCTCCCGGAACTTCTCCATCGTCAGACACGGATAGTTTGCCGTCAAAAAAGCATTGTGCTAACACAACAGTACTAAAAGAGCCTGTCCTAACTATTGGTCAAAGAAATCTTGCAATGGAAGGCCAACTAAAAGATTTGCAAGAATCAATTATCCCAGCCTTGTCTCACAAAATTGACGAGAAAGTTGACGCGGTAACCACGACAAATCTAGATGCCATCTCTGACCTTAGAAAAGAGGTTTTAAGCGAGGTTACTATTCTAAAAAATAAATTAGCAGAAAAAGATGACCAGATTGCCCACTTAAATTCCGAGTTAGAGAAGATGAGCAAAATTGTAAAAAAACGTAATATAAAAATACGTAATATAAAAATCTCTTACCGCTCAAAGCTATATATTATGTCCAAGAAGAAGCAGCTCCTAGCAGGTAAGGTAATATTTACATTGATGCCGATCTAACAGACAGGGAGCGCCGTATAGATTTTTGTGCTCGCCAATTAACTAAGAAGGCAAAAGCTGAACACAAAAGGGTTGAGCGTAAATTCCAGAAGGTGTGTGTGGATGAAGTTTGGCATGTCTGGTCTCACACTATGGATTCTTTTATAACGGAAGTGCCATCACTGGTTCATGATATGGGGATGGTTCCCCCATCCTCTCTACCAACTACGCCAGTTCAAAGTAGTTCCAGACCAGTCAGTAATGAAGTCCCTCTAAAAAACGCTTAGACGCGGCCCCGTTCTCCAGCTTTAGGGGCTGCCGTACATCTCATCATGCCATTAACCATCGATTGCGACCTCATCCCTCTTCATTGTATGTATCAGCTCAACGTACCCCACTTGTCCAAACGCCGTCTCTAATGCACGATTCTTCGCTTAAAATTGTCTTCTCGAATATCCATGGTCCACATTAATTATTCTGTCGCTATAAAAAACCAATTAGAAGGGATTATGAATTTTTCGGAGACATGGTGCAGTGAGCAATCTACTCTATCTATGGACCAAGGTACACACAGTTTCACAGTTCCGGCCACACGTGAAGGATCCAGAGGAATATTTAGTGGTGGCTTGTCAACGTTCGCACCGTCGTCGGGGTCGCCGGTGATGATTGAATCCTCCCCATATTGGATTTTCGTGCTGATTAAATCTTATCCTTTTGTATTAATTCAAGCCTCGTTCTATTTTCCGCCAAATTCTGATCTAACCTTGCGCTTTCTTCCCTTCAGTCAGTATAAGATTCTTTTGTAGTAAGATTTCCGGACAGTATGATCCTCTTAGGGGGGGGGGGGGGGACTTCAATTCGTGGATTGGTGACCTCGACCTTGAAGGGGAATTTTCGAATTTACTTGATGAGACTCAATTTGTAGTTAATAGAAAAACTTGTTATTCTAGATATAACGTCCGTGGTAAATGTTTGTATGAGTTTATGTTTAGTAATAATTTTGTTCTTTTAAATGGTCGCTCGCTTAGCGATTCACCCGAGCAATAAAAGTATTTTGATGTAAAGGGGCGTAGCATTGTCGACTTGGTCTGGGTTTCCGCCAATCATTTGTACATTGTCAAAGATTTTTTTATCGGCTTTGATGGTGGAGGCTCGGACCACTTTCCGGCAGTCGTTCTGCTGTTCCTAATGCACCGTCTTTATTTTATCCTCCGTTTATTACTTCAACAAGGTACAAAACGTCGTGGTCACCTAAGGGTGAAACAAAACTTGTCAAGCGATTGCATGAAGTAAACCCATACGACTTGTTTTTCGACCACCTTAGGCATAGCCCGTTATTTGATGCATTTTGTTCAGGTTTACTTAGCATCCTTATCCATGAAGGTTTAGTTAAGTTAACAAGCCACGGTGGGGGCAAATGTAACTCGACGCGTTCAGTACCTCAGTGGTATGACGAATCCTGCAAGACTGCCAGGTCACGAATGAACAGAGCCTTCCATCTCCTTCGGTTAAACAATCACGAGAGTTCCTTTGCGTTTTCTTACCTGGCCGCAAAGAAGGATTTTAAACATAAGCTACAGTCGTAGCTAAGAGACTCTATTCCTCGCGTATAGCTGACTCTTTTGCCGGGGTAAGGGACGCCAAGGGTTTTTGGACGGTGGTTCGAAGGCTGAGACGGGCTCCACTATGTAGTTCGTCTGTGCCTCTGGAGGCCTGGAATAGGCACCTGGCGCTCCTCTATCCTCCGAGGACAACGTTATCGTTGACTTTTTATGGGGTTCTCGATAAGGACCTTGATGGTCCCATTTTGCCGCAGGAGTAGCGTGAGAGCATGAAGAGACTAAAATCGGGCCAAGCCGTAGGCCCGGATGGTATTCCGGCCGAAACTTGGAAACTTCTCTCAAGTGAATGGTTCTCCTTTGTATTGGAGTGTTTTAATTCGATCATGTTCAATGAGCTGCCACCTGAGGGGTGGACGCAAATGAAAATTACCGTGCTATTACTAATGCGTTAATGAAATTATTCATGCAGGTATTCGCGGCGAGATTGGAAAGTTGGCTCCAGCATCGCGACTTACTTCCCGAAGAGCAAGCGGGTTTTAGAAGGGGACGCTCTGCGGATGATAATATTTTCACATTAAACGCGGCAGTTCAAATTCAGCTCAGGAAAAAAGCCTCAAAGTGCTACGTCTTATTTGTGGACTTCCGCAGAGTGTTCGATTCTATCCCCCACAACAAACTCTGGCACAAATTGTACAGTATTGGGGTTAGTGCCAAAATGGTTAGGTTGCTTAAAGGCTTTTATGATTCAGCCAAGTCTTCTATTGTTTGTGCAGCTGGATCTACAGATCTTGTAAGGTGACTGAAGGTGTCCTTCAAGGAGAAATTTTGAGCCCTCTGCTCTTTATTCTATATATATCTGACATTGTGTCATATTTCCGCGAGAAAGGCTTGAGAGGCATCGACTATACACTAACTTGTGACCTTATGATGCTCCTCTTCGCTGATGACCTGACGATTTTCGCTCATTCTCCTGCTGATTTAACCCTTTGCGGCACGGCGGGACTTTGAGATCCCACCATTTTCGTTCCCATTTTCTTCGTCTTTCAGTGCCTAAAACGTCTTTTTTCATGCGGCTTTTTGTGTATGCGTTTCACTAATATGTTAATAAATATGTTTCAACGGGTAATTCACACAAATTGTTTATTATATTGTTTATATAAAAAATTGAATAAAAAAAAACACGTTTTTTTTACAATAAATGCATGGGAGATAGAAGAATACAATAAACAGGGCCACAAAATCATATATAGATGGTTTTTGGGGTCGCTGATCACGATCTGACCCCCAGATTTTCAAAATTCAAAATGGCGGATCCAATATGGCGGACCAAATGTCCAAAAAGTTATGCGATCGCTGCGAAATTCGGTTTCGGGGGGTTTTGGAGGTCGCTGATCACGAATCTGCCTTCAGATTTTTAAAATTCAAAATGGCGGATCCAATATGGCGGACCAAATGTCCAAAAAGTTATGCGATCGCAGCGAAATTCGGTTTCGGGGGGTTTTGGAGGTCGCTGATCACGAATCTGCCTTCAGATTTAAAATTCAAAATGGCGGATCCAATATGGCGGACCGTAAATCCAAAAAGTTATGCGATTGCGGTGAAATCGGGTTTCAGGGATTTTTTTGGTTGCTGATCTCGAATCTTGTCTGAAATTTTCTACTTTTAAATTTTTAGGGTCTTCAAATATCAATATACTCGAATAAAATAACTTCGTTCACGTTCAATGCGAGCACTTGTAGGAACGTGAGCGCGACTTCGCTTTCGAGAAAATCTCCCTACACGCAAAATTCTGTGTTACGGACGTCGCACGAGTCAATTGATTTGTGTACGCATAGAACTTCCAAAGTGACTTCACACAGAGACGCCCCAACCCTAGTACTAGTGCGTACTCTACTTCACTTGCGGGAAACATGCTTCGTGTGTTGACCGTATGCGAGTCGTGCGAAAAAACCCCGAAACCAAATTTCGCTGCGATCGCATAACTTTTTGGACTTTAGGTCAGCCATATTGAATCCGTCATTTTGAATTTTGAAAATCTTAGGGTAGATTCGTAATCAGCGACCTCGAAAACCCCCCCAAAACCAAATTTCGATGCGATCGTATCACATTTTGGCACTTTAGTCCGCCATATTGGATCCGTCATTTTGAATTTTGAAAATTGGACAACGGATTCGTGATCAGCGACCCTGAAAATCCCCGAGTAACAATTTTCAGCCATTTTCCGTGTAAAGAAAAATGCATGGCTCAAAGGGTTAAGAGCCCTTGGCCCTTGGTCATCTTCATTGTCTGGACTCAATCCAGGTTGATTTTTTTTAAAAATGGCTTAAGCTTCCTAAATCTACGCCGGCTTACCCTTTGCGCCTCGAATTAGGTCTCTACCACATATCAGTAGAAATTATACGTTGAGCGCTAACCCTAATCCTTAAATATTTGCAACAAGCTCCGAATAGCTTGGCGCGGCTCGGTTTAATTAGGTTATACGAGCTCAGCTCTGGTGACTCGGACGAGTCGGCTCTCAACTGGGTCACCCAGTTGAAGTTGGTTTTGGACTCACCTACTTACGACAATTTATGGGCCGAGTTTACGGCTGAAAATTGGGAGCTTAACATAGCATCGGCTTGAGAAGCTTTTGCCACTCTCCAGCGCAACCGTGATCTTCATCGCCATTTTGAGTCAGACTCGATACAGATCCCAATATACAGGCAATTCTCGGATGGCCTTGCCTCTCTTGCCCCAGAGCGGTGCCAGCTTTCCCATTTGCGCCTTAAAGTTCAATTAAGAACGGCCACTATATTTTCGCGTTCATTCTGTATTGGAGATAATTTTTATGCCTACAATCCAAATGAACCGTGCTCGGTTTGTAACATGGGCTGTAGAAAGACTTTAATACATATTCTATGTGACTGCCCTCTTTCTAACCCATCAAGATCCTTACTCCGCCGTAACACTCTATTGTCAAATTGTACTGATGATAATACAGTGGCCTTTCTGATTAATTCTGCTGACCCTCGCGTGCTCAAGATTCTTTTTGGATTTGTGAGTTCGTGCTTCACCAGAAGACAATTTGTCTTAGAATTTTGAGTCAGCTCGATTTTAAATATGTAACGGGTCTGAAATATTTCAAAAATTCAATTATCTATGAACTGTTTTTTATTTTCTATTTTATGTAAATTACTGTATGGCACTACTGAAGAGTGTGTGCGTAAGTTTGTGTGTATTTGATTTAATGTTACACTATAGTGAGCCGGTTGCGTGTGTGCAACGTACCATAGTTTTTTTGTTATTATTTATACTTGTATGTACTTATGGTAAATTGTGCACTTCACCCTTAAGAATTTATGTATTCATATATGGGTAAATTAACTATACTATAACTATACTATACTACTATAATTTTGTTTTTTGTAATGGAAACCGTTATTTTTTCTCACAGATTCGGAAAGAGCACAAAATTCTACGTCTGAATATAATATGGTCAATTTTTCCGGCAAGGTCAAATTTAAAAGTCCCGGAACTGCGAATTAACACAGCGAGAGTGCATTTTCGGGGAAAATAATTGCATTTGAATTTTTAAAAGTCGTCCGCCATTATTGCCATTTTGAATTTTTAAAATATGACTTCATATTCGTAATCAGCGACCCCAAAATCCCTCGAGTAATCATTTTTAGGCAAATGAGATCGATTTTCAAAAAAGTCGTCCGCCATATTGGATCCGCTATTTTAAATTTTTAAAATCTGACTTCAGATTCGTAATCAGCAGCCAAAAATGTGTAAAGACCCATATCGTCTGATTTTTTTTTAACATTATTATTCGAGTATAAATGTGAAATTGATGTACATTTTTTATTGGACATGGTCAAATTTGACCTCTCATATTTCCGAAACGGGGAATATGCTCACTTTGAAATTTTTCAGGGATTATTGGGTCATTATATGTAACCAATTGGCATAAAAAAAGTTTCAATATTCGAGGTACGAAAAAGGGGCATTTTTGGCATGGGGCTTACAGAGGCTCTTTTAAATACAAAAGTGTCGGCGTGATGGTCGCGCGGGCTAAGGCGTCAGTCTTAGTCCGCCCGAACTGAACGTCGCGAAGGTCCCGAGTTCGAATCCCCGTCCGTGCAATTTTCTCTGCATATGTCCAGTGTGGAATAACCGGGGAACTTTGCTGGGCGAAGGTACGAATTTGGAACCGCTGCCGACCTCCGTCGGCAGTTATCGGTACCGTCAGCGTCTTATCCTCGGTCGGTACGTCGTGAGTCTTATCTCGGATAAAGATGGGCTAAGCCCCGCGTCGTACTCGCTAAGGCACAGACCGCCGAATCTGCTGGTGGTACCGATATTGGGGAGGGGGGACTGGCTCTGGGTGGGTGTTGTGCTGTCCTGTTCCGTCATGTATAATGTCTATGTTTTGTCCATCCTATACCTCTCCACTCGAGAGCCGACCCGCGAATAGGCATCTAAGTCATTAAAGCGGGGGAAAATTCCAAATCCTCCTTTTAAATACAAAAGTTTTATTTTACAAATTTAAAAGTTTAATGATTTTCCCCTGGCTATTTAATAGTACCAGTGTATATACTATTTTCGATGAGACTGTTCATAATTTATGCTCAAACAGGTACCCGTTTACTGTTTGGCAATATCCTAAACGTGTGTAGAATATGAATACAATGTCACAATCTAAGAAATCGGAGGATAAAGAAGAATTTCTAGTTTATGTATTTATTTAAATTTTTTGACATTCTCTAAGCTCATTCTCTTCTTCATTAATATCTGCGTACTTGTAGCGTAACTGGTCCTCTGACCAAGAGGACGTGTCATTCCCATAACTGTTGTGACATTGTCATGGTTTAGGCGTCGCAATTTACTATTTTTAATAATGTAGTGTCATACTTATTTCGTTTCGGCAGTCCATCGAGGCGGCTTTATTGGTTTGAATTTGACAAAAAAACATTTAATTTATTCCTCATTTGTGAGTAATCATGGCACAGATTTTAAAAAGAAAGCGCGTAAGTATTTTAATGATGAGAGGATGGGGTGACCTACAAACATCGTATTATCAAGTGAATACACTCTTTACTAATACTTTTCGAAATATTTCAAAGTCAACGGTTGACTGAAATCTGGAAGACCGAAAAGTAAAACTACAGAAGAGAAGGCATTGGAAGCTGCACAAGCTTTCGCAGAAAATCCAAGACTCTCTGTAAGTCGAGCATCGCAGGAATTTGAAATTATCGCAACTTCTGCTCGCAGAAATCTACAATTTATTTTTAAGCTTCATCCGTTTGAAATTCACCTTATTAAAGAATTACGTGACATGATGATGACGCAGATAGTCCAGCAGCGCGATTTCTTGTTCATTATCGTTTTTTCAGATAAAGCAACCTTTACACTCAACGGCGAAATGAACCGTCAAAATTGTCGTTTTTGGACCGATGAGAACCCTGATGGGGGCTCTTGAGGCACACACGCAAAATCCTGAGAAACTGAACGTGTGGGCCGGAATTTACAATAATACTTTAATTGCGCCATTTTTTAAACATGGCGATTTGAATGCCGTTGTGTATAAAAAAATAATACTAAGAAATTAAATAAAACCATCTGTAACTGACAAAGAAGGTGATGATTTTGACAATATTTGGTTTCAACTGGATGGAACCGCAATACGATGTAGTAGTAAGAAATTGAGATATTTCCAAATCGATGGATTGGTAGGAAGAGGAGCTATTGATTGGCCAGCAACGTCAGCCGATTTAACGCCGCTCGATTATTTTCCTTTGGGACTATCTAAAAAGTAAAGTTTATTTTGCACAAAAATAATAATAATCTGTAAGATCTTCAACAAGGGATTATTTCTCCGAATACCATTAGAAAATGTGTCGAGAATTTCGACACACGTTTAGGATATTGCCAAGTAGTAAACGGATATCAGTTTATAGTCAAAAATAGCCCACACACATACATACGCACACACGCACACACGAACACACGCACCCACATACACACACGCACACACGCACGTGACGTGAAGTCAAATCTTCGCGGCAGACCGCCAGTTTACTGGTGGGACGAGGACATTGCAGCTATCCGCCGAGAGCGCCTTTATGCTCGAAGGTTGCACTACAGAGCAATTCGTAAGCCCCGGTATTGCCCATTTGGCGCGGAGTATGACATTAAGAGAAAGAGGCTCAAGATTGCCATCAATGCCGCAAAAAGAAAGTTCCGGCAGGACTTTTGTGAGGAGGTGGACCGTGACCCCAGGGGGCGACCGTATAAAATGGTCATGAACAAGATCAAGCCCAGGGGACCCAGCGCACCATCTTGTCCATCCTTCCTTGAGAAAGTCGTCGGCCATCTATTCCCAGAACAACGGAAACGGACGATCGTCACTGGTCTGGTGGCAATCGCTGATGCAGCCGAGCCGCCAGACGTTACAGAAGCCGAACTAAAGATGGCTTCAGAGAAGATTTCCATCCGTAAGGGCCCAGGAATGGATGGGGTACCTGGTATAGCAGTGAAGATCGCAGTGCTGAATGTCCCGACAATCTTTACATCGACATTCAGCGCTTGTCTGAAGGATGGACGCTTCCCGGCGAAGTGGAAGGAACAGAGATTGGTGCTTCTGTCCAAGGCCTCTCCACGACCTCTTTTCATGCTGGACATCCCCGGCAAGCTTTTTGAGAGGTTTATCTATGACAGATTAGAAGCAGCCATCGAAGATGCGGGAGGTCCTGCCGACAACCAGTTCGGCTTTCGGAAGGGGCTCTCAACCATCGACGCAATAGGCCCAGTGAAGGCAAAAGCCACGAATGCCATCAGTGGCAGCCGAAATACCAGGTGCGTGTGTACCATCATTGCTCTGGATATTCGGAACGCTTGCAACATGGCCAGATGTGATGGCATTATGCAGGCACTCGAAGATCTGACGGTGCCGCTCTACCTAAGAGAAGCCATCTCAAGCTACCTAACAGACCGGACGCTGTATTATGACACCGATGACGACAGGCACTCATACGACATCACGGGAGGCGTGCAACAGGGCTCGGTTCTGGGACCCTTGCTCTGGAACGTCTTATATGACTGACTGCTTAGGCAACCACTTCCAGACGGTGTGTCCATGATAGCTTTCGCAGACGATCTTGCACGAATCGTCGTCGCGAAGACCATCGACGATGTGCAATTTAGCGGAGATGAAGCTGTCGAGGTAGTAGCTAGGTGGTTGAGCAAACATGGTTTACATCTGGCGGCAGAAAAGACAGAGGCGGTGCTCATCTCCCGAGCGAAGAAAAGGTCGTACGCCACCTTCACGGTGGAAGATACGCAGATCAGGACGGTGGACGCTATTAAATATCTTGTGGTCACTCTCGCTGCGCGGCTGTCATGCAAACAACACTTGACGAATGCAGGCGCAAAGGCTTCCAACGTGGCCCGTATGCTCTCCAGCATCATACCCAACATGGGGGGAGGTTTGGGGGGGGGGGGCGAAGCAACAGCGACGGTCCATCCTCTCATCGATAGTAAGCTCCGTTATGCTATACGGGGCACCGATCTGGGCTGAGGACATGAACACTCATAAGAGCTACGAAGCCTCTTGCCGGCGGGCCTACAGGACAGCCACCCTAAGAGTGGCTCGCGCCTACTAGACGGTATCGGATACCGGTCTATCGGTGGTCGTGGGACTTCCTCCCATAGTGCTTTTAGCAACCGGGTGAGCCGCAAACCACCAAGAAGGCAGGGGCACAAGGCAGAACATCGCCGACCAAGAGCGGAACAGGAGGATCATCAAAGAGTGGCAACGAAGACGGGATTCAGCAGAATCGGGGCAATGGACCCACTGCGACATCCCAGATATAGCTAAGTGGACGGGCAGACGACACGGACTCGTCACCATTCATCTGACCCAGGTGCTCACCGGGCACGGCTGCTTTCGCAGATACTTGCATCGATTCCACATCTACCAAAGCGCGGAATGCCCGGTATGCTCTGGTGTCGAGGAAGACGTGGCTCATGCTCTCTTCCACTGCTCGAGAATCGTAGCAGAGCGAGAGCAGTTCCGGAATTCGGAAGGTGAGCCATTAGCACCTGAGGGTATTGGGGAATGTCTGTTCGACTCACAGAAGGGGTGGGACGCGGTGGTTACCATCGCTACGTCCATCATCAACAGGCTGAATTCCATTAAGAAGGAAGAAGAAGGCACTAATATCGGCCACACTTGGGGAGCCAAAACATCGGCGAAGGGCATTCTGAGACATAGTAATGCCCTCTGAGAGAAGTAATTCCTTGCGACTGCTGCCCAGGGGGGAATTTCAGTCTACGCAGCGGTGATTTTAGCGGGTACAAGCCCCGCACTCTTGCTGACACCGGCTGGCAGGGTTGGCTGGTAGAGCTTTCCATCTTCGCTTCAGCAAAAAAAAAACACACAAACACATACACTCAGACATACACGCACCCACGCACACGCACACATGCAGCTGACGGCGAGGAGATCCAGCTGAACGAAGCATCCCGAAGTGATGTAAACCCGACGGTATTTATATGGTATTTATAACCATATCGGATGTAAAAACGAAAAGTTTTATATTTTTCACCCGGAACAATGATATTGCATTGCACTCTGAACACCCTTTTAACCGATTAGCAATTTAAGGTTACTTCTATTAATGATTTACATGAACATTTAAGCGTAATTTAATTTTTGAATTTCAAAATGTCCTCGTCGCACTCTGCAATCAATATAAATCGATTTTGTCTGTCCCAAGTAGCTTTCAGAAATTTTTTATTTTGTACCGACCGCCAATCATGGGATAACACCTTTAACGTGTCCAGTGAGATATGAGAGAGATAAATGGTGCTGATAAGAATGAGTGCGATAAGTACCAACCCGATGTGACACTTGCGCCAGAAGAAAGAAAGAAAGGTGTTCGGAGATAAAAGAATGTCGTTCAGTATGAGTGCGATAAAGATCGACAACTTTACGACCGCGATTCGATGCTTGAATTCGATCCACCCTCGGTATGGCGGTCTATATCTTAGCTGTCGATGATTCAAAACAAGCGAAAATTGCTGCGTGCCGGCTATATTCGTTGACATGTGACATCTGTTTCATATCGTGGTAATTGAAGAATATAAATCTAAAATATTGGTTCAATAATTGCCTAATGGATATTGAAATGAAACAGAAAGAGTAAGTTAGTATTTCTTGATTGTTGGAATACCAGAATTGAGCGGCCCAATTTCCATATCGCTGGACGCTCGAACGTTCGGTTTATTTAAATGGGAAAAAACGTGCATTTTTTGAAAATCGATATTTTAATTTAAGAAAAAGACGTGCATGTAGCGAATGGCAAACCGAATAAATTTTTTCTGAGATTTTTTTAAATATAATAAATAGTTTCCGTTTTACAAAATAAAAAAAATTTGGACCGTCAAATCAATTACATTTTAAAACATAAATCATCATGTCTATGACAATTGTTGATAAAATTGTTTGAGATTTACGACGCATATGGAGTATATCCTAGCAATGCCGATAAAACAATGAAATACTGTAAAAGTTAATTTTGTTAATAACGAATTAATTTTTAAATCGCAACTGTCCGAATCCGCGTATGGGCCGCTTTTCCGTCGAAAAGTCTTTGTGGCACTTTCGATTTCAAAAAACTTAGAGCGAGAATTGTGTTCCTTATAAGGAATGGAAGTTTTTTGGAAAAAGTTGAGGTCGATTGGAGTTAAATTCGTCAGGTTATGGCGATTCTAAATAAAAACGCGGCGGAACTCGGTACAGCGATATCATTCAGTATAAAGAATGTGCGGCCACCGAATTCAACGATATATCTAACTTTTATCAGGATTATATTTTTGTTATTGATAAAGCATTAAGTTAAAAATTAATAATTTGTAAACAAGTGAAATAATCATGAACTTTCTAACTTTTTTAAGAACAATTTATGTTTATATATTCCTGTTAAAAGAAATGTTTCTGAAATAATAAGATAATAGAAATCCCCCAAAAAACACTTTATGTAAAAAAAAATTGCCAAGTTCTTATTCCACAAAAAAAAAACTACTGAAATCATGTAATAAGGCCAAGTTCTTTCTATTGAAAGAAAACAATGTCTAATGTTACATCCGAAAATTGGGAAGATAAACTACTTTGTGTACATTGTAAACTCTACCAAATCTTTTTAAACAGTAATGAAAATTCAAAATAATTAATACAAAGTAATCCAAAACACTTCTTTCATAAAAATAAGATTTAATGAAAAATATTATTTTATTAAATATTACTTATTGAAGTTTCAAAATGGATACAACATCGCTAATATATTTATAGGACCGTATTCCAAGCATCCCTCCAATTAACTTGTCCAGGTTGGAAGCACATAACTTTACAGTTTATTCAATAAAGAAGAAATTCTTTGTAAATGGCCAATTCCATATAGTGCAATTTAGGTGATGCAAGTAACAGTAGGACTAATGCGCCAGAATTTGAGAGAGTCGTTGCTCTCAGGCTCATATTCAACATTGCGGAGTACCTTTGTAACGTGAGTTTTGAGTTTCCCGCGCTACGGATACCGCCGTTCGTCATGAGCCTGCGCAATATAGTTTGGGCTACAACTCTGCTCCAGAAACATTTCAACGGATGTTGGATAGCATTCTTGGACCTGCCCTTGAGAGGTATGCGATGCGCTACCTGGACGACATCATCGTTTTTAGCACCACTCTAGAGGACCATGTAAAGTACCTGCAAGAGGTATTCCGTCGTCCCCGGGATGCTCGATTGCGAATTAATCCACCAAAATGCGATGGAGGCATACGTACCGACCCGTAAAAAGTCAGCGCGGTCGCACAGATGCCGTCACCGACTACCGTCCGCGGAGTGAGGCAATTCATTGGGATGGTATCTTGGTACCGACGATTTATCCCCGATTTCTCGTTGGTTGCCAGACCGCTTACGGCGTTGTTGCGCAAGAACGCTACGTGGAAGTGGGGTGATACCGAGGAACATGCCTGTCAGGAGCTAAAGCGATATTTAGTCAGTGCCCCGATCCTAACCTGTCCCGATTTCACCACGGAATTCAACCTGCAGACTGACGCATCAGATTATGGCTTGGGATGTGTCCTGACACAGAAACATGCAGATGGCGAAAAAGTGATCGCATATGCATCTCGGTTACTTCAAGGTTCGGAGAAGAATTACAGCGCGACCGAGAAAGAGTGTCTCGCCGTTGTATGGGGTGTCCGTAAGATGCGCCCATACCTCGAGGGGTATAAGTTCGTCGTAACCACCGATCACCAGGCACTCCAGTGGCTTGAGCGGATCGAAAGTCCCTCCGGCCGACTCGCCCGATGGGCATTAGAACTCCAACAGTTCGATTTCGAGGTGCGATACCGAAAAGGCGCCAGCAATTACGTCGCGGATGCACTATCCCACAGCCCTGTTGCACGGATCGATAGCGCCCCTGCAAAGAGCGAATGGTATGAGAGGATGTACCAAGGCATCCAGGATGGCAGTGTGAAAGACCTGCGTTACCGTGTAGAAGACAAACACCTCTACCGGAAGATAGCCAGCTGTTTCCAATATGAGGACATCCACGAGTAGGAAATGTGTGTGCCAGAAAAAGACCGCCTTGATATTCTATAGGAGTGCCACGATGCACCCACCGCTGGACATTTGGGACTCACCAAGACGCTACACCGACTTTACCGCTTGTATTATTGGCCCGGTATCGCCAGGGATGCTAGACGATACATCCGAGAATGCCGACGATGTGCGGAATACAAAATTTCGCAACAAGGGACGCCAGGCCTCATGCACGCGACACCCGTCAAGGAGCCATGGCAGCATCAACTGATCTGATTGGCCCATTACCCCGTTCCAGTTCAGGCAACACGTGGCTCTTGACATTTCAGGACCGGTTCACCAAGTGGTTAGAGCTAGCGCCACTTCGCCGAGCCACCGGACCAGCCGTCACCCGCGTCATTGACACCCTGTTCCTCCGACATGGAGCACCAGAAGTACTGACCAGTGATAACGGGACCCAGTTCACGTCAGCACAATTCTGCCAGATGTTACAAGATGCCGGGACCGAGCACCGCCGAACCCCACCATACACGCCTCAGTGCAACTCCGTGGAAAGGACCAATAAGGTAATTAAGATGATGATCGCACAATTCATTGGTAAAAATCAACGTACGTGGGATCGGCTCCTACCAGAACTCCAGACCGCATACAACTCTGCCGTTCACGAGTCTACCAGGTATACACCGGCATTTCTAAACACCGGCCGCGAACTCCGCGTACCAGGAAAGCGTTTCCGCCCGATTTCAGGAGACACCCGTGGCGACCGTTTGGACCAGCTGTGGGATTGCAGGGAGCTCGCCCGCGATCAGATGGGTAGATCCTTCTCAGACCAGGAGCATCATTACAATCTCCGGCGCCGACCGTGGACACCGCAACCAGGAGATACCGTCTGGAAAAGAGAACGGCCACTCTCGGACAAAGCGGCTTACCAAAGCGAAGCCCTGTGTGCGCGTTATAGCGTACCATACGTAGTAAAATCTGTGCGCTCACCAGTGATAGTGGATTTACGGCGGGACGGTAAGATATACCGGAACGTACACGTCTCGGATCTTAAAGCCGACGCGGGCGCACCGCGCATGGAGCCATCAGTGACACCAGCTGTGGTACCACCGCCGGCGGCCGTCACGAAGCGACGGCGAGGCCGCCCGAAGCGTCAAGACACGACGCCCCACTCCGCAGAAATCCGCGAAGTCGTCGAGCCAGATGCGTCACCGATCATTTATCCGATTATCGGCACGCGAGATGGATCGCACTCCGGCAATGTGCGCCGACAGGGCCTACGTCCGCGTACCAACGCGCCCGCGTCGTCCGCCAACTACAGTCGCGCCCTCGCGAACAGTGAAAACGCGTCCACTGCGAGTCGTCAGCGACATACGAGTCGACCATTTTCGAGATGAGTTGCTCAGGGATCAGCCGCTACCCCGACCGTTTCCACGGTACCACGAACCTTGTCGACGAATGCCCGTTCGGGTCAAATATACCGAGGCTCAAGCACTGCCCCTACGACGGCGCCGCCAAGCCTCATCCGTGCTGGAACGTCAACTTCGCCGCAAGCCAGCGGAAACCTTCGCCGAGCCGACGGCGCCACTAGAAATACCGCAACGTGCCAGCGCACCATCATTTGTGATTCGCCAGCCAGAACTTCGCAGAGGTTATCGGATCCCCCGACTGCTGCATACCGACATGATGACATAAGTCGGCGCAACCTGCAGCCTTGTGCCTGTACTTCCGGAACCGACACTAGTGCCACTGACGCTGCGACGCCGCATAGAAGAAGAACGGATGTCGACGAATCGCCCAACCGAGAGTCAGGTCGCCCTGGTGGATCCACAGACTAGCGATTCCGACAGTTCCGACAGCACCTGCAGCAGCAGCACCACCACCACCACCGAAACGACACCGACCGAACTAACAGCAGCACTTCCAGCCGAAGACCTAACGTCACAGTCGAATGCCGTAGAACCGAGCAAGGTACCGCCTACATAATAAACGACCGCCGCGAAAGTGACATCGCCTCGGCAGTCGCCTCCGTCGCCTTGCCGGATACGATTTTGGTAACGATGGGCCCACACCAGGTGGCCGTACCAGGCCACATACCACGTTGGACTCGCCGCTGGCGCCACATTACTCCTACGGGAACCTACGTGGCCAGATGGACCACCGACGGGGAGTTGAAGAACGTCACCTTTAACGCACGCCCTGAGACGACCAAAGAAGAACCACCAACTGAAGCCCAGTAGAGACGCTAAGTAGTTAGTGGTGAGTTGCTAGTACCGCATTATGTTTTTTTTTGTTGATACCCACCGGGTGAGCGAACGGAAATCGCCGTTCCGTTAATAAGTTTTATTTTTTTGTTACTTTGATGACCAACGGGTGTACCGTCGTAAACCGCAGTTCCGCCTTGTTTGCGCAATTAAGCTGACGGTCGCTAAAAGCTTTGGGTCAATAGACCAGTATGTTCTCATTTGCTTTCTTTTTTTCTGTACCAACGAAACGGGGGAATGTAACGTGATTTTTGAGTTTCCCGCGCTACGGATACCGCCGTTCGTCATAAGCCTGCGCGCGGCCCTGTATAGCGCCCCACTCCGGCATCGAATGCGCACGACGCTTCCCCCACTCGTCCGGACGGACTATATATTGCGTAGCGCATTAAATAATGCCCGTTGTCGTCGGGCAACCAGCCGGAGAGGATTGCTTCTCCAGCAGAATAAGGCGCTGAGCCTCACTCGCGTAAACCGACCCCCTTCGTGAACAATCCTGTACTATTTCTGCAACCCCCTAGAAGAGGATTGCCTCTTCAGCCACCTCCTTTCCGGCAACCCTGTGGAAGAGGATTGCCTCTTCGTCAACCTCCATTTCCGCATTCCGGAAGGAAAGATTTGCCTTTCAGCTTCCTCGAGCCTCGCACCGCACTTGTGGTGCCCGACAACGTCACCGCCAAGAGCCGTTCCGTTCGGGGTTCGTACCCTTCATACCCGTGTGACTAGGGGTGCGACCCCTGTTGCGATATATCTACCGACTTTAATAAATGTAGGCATATAATCTATCACTATATTCGACGTTTCATTCTCCCTTCCCGTAGTTAATTCTGCCCGTCGTAACCTTGGACGTACCGACTGAGCGAGGCACGACGTACAGACGTCGACGGACGGAAAATGGACCGTTACACCTTATTGCGTATACGTTCTCAAAACCAGTTTCTCCTTTGTCCATTCGTAAATTTTGGATCTTCAGGAACAAGAAATCCCATTTTTTGTTCAGCTATTCAAAAACATATGTAGCGGTGCAGGTCAGTTAAAACTATTAAAATTAAACCTAATAATTTTAAGTTAAAAAATTCGCAATGACTCATAAATTAAGGACAATATTAAATGCATTAGAGGTACGCAAAAAAGCGAAGCGCTTGTAGGCGGTTTGAGCCCGAGTTCGGTGAAATAGTATTTAAGTCGCGCGCATAGACAATGCGCGTGGGATTACCGATGATACACTCGAGCTTTCAAGAGCTCCGAGACAGCGAGTTGTTACAATTGGGACAGTACGGAAGCAACATCCAAACTTTCCACGTGGGTCTTAATTTTCTGACAATGGGCATCAACTCCAAGGCTCGAGGAAGAGAGGAAGCAAAGATTAATATCACTTTTTAACCTACTCCTACTCCAATCCTTTCCTAAACTGTTCTTTTTTGTACAAACAACTCGCTCATTTCAGAGTGTACGTAGGACAATAGAAAACTGAAGTAGAGCCGCAGGAATACCCTGATGGGAGTTCTAGAAGAAGTACGCATAGCAGTGAATTCTTTTAACTTTTATTTCTTCTTGAAATCTCATGTTGTACTTTACCTTGAAATTTCTGTTGAAATATTCAGGTGAATTATAAAACACTGCAGAAGGGTTAAATTTAGTTATTACGAATCGGAGCCGTGTTATTGTTGTGCTCGTCGTTCTGAGAACTACTCGCGCGTGCTGTTTACATTCCGCGTAAAAGATTGTTTACGTTCTGTTTGAATCAACTCCGAATTTAAATCGGAACAAAATCTCAAGTCACAATTAAACAAAATATAATTTTTCATTTTTCATTGTTTTAAAAACCAGGAGCTATTCACTTTACAAAGTAAAATCAGTGGATTGGAACTTTAAAACTTTATTTTTTTTTGTTACCGGGATTGGAACTGTCGTAAAGGGCCTCTTTCTGATTTGGCAAAGCCAGGGACCAAGCAGAGCTAAGGAGTAAGGAGATAAAAACAAGATGTCCGCGAAGGCCATACACATTTTGATTTTTGATTACGAAGATTCAACAGCGCTTAGAAGATGGAAGACAAACCACTACCAGTAACCCAACCTGAGGACGATTTAAATTTCGAGCCCTTGTTGGCTCCCGTGCTTTTTATGTTCAAGAGCGCCAAGGAACAAATTGAATTATATTTTGAACGCGTGCGTGTGCGTGTGCGTGTGCGTGTGCGTGTGCGTGTGCGTGTGTGTGTGTGTGTGTGTGTGTGTGTGTGTGTGTGTGTGTGTGTGTGTGTGCGTGTGTGTGTGTGTGTGTGTGTGTGTGTGTGTGTGTGTGCGTGTGTGCGTGCGCGTGTGAGTGTACGTATGTGCAAGTAACAATTCGAAAAATCTGTAATCCACATTTTAAAAGAAAATTTATCTGTAGCCTTACCTCGAACAAATTCACAGGAACTTCATTTTTCATTAAATATTTGTGAACATGTGCTACGGCTTCCGCAGAATATTCCTACAAGAAATTTAAATAATATATGTATGTATATACTAATTCACCAAAATTAAAAATAACTTATCGTATAACCTATCAATGCTAACATAATTTCGAGTGACTCTTTCACAATGATTACACTCAAATGCATGCCAGGTGTGTTTGGGAAAGATGAGTGGATGAATCTGAGTGATTATTAATCTAAGTGAAAGTTCATCGCGGATGTGAATAATCATTTATGTTTTCTATACAAGGAACTCTGTGGTACATAAATTTGACTAAGACATTTGCGGAATTTGACTAAATTCACTATCGCTATTCCATTAAATCAAATAATATATATATATTATTACAGGGTGATCGGCCAACCATAGCGGCTAACTGTAGATATACATATATACAAGAATCAATTCAGTTTCGAACAAAACAAAACAGTCCTTCGAATTCATACTTTCCGGTTCTGCAGTCTCGTCAAATAGGGAACCGTTACTGATGTTGTCACGTCCGGGATTGACGCAACATAAGGAAAGGGAGATTCTTCTTAATCATCTCAAGAGAAGGAAAAGGAAACAATAATAAAAATCATGGTAATCGTAATTTAATTTATTTAACGAGGCTAACTACTTGCCTCGGGACAGTCAACCGTGAGTTTAATTTGGGGTCTAAGATTCGGGGTTGTAATGTAAAACTGGAGGGCAAAAAGGGACATTTGAAAAATAGGGGTTCTTTGACAATAAAGGGGAATATTTGGGGTTAGGAAGCATGAGCAACCTAAACATTTCGGGACTTGGGACCGTTGTGGGGACAACATTACAGTATTGTAATGTTGTTATATATTTTGTCGGGATAGGGAAAAGGGGGCAACCAGTTAACCATGGGGTGATTTTGCGGGGCGGAAAGTGCACTGCTACTTACGTTAGGTTGGATTGAAGAACGAGTTGTTGGCGGGTGGCGACTCGTGGCTGGCAACTCGTAATTCGCGGCTGGCGATTCGCGGCTGGCGATTCGTGGCTGGCGATTCATGGCTGGCGGCTAGCGATTGACGACTCGCGATTGGCGGCTAGCGGGTGGCGACTGGTTGCTGGTTGCTGGTTGGGGACGGGTTGGCAACACTAACAATGCACTAACGACGTAGGAGACGGGAATGGTAACTCCACAGTTGACTGACTGCTGAGCAGGGCGAGGGGGCCTCTTTTTATAGAGACACGAGTAGTGTCTGGGGCGGAACTTGGACCCATGTGTAAGGGCCAATAGGGAGCTTTCTTGAGGTGGAAGAGTGCAAAGATCTTCGGAAAAACGGCGAGGGGAGGGGCGATACGAGCGAACTGTCGCCGAGGCAAGACAAATACAATTTTATATTATTAACAATATCATATACACAAATAGTTAAAGCCTTGTTTCTAAATCAGTTATTGATATTAATGAACATTGGATTTAAACAAAAAGAGTATAACGAAATAATATTATTTACGAACATTAATTTTAAAGTGGTTCTCAACATTATTTCCAAGTGGATCATTAATATTAATAAGTGTTACATAATTTGAAACAGGCATTTATAAGTGCGATTCAATACGTCAATTATAACTAAACAAACTTAAATGTTATTTAATATTAATATTCGCCTATGGTAATAGATATTTTGAAATGTAATTGAAGACGGTTTATGCAATAGTTATTAATGACGAAGAAGATATTATTGTAATAGTGAAGGGAAAGATGTGTTTTGATTTAACAGTTAAAATATAGTTCGGGTATTAAAAGGCGAGGATTTATATAAATCTTAAATGATATGGCTTAAATTTAATTAATAATAAAAGTATTACAAGAGAAGCATCCATTATTATCAATATTTTTATATTAACTATAATTTTTTTAGTCTTTGAATAAAGCAATTTTTAACAGTACGTACATTTAACAATTTAGTTTAAATGAATAAGGATGATTCTTTTGTAACTTAATAAAATATATAAATTTAAAATATTTTCAAGAAGAAACTTCTAGAACATGAGATTAAGAGGGTTTCCTTGGTGTTTAAATTTAGATAAATTTAGTGACGGTTTTTCCGCCAGATTGCATGTATGAGAATGAGAACAAGGATGCGGTCCCAAAGCGTTCTCACACTTGGGCCAGCTTATCGAATATGATATAATTTTTATGATCGTTTTCCGGGAGAAAACTACAGTCCCCAAGTTCCCATTCTCACATTTTCGTTAGCTCATATAAATAAGTTATGATTTGCAAATTTGCTGTATTAAAAGGAAACGTATGTTTCATTTTTCCAAACTGTTTTTTGAGATTTTAGAAGACTTCCAACAAATATTCTAAATATATCGGGTGTTTAAAACGTACGTATTACGGCTCGTACGTTACAATGTTGCTATTTTTGTAATGTTTTTTTTTTAAATTCAACGCCAACATTCTATCACGATCGATTATATCCTCGGTGCATCTGCAGTACACCTCCTCATCGAACCGGCGAGCAACGAAGCGAATCCTTCTATCATGGCTTAGATTTCCTCATGGCAAATACAAGCAAGTAATTACGATGCAGGTACTATAAATATATATATGCAAGGAACACTTAGATTTATAAACCAACTGCTTTTCGACCAAATTCACTATCCACTGTTACATTAAATCAAATTTAGATACAGGGTGTGAAACACGTGACCCGATTGTTCAAAAAAGCTATCTTTTTTGTGGGCCCCCCCCCCCCCACACCAAGGGCGGCGTGGGGCACGAGAGGGGATGAATATCTTAAATGGCAACAAGGGTCGAGTGGGGGCTCATTTGAAAGGTCTCTTCGAGACGAATACAAAACACTTGTCATAGATGGCGCTGCGATCACTTATGTCGAATAATTCCGCGATAATTTATCGCAGCACCATCTATGCCCAGTGTTTTGTATTTGTCTCGAAGAGACCTTTCAAATGAGCCCCCACTCGACCCATGTTGCCATTTAAGATATTCATCCCCCCTCGTGTCCCACGCCCCCCCCTTGGGGTGGGGGGTTGGAACCCCTCAAAAAAGATAACTTGTTTGAAAAATCGTTTCACGCGTTTCAGCAATTTTGAATATGTTTTCTCTTTCAAAAGTTACATGATCGTTTCCAAACTTTTGGGACACCCTGTATATCGACGCTCCTTACGAAAAGTAGTACGTTTCGATTGTCTTACGAAAAACAGTATGTTTCGCGATATCGCGAAAAGTATGATAATTCAATTCATTTAACGAATATTACTGTGTTTCGTTCCTTACAACGAAAATGAATATGTTTCAGCACTTACACGCACTTGATCGCAAAAACTAATATGTTTCGTTTTATATCGGCGAAGACTACTACGTTTCGAAATTTCGAAACGAAGAATAGTGCGTTTCGTTTTGTATCACGAAAAATGACACGTTCTAAACATCTGGCAGCTGCAGTTCGCGAAAAGTAAGATATTTCACTTTATGTCGCGAAAATTAATATGCCTGAGCATTTTTTGATGAACAGTAATGCGTTTGCTGTTATGTCACGATAAAACTACCACTTTCCAGATTAGTATATTTCGATACATGTTTGAAAAATTTTTTGCTACGAATGTGAGGGTTGGTGTCGCCTTTCGTTCTGTCATCATTCGCATTTGTAGAAAAAACACTTTTTTCACATATGTCGAACGATATTTTTTGATACGACATGAGGAAAATGCCCCGAAAAAAAGTAAAAAATGTGAAAAATCGCATTTTCCGCACGGATTGTCAAATAAGATTAGTGACGGAAAGTGACACGGAACGTAATTCATTTCAGTAGTTCGTCTTAAAAAAGAGAACGCCCGTTTTTAAATTACGAAAACTATTATGGAGATTTGTCTAGAAATAGTGTACTATTAGAATTAATTATTACTTTGTTGATATCCAATAAAGTATTTGATGTTTTTATCCAGAATGAAAGTATTGGCAAATAAATTGTAAATCTAATGTATTAAAATTAAAAGGGTTTAAGTGTAATAAGAAGCGTATTTTATTCTGCATTCCAAAAGTAATATGTTGGAGGATTCAGAGTGAATACTAAATTGAAAATTGATTTCAAAATACTTGAATTTGAATGCAATATTAAATCAATTTTTAATTAAATTTCAATTCATTTTTACAGTACCACATTATCAAATTTATTCTCAAAAAGGTGTAATGATAACTCTATTTATAAATTAACGACGACGAGAGTTATCATTACATCTTTTTGATAAAAAATTATCGAGTGTTAGAATAACTATGTGTAGTTGTTGAAACTACAACATAAAAACGTAAACAAATTTAGTCTCATTTTCTTTTTAAGGGCCCACCCTAGAAACCGCGTTTAAAGTTTAAAGTATAGTTTTTTCGGCATCCCGATATAATTTTTATAATAAATGTTTTACTAAATGTTATAACTATATCTTAAATCAGGCTGGACACTTGACTGCCGATAAATCATTTGGGGTAGTTTTTTTTTGGATAGGGGTTGAAGCAAAAAAAATGGAATCGGGCACTTTGCATAGAACATACATCAAGGATTATTACTTCGACCCAGACCTTAGGTCTTAGGCGAAGTATTGAGTTTGGCCACTTCCCGGCTAAAAATTACCCAATAGTTTTTCATCAAATCTCGACGTTTCAGACCCCAAAGAACCCAATAAAACAATAAAAAAAATGTTTGTCTATGAACTTGTACGTATACGTCCGTACGTCCGTGTCATTTTTTACACATTGTAATTTGCGAACGGATAGGCGTATCGACATAATTCTTTTTTTTTATGCGCATCTTTGGCTGCAAATAACAACGAATAACATTGCAAACAGTGTTTATTGATTTTCCAAATTGATCGATATTCCAAATAGTTTAAAATGATAACCCTGAAATTAACCCGTTTAGAACATTATTAAGGGTGCTCTACCTTTTTACACTGACCAATCAGAAGAGGCCAAACTGTAAATGATTTTATCTTCGAGATCACGCCTTTAATTTTGATCGTAGAAAATATTCAATGATATATTTGGAAAGCTTATTTCACGAGGATTGGGTATGCTACTTGCTTTTTAGGTACAAAATTTGTTAAGTTCAGAAAATCTTAGTTGAATGTTAGTCTGTCATTACAACTGTTTTACGGTAACCATGGCTACGAATCCAAGTGTATAAAAATCTGCCGATATTTGGATCTTTTCTGGGCTTCAAAAACTTTCTATAAGAAAAGAAAATACCATAGCACCCGCCAATCCTTGAAAACTAAGCTTTCTACATATACAACTGCTATTTGCCTACGATAAAAATTGAAAACGTGAGATCTAAAATACGAATTGTTCTATTTCCTCTTTCCTGATTGGTCAACGAAAAAAAGGCAGCCCACCCTTAAGAATGTGTACTAGTTTTCAGACTTTTTATTGCATTTGTTAATTTGTGTCAGTTTCGTAACGAGGTCAATGAAGTAAAAAATATATATCAGTATTTTTACTATGATGGACAACGAGGGAAATGGAGATCGTTAGTAAATTTATATTTCAATTAATTAATTTACTGAATAATGCAGTTAAGGTGGTTCATCCGTGCAGGGTCAAAAATTCATGGGTAACATACCTGGCACCTAACCTGTACATCCTAACCTTTCTATATATTTCAATACTTTTCGAAGTGAATTCACATGAAATACATCTAAAACGTCAGCAAAGTTACTGTCAGCAAAATTTCAACAATTTTAAAACTGCTAAAACATCAAATTAATAACAATAATATTAAGGCATTTTTGTATAATCCACATAGCCGATCACTTTGGCATTCAAAATGAAACAAATTTGATGGATTTTGGTCTTCGGATGAGCCACCTGAACTAAAAAATTTCTTTTCCCAAGAGACTTTTTAAATATCTACGTACAATTTTCAAAATTCCGTCGGTTTTATTAGATTATACATAAAAATAATGTTTGCAAACTCATTATTTATTTATCAAACGATTGTACAATATAAATTTCAGCTGAGAATGTTAATGCTACATCTGACAACCAAAGAACACAAAATTCTGAAACATCTTTTGACGGTCGTTCCTCAGAATTCAAAGTTAGAAAGATTAAAAGAAATAATAAGAATGTGATAAATAATACTCGTAAAAGGAGTCTTAGCAAAGAAAACTGGATTGATGTTGCTGCTAAAAAAGCTAGAAATTTAGGTACTGAAGGTTCCGGCAGAAAGTCCTTGCCAATTCATGCCAGACAAATGAGGTATGGCTGCAAAAATAATTGCAGGTTTAAGTGCCAAGAAAGAATAAGTATTGCTGAAAGAAAACGCGCGTTCGAACTATTTTGGGCCCTTGGGGACCACGCAAGACAATGGGAATGTTTAAATACTTGGATTTCAACAAAGAGAAATGTCGACGATGACATTAATGTCCATGATATTGTACGTAAAGAAAAGGCAGTGAGTCATTCGTTTACTCTTCCGACTTTAGAAGCACCTGTAAGAGTATGTAAAATGATGTTTTTGGATACTCTAGGTAATTATTTTCCGCATGTTACATTTTCATTATTATATACGTAAATTTTTTAATGTATTTAAAATTAATATATCAGATATTTTTAGCCATTCTCTTTAAAATTAAGCCAGTCTCAATTTGATTTTTCTTAATCGGTACTTTTAACATTTTTCGATAATGTTGTTAACCTGATATATTTTGAAATGGATATATGGCTTGAAATGTTACACTTTTGTATATACAATTGTTAATACAATTTTCATCACCGTTCTTCTGAATATTCGTGTGGATCTTTTTATTAACATTTATTTTTGTTCACTTTTTTATATAATTTGCATTCTTTACTTTTGGTTATATTTATCCTTATTTTTGTGAAATAAGTTTAATAAATGGATAATTTACGAAAAAATTGTTTTTAAATATTCTCTACTGCTAAGCAGTTTCATTAAGAGTAATTTACAATGTAATTCTTAAAAATAGACATCTCCTACCAGTGGGTCGAAACCGCGGATAAGAAAAAAAAATGGCAGATGATACAATGGTAATAGGACAAGATCTCCGAGGCAAACATAAAAATCGGCCATTCACTGTTACCGATACTTTAAAAAATCACGTACGTAATCACATTTTATCGTTTCCCGTTATTGAGTCACATTATTGCCGTGAAAATACAAGCAGAAAATATTTAGAAGAGGGTTTGAGCGTTGCCAAAATGTATAGGATGTTTAAGGATGAAATGGAACAAAAAGCAGAAAAAAATTATGCATCGTATCAAATGTATATATCAATTTTTAATCAAGAATTTAATTACGGATTTTTTAAGCCGAAAAAGGACAGGTGAGATTACAGTGTAATAGGTTATAAAAAATACCTTCTGAAATATTAAGGCATATTACACAATAGCAAATACAAATTCTATAACGAAATCGTATTTATTCTTGACCGTTATTAATTAATAAATGACTTCATTACAGAAAATTTATATTTTTCTTCAGACTTAAAAAATAATTGCAAATTCTACCGAAAAATCTGTTGATTTTACAGAAAGTGACAACAGAAAAAATGTCTGTGATTCGTACAGAATTTATTTGTAAATTTAACAGATAATTCTGCTGCTTTTGCATATAAATATTAGCATATTTAATTCTGTTAAATCTAGAGGAAATTTTTCAGCGTGTTCCTCCATTTACTTACTCAATCACAAGTTTCAGCATTCGTTTATCCATTCATTCGTTTACTCATTTATGTATTTATTCCCAAATTTCTTTCTACCTACATTGATTGTTCAAATAATTTATTTTAAGATGTGAACAATGTGAAGCGTATGTAAATCTTTCGGAAATTGAAAAAGAAAATAGAAAATTTGCCCATGAGAAACATTTGTCACAAACATAAAAAAAAGGCGAGAGAACTGATGGCGACTGACAAAAAACGAGCAGCAGATGATCCAACAATTTCAGTTTTAAATTTCGATTTACAAAAAATTTTAACAACGCCGCGAGCAGAAATCGGTCCATTATATTATATGTCAAAATTAAATGTATGGAATTTCACGATTTACGATATGGCAAACCACCATGGTTTCTGTAATATCTGGAATGAGACAGTTGGAAATCGAGGCGCCAACGAAATTGCGTCTTTTTTAATGAGGCACATCTGTGACAAAACTACACCCAACAATATTAAAGAGTGGATATTCTTCTCGGACAATTGCGGTGGTCAAAATAGGAACAAAATGATGTTCAGCATGATGTACAAGATGGCGGTTGATTTTGGCATCAATATAATTCACAGGTCATCAAATAATATAATATGATATTATTCAATTTTATGTTTATATTCCCTGTATACTGTACAATTATAAACATATCAAAAAAATTGTTTTTTGACATCTATATAACCTTCACTATTTAGGGGGTCGGTATGGGAACACTCTCCCCTAGATAACATATAAACTTATAATTCATGTACACAATTCCTAAAATGAAAATCAGTACTTATTTAATACAATTTATAATATTTTACAAAATAAAATGGTACGTTATAGATTCCTCGAAGTAGGCCACACGCAAAATGATGGCGACTCGATGCATGCGCGAATTGAAAATTATTGTAAAAGGAAGTCGATTTACACTCAGCAAGAATGGTGCCGATTGATAAGAGAGTCAAAAATGCAGAATCCATATATTGTGAATGAAAGAGTTCAAGACGACATATTCAATTTTGAAGATTTGTCCACATTTTTTAACTGGCGGCAAGTAAAAATTGCAAGCGTTCGAGAGATATGTTTTAAACCGGACGGTAAATGCCATACTGTAAAATATGACTTTGATGAGCAACCAATGCCATTTAATATTTTAAAGAAAAATGTGACGGTGCAGAAGATTCGAGAGTACGAACTCAAGAAATGTTACAATAAAAAAATTCCCTTGAGTCTAAAAAAGAAGGAAGACTTATTAAATATGTTATCTCGTAGATTTATCCCAAACCGATTCCACAAATTTTTTGAAGAAATTACAGCAGACTAAAATAACCGTTACGTTCCTCCATTTTTGTTATGTTGCAAAATGTATTTATAAATGCGGACAAAATCTCAGCAAAATCGGTTGAGAACTTGTCATTATTTTAACATTCTTATTCAGTACATTCCCGTTTTTCAATCAAATTTGTTGAAATTGTGTCTGGATTCCAAATAGTTTGTACTTGCATGTAATATTATGTAACTTTTCTACACTATAATAAAAATTGTATTATAATAAAAATCGATACATTAACATTAATATTTTATTTGCGTTATTACTGTTTATTTTAATAATTATCGTTAATTAAAACTGTTTTATTTATTACTGTACTAAATTCTTTAAAAAGATTCTTGGTGAGACGGTCTAAAAATAATAAAAAGAAAAAAAATTTGTTAGACGTTTCGGCTACAAAATGTGGGCCTTCTTCGATATAATTTTGAAATGTGGAGTTCTCGGTGGTTTTCGGAGTAGCTGATTTATTACTGTACAGAAAAAACAAGATTGTTAGATCAACTATTTCAAAAATATTTTTTTAGACATTTATGATACATGTTCAAGGGTGCTCCTCAAGACGTGCGCGGGCAATACCCAAGTGCTTTTGCCGTTCGCCCCTCGTGATGCCTCAGAACTTTTTCTCTGTGTTCAATGATGATCTTATTAATTGCATTGCTCGATGGGCGAATGACAATGCACTTCTTATTAATCCGCTCAAATCCAAGATGCTGATTATTGGGAATGCTAAGCTCCGCAATAAAATTGACATAAATTTATACCCACTAATTGTAAATGTCAATGTTATTCCGGTTGTTTATGAGGCCAAAGACCGTGGATTTATTATGGATTGTGATTGGTGTTTTTCTAGTCACGTTTCTAAAAAGAGATCAATTGATTATGCTTGCTTGAGACATTTGTACCTATGGAGACGGGTCTTGCCTTCTAGGGTAAATCTAGAGCTTTGTGAAGCTCTTATTCTACCACATTTGCTATATTGCATTAGTGTTTATGGTCCATGTCTTATTGTTAGTGGAGACAATTGGCGCAAAGTTTAAATGGTCTAAAATTCCTGCCTCCGTTTTGCATACGGAGTGCGTAAATTTGACCATATTTCACCCGCCAAGCAAAAATCTGGTTGGCTGACGATAAAAAATAAAATGAACATGTCAATTATTATAGTATAGCCTGCCGTGTGCTTGCCTTAAAACTCCTGAATACCTGATCCATCGAATTCAGATGTTAGGCGGCAGATGCTCTGCTCCACGCGATGATATTTCTTATTAAATTAAATATCCAAGTTATCGTTCTACGAAGGCTACGGGTGCTTTCTCATTTATCCTTGCGCGTGTATACAATTCTCTTCATTTAAGTCTAAGAAGAGTTTTATATCGTACTAATTTCTTTTTATCGCGAGTTAAAAGTCATTTTCTGCGAAAGCAATAACTAATTTTTATCTATTGTATTATTCTAGTGTATGACGTTACTTCCACTAATCTATAAGCGTATTTCAATTAGTATTATTGTTATTTTTTTGATGGGAAATGCATTAGTCACCATAGGGGGTTGAGGATGTTGTGTAACCCCCCGTGTGTCGGACTCCCTCACCTTTGATGTTAACGGCCAGGTTTACCGACTAAAACCCTAACCTCCCTTGGCCCTCCAGAATCCACGTGTGCAGTCTGCAGCAGAAAAGTGGCTCCGATATCCATCTCCTCCGCTGCAGACTGCACCGGGCCATTTTGTTTGCAACTGTAACCACTCCCTCTACAATTGGGTTAGTGGTTACAGGATCTCGTGTGACCTCAGTAGACGGAGAGATCCCAGCGGCACTGCTTTCTGCATTCGGCCTGCGATGGAATTTGCATGTTCTTGACAGGCCCGAATGCTTTTGATGTTTTGGAGGAAAGTTGGTCTCATTCCTCCCAGCACTCCAATTATCAGTACGACGAGCTTGATTTTGAACCCTCGATACAGCTTGCGAATCTCGAACAGGAGTTCCTGATATTTCATCCGTTTTTCGTCCTCTTTGCTGACTATATTTGTGTCTGCTGGTGCAGAAACCTCGATGACGAAGATGGATTTGTCATCGGAGTCAACAAGGACGATGTCAGGCTTATTGGCTGATATTTGCCTGCTCGTCGGGAATGAGTAATTCCAGTATATTCGGCATGACTCATTCCCGACTACGGATTCAATATCAGTGGGGACGTACGGCAAAACTGGAGTTGCATCAATACCATAAGTGCTGCGAAGATGGTAATACAGCACTCGAAGAGCCGCATTGTGACGTTCGATGTATGCTGAAACTGCATAGCTGCCAAAAGATGCATTAGCGTCTCAGCATGACATCTACACAATCTACAAAGCGTACTCTGTACCGCCTGGTGTAAGACGTTCTGGCGATACGCTAAGGTATTGATGACCCCATCCTGGCATGCGAAGATAAAACCCTCGGTCTCGGATTTCAAGCCGGCTGATCTTAAGAACGAGAAGGTCATCTCTGCCGACAAGACAAGTTGTTGGACATTTCGAAAGAATTGTCCATGCAATGGCTTGTCGATATGCCTTCCCTCCAACATACGGAGTTCTTCCTTCCGTGTGTTAGCCCTGAGACGCACTGGGCACAGATTGATGACTGATTCAGCCTCCTGTGCACCACTACGTCCCACGTTGAAAACCAGACCGAGGTTTCGCGCCGCTCGTTCCGCCGCGTTGTACAAAAACGCCCCCTTCCCCTGAATTTCATGCTGATGAACTAGCATCATCAGGAGATCCTCCGTTCGATTAATCACGTCGCAAGCTGTCTCGAGGAGCAATCGGTCATGCATACACTCCAGGCTTAAAAGGCCACGACCTCCCATATTTCGGGGCAAATACAGTCGTTCCATGGAAGATCTTGGATGCAAACTGCGTTGCATACAAATCATCTTCCGTGTGCTTCGGTCAAGATCCCCTAGCTCGTCAACGTTCCACTTCAGTGCTCCAAATGAATAGAGCACTGTTGATACGGCCAACATATTCGTGGCTGCCACCTTATTTCTCCCGGTCAATTCTGATGACCAGATCTGATGGAGAATGCGCCAATATTTCTTAGTGATTGTGGTTTTAGCAGCCTGCACATCCTGGACATGCCTTTGAGGCGCTAAGGTGGCGGATGACATTTCCGTTGACGAACTCCATATCGCTGTTATGGAAGCCTGACCTTCCTTTGATGTTAACGGCCAGGTTTACCGACTAAAACCCTAACCTCCCTTGGCCCTCCAGAATCCACGTGTGCAGTCTGCAGCAGAAAAGTGGCTCCGATATCCATCTCCTCCGCTGCAGACTGCACCGGGCCATTTTGTTTGCAACTGTAACCACTCCCTCTACAATTGGGTTAGTGGTTACAGGATCTCGTGTGACCTCAGTAGACGGAGAGATCCCAGCGGCACTGCTTTCTGCATTCGGCCTGCGATGGAATTTGCATGTTCTTGACAGGCCCGAATGCTTTTGATGTTTTGGAGGAAAGTTGGTCTCATTCCTCCCAGCACTCCAATTATCAGTACGACGAGCTTGATTTTGAACCCTCGATACAGCTTGCGAATCTCGAACAGGAGTTCCTGATATTTCATCCGTTTTTCGTCCTCTTTGCTGACTATATTTGTGTCTGCTGGTGCAGAAACCTCGATGACGAAGATGGATTTGTCATCGGAGTCAACAAGGACGATGTCAGGCTTATTGGCTGATATTTGCCTGCTCGTCGGGAATGAGTAATTCCAGTATATTCGGCATGACTCATTCCCGACTACGGATTCAATATCAGTGGGGACGTACGGCAAAACTGGAGTTGCATCAATACCATAAGTGCTGCGAAGATGGTAATACAGCACTCGAAGAGCCGCATTGTGACGTTCGATGTATGCTGAAACTGCATAGCTGCCAAAAGATGCATTAGCGTCTCAGCATGACATCTACACAATCTACAAAGCGTACTCTGTACCGCCTGGTGTAAGACGTTCTGGCGATACGCTAAGGTATTGATGACCCCATCCTGGCATGCGAAGATAAAACCCTCGGTCTCGGATTTCAAGCCGGCTGATCTTAAGAACGAGAAGGTCATCTCTGCCGACAAGACAAGTTGTTGGACATTTCGAAAGAATTGTCCATGCAATGGCTTGTCGATATGCCTTCCCTCCAACATACGGAGTTCTTCCTTCCGTGTGTTAGCCCTGAGACGCACTGGGCACAGATTGATGACTGATTCAGCCTCCTGTGCACCACTACGTCCCACGTTGAAAACCAGACCGAGGTTTCGCGCCGCTCGTTCCGCCGCGTTGTACAAAAACGCCCCCTTCCCCTGAATTTCATGCTGATGAACTAGCATCATCAGGAGATCCTCCGTTCGATTAATCACGTCGCAAGCTGTCTCGAGGAGCAATCGGTCATGCATACACTCCAGGCTTAAAAGGCCACGACCTCCCATATTTCGGGGCAAATACAGTCGTTCCATGGAAGATCTTGGATGCAAACTGCGTTGCATACAAATCATCTTCCGTGTGCTTCGGTCAAGATCCCCTAGCTCGTCAACGTTCCACTTCAGTGCTCCAAATGAATAGAGCACTGTTGATACGGCCAACATATTCGTGGCTGCCACCTTATTTCTCCCGGTCAATTCTGATGACCAGATCTGATGGAGAATGCGCCAATATTTCTTAGTGATTGTGGTTTTAGCAGCCTGCACATCCTGGACATGCCTTTGAGGCGCTAAGGTGGCGGATGACATTTCCGTTGACGAACTCCATATCGCTGTTATGGAAGCCTGACCTTCCTCTGTGCAAATGAACGACTGCACACTTGTCCAATCCGAATTCCATGCCGATATCTCTCGAGTATGTGAGGGCAATGTTCAGAGATCGATGTAATTGATCCTCGCCTGATGCGTATAATTTAAGATCGTCCATATACAAAACATGGGTGATCTTATGTACACGTTCACCAGGCGGTCCACACATGTACCCTTGAGATTTCTGGAGAGCAACGGATAGAGGCAATAGTGAGATGCAGAAGAGCAGAGGACTCAGAGAATCGCCTTGATAGACACCTCTTTGGAATTGAACCAGTCTAGGCATGGTTCGACGCTTGCCCGATGTCATGACAAAGCGTGTTTTCCAAAGAGGCATCAGGTCTTCTACAATTCTCACTATGTTTGGGTGGACATGGAGGCGTTTGAGCAACAAGCTTAAAAGCTCGTGCGATGTTGAGTCATACGCCTTCATGTAATCTAGCCAGGCTATCGACAGGTTACGCTTGTACTGGACTGCGTCCTGACAAACACACCTGTCGATAAGCAAGTTGTCCTTGCAGCCGGATAAACCCATTTTGAAACCTCGTTGTTCTACTATCCGTAGCCACACCGGTTTCACGGATTTCTCAATACGTTCGTTCAAGATGTTAGTGAACAAGTTGTATAACGTATTGATACACGTGATCGGTCTATGGTTTCTCGGATAGGACAAGTCTCCCGATTTTGGGATCAGAGTCGTTCGGCCCTCCACCAGCCAGTGCGGAAAATTTTAAACATGTGATACATTTTGATTTACAAAACTTTAGAATTTAATAAATTTGACGGTTTTTGCCCTACAAAAATTGCAAATAATTGCAAATTCAACCTTGAGATGTTTAAACAATACTCAAGAACCTCATGTCGAAATCATTCCGATTCCCGAACGACGAGGATTTTTTTTCTTTTAGAAAAATAAAAATTCATCTCAAATAATTTGTATTTTTGTAAAAGAAAAAAAATGTAATATACTATATAGTATATAGTATTCTTAAGTCGTGAGATGTTGCTGACCTACCTTCCGGACATTATTTGTTGAAAAAGATATAAATCGGTGTATGTACGCGTCTATGGTTTTGCGTAGACCTTTTCAAAATGGAAAAAGTTTCTTTGCCCTACAATATAATACTTTTCGTTCCCACGTCGTTAGTCATATTCAAAAATTACCACGTATATGCAATGTGTACCTATATTTTATCGGATAATATATTCAGAATTACACACAAATTCTGAGTAAAATAATAATCAAATAAGCTGCATTTTCATTTGAAATATTCGAAGCACGAGTTAGATCTATTTGAATTCTGATACAGAATGTATTTGATAAAAATGTAAAATATTAATATTTTCAAATTTTGCCTTGAATTGGTCAAGTCTTTATATATAATTCGTATAATTATATACCCGTTGGACTTTTCGTAGAATACTTTAAGAATGTACAGTAACACCGTAAGATATGATTGGAGCATTTTTTCTGTTTTTATTATAATTTCAGAATCCTCTTTTTTTAATATATTACTTTTAAGTCAGAAAAAAGAAATTTAACAAAAATTGCACATTTTTCTATAAGTGTACTACTATTTCCAGACAAACTCCCATCGTGGTTTTCATTATTTGAAAAAAATAAATATTACTATTCATGATAAGGAATTAAGCACGTTACTTTCCATGACTAATCGTTTTCAAATTTTTTAATGTATTCATTTCCTTGGTATAATAAGGAACCGCTGTAATAATATACACCTCGCCTTCGTGAGACAAAACGAAACGTTCTATTCTTCGTTGTGAAATTTTGGAACATATTAGTTTTCGCTAATATAAAGTGAAACATAATAGTTTTCGCGATGAAATGCGCTTGAGAGGTTGAAACGTATTACTTTTCGTAGGGCAATGGGAAACATCGTACTATTCGTTTGAAAATTCTTAAATATACTGTTTTTTGCGATTAAAATCGAAACGTACTAGTTTTCGAATATTAAAATCGAAATATATTGTTTTTCGCGGCGAAACTTGAAATATAATGTTCTTCCATGAAGGAAATCATAACGTCCTTTTTTTCGTAAGGAAAACGAAACGTACTACTTTTCGTAAGGAGCGTCGATATATACCTGGGTCATTTTAGTCTGGAAAAACTCGTATCAGTTTTTCGAATTCATTTCCATTTCCGTAGTACCTTTATGGCATTAACTAAATCACGTACCATGTCAACAATTGAGGATCATAAATAACCTACCTGTTATAATAAATGTAATCTAACACGCATTGAATTCGAGACGCGAGTTTCCTGGTCTAACAAACTTCGCCATGCAGATAAAGTATAAACTTGATAACTTACTGACATTTCCTATCTCTTGGAATATAATAGCAATATCGAAGAACGCGATGGTTAAGTGCTGCGCATGCTCGTCTCGTAAACTGAACGCTCCTTAGGTCATCATGCTATTCGGCAATTCACGTGCGGCAACTTTTTCTGATTATTTCCATAGTGGATAATTCAAGTATCTTTCTGGGCGAAAATACGACTTCGGCACCAGGAACATGTTTTCCATGGTCGACGCGTAGAAAATATTGTCTTCAATGAAAATAGGACAGTATATGAGATGCGCCTGCTATAGCATTGACTACCGACTAACTGTTGACATTGTGGATTATGTGTTGTCTATTTAAATATCGTGTATTGTTTACTTGTTTGTGTTGTCCTGTGATGGATGATGAAAGAACAGTGCTGATGAGCCGCATAATGGCATGATTTAATAAGTAAATCTGAACTATGTATGTACCTATAATGGCAACATGGACAAGTACTACTGCCGGCATCACCATTACTCGAGATGTATTACGTGGAGTTACATCTCTTTAGGCTGCTTGATTTAACCCTCCTGTGCACCATGACGAATATATTCATCGAAACTACATTGTTTCCATATGGGAAAAGAAAAACTGGTGCTCGGCGAGGTGAGCGTGCCCTGTTGCCTCTCACTTCGCGTGTAATAATTAATGCAACAAATGCACAAATTGATATCCACTAACCTGCTGATAGTATGTCAGTAGAGTATACGTACTCGTCCTTACGTTTTTAACCATTTGTGGCGTTATTGCATTCGTTACTTTAACAAGTTGAACCTATAATTCGCAAAAATTCGTTGGTTTTAGCGGTGTTAAACTAGAGAACTTGTGGCCATTCAATTGAACATTTTCTACCAATCTCTTTATTAATAAATGTTTGGTTTAGTAAATTACTTAATCTGAATTAATGTTTTCGTAAATCAAGAGTGGCCTTTCTAGTCATTCGACAGTTGTTGGGCTACATGCCTACCTTCGCGTTACTTCTTAGTCCTCTTAGATTCCATTAAGTCTATGGCAGGAAACCCCAAGACTACTGAGAGGGCAATGTCGGAGATGGTACGATACGCCGGAGCTACTCCAAGCGCTACTATCCTGCATACAAGTAGGTAAGTGACTCTTAAGTTTTTCTTGCTTCTAGCGACCTCCACCCAGGCGGGGGCTCCATTAAGAACTACAGAGCACGTGAACCACTTTTAGCGCTTGGATGCCTGCCTACTCAATATGATCATTGAACGTCAGGCACGAGTCGAGTTTAAGGCCAAGGTATTTAATGGCGTCCGTCGTTGAAATCTTCTTATCGCCCACCGAGAAGGTAAGGCACATACTCTTTTTGGTACGAAATATGAGCACCGCCTTCCTTTTCTCAGCCATTAACCCGTTAACGTCAAAATTGCACATTCCGCGTGGTACGATTTTCGTCGCTTGTATCATTGCAAAATAATTGAAGTATTAATTTGTAAGGTAACTTATCGACTATTTTGAAGGGTGCTCTTTCGAATGACGTGGTCAAAATTTGCAAAAAATTAATGTATACACTAAATAATGCCAAAAATATCTGAAAAAACATCAATTTTTTGAAGTAATTTTTTTTAAATTTGAAATTTATATGGGAGAACGGACGATAGGCGAGTGGAAAAGTGTATAAAAAGTGCATAAATGTCTGTACTGAAGAGATATGGCAATAGAATTGGTTTATTTCGTCGTAGAAAATCTAAAATGGCGGCTTTTTTGAAGATAGATATCGGAAGTTTTCGGAGATCGGAATTTAAAGGAATTCCTTCACGTTTTCGAACAAGTAAAAATTTTTTTATATGTTTTTGGGGTCGCTGATTACGAATCCGAGCTCAAAATTATAAAATTCAAAATGACGGATCCAATATGGCGGACCGAAAATGCAAAATAGCCTGGATCAGGATGGATCTCGGTAGTCGGGGGTTTTGGGGGTCGCTGATTACGAATCCGAGCTCAAAATTATAAAATTCAAAATGGCGGATCCAATATGGCGGACCAAAAATGCAAAACAGCCCCGGTCTGAATGAATCTCGGTATTCGAGGGTTTCTGGAGTCGCTGATTACGAATCCGAGCTTAAAATTCTGAAATTAAAAATGGCGGATCCAATATGGCGGACAAATTGGTGCGAAATAGCCAAGCGAAGTTGTGCACAAGGAATTAGGTATGTAGAACCTTTTTTCTCAAATTCACTCTTGATTTTCGAATAGATTTCGCAAGAAAATATTAGATACATACTTTTTTCTTTTACACGTTTTAAAAACATTTTAATTCTTATCAGAATGCCCAAAAGAAAGCGTAATACTACTCCTAATATAAGTATTGCTGAGGCACGTGAGTATGATGATCATATCGAAGCAGTTTTTACACTCGATCCAGACAAATCAGATATGTCTGATATATGCAATTCTGATGAATCTTTTAATAATAGTTCAAGTGACGATGATAGGGATATCATTGAAGAAGATGATCTACTTTTTCCAATACTATCATGCAATAAAGTGTTTCAAGATTATGACAATGTTAAAAAAAATTGGAAAATGATCACATATATTAATTGGATCGACGGAGAACAAGTATATAATGAAGACTATAATAACGATATTTTACTTACCGAAAAAGAGAAACAAATGTTATTATCAAGTTCTAGTACTGACATTTTTGAATTTTTTTTTAACTCTAATTTGAAAAATTATATCATTGAATGTACAAGAAAAAATGAATACGAAATTTCACTTGAAAAATTGGAAGTATTTCTTGGTATAATTATACTTTCAACCTTTAACAGAAGATCCAGCCAAAGAGATTTTTGGTCAGTTGACCCTTTCCTGCGAGCTGAACCTGTTGCTTCAGCTATGGGTCGGGTCGAATTTGAAATCATAAAATCCCACTTGAAATATTGTAAGCCTGATGATATCGATTTAGACGATAAAGCATGGCGAGTAAGGAACATGCTGAATATTTTTAACGAAAACATCATGCGATTTGGCGTATTTTCTACTGTACTCTCGATTGATGAAATGATGCTGAAATTTTTTGGAAAAATTAAGTTCAAGCAGTTTATCAAATCTAAACCTATTCGATTCGGGATAAAAATGTGGGCATTATGTAATGCAAATGGATTCCTATTTTATTTCGATGTTTATTGTGGAAAATTTTCTAAAAATACCGAGTACTTATGTAATTGTTCACAAGGCAGTAGAGTTGTTATTCAGATGCTAAACAAAATGTTGATGAAAATACCACATCGTAAACTTTTGAAATATCATGTGTATTTTGACAATCTATTTGCCAGCCCTGATTTACTCGTACACTTAAAAAAACTCGGTTTACGAGCAACTGGCACTTTGAGGAAAGATCGGATCAAAGAGTCCAATAACATTGATAAAAATGCCTGTCGAGGAACATTTGGAGTCAAAAATGACACAAATAGTGGCATCAATTTTATGACTATTATGGACTCTAAACCCGTGTCAATCATTTCATCTGCTGCTGGGGTCACACCATTGTTGCCAGTAAAGCGTTATAATCAAGAAAAAGGAGAGAAAACGGATTTAGCATTTCCCCGTGCCTTTACAATTTATAACAAATTCATGGGAGGGGTTGACTTACACGACCAGCATTGTAATAAAATTTTACCAATGATAAGGTCAAAAAAATGGACATGGGTCGTGTTTGTACGAATTATACAAGCTTCAATTACAAACGCGAATGTGTTGTATAATTCTGCTAGCCCCCCAAAAAGAGTTGGAATAAGAGAGTTTGCACTGAATATTTCCAGATCCTACCTTGAAAAGGCAAAAAAAAAAATCATACAATTCAAACCCTAAAACGTCAGAGAAAATGTTACAAATGCCAAATTCGGACATATAAATTTTGTAAAGACTGTGACACATTTGTTTGCGCGAAATGCCTGAAAGATTTTCACACATAATTTTATAGATATGAACAAAAAAGTTTACAAAAATTAAATAAATCAAAAACAATAAAAAACAGAGAAAATGCAAAAAAAAAATTTAAAGCAAGGAAAACAAAAAAAAATAAATAAATAAAAAGCAAAAAAGTATATGAAAAAATAAATAAAAAAGCAAAAATTAAAAAAAAAATGGTTCTCAATAGATACCTACCTCCTCGCGGTGAGAATCGGACAACGGTTACTAATGTAGTATAAACGGCCAAAGGTATTTTCATTTTATTACACAAAGCGACTCCAGAAATCCTCGAATACCGAGATTAATCCAGATCGGGGCTGTTTTGCAAGTTCCGTCCTCCACAGTGAATCCGCCATTTTGAATTTCAAAATTTTGTGCTCGGATTCGTAATCAGCGACCCCAAAAACCCCCGACTACCGAGATCCATCCTAATCCAGGCTATTTTGCATTTTTGGTACGCCATATTGGATCCGCCATTTTGAATTTTACAATTTTGAGCTCAGATTCGTAATCAGCGACGCCAAAAACATATAAAAAAAAATTTTACTTGTTCGAAAACGTGAAGGAATTCCTTTAAATTCCGATCTCCGAAAACTTCCGAAATCTATCTTCAAAAAAGCCGCCATTTTAGACTTTTTACGACGAAATAAACCAATTCTATTGCCATATCTCTTCAGTACAAACATTTATGCACTTTTTATACACTTTTCCACTCGCCTATCGTCCGTTCTCCCATATAAATTTCAAATTTAAAAAAAAATTACTTCAAAAAATTGATGTTTTTTCACATATTTTTGGTTTTATTTAGTGTAAACAGTAATTTTTTGTAAATTTTGACCACGTCTATTGCCATATCTCTTCAGTACAGACATTTATGCACTTTTTATACACTTTTCCACTCGCCTATCGTCCGTTCTCCCATATAAATTTCAAATTTAAAAAAAAATTACTTCAAAAAATTGATGTTTTTTCAGATATTTTTGGCTTTATTTAGTGTAAACATTAATTTGTTGTAAATTTTAACCACGTCATTCGAAAGAGCACCCCTCAAAATAGTCGGTAAGTTTCTTTACAAATTAATACTTCAATTATTTTGCAATGATACAAGCGACGAAAATCGTACCACGCGGAATGTGCAATTTTGACGTTAACGGGTTAAGCAAACACCGTGGTTTCTCGACCACATATCTACCACCTCAATATCGTCATCTCTGAAGTGTCGGATCTCCTCCATAGCTTTTCCGACGACTATAAGTACGACACACACAGTTTCCGAACACAATGCTGACAGACATCGCCCGCCACCCGCCAATTCTTTGTTTTTAAATCGGGGTCGCTAAATACGAATCTGAAATCAGATTTTCAAATTTCAAAAAGGGGATCCAACATCGCAGACTAGTTTTTTTTTAAGTATCACATTCTCTAGTATATCCTTAGTCTAATATCAAATTATGAATTTTACAAGGTGTCTTCATTTTATTTGTCATAGCAGATTTGTGTTCTTTGATTTTATTTTATTGAAAATCTCTGCCTACCAACTTTTTTTTGTCTTTTAACATACATACATACATTGGTCAGATTAACCTGCCAACTTTATGCCATATATGGCTAATCGGGCAAGGCTTGGTCATCATCCCACACAGGACGATACAAACAAATACTACACATAATCGACACCGTCAACAGCTAGTCGGCGGCCTATGCCGTAGCAGGCGCATCGCAGACATTGTTTTATTTTCATTCAAGACAATATTTACGAAGCGTCGATCATGGAAAAACCATTCACGGTGTCGACAGCAGCTCCAAATTCGTACCTTTGCCCAGCAAGTTTCCTGAATTATTTTCAAAAGAGATAAACAGAAAAAGTTGCCGGACGGGGATTCGAACTCACGACCTAAGGAACGTTTAGTTTACGAGGCGAGCATGCTAACCACTTAACCATTGCGTTTCTTTTTGTCTTTTAACAGTTTTATTAAATGTTATGAAGTATTTCACACATTTAGTTTACAGGATATTATTATTGTAATAATATCCTGGAATATCACTTTTATTTTTTTTTTCGGAAATTATTTTAATACGAAAAATGTAATAGTCTCATATACAATATACACATACTAACCCTCTTCTACTGACTTTTCATTATTTTTAATTAATTTTCTTACATAATTATGAGGTACAGGATTTTGAAGTTCAAATATTCATACCATTACATAGGCTTTGGAACATGGAGATTAAATTTACACTTTTAAGGCTACATAGATCTCGGTGTATTATTTCTAAGTTAAAATGAAGTTTACTATAGTTATCTAGGTGTAGCAGCTTGCAGCTAAAGTATATATTCCTATGTTTACACAGGTATATGGGAATTTGGTGTTCACATATTGCTACCGATATCAGTTTTGGAGATTAGGGATCAAACTTACATTCATATGGTTATATAGATGTAGTAGGAGTAAGAATTTAAGGTAAGGTGTAAGGTGTGAATGCAAGGTGTAGCAACTTTACTCTTGCATATCGTCTTTCCATACTTGCTTTATTATTTGCTTGGAAAAACTTAAACATTTTTCAATGCCCGTTAATTGATATATATTGTTTTTCAAACTACAACATTACAAGAATAATATCCTAGAAACTAAATGAGAGAAACATTTCATTACATTTAACGAAACTATTCTTTACGTTCAAGTGGATGGGCAGATATTTTGAATAAAATAAAATCAAAGAGCACGAATTTAATATGAAAAATAAAGTTAAGGTACATTGTAAAATTTATAATTTGATACCTACTACAAAAACCAGACTAAAGACATGTCAATGTGATCACTTCCAAACAAAAAATCATCCGCCATGTTGGATCCCCCGTTTTGAATATTGAAAATCTGACTTCAGATTCGTATTTAGCGACTCCGAAAAGCCCCAAGTATGAAATTTCGACCGAAACTCGTCACTTTCGAAAAACTTGTCCGCTATTTAAATTTTTCCGAAAATAATATTTCTATTTAAATAATTTACGTCCTTTTTATCTAGAAATTTTATATTATCCTAACATTTCGGAATAATAAATAAATATGTTATATGTATAAACTTATTTGAAATTTATTTCTTAATGAAAAAATGGTATTGTTGTGTAGGGGTATATATATTAAAAAATAAATAAACTGGTCGGTGGCTCAGTTGGTAGAGTATCGGCTTCGTAATCAGAAAACCCTGGTTCGATCCCGGCCTCTGCAACCTGTCATCGGGACACCTCTATATTTGTTTATAAGTGTCTAATAACGCCAAAGCTCAGGTGGTTCGGATTCCACCTTCATAAACTGTAGGTCCCGTCGCGATTTAGTCCCATTTTTGTTCACAAAAGTCGACGTTAAATAATATAAAAGAGAAAAAAAAAACACAGGTCGGCTTTGTTCTAACATTTAATTTGTTGAAATTTTCCATCGGCGTGTCGAACAAACTCGTGTTCATTACTACATGCAGTAACTTCTTGAAATTGGACACGAGTTTGTTCGAAACTTCGAGGGAAAATTTCAAAAAATTAAATGGTAGGACAAAGCCGACCTGTTCATTTATCTGTTTTATCTCTTCATGCCTTTAAATGATATGGCATAGAGTTATTGAATCTACACAATGACAATGAATTGCCATCCATCCCAGTAGCGCATTCAACTCATTGAAAGAAAAGTTACGAAAATATCAAGTTAGTTTTAAAATGCATAAACTACAATAACCACCAATGGCTTCTTTGTGATGATTTAAAAGTGGTTGTTTTCTTACTCAGTTTCCAAAGGGGTACATTAAATTTTCTTGTTTTTTGTGCGAGTGGGGCAGCCGAGCACGAAGCTTATATTATGTAACCAAAGAATGACCTTTTCGACTCTTTCTAAAACCAGGAAAAAAGTGTGCAGCAGGAACGTCTCGTAGACCCCGCCAAAATGTGACTACCACCTTTACACATTAAATTAGGTCTAATTAGGTCTATTATTTTTGAATCATTGTTTTGAAATATTTCGAATAAACATAAAATGAGATTATATTTGTATTTTTATTGTATTTGTATTGTGACCCCCACCCTGCATTTGCACTTCCGCCGTCCGTCGTCGTCGCTCGTGGCCGCCTGCAAAACCGAACTTATTCCCCGAGGGCCACAAAAATCGCATGGCGCGTCTGATGGCAAAGAGGGCGCCAGACGAGCCGAGGCTCGACAAAATTATAGGCGTGCCGCATGCGCTGGTGTGCCCGCTAACTACGCCCAAGTTCCCGGCTCGGCAAGGGAGAGGGCGGTATTCTCCGGTGCAGACGAAATACTACGCGACCGACACGAAGACGGTTCACTACGCGAATCCCCGACACGCGACGACTCGTGATCTCTCGACGGAGAGCAGGACAGTGACTTCCAAATTCGATTCCCTACGACGAATTCGACAGGGACTTTTCGCACGCGGTGCCTGGCGACGGATTCTACCAGGAGTTTCTAAATACGATGCCCTGCGACGGACTCAACAGGGTCTTTCCGCAGGCGGTGCCTTGGGATGGAAGTTTCGGCATGTCGCCTTCGCTTTCCCTCTCCTTCGCGAACGTTCCAGAATCCCCGCACGTCGTTCCCCCCTGCACGCCCGTAAGAAGCAGCGTGCTTGACGGTATACGATTGATGTTTACGTCTTATACTTCTGGAAGTCGAAAACAAGGGCGTCCTTGATCCGACTTCCAAAACAAAAGCAAATAGGAATACCAATGTTTATGACTGAAATATTTGTCGCATTCAATATATTATTGCAGGAAATAATCAAAATAGAATTAAATAATGAATCGGTTATTCATTCCTAAACTACCAATTCCAGTTCTTGATTGTTGCCATATTAAAAATTAGCGCTTCTTCGGAGCAGCCCCCCCCCCCCCTATAATGACGACATTTCCCATTGGATAAAAGCCTCCCAGCAGATTCCTACTATATACCATTCAAAAAGAGCCGAATGACGTCACCACCAAAATAAACACTAGCGTTTCTTCGGAGCAGTCCCCCCTATAAAGTGATGAGGTCATTTCGGAAATTGCACCCATTCAAAACATTAGCGGTTCTTGTAGACAAGTCCCCCCTTAAGTTATACAAATATATAGTTTCGTGGCAGATAGCACTGTAACGCGTTTTGCCACGTTACAGTATTTATTCGTAATCTTTAATCCCCCATATTATAGGCTAGTATAAAAGATCTGGGCGGAGTCCAATCATTCGTTATAAAAAAGAATGCACAAACCTCAGAGGTGCTTCCGTGCTTGCCCCCCCCCCCCCGCTCCTCGCTTTCCTTTTTAAAATAGGCAAACCTTGAACCATGTTGGTATGAGTGACTAGATTGTGTTACCGTGTTACCGGTTTAAGGGAACAAGTCATGCTGAATCTCAGGTTTATTCCGTGTTTATTGTAGAAAATACAACAAACATGCATACAACCTTTTTTATAGAGAATTTTCCGCTCTATACTTTTTGCTTGAAATATTTTTTCGTACGATTTGGATTTTTCGAAATAAATGCAAAATACTAAGAAAAGTTCATGTTTTTTTTGTGTTTTTTCGGGATCGCATCTAAAATATGGCCGATTCCTAATATTTATTATCGCATTCGTAATCAGTGACCCAAAATACGTCTGAAACCATATAAAAACTTTTTTCTCAAGGTTTCGTAGTCTTCCAAAGAATCATTTCGAGAAGATTAATTCGCAATACGCAAAACATGTTTATGCATATAACTGTGACAGTCACCATTAAATAGCTAAGGAAAAATTCTTCAACTTTGTCTGAAACATTTTTCCCGAAAATGCACTCCCGCTGAGATATTTAGGCGTTTCCATACTTTTGGATCACCCTATATTATAGAATAATATATATTCAATGACATTCATAACTGTGACCTTGTCATTTTAGGCATACCGGAGACGGATAAAGTGGATATACGTGATATAGCTCTTACAGTAGACGTTGGTATATAATGCATACTATACATTCAAGAGGTGTGCTCTCCGGTAGTCGTTTACCATCGCTCCTTATTGGGCTTGGAACAATAAGTACTACATCGGCATCTACTTCGCAGACGTGTACTGATGCCTCTCTTGCATGAATCCAATGCAACAATATCTGGCATTGTTCAGTATCAGTTTGTTTGTCATCATCTAAGTACCCCACAGGGAGTGATAAAGAAATGACACTCAGTCGAATTTCTTGAAAGCGTTATAAATTGATAGTTCAAATGATGTAGAACAAAAGTGTCAATGTGCCCAAAGTACCAAAATTCGTAGTCTTTGAATTACTGCTATTTAAAAGTGACAATTTTCGCATATAGCAGAATGATGATACTCGATTCTTGGATCGATTGCAACTCATTCTACAGGACGTACTACCAAGCTAAGATGTCATTATGTGTAAATTATAAAGGGTGTCTCAAAAGTTAGGAAACGGTCTTGTAACTTTTGAAAGAAAAACAATTTTAAAAATTGCTTAAACACGTAAAACGATTTTTCAAAAAAGCTATTTTTTTTTAAAGGTTCCAACCCCCCACCCCAAGGAGGGAGAGACGTGGGGCACGAGGGGGGATGAATATCTTCAATGGAAACATGGGTCGAGTGGGGGCTCATTTGAAAGGTCTCTTCGAGACGAATACAAAACACTGATCATAGATGGCGCTGCAATCTCATATCGCGGAATTATTCGACTTTTAACATTTTTAATCTAGTTACTTCTGAACAAATCAAGATTTCAAAAATCGCTGAAGTACGTGAAACTATTTTTTCGAAAAAGCTATCATCTCTGAGAGGTTCCCCTCCCCCCCCCCCCCAAGGGGGGGCGTGGGGCACGAAGGGGTATGAATAGCTTAAATGGTAATGTGGGTTGATTGGGGGCTCATTTGAAAGTCTCTTCGAGACGAATACAAAATACTGGTCATAGATGGCGTTATAATCATTTATCGCCGAATTATTCATCGATTGAAATTTCTAATCTCAGAAACCAATATTCGGATCCAACATACCACACAATATTTGTAGCGATTAAAAATGCCTAAGCACCCTCCTCTTGTACATAGGCTTGAGACCGTCGTAGGCAGAGTTTTGCTACTTTTTTTTACATTTTTTCTTTTTTTTTTAATTTTCTCTCGTTTTTTATGTTTTATTTTCTATAGTATTGATCGCCATTTAAGAAGTGTATTTCAAAATAATTTATTTCATGTGCTCAAATAGAGCACTTCAACTTCCTGACACTGCCTCAGTCTTATAATTCGCCCAATACTTTCAGCCTCATATATCTTGAAATAAGGTGTACTTCCTGAATTATTCGTCCTCGTAGTTCTTGCAAGTTGGCGGGTTTCGTCATATATACCCTGTCTTTGAGGTATCCCAAAAGAAATAATCCAATGGAGTTAGGTCTGGTGATCTGGGTGGCCATTCGATGTAACCATGTCTTCTCATCCATCGCTGTGGAAATGTTTCATTTAGGAATTGTCGAACCGGTGTCACATAATGTGGTGTTGCACCATCTTTTTGAAACCAAGCATTTTGTATATCATCATTGTACACGTTTCGTATTGCAGGTATAACTTCATGTTGAAGTAATTCAAAATAAATGTTTCCATTTAAATTCCCGTTAATAAAAAGCGGTCCGACTATTCGTTTTTCACAAAAACCTGCCCATACATTCAACTTCTGAGGCCATTGTATGCAAATATCCGACGTCCAGTGAGGATTTTCATCACTCCAATATCGGTATTTGTGACGGTTTACCGCACCGTCTAAACGAAACGTGGCTTCATCGGAAAAGATAATACCATTCAACAGAATATTATCATTATCAAGGCGCTGCATAAATGTATCGCAAAATTCAACTCTTTTACTATAAACTACTTCTCTGAGTTTTTGATTAAATTTTATTTTAAAAGGATGCCATTTCTCATTTGATAGTAGACGATGAACAGTCATTCTTGAAATACCGATTGCCTGTGCCGCGTTCCTTACACTAAGGCGGTCTGGATGCGAATCATTGAAAAATGTAGCGACTTCCTCGTAAGATCGAGTCAGATTTCCGCACCCTCGTGCAATTAATATTTCTATTCGCTCACGTTCACATAAATTCATTTTTTCTTTCTCTAATAGATGAAATATTTTTGTACCAATAATAATATTAATCAAAATATCAGAAGAAAATCGATTCAAACTACGTATACGAGTCGGAACTCATTTGTCTGAATGTATTATTCAGAAACGAATATGTGGCGAAAAGCTTCTTTAATATTCCAAATGAAACTCCATTCCTCTAACGGACGCAAAACTCTGGATAGCGAAAGTCACGCCTGTGACTAGCGGCGAAATGAGGAACTACAAATCGAGTATTTTCTTGTGGAGATACCTCAATGACAGGGTATATACGACGAAACCCGCCCACTTGCAAGAACTATGGACGATTAATTCAGGAAGTACAATTTATTTCAAGAGATATGAGGCTGAAAGTATTGGGCGTATTCTATTTAAGAGTGGGCGGTGTCAGGAAGTTGCAGGTGCTCATGAATATAATTTTTTTTTACAATTTTTATACTAAAAAACTTTTGTAGGATGTTCAAAAACTTACTTTAAAGCAAATATGTACACGAACGTTGAAATAAACGAGTAACCTTAATGCTACGCAACATAACTACTCTGTCATCAGCAACTGAATTTGAAAAGTAACTCACTTTAGTTTCAATACGATTTATTAATATGTATACTAGGGATATTGTAAATATGAGGATGAATTCTGCTATAAAATAGTTCTGCGAAATTCTTTTAACCGTTTTTGTATGTGCGTTTTGTAACATAGCTCAAATCATAATTGTATGCAATTACAAACAGTACAACATGATTAGTGCATATACTGGACTGACTCTACATAGAATTGAGAATTCGCATAGTTTTAACTTTAAAAACATCAAAATTTTAGCTACAGAAAAAAATATTGTAAAAAGGAAGGAGATCGAAAACTTTTTCATACAAAAATCGACAGTTGCGGTTAATATTCAATTAGAACAATCGAATTTACCGGCAATATATGAAACGATATTTTGAAAATTATTACTAACTCTTGTTATGGGATATACTTAAAACTTTCGATTTTTTAATTAAATACATAATTTGTTAAGTAAGTGCTAACCGCAACATGCACTAATCATGTTATACTGTTTGTAATTGCATATGTTACAAAACGCACATACAAAAACGGTTAAAAGAAATCCGTAGAGCTATTTTATAGCAGAATTCACACTCACATTTACAATATCCCTAGTATACATATGAATAAAGCGTATTTAAACTAAAGTGAGTTACTTTTCAAATCAAGTTGCTGATGACAGAGCAGTTAGGTTGTGTAGCATTAAGGTTACTCGTTTATTTCAATGTTCATGTACATATTTGCTTTAACGTAAGTTTTTGAACATCCCACAAAAGTTTTTTAGTATAAAAATTGTAAAAAAAAAATTATATTCAAATTACGATATTCAATTATTTCGAAAGTGTCAAAATGGCGTCCCTTAAAATGAAGCGAAGCATAACATACTTGCACTTTCGGGCACTTCTAAATGTAAGTTTTTATTGCGTTAATTACGTTCAAATCATTGTATTCGAAAATTGTATATACTTATATATTTTTTTAGATTTAATAAATTTCTGAAGATGGCCAACATAATGGCCGAAACGTCAATATAATTTAGTTTTTGCCTACCGACCGTATTACCAATACTCCAGTTCGCAATTAGATAAAGGATTATAACGTTATTTATGACCAGTGTTTTGTACTCGTCTCGAAGAGACTTTCGAATCAGCCCCCAATCAACCCACATTGCCATTTAAGCTATTCATCCCCCTCGTGCCTCAGGTCCCCCCTTGGGATGGGGTGGGGGGGATGGAACCCCTCAGAGATGATAGCTTTTGCGATAAATAGTTTCATGTACTTCAGCGATTTTCGAAATCTTCATATGTTCAGAATTAAATAGATTAAAAATGTTAAAAGTCGAATAATTCCGCGATAAGTGATCGCAGGGCCATCTATGACCAGTGTTTTGGATTCATCTCGAAGAGACCTTTCAAATGAACCCCCACTCGACCCATGTTGCCATTTAAGAGATTCACCCCCCTCGTGTGCCACGCAACTATCTTCCTAATTAAACCTGTTTACTTTGACCTACTATTCCTCGTAACTAAACTAACTAATTTTGGAAAAATGTCAGTTATAAAAATTCGTTTTATTATAATAGTACGGTATGCCGTTCATCTTAAACTATAATTGGGGAAATGGGGAAAAACGATTAATACTCTTGCTTGTTAATTAATAGATATTAAATTGATTTAAAAGTAAGGAATCAATTATAATGAATAAATTGTTACTATTGTTACGATTTTTATGCTTTCGTAATTTATTAAATTCTCACAATGATCAGGAGTTATAAGATTGATTCTCGGTAGTTGAGAATCGTTTTTGGGATCTTCCGCATAAACGGGATCGACACCCCAAGTGACAAAGATAGCGGTGAATTTAAGAATAATAACTTTATTGAAAGGAATGCCAACCAACTGTAGGTCGTCAGTATCAGAACGAACGGGTGTGTAGGAACTAAGTCCTGCGTTGATTCGCGGATTAACGTGCCGTAAAGTTTCTAAGTTTCCGAATCTTGAACTGAATTCGTCGAGCGATGTGCTAAGTTTCGTGCGCGGGGCGACTCTGACGGAGATCTTCGCGGCGCGACTCTGACCCGAGATCTTTACTCGATCATACACGGGGCGACTCTGCACCGAGTTCTTCACGGCGTCATTCGCGGGGCGACTCTGATTTCGTAAATGTGATTGCCCTTTTTATATGGTAGATGTCGATGAGATCATCGTACTTCGCGATGGACACCTGCACTTCTTGTTTGCCACGTGCCATCTTCCACGAATCGCTCACCCCTTCGACGTATTGGTGACCTCGGCGATTCTACGGGCACGTGTATTATTGTGTGCGCGTGTGAGTCACAATTTTATGGATTGTCTTACTTCGAGCTTCGGCGTGGCACATTCCTTTCTTGACCGATTGGGCTTGCAGCTAGAGGAACCCGTGGTTCCCCGTGTAAGTTATAGCACATGTGCAATGTATGTGCGACGCCGAATCGGGCCCTTCGGTGTGTGTGTGTGTGTGTGTGTGTGTCTTGTCGATTTTACAAAGACAAGTATTGTCTATGTTACGAGTGATATTATGTGCGTAGCCAGCATCCGTAACACGCCCGGGGTTGAAAACATTGACGATCCACCGTCAATCAACGCTTGTACAAAAAACCACTACGCAACTTAAATTATACGTGTGACCTTCAGTTGGCTATTGTTAGTAGGAAAATGTTACTTCATTGTCTTATTAGGTCATCTTATACTTTCCAAAGTATCTTTATCTATGGTTAGTGATACATTTTACATGATTACATTTCTTTTATATATATTTCTATGCGCTCAGGTCTTCGTATTGACTTATTCTTATTACATATAATTACTTATAAAGTGACATGTTATGACGCATCCTGTAGTGTCCATACACAAAAAATGATTATGTCATGCATCGCTAAGAGTCCGCTGTAGCCCTATGGCGCCTCCTAGTCTCATTCGGACGCCGGGCTAGCAGTAACTTGGTCTGTGTTCGAAAGTCTAATTATATGTTATACACTCCACACCACTAACACTGTATATTATGCTATTGCGCATTATGTTGCCTATGTCTTTGTAAAAATGCATTTCTGAGTTTTGTTACTCCATGGAGATTTCACTATTGACACTTGCATGGAACAACTAAATATGACGATTGTGAATACTTCTATGTATCATAGTTGAAACACATTTATGTGAATTATAATTGAAATACTTTTTGAAATACTTATATGTATTGTAATTGAAATATTCATTTAAATACTTTTGTGTAGTGTAATTGAAATGCTTATTGAAACACTTAATGAAATACTTATGTGTATTATAATTGAAAAACTTGTTGAAATACTCGTATGTATGACTGAAATTTAAAAAAAAAAATTCGTTTGAATATTATCTCTAAAGGTTAAGTTTGTTAAAGAAGAAAAATCTTATATACGCAGAACTTTTGTACTATCCTGTTCGCGTATTCTTAATATAATCATATCCGTTTGATATAAGAATAAAAAATAATTTTTATTTTTGTACTGGCACATACAGACGTTCACTTTGTCGAGGCGGATTTTGGATATCTGCGTTCCTCATCAAATCTTTATATCCTAGGTTATTTGATGCATTTATTAACAAAACAAAATTTGCAATTTTATATTCAGTACATCAATTGTGTGACGATATATTGAGGGGGAATATGGAAGGGATGAAGATCATAATGAAACGCGTGCGCGCGTTCCTCCCATGCTGCACTTGGGCCTCTCTGGCTTAGTCTCTTCTTCTTAAGTGTGTTTATTCGTGAGGCCCACTCTACGGGTTTCGTTTTTCCCGTGTATCGCATTTTTCGATAATGTTTACTGGTAATATAACTTCAGAGTTTAAAGTGTTTATATGATTCTTTCGCATTTCTATACGATCCGTGTGGTCCTAGACAATAGGGATTCTGTTCTTGGAATGACTTGCTTCCATGAATGATAGTCTGATAGTGTTGCATTTTCGTCTTCTTACGTTTCGATTTCGTCCAAATCTTTCATTCAGTTCTTATTGTGTTTTCCAAGATGATGCGTCGGCTGGTGGGTTCAGAGTGGATTACAGTGCCTACCGAATCATCGGCGCACCTCTGCGTGCGGATTTCTTCCATATGCGTCGTGGAGAGCGAAGTGAGAGAGAGTGTTTTCTTTGAAAAAAATAAAAAATGTTTAGTGATATTTAACTAATAATTATTAAGTGTTTCCTATTTGTTTTTCGTCGTGTATGATTCTTCCCTTGTGTTTTTTGTCTTTATCCTGTTATCTTTATCTTAACTTGCGGGGTTTTTTTCGTTCGCGTTTCACCGGGTATCTACCGTGTGTGAAGGTGGTGCATTCCGGGGTGGGCGTTGGTGCCCTCCCGGCGTCGTGGTGTTGTTTCAGTGCTTGTATTATGCTGATCTGCATTCTGCAATCGCTAGCTTATATCTGGTCCACGGATTCTGTGATTACATAACGGAGGAATGATGTAAGTTCTAAAGATGCGTAAAAATGTAGTGCACACTTTTATCAGGCTGTCATTTCTCCAATGTTCCGCGTATGTGTCTTCTTTACGTGTGGATTAGCCAGTTATCGATATTTTTGTTTATTAACAATTTCTATGTTAATATATATTCGGGCGCGTATAGCGCAAGTCTTTCCCTGTTCGTTCGATTTTCTCTTCGTGCTTTCTCTTCTTATTAACACTTGTTCGCTAAAGTACCCTTAAAGTTAAAATATTTCTATGTAGACAAAATTAATTTTTTGTTTTTTATCGTTTCAATATTTGTTTTTCTACATCTTATTTTAATTTTCTGTAAACAAATATCCATCAACGGGTTATGGTTCTTTTTTACTTTATCAATGTGTACTATTTTGTTTTTTCGTGCATTGATGAGTAATTTTATATTTCGTGAGCGACATATTTCGATAATTTCATACTTCCGTGATTCTCTTGGTCAATTCTGTCAAATAATCATAGTATGTAATTAGCTTCTCGCGGGTGGCGTGTGCACTTGGCAATCGTGTGTTTCTCCCATATACAAGCTCGTGTGGCGAGTAGTTTGTCCCTTCGTGAACACTCGTGTTGTATGAAAACATGGCGAATGGACGCAAAATGTCCCAACCGCTACGTTTCTCGACAAAATTCTTCAGGTAGTCGACCATCACCTGGTGACTCCTTTCTAAGCTCCCGTTGCTTTGCGGGTGGTAAGCAGATATCACAAACGTTTTAATTTTAAATATTTTCACAAATTCTTTCATGATATTTGCGATAAAGCAACGACCTTGGTCAGTAAGAATGGATGCAAAGGCTCCAATACTGCAAATAAAATGTTTTGCAAATGCTTTCGCGACTTCTACTGGTGATTTCTCCTCTAGCAGAATTCCAACGGAGTATTTCGTGAGTAGGTCTTGTATAGTTAATACATACCGATTCCCACTCTCGGTGATGTCTGTTGGTCCCCATACATCAAGGGCCACTTTGTCAAATGCGTTTCGTGGTGTGTCTGTAATGACCATTGGTAACCGTGTTTTTACGTGCACGAGTTTTTTTCTTTGACATCCGGCACATCTTTTTACGTATTCCGTGACGTCACTTTTCATATTCCGCCAGAAAAACTTTTCGCATAAGCGAAGATACGTTTTGGTCACTCCTTTTTGACCTCCTATAAAGGAATCATGGTGTTCTTTTATTATGGCGAATCGCTCGCTTACCGATGGTATGGAACGGTTGTCCTTACAAAAGGTGATCGTTAGTTCACGTAGGCCAAGTAGTGATTGAATTGTACCTTGGATATCTCGCCATTGAATATGTTGGAACATGTCGCGATCCTGCCCGATTATTATGGATGAAATCTCAAATTTTGTTAAAAGGGCATCCAATACATTGATCGATTTGACAATGTTTGATTTCAAGGCTCGATCATCAAGGTTTTGTTTAACGACAAGTCCGAAGAGTCGGGTCTTACCTTTCTTTTGTACAATCACTTCACCGATTTTTAATCGTTTGAGCGACAATTCGTCGGGATTAATTAAGTGTCGTTCGACGAGGTCTAGACCGATTTCGCTATCATTTAGTCCATTGACCGTGGTAAAGTAGACAATATGTCCCTTTTTACGGAATACTGGTAGTATTTATTCATAATTTAAAATCGATAGGCTCGAAAAAGTCTTCATTTCTCCCAAAGTCTATGGGACCGTAGGACTTCTGTTTACGTTTCGGGCCATTCCCTCTACGTTGCTGTGTGGGGGTGATCGTCGTCGAGACGTTGGGGTCGTGACCTGCCTCAATCGGTTCCGTTGCGTTCGGGAAATTCCGTGTCCGTTAGTCCCAAGATGCCTATGTACTCGGGCAAGAGTGGGGTGTAGTGTAGCCTATCGAGATGTAGATGGTGCGTTTGGTGTGCATTTTCCGGTTTTATGTGATAAAATTGTGTTTTATCTGTCGGACTATGCTCATGTACCCAAATATTTGTATTGAAATGTCGCGAATATCGTTAAAATGTTATCATCGCCGAATTCCGCTGTAGATTCCAGAATGGAAAATGTACGTACATATTCAGCACAGGACAAGAGAAAATCGCTGTTCTTCAGTGTTTCTCTTAGTTCTTGAGGGCTCATGTGTTGTAATTTGATTAAGGAGGTAAAAAGACAATTCCCGTCTTTTGCCACAATAGTGTACTCCTTTAGTGTTTTGTAGGGTTCCATACATGAGTTTGAGAGTGAATAATTTAAATGCCGAGACAATTCATCGTTCTCAGACGCACGCATGGTCGTCTTGTCGACCTACATTTCGTTTTCTCCGATTTCGTTAGGCTCAACGGGGATTTTGTCGAGTTCCATCGACTCTTCGAGCATTTTCGTTTCGTCCCGATCTCCGTCGACGGCAGCTTCTCTAGCTCTCTGCGCTTGCGAGTATGAACTATTTTTAGATGGGCCCTTCTCCTTGCGCGTCGAATGGGGAAGTAAACGTATAGTTTCTTCGGGCGGATCGAGGGAAATATCCGACGACCGTGAATCTTCTAGGCCCTCGTTGTCCTGCGTATGACTTTCGATTTTTCATTTTTGTCTTTTTCTTCGAGTTTTCTCTCACGCTTAGTTCTTCCATTTCGGAATACGTGGTTTCTGTATCCGGTTGTGACGTAAGTTCGTCCTCAGTAGGGAGTCGTTCTATTTCCCTCCAACGGTTTCGAAGGCCAGCTAACCGTTTCTTATAGATTAAATTCGTTCCTGCTTCGAATACCACTTCATTTTTTATTATTTTAGGTTTTTCTTTGACCTGAGTTCGCTTTACTGTATTAGGGTCAATTTTCAAATAATCCGGTACTTGTAGTTTTTCTACTTCCGTTATGTACTGTTTTCTTTGTTTTTTCTTTACCGGTGTAGGAGGTTTTTTCATTGAAGTTGATCCGTCTTGCTGTCTCGACCGAAATTTTCCTTTATAAATTCCTAATTTCATGTAGGCTGGCAATTCGAGTATTTCGACCTAGGTTATGTACTTCTTTCGAGCTGTCTTTTCAACTCCCAGCATTTCTACATTGGAACTCTGGCTCTCTTTGTCGTAGTCAGTCACATTCTCTTCAACATCTCTATACGTATCGGTTTCGTCATCGAAATCCTTACCACTTTTTTTTCTGAGTAGGACTTCCTGAACCGTCAGCATCTGGGACACGCAGTCTCCTAGCGTTTCTTGATCGTTTCTTGTTTTCTTTATCATTTTTACCGCCTTTAATTGGCATACACGATTTTTCAGTTTTTCGTGCGTTTCTTAAACTTTACGTACTGGTAATTATGAGGACTGTTAGTGATACGCATTGGTGGGCTTATAAGGACTTCTGGTACTTATGTTGCAAAGTCTAAACAAGAAACAAATGCCCACGCAAAATGCGGTACGGCGCTTAGGCACAACAAGATTTCTCAAAGAGATGCACTGGCAACTAGGGTAGTCCCCACAAGTACGGATACCCACATTTATATATACACAGGGTGAGTATCCATGATCGGAATATAGGGCACGTCGTGTTATCGATTGAGTGATTGTGATTGGTCGATTCAACCGGTAAGGTCTCTTGCTATTTGCCACGACGGTGCACACGCAATGGCGCGGAGAGTGATGCCACTAGGCCACTACACGAATATGGACAAACGTTTTTTGCTGCACTTCATAGTCCAGTTAGTTAGTTGGCTGCAAAGCAGTAAAATGTATTAGTTTTATTTAAGGAGTATTGACGTGTTTGCAGGTTAGGGAATATTTTTCTTTTAATATTTTTGGATAATATTGTGCTCAAATAAAAATTCTAAAAATGATTTTGCGCAGTGTAGTGTACTGTTCTGATGCACAAGTACTAATTCTTTGAGTTTCATCAGCTGCTGACCATCGTCTTCTAGTCAGATAAGTATTTTAGATCAACTTGGATAAGTATTGTTATTAAAGTAATAACTAACAATAATAATAATATTATTAAAGCACTTGATACTTTGTGCGTTATCATTTAATCTTACGTTAATTGTGGGAACAGTGGATCATGCTGCTCATGCAAAGAATTCCTTGGTCTAGTTTACACCGATGATCCAGGCCACGACCTGGTTCTGAAATTTGTCTGAAAATGCATTAGGTCTTATGGTGTAAACAGCAGCACGCGACCTACCGTTCTAGGTACCGCCCTTGAATTTAACGAGTATAAAATATATAAACATATATTCTATTATTCAATTTTAATTCGAATTCGACTTTTCTGTCCGACAGAAGCTGTAAAAACTAAATTACTACTTATCCAAGTTAAGTTTATTTACAAGTCTCGATGTTTTTACCAGGCTCGAGCCCAGGCTGCTAAATAGGCCAGGACACAAAAATGGGCCTCGGTGTATCCTAGGCCATTATCTCAGCGGGAGTGCATTCTCGGGGGAAATATTTCAAACAATAGTTTAAGGATTTCTCCCCAGCTATTCAATAGTACCATTAACATTGATCACGAACATGTCCTTGGCGGTGATTTCAAGGTCAAGATTATTTTTTTAAATGGGATGGAAACTCCCATTTTTTTCATGGATTCGGAAATAGCGGGCAAATTTACGTACGAATATGATATAAGCCATATTTTGATTAAGGTCGTTTCATGGTGAAACTTAAACATTCCCGTAACGGCGAATTATCTTAGCGGGACTCAATTTTCGAGGAAAATGTTTCAGACAAAATTAAAAGGATTTTCCCCTATTTATCTAATGGTGATGGTAATTTTGACCTTCACTATTGTTTTGAAGATCATTTCAAGGTCAAGTTCAATTTTTTAAATGGGAACCACTATTTTTTACGTGAATTTGGAAATAAGGAAAATTTAATGTTCAGAAAATGACCTTCAATATACCCTTTAGGTCAGAGTCAAGGCCATTTCAAGGTCAAATTCAATATTACCAGTAGATAGCCCGGGAATAGCAAAAAAATGCAATCTCCTCATGATAGTATCGTCATGCACGAATTTATAAGATATTCACCTTCAAATGACCTTGACCCTTACGTAGACGGTATATTGAATGTTATGTCCTAAACATGAAATTTTCCCCTCTTTCCAAATATGCGTAAAATATAGTGATTTCCATTTGCAGAATTGAACTTGATCATGAAACGACCTTCAAAATAATAGTCAAGGTTAAAATTAATATCTCCATTAGATGGATAGCGAAAAATTCTTAAACATTCTCTGCAATATTTTACCCGAAAATACACCCCCGCTGAGATAATTCGCTTTTGTTGGTACTGTTACGGATGCTGGCTACGCACATAATAGCACTCGTAACATAGACAATACTTGTCTTTGTAAGATCGACAAGACACACACACCGAAGGGCCCGATTCGGCGTCGCACATATATTGCACACGTGTTGTAACTTACACTGGGAACCACGGGTTCCTCTAGCTGCAAGCCCAATCGGTCAAGAAAAGAATGTGCCACGCCGAAGCTCGAAGTAACACAATCCTTAAGATTGTGACTCACACACGCACACAATAGCACACGTTCCCCGAATCGCCTAGGTTACCGATAAGTCAAAGGGGTGAGCGATTTGTGGAAGATGGCACGTGGCAAACAACAAGTGCAGGTGTCCATCAAAAAGGACGATGATCTCATCGACATCTACCATATAAAAAGGGCAATCGCATTGCCCGAAATCGGAGTCGCCCCGCGATTGACGCCGTGAAGATCTCGGTGCAGAGTCGCCCCGCGATTGACGCAGTGAACATCTCCGTTAGAGTCGCATCGTAACCAAAACCGAAAAGATCTCGCGCACGGGACTTAGAAGCTTCGCGACACATTAATCCGCGACTCTCCGCGAATCAATACAGGACTTAGTACTTATATACCCGGACGATCTGTACGACCTGAAGTTGAAATTTCCCTAAGTTAAAATAAAGTTATCATTTCTAAATTCGCCAGTATTTCGTCACTTGGGGTGTCGATCCCCTTTATGCGGAAGATCCCAGAAACTATTCTCAGCTACCGAGAATCATCCCTTACAACTCCTGATCCTGATAAAAAATCGCATTACGAAAAACATAAAAATCGTAACATAAAAAATGGTGGCAGCGGTGGGATCCGCAAGTGACTGGTGAACTTCAAAAATAACTTTTCAAGGAAATTAGAACGGGTAAACGGAGTCCGGTTCGCGTAAAATAAAGGTGTGAATGAACACGAGCTGTTTGGAGACGCAGCTATCCAGGATTCATTGCTCCAGAACGCGGAGGAGGCCTTATCCAATTCAAGAATCACGAGGGTGCTTCACTAACCTGAGGGACTGTCCAGTAACTTGAGGAAGCTCAACGTATCAACTAGAGCAGAGAAGACATCGAGGAAGCTGATTGTCTACTTCATGAGTGCAGCTACGTAAGTAAATTTGCATTTCTGTACAAATTTTCTAAAAAAAAAACCTTGGAATAATTTATCAATCTTTTGCTCAGAAGCATATTTAAATTTCACGAACAAAAAGAGAGAAAATTTGTAAACTATTTAACGATTGTTGTGAATTTTATGAACTTTGAAATATTGTTGATTTTAAAAAAAACTATTACAATTCATTTTGAAACACTATTGTAATTCATTTTGAAGTGCTTATTTAATTAATGTTGAAATACTGTCACAATTAACCTTGAAATATTGTTATAATTAACTTCCAAATATTCTTTTAACTAGCTTTGAATATTATCAAATTTACGATTTGTTACATCGTGCGAACATTTTTTAACAAAAAAAAAAGGGAAATTTTGAATACAAAACAAACGCGAATCAGAAATTAATAATAGCGACTTTAAAAAAAAAATACAAAAAATGGCGGACTATAAAAGCGGAATAATGACAAGCGGTAGCCACCAAGTGGCCCTCGCAGGTCCGGTATATGTGGTAGCACGAGCACCACCAATTGCGGAAGCAGTGAGCAGTGTGCCGGAATTTGACGGCACCCGCGAAAAATTCTCAGACTTCGAAAGTGCGTGTCGCGACGGATTCAGATTATTATCGGCCGACGAAACCCGGATCTACCTACACATGATGAGGAAAAAGCTTACCGGGAAAGCGAAAATTTTCTGCGAAAAAATTTCGACATACGCGATAGTAGAAGCCTTTCTGGCCGATCTAAAATCTGCCTACGGCATTTCTAGTGATCCGCTCAAGTTGCTAGCGGGATTAAAAAATACTTACCCAGGACAACGCGAAAGTTTAGAAGATTTTGGTTACCGTTTATTACGCGATTACCGAGCTCTCGAGAAAGCCATAAACTCGTCGAGAGATTTTGACGCAGTTGCCGGTCAGAGATTATTAACTTTGGCAAATCGTGACGGAAAGGACCATTTCATTTACTGCGCGAAAATCCCTATGGAAGTACGCCTCACGCAGTTGAATCCAGATACGCTCGAGGCTGCCGTAGAACACGCTAGAAAACTAACTGAAAAATACAACGCGAAAGACGCAGGATCCGATCCTATGCTAGGAGGTCGCGGAGAAAGATATTATCAAGCGTCTGCTCATTTAGTTTCGAAAGGTCCGCAATATCAGCACAACTATTTGGACCGGCCAGGACGTTATGAAATCGATTCTGAATGGCGAAATTATAACGACATTCAGTGTAGTTATTGTAAAAGAATAGGGCACTCTCGAAAACAATGCCGAACTCTAAAAAATAGGAATTTCGATACCCCGAACATACAGAGACATTGCACTTGGTGTGATCGCATAGGTCACACTAGAGATAATTGCCCTGCGCAAAGATTTAATCAACAAAAATGCGAGTTTTGCCAGCGAATAGGTCACAGTGAACCATGTGCAGTGAAACATGTTTTTTTCGAAACGGCGTGAAAAAAAGATTTCGGAAGGAAAATTTCAGGATAGGTCAAAAAATAGGTTTGCAGAAAATAACCAAACTTTTTTTAATAACGATCGCCGGGACGAATTGAAATTTCGGAATGACCGAAATAGGGAAAACCTCCCAAGTTTTTCTGGAAATCGTGCGTTCTCGAGAAATTATCATTCGTCTCATCAGACTAATGATAGATGGCAGAGAAATGAATACAGGAATAATCAAGACACCGATAAACGAGAAAACATTTCATCCTACAGCCAAAATAACAATCATTTAAACTCCAGGGGCGCTCGACAGCAACCAACAACGTCGAGCGACGCCCGAGACGAAAACTCCACTCGGAAAATGCGCGCCGTAAAAGCGGAACGGCCAGAGTCCATTTCGGGCATGTTAGTTTTTCAGAATGTCCGCGAATAGACATTTCTAGCCCCGATCTGCATTACGGAAACGGAATATTCTTGGTTGACTCCGGAGCAGAAATAAATCTTATAAAACTGAGTAAATTACGTCGAGATCTGTACCCCGATCAGGATATCAAATTCGATTTAAGCGGAATCGGCAAAGGAATAATCGGTACGCTAGGTTGTGCAGAAGTACAATTTAATGATGAAATTATAGAGTTACAAATAGTGAGAGATGACTTCCCTATCGATGAAGATGGAATCATGGGAAATCCTTTTTTCCGAACTCTCGGAGCAAAAATCGATTACGAACAAGATTGCGTATATATAAGAAATTATATAATCCCATTTATTAATGAAGAATTCATACAGATTTCGCCAAGAAGTCGCAGAGTAGTTCGCGTAGAAGTTCTAAACAACTTAGACTTCGGATTTGTACCAAAAGTCAACATCTGCAGTGGTTTATTTTTTGGTAATGCCCTAGTAAAAAATCGCGATGGATACGCATATCTGTATGTCATAAATACGAATGACTATGAAATAAAATTTACCGTCCCACAAATTGAACTGGAAGAATGCGAAGTAGCAGAAAATATACAAAGAGAAAATAATGTTATAAAATCCATGCAGGATCTTAAGAATTACGAAAAAAATCGAAAAAAGCAAAATCACGCAAAAATACAAGTGGCTATAGGACAAGATAAACAGAGAAATAACGATGTTTTGAAGCGGATAAATGTGGACGGCTTGTCGGACGAGGAAAGAAAACATGTGGAGAATCTCGTTCACGACTACGCTTACATGTTTCACCTACCAGGAGAACCATTAGGCGCGACTTCCGTATTCAAACACCGCATTCATATCACAAATGATGTGCCGATACGCGCTAAACGTTTCCGGCACCCACCGTACCTGCTATAAAAACCGAAATGCAGCGACAAGTGGATGAGCAGCTCGAGGCAGGATTGATTAAACCGTCCTGCTCTCCATATGACTCTCCAGCTTGGGTTGTCCCTAAGAAACCAGGTCCTAACGGCGAAAAGCGATGGCGTTTAGATTTTCGCGATCTCAATGAGAAAACAATTGGGGATGCTTATCCTATTCCGAATATTACTGACGTTTTGGACCAATTAGGTCAGTCCGTGTATTTTACAACTCTCGACCTTAAATCTGGGTTCCATCAGATAATGATGGATGAGCGGGATGCACATAAAACTGCGTTTTCGACTCCAAACGGTCACTATCAATATGTAAGAATGCCGATGGGAATAAAAAACGGCCCCAGCGATTTTCAGCGACTTATGGATCTAGTATTAAGTGGCTTACAAGGGATAGAGCTACTAGTATATCTCGATGACATAATAATTTACGCCAAAAATTTGTATGAACATGAGGTTAAATTTAGACGCCTCATGAAACGACTTCAAGACGCAAATCTTACATTGGAACCCGATAAATGTCAGTTCCTACGCAAGGAAGCCGCGTACTTAGGGCACACTATTGGTAATAATACAGTTCATACGGATGCGAAAAAGATCGAAGCGGTAAGGAAATATCCGGTCCCCAAAAATCGAAAAAACGTTAAACAATTTCTTGGACTAGCGGGATATTATAGACGATTTGTTGAGGGATTCTCAAAAATCGCCCACCCGTTAATTATCTTATTACGACAGGATGTCAAGTTTACATGGGGTATCGAGCAGATAGAAGCGTTTGAGAATCTAAAGGATCTGTTATGTAATACAACAATCTTACAGTTACCTAATTGCGACGAGCCGTTCGTTGTCACTACGGACGCCTCGGGAGTAGCACTTGGCGCTATTTTATCGCAAGGCAAGATTGGTGAGGATCGACCAGTCGCATCACGAAGTTTGAAAGGAGCAAAAACCCGATACACTACATCGGAAAAAGAAATGTTAGCTGCAGTGTTCGCCGTAGAACAGTTCCGTCCATATTTGCATGGTCACAAATTCACTCTCGTAACAGATCATCAACCGCTAAGATTCCTTAAAACTATGAAGGATATAAATTTGAGATTACACCGTTTTCGCATAAAATTAGAAGATTACGAATTCGATGTGGTATATAAAGAGGGGAAACGTAATGTAAACGCGGATGCATTATCGCGTAACCCAATCGATAGATCTGACCTCGAAAATGAAAATGAAAATGACGATGAAATAGATATGATCGATAATAAAATAAATAAAGAGAATAAAACGATTAAAAAATTAAAAAACGCACGAAAAACTGAAAAATCGTGTATGCCAATTAAAGGCGGTAAAAATGATCAAGAAAACAAAAAACGATCAAGAAACGCTAAGAGATTGCGAGTCTCAGATGCTGACGGGTCAGGAAATCCTGCTCCGAAAAAACGTGGTAAGGATTTCGATGAAGAAACCGATACGTATGGAGATGTTGAAGACAACGTGACTGACTGCGACAAAGAGAGCCAGAGTTCCAATGTAGAAATGCTAGGAGTTGAAAAGACAGCTCGAAAGAAATACATAACCGAGGTCGAAAAACTCGAATTGCCAGCCTACATGAAATTAGGAAACCACAAAGGAAAAACTCGGTCGAGACAGCAAGACGGATCAACTTCAATGAAAAAACCTCCTACACCGGCGAAGAAAAAACAAAGAAAACAATATATAACGGAAGTAGAAAAACTACAAGTGCCGGATTATTTGAAAATTGACCCTACAGTAAAACGAACACAGATAAAAGAAAACCCCAAAATAATAAAAAATAAAATGATATCCGAAGCTGGAATGAATTTAAACTTCAAGAAACGGTTAGCTGATGTTCGAAACAGTTGGAGGGAAATAGAAGAATTTCCTACTGAGGACGAACTTACATCACAACCAGATACAGAAACCACATATTCCGAAATGGAAGAACTAAGCGTCAGAGAAAACTCGAAGAAAAAAACGAAAATGAAAAATCAAAAAAGTCATACATCGGATAACGAGGACCTAGATGATTCATGGTCGTCGGATTTTTCCCTCGACCCGCCTGAAGAAACTATACGTTTACTTCAACATTCGACGCCCAAGGAGAAGGGCCCATCTAAAAATAGTTCTTACTCGCAAACGCAGAGAGCTAGAGAAGCTACTATCGACGGAGTGGGACCCGTTCACCCGAGCACCGACGAACGGCCCGGAGATCGGGACGAAACGAAAATCCTCGACGAGTCCATGGAACTCGACGAAATTCCCGCTGAACCTAACGAAATCGGAGAAAGCGAAATGCAGGTCGACGAGAGGACCGTGCGTGCATCTGAGAACGATGAATTGTCTCAGCATTTAAATTATTTACTCTCAAACTCATGTATGGAACCCTACAAAATACTAAAAGAGTATACTGATGTAGCAAAAGACGGAAATTGTCTTTTTACCTCTTTAATCAAAGTACAACAGTTAAATATGAGCCCGCAAAAATTAAGAGAAACGCTGAAGGACAGCGATTTTCTATTATCCTGTGCTGAATATGTACGTGCATTTTCCATACTGGAATCTACATCGGAATTAGGCAACGATAACATTTTAATGATATTTGTACGACATTTCAATACAAATATTTGCGTACATGAGCATAGTCCGACAGATAAAACACAATTTTATCGCATAAAACCGGAAAATGCACACCAAACGCACCATCTACATCTCGATAGGCTACACTACACCCCACTCTTGCCCGAGTACATAGGCATGTTGGGACTATCAGACGCGACGTTAGGACATAGGTCATCGTACGTCGGGAATTTCCCGAACGCAACGGAGCCGATTGAGGCAGGTCACGATCCCAACGTCTCGACACAGCAACGTGGAGGAAATGGCCCGAAACGTAAACAGAAGTCCTACGATCCGATAGACGCTGGGAGAAACGAAGGCTTTTACGAGCCTGTCGATTCTAAACTAAGAATAAATACTATCAACGATCACGTATTCAGTAAAAAGGGACATATTGTCTACTTTACCACGGCCAATGGACATTTAGATAGCGAAATCGGTCTAGGCCTCATGGAACGACATTTAATTAATCCCGACGAATTGTAACTCAAACGATTAAAAATCAGTGAAGTGATTGTACAAAAAAAAGGTAAGACCCGACTCTTCGGACTTGTCGTTAAACAAAACCTTGATGATCGAGCCTTGAAATCAAACATTGTCAAATCCATCAATGTATTGGATGCCCTTTTAACAAAATTTGAGATTTCATCCATAATAATCGGGCAGGATCGCGACATGTTCCAACATATTCAATGGCGAGATATCCAAGATACAATTCATTCACTACTTGGCCGACGTGAACTAACGATCACCTTTTGTAAGGACAACCGTTCCATACCTCCAGTAAGCGAGCGATTCGCCATAACAAAAGAACACCATGATTCAGTTATAGGAGGTCACAAAGGAGTGATCAAAACGTCTCGTCGCTTATGCGAAAATTTTTTTTGGCGAAACATGAAAAGTGACGTCACGGAATACGGAAAAAGATGTGCCGGATGTCAAAGGAAAAAACTCGTGCGCGTAAAAACACGATTACCAATGGTCATTGCAGACACACCACGAAACGCATTTGACAAAGTGGCCCTTGATATATGGGGACCAACAGATATCTCTGAGAGTGGAAATCGGTATGTATTAACTATACAAGACCTACTCACGAAATACTCCCTTGGAATTCCGATAGCGGTGGCATCAGCAGTAGAAGTCGCGAAGGCGTTTGCAAAACATTTTATTTGCAGTTTTGGAGCCCCTGTATCTATTCTTACCGACCAAGGTCGTTGCTTTATCGCAAAGATCATGAAAGAATTTGCGAAAATTTTTAAAATTAAAACATTCGTGACATCTGCTTACCAACCGCAGAGCAACGGAAGCCTAGAAAGGGGTCACCAGGTGATGGTCGACTACATAAAGAATTTTGTCGAGAAACGTAGCGATTGGGACATTTGGCTTCCATTCGCCATGTTCTCATACAACACGAGTGTTCACGAAGGGACAAACTACTCGCCACACGAGCTTGTATATGGGACTAACGCATGATTGCCAAGTGCACACGCCACCCGCGAGAAGCTCATTACATACGACGATTATTTGGCAGAATTGACCGAGAGAATCACGGAAGCACGGACGTTAGCCGCGATGAATCTCTCACAAATGAAACATCGGTCGAAAAAATATTATGATCAAAAATTGAATATTTGCCATTTTCGCGAAGGTGAAATGGTATTATTATTAAAAGAACCCCGGAATGGCAAGGTAGACGACGAATACACTGGGCCCTATGAAATTATTGAAATAGGTGGCTCACGAAATATAAAATTACGTATTAATGCGCGAAAAAAACAAAATAGTACACATTGATAAAGTAAAAAAGAACCATGACCCGTTGATGGATATTTGTCTATAGGAAATTAAAAAAAGATGTGGAAAAAAGATATATACGATAATGATACAAAAAAAAATATAAATAAAAACTTAACGGATATTTGTCTATAGAAAATTAAAATAAGACGTAGAAAAATATATACACCAACGATAATGATACAAAAAAATATATAAAAAGTTGATGGATATTTGTTTATAGAAAATTAATATAAGGTAGAACAAAATATATATTAAACATAAAAAAAGTGGATAACTGACTAACCCACACGTAAAGATGCACATATTCGGAACATTGGAGAAATGAAAGGATGCACTACATTTTTACGCATCTTTAGAATTTACCATCATTCCTCCGTTATACAATCACAGAATCCGTGGACCAGATATAAGCTGACGATTTTAGAAAAGCATAATACAAGCACTGAAACAACACCAGCCAACGCCTCCCCCGGAACGCACGGGAAGAATCATAAACGACGAAGAACAAATAGAAAACACTTGTTAAATTTGCACTAAACATTTTTTATTTTTTTTTTCAAAGAAAACACTCTCTCTCACTTACAGAAGAAATCGGCACGCAGAGGAGCGCCGATTATTCGGTAGGCACTGTAATTCACCCTGAACACACCAGTCGACGCATCATCTTAGAAAGCACAATAAGAACTGAAAACGAGATCGAAACGTAGGAAGAAGAAAGTGCAACTATCGATACTGAATCAATCCACACTTGCTTAAATCAAGTGGAAAGATAACATTTTTGAAACAAGCTATTTCTAGAACAGAATCCCTATTGTCTAGGACCACACGGATTGAGTAGAATAGCGAAAGAATCATATAAACAGTTGAAACACTCAAGTTACATTACCAGTAAAACATTATCGAAAGATGCGATACGCGAGGAAAGCGAAACCCCTAGAGTGGGCCTCACACTTAAGAGAGAGAAGAAGAGAATAAGCCGTGATCTTTATCCTTCCACATTTCTCCTCAATACATCGACACACAATTGATGTACTAAGTATAAATTTTGGACATTTTTTTTAAATACACCAAATAACCCAGGATATAAAAATTTGCTGCGAAACGCAGATATCCAAAATCAGCCTTAACAAAGTGAACGTCTGTATGTGCCATTTGTTGTACGAAAATAAAAATTATTTTTTATTCTTATATCAAACGGTCATTAGGACATGATTATATTAAGAATACGTGAACAAGATGATACAGAAGTTCTGCGTATATAAGATTTAAAAAAAAAACCGATAGATAATATTCAAACCAAATTTTTTTTGAAAATTTCATTCATACATACGAGTATTTCAACAAGTTTTTCAATAAGCATTTCAATTATACTAAACATAGGTGTTTCAAGGATTATACCAATTATAATGCACATAAGTGTTTTAATTATAATTCACATAAATCTGTTCAATTATGATACATAGAAGTATTCACAACAATCGTCATGTTTGGTTGTTCCATGGAAATGTCAACAGTGAAATCTCCATGGAGTAACAAAACTCAGAAATGCATTTTTACAACGCCATAGACAACATAATGCGCAATAGCATAATAGCAGTGTTAGTGATGTGTAGTGTCAAGTGTGTATAAGATATCAATAGACTTCCGAACACAGACCACGTTACTGTTAGCCCGGCGTCCAAACGAGACAAGGAGGCGCCATAGGGCTACAGCGACTTTTTTTTATGTATGCACACTACGGGATGCGTCATAACATGTCATTTTATAAGAAATTCAATACGAACGCCTAAGCAAGCGCATATAAATATATATAAGAAAAAGATATCACTAACCATAGGTTAAGATACTTTGGAATGTATAAGATGACCCAATAAGACAATAATGTAAAATTTTTCTTACTAACAATAGCCAACTGAAGGTCACGCGTATAATTTAAGTTGCGTATTAATTTTTTGTACGACCATTGATTGACGGTGTATCGTCAATTTTTTCAACCCCGGGCGTGTTACGGATGCTGGCTACGCACATAATAGCACTCGTAACATAGACAATACTTGTCATTGTAAGATCGACAAGACACACACACCGAAGGGCCCGATTCGGCGTCGCACATATATTGCACACGTGTTGTAACTTACACTGGGAACCACGGGTTCCTCTAGCTGCAAGCCCAATCGGTCAATAAAAGAATGTGCCACGCCGAAGCTCGAAGTAACACAATCCTTAAGATTGCGACTCACACACGTACACAATAGCACACGTTCCCCGAATCGCCGAGGTTACCGATAAGTCAAAGGGGTGAGCGATTCGTGGAAGATGGCACGTGGCAAACAACAAGTGCAGGTGTCCATCAAAAAGGACGATGATCTCATCGACATCTACCATATAAAAAGGGCAATCGCATTGCCCGAAATCAGAGTCGCCCCGCGATTGACGCCGTGAAGATCTCGGTGCAGAGTCGCCCCGCGATTGACGCAGTGAACATCTCCGTTAGAGTCGCATCGTGAACAAAACCGAAAAGATCTCGCGCACGGGACTTAGAAGCTTCGCGACACATTAATCCGCGACTCTCCGCGAATCAATACAGGACTTAGTACGTATATACTCGGACGATCTGTACGACCTGAAGTTGAAATTTCCCTAAGTTAAAATAAAGTTATCATTACTAAATTTGCCAGTATTTCGTCACTTGGGGTGTCGATCCCCTTTATGCGGAAGATCCCAGAAACTATTCTCAGCTACCGAGAATCATCCCTTACAACTCCTGATAGGAGTAGAGAGATAAAAACATAAAAATCGTAACAGTACATTTATGTTTCACCTGGAAACGCCCTTGATCAAAATATCGGTTATATCATATTCGAACGTAAAATTTTCCGCTTTTTCCTATTCCATGAAAAAATGGGGTTCCCATTTATGAAAATAAATTTGACCTTAAAATAACCTGAGGCCTAGAATTTGAGGGACGAATCACGGAAGTTTAAAAAAAAAATTACTTTTTTTGCAATAACTCGGCTCGCTTATCAGTTATTTCAATGAGTAAGGGTTTATTTTCAAGCTTTTTTAAGCCTTACAATTCATCCATGAGAGCATTTTACCTACGATGAATATATCGAAAGTTATGGCCTGATAAATTGAACAAAGGCCAATTTTTGCGGTTTTTTGCATATATCTCAGCGACCTTGCATATAACTTATTTCTCCAAATAGCTATCGAAATGGCATGTGGAAAGAAGTTGTAGACCTTGAAAATGCGAAGAATTTGCCTTTTTATACGTTCGATTTCGATAAAAGTTGAGTCCGCGGGAACAGTGATTGCCGGTAAGAGAAATGAATTTAAGAACGAAAAGGTCACGTCTACCGTCTAGGCAAGCCATTGAAGATTTTAATAGATTGTTCATGCATTGCTTGCCCATATGATTTCCTGCTAGCATACAGAGTTGTTCTTTCCATATATTGACCCCAATATGCACAAAGCCCAGATTGATGACGGACTTAACCTTCATGTGCATGACTACGTCAAACTTGAAAACTACATCGATGTTTAGTACCACTCATTCTGCCCCGTTGTACAGAAACGTACCCTCGAATTTCACGCCGATGAACTAGCATTATCAGGGGGTCGTCCGATTGACCAATCACATCGTAAGCAATTTGGAGCACTAACCTGGAATTTCACGGCTTTCTCAGTACGTTCGTTCACGATATTCTTGTTCTCTAACAATTTGTGTAACGTATTAAGAGCCGCGGTCATTTCTCGGATTAGATAAATCTCTAATTTTGAGATGAGTATCATCCCTCCATCAGCTAGTGGGGTGTGGATTGGTGAGATTCCGGAAACACTTAAAAGGACGATACAATTTGCCCCTGGTCACGTTACGTCATAACGTGCACATACGTCAAGTGTAGTAGCGGTTGGCACTATACCTCTGAAATCATATTTTATTGGATATTTCAGAGAATTTTGTGATTTTATAATATTAGTGTTAATAATTCTATCTTTGGGAAGCCTACAGGTGCCAGTACGGTAACGCGTTAAAAATTTGTATTTTTGCGAACGGAAGCGATCTCTGCTCCCAATGTTCAGCGCTCGAAATTCCGCCGTTTAGTGGAATCTCTGGGTTTTCTGCATTTTTCCATTTATATTTATGTTGTTATTGTTAATATTATTATTTTAATAATAACTTTAACAACAACATTGGTTTCTTATGTCGCTCAATATGTCCGAAAAGTGAAACATTTTTTGCTTAAATCTCTACCAGATCAGTGTGAAATTTCACTGCAACCACGCCCCTAACGTAACGAGGTAGGTGATTGCAGTGTCGGTACTGAGTTCAATTCAACGCGCAGAAAAATTATCTACACGGGAAATCGAATCCAGAACCTTGGGAGACGTTCAAGTTGCGAAACAAGACGGATGTCTTAGCCGTCGTAACCATCACGCGCCCTTATTATTTTTATTATTATTATCACTTTACTATTAATACTTCTTCGAGTTGTTTTCTTCTTCCGAATTGTGTAAATTTAAAATTGTTGTTTCCCTCGTTCCCCCCCCCCCCCCTCTCTCGCCGACTTCGTGATACCAGCTCGATGCCACGCTCGTTTCCACGCTGGTAATTACGACATCAAAGTCGGTCGGTTCGATAACCTAGCGCTATGAATGGTGCGGCAGCGGTGGCCCGAGACCAACGTCGCGTTGGAACCTGCCGTGGACGAACGAGGTGACCAGCCCCCCTCCTCCCATCCTTACACTCACAAAAGCCATTAATTATCATATTATATGGGACGTTTTAAGCGGGTCGTTCAATGAGGCGTACCCTACTTTCGTAACTCCACAACACGTGGAAGCACCGCTTCAAAGACCCGGTGTCTTCCCCAACCTGATGGCCGGATTCACTTGGGATCGCTGTCACCCTTTTTAACGCAACCCGCTCTCGTTTGAAGAAGGGAGCTTCGATCTGCGGTAAAGGCAAACGCCTTTCAAACGAACCGTCGGGAGCCGACCCCGACTAATAAAACGAACCCCTCACGCGAGTCGCACACCGACGGTGACGCTCGTAACGGTCCGCGAGGAATCAGTGATACTCCGACACACACGGCCGTATGTCACGCAAGCCGCTCCTTCCTTCGATAGTGAGGAGATATTCGAAAATCTCCGCCCCGAGCTACGTAATGTACGGAATACAGAGTTCCGTCAGCAGACAAGCATTCGCAGACCATCCACGTCCCCCCTCCCCCCCCCCGCCTTCCTATCGTGATAGAAATTTTTATAGAAAGGCCACCAGCTCCTACCCTCAAAAATCTTATTACGCCGACCTATACCATCCTGAAGACGTTGCTGTTAACCAATATGAGTACTCCCAACCACTTCCCACATACGAAATATGCTCTCCTATATTCTGCCGTCACTAACTCGAGCGTGCATTTCCCGGTAGACTTAACCTACAGTCTATCCCCATCACACCCTACGATAGTGCGCGCATAGGACCTTCTTCCTCGTCGCGCCTCCCTCGGAACAACATATCCGATTCCTCGTCGTCTTATCCCAGCATGTCGCAGACCACTGTTTGATGGGGGAATCCGCCATTGAACTAGCCCCCTTTTCGCCGACGAGGATAATGAGGACGCGGAGTATTTCCTTATGAAATTAGTCGCATACGGTTCGAGTCGGCATTTAACCGACTGTAGAGCGTCATAGTTGGAGCTCGTAATCCGGGTTTACTCGATACTTCCGTGACGCGTGGGAACAACGCAATCCGGAAGTAAGTATAAGAAAAAATTACGCTACGCGACTAAAGGGCTCGATGAGACGGTAAGATAATATCACGTAGCATTGCGCAGCCTCTTCAATCTAATAAGTTTTCCCCCTACGTTCGACGAACACTTTGATATCTGCGTCCAAAACATACGGCCCGGTCTCGTGAAGCAATAGCTGCCCTGCATGCGCGCGTAAACGGCAGGGAAACTGCTAAAGGGAGGAACAGTGTTCTCCAGGTCCCCCTCTAGTTAATTCATTAACCCTTTCCATAAGCCGTAACCGGGAAGAGGGATAATCTAGCGAACGCCGATCTCCCAATACGTCGAGCCGGCCCTCATCGTTGTACACTCCCTCTCCCTCGTGTCAGCATGCATCATCGAGTTTCCATGTTCCGTTTACCAAGCCGTTCGCATCGGCTGAAGAAACCGATTTAGATGTCGATCTGCGTCCGTTCGTTCGGTTAGCTATCGACGGAAAGTCCGTAAAAGCCCTCATAGACATGGGGGCCCCGAGGTATTATCTCCGCCTTTCGTGTAAGGAAATATTAGTTTTGTCTATGCATGACGCCAACGAACAACTGCGGGTGGCGATTGGAATCCCTGTCAACGGTATAGTGATCCTCCCAATGACCCTCGAAGGGCAAACGCACGTTTGCGCATGACGAGTGAGACCCTTGAATTATCCCTGCATCCTCGGAATGGACTTCCTCCATACCTTGGGGATGAAATTGGATACGGCAAATGGAACATGGAGCGGTAGTGGCGGTATCTTCCAAGAAGTGGATGAGCGATGCGTATCGGTCCAAGCACAAACGACGTACTATCGTGCAGGTCTATAGCCGCCCCTCTCGCGACGCTGTGCCCGCCAAAAACACTGCACGCTATCGCCCACCATCCTCTAGGTCGCACAAGACGCTGTTGATGATATACTTCACGGTGGTGTCAGTCAGCGAGCCGAGAGCCCTTGGATGTGCAACCCGGAAATAGTCCGGAAGTCGTGCGGCACTTTCTGTTTATTCGACGATTTCGGTGACGTGAATAAAATTACACGTAAGGTACCCCATCCCCTCCATGGTCAGGATCCTAGCTAGTCTCAGTCGGGCTCATTACATCACGACCCTCGATCTCAGATTCCAGGGGCCCCACGAAGCCGGCCCATACTGCGTTTGCTGACCCCGGTCGCGGCCTATTTCAATTCCGCCGCATGCCCCTCGGACTCACCAACGTCCGTGCGACGTTTCAACGGCTAGTGGACCACCTTATTGATCCGGTATGGAAACCCCATGTTTTCGCGTATCTGGACGATATTATTATCGCCATGAACAATGAGGAGCACTATTTCTGTTACCTAGAATTCGCCTTATTCGGTCTCCACAACGCAGGATTAGAATTAAATCCGGAAAAGAGTGAGTTTTTCCGGAGTGCGGTTAAATACCTCGGTTTTGTGCTTAACCAAAATGGCTTAAATACCGACCTGGAGAAAATAGCACCTATTCTTAAGTTTCCAGCCCCCACCAATCTCAACAGAAACTTCACTCCTTGGGAATGGTAAGGTGGTATTCTTGTTTCCTTCCGAACATCTTTTGCTATCGCGTCCCCTTGATAAGCTCTTAACTAAAGGAACACCGTAGGCCTGAATGAGCTGACCAGCAGAATGCCTTTGTGTCGCTGCGAGATTGAGCTGCACCACCGTGTTAGTCCGTCCCGACTTCCGTCTACAATTTAATAAGATCCAAACGGATGCCAGTGACTTCACGATCGGTGCATGGTTGTCAATCGCTTTCTTTTCGGTAGTAAGTGTAGAATTTCTAAATTAAAAATCGCGGACCTAATATGATGGACTGCTTTGCTCGCGTCTTTATTATTTAGTAGGTTTGAATAAAACTCACGATCTTCGTATTTTTATGATCGCTGATTATAAATCGCAGACTATAATTTTTAAATTCAAAATGGCGGATCTAATACGGCAAACATTCTCGTTCTAACTTCTTTATTAATTCGTCGTTTTGCACAAAACTCATTGTCTGCATAATTTTATATATAGGGGATGACGAGGCGAAGCGGTTTTTTTCTCAATTTTAGATTTTTTTTTCAGATTTTATGGTGATTTTTTCAATTTTTCGAAATTTTGAGATTTTGAAAAATAGGATATGGTCCATTAATATTTTCTTGTTGTATGTATGAAAAAGAAAATTCATTGAAAATTGACATTTGAGACTTAATGGGTTAAGGATGATTTTAATGAAATGTTAACAGTGAATACTCAAAGTGATCACCTACCTCTTGGCAATATCCAATTCTATTGAAAAAGGATTGAGTCGCCCTTTGAATTACTTCTCGTGGTATAGCATCAATTTCATTAATAATATTAGTTCTGAATTCATCAAGAGTTTGCGGATCATTTCCTTAACCTGGTCTTTCAAATAACCACACAAAAAGTAATCTAAAGGTGATAAGTCTGGAGACCTTGGTGGCCACTCAATAGTACCTCTTCTATCTGTGGCGGATGCATTTTTTAAGCATCACATTTCAACCAAAAAATTAAATTGCGTTACATTCACTAAATGATGTAATTTGAATATTCACGTAGAATCTCTACTATACATATAAACACTAAATTCAAATATACTTATTTAAATTTTATTCTCGTTAACGTTACATTCCGAGAACTCAAGCATTATATTTGATAAGGAATATTTGAAATTACCGACTTTTACGGAAATGAACAATTTTTGATGAAATAATATTTACAAATTTTCCCGAATCAAGCGACCTTTGGTAGTTTTTATAATTAAAGTTCTAATTTAATTAATTTATATTAATATTTTAATTAAATTGATTTTTACTTCTGCAGTCATGCAATTAGTCATTAAAAAGATTTATCTTGCAGAATCACTAAATCTACGGTAGAGATATCGACTCGGAAAACGAAAATTCTCATATTGTTATGTCTAAAAATTGTTTCTGTGTTCTGTTTTCAAAAAATACCTAGACACAAAAAGTCCAATATTTTATCGTTTTTATGGGTTTATCGTACCGTACACAAAAGGGCAGAGAGTCGCAACCCCTGCCATTAATTATTGACCAATCAAACTTAGTTTGAGTCACCAGGCTCATGTAGAAATACGCGCGATTTTGATATGTAGGACACACTTCACTCCAGATTATCACGGAAGTAGTACATCTCCAGAAGTAGCAGCATCGAGAAAGTTACCAGAAGGACGACCTCTAATAACCTTGGCAGAATACTATTCTGTACTTTTTAAAAGGAACTACTAATTTCGTACTAGCTAAAAAGGAACTACTAATTTCGTACGATCTAAAAGGCCTTTCTCAGGGCCACCTTAATCTATATTATTTCACAGTATCTCCAAGGGTCCAGAAGACACAAACTGCAACCGAACTGTTTTCCTGACAGCCTGCTAGGCGTGCAGGAAAGTAGAGTAGTATCACCGCAGACGTATTTGTATGGTACTGCTGCCTGCAAGGTAGGCAACCGTCTCAACAGCTGTTTCCTTTTTAGGCAATTACCACGGCTAATTTGCAGACAGGAAAGGAAGGAGCTATAGGCCGTTCGACATTGCCGCTCGTTTAGTAGGCAGTCGAAATTCTTAATATTTCTGGGTTCTTATTAATAGGACGAAAGCCAACTGCTCGTTCGACACATTTTTTATAAGTTTTCTTTTTTTAAAATTACTTGTAAATGTCAGATCGAGCGGAAGATATTAATTCAACCCCACGTCGTTCAAATTTAAGTGCAGAAGCTGTCCGATACGCCGTCCGCCCTCGGTCTATAAGTGCCCGAGCACTAAGAGCTCCGCCGCCTACGCCATCGACTGCGCCTCCACGAGTAGAAAAAAAATTCGGATATGCTTATATACGATCAACCTACTCCGTTTAAAGGAGACGTTCCCGAGGCTATTGCGCCAAAAATTAAGTCTTTCGTTATTGAAAAAACTATTCCATGGTTGACCCGGGTCGATCCGCGTCTACGCTTTGAATTTACAAAATACAATACTGCAACTGCTAAAGAACGCGAATTTTACGGACCTATCGTACAAAATAGAGACCGCATCGATTACAAAACTATTGAGATAGACACATCCGAAGCTAAAATCCAAAAATAGAAAAACGTAGGCGTTCGAGAAACAATAAGCGCCATCAGCGATCCAGGCGCGCCAAAATTGAGCACTATTGATATTCATTTTTTTAATAAATCTATTAATTGTTAAGTTTTTAACAGAGTGCCTATTCATTCCGAGTAATAAGTTTTACACACTCAAACCCCTGTACGTGTCGAGAACGTAACTTCAAATAGTTCTGTATAGTGTCCATCTAGTTGTTTACATTTCAGAATAGACGTTCTCAATTAAATTACTGTGGTCGTTTTCTGATTTCCGCATCGCAAACTAGACCTCCGAAATTTATCGATGAAGAAACCAACATTTTTTATAAAATAAACCTGATTGACACATACCACGAACTACATACTTATACATCTATCTATGCACACGTCATTCAGATATTATCTAACATTAAGTCCAAAATGCGGTGGAGCTCCGTTTTGTTGGAATCATGTATCAATAAAAGCATCCACATTTAAAGCCCGTATGGCCGGCACAACTTCAATACGCCATAATTGCTCGTAAGCGTCTGCATTTAAGGGTCCATTTATAAAAAAAGAACCAATTATTGCGTCATCTACAATTCCTGCCCACACATTTAATTTTTGAGGATATTGCGTATGACTGTCTTTCCTCCAATGTGGATTTGTATCTGCCTAATATCTGAAATTGTGACAATTGACATTTCCATTTAATTCAAAAGTCGCCTCATCAGAGAATAAAACATTCCTCAAGGATTGTTGATTCGAAGTTATTTAGTGCATCATATTTCAGCTAAATTCATTGCGACGATCAGGATCAGCTTCGTTTAATTCTTGTACGAGTTCAAACTTGAAGGGATGGAAACGATTATTTTTTTAAATCTTTATTGCCGAATTTTGATCGATTTGTTGATGAGCCGCGGGGCGAGTTGTCTGATGTAGATTCTCTGCAAAAGACAATAGCACATTCAACGATGATTCTTCATTTGTTTCTATATGCGGTCTACCAGGCTGTGGTCGATCTCGAACAGACCCTGTAGTGTTATACCGTTTAATACACGTACGGAAAATTCGATTAAAAAGAGCGGTAACATCTTTAAACGATCTTTGTCGATCACCGCAGCCCCTCATTATCAAAAATGAAATACGTTCCCATTCTGACAAACGTGACATTTTGATAAAAAAAATGTTCGTTGGAAGAGCTTTTAAATTTAAAGAAAATCACATCTTCTAGATGTAAAATATCCTCCAGGAATGGTGAAAAAAATGCATAAAAATTCAATTAAAAATAAATGTTTCGACAACAATAAAGTAAGAACGTTATGGTGAAGACTCCCGAAAAGAGATGACTAAGAACAATAGACAACTTGCTCAGCGCTATGCTGATATTATTTATGAACTTTAAAGAGTATTTTTTCGTGCAAGATCAAATCACGTCAGCCGAGTAGTTCCATTAAGAGTTTTTCGATTTTCTTCGTGCTTTTCGATCCTTTTCAGTGTTTTTCGATCTTTTTCGATTCGTTTCGATATCTATCGATCGTTTTCGATGATTTTCGATTCTTTTTTTTGTGCTTTCCATTCAACAGTAATTTGACCGCTAGAGGTCACGTTGACCTTGAATCTTGAGGCATATTTTAACGCAAAATTTGACGCACTTTCGATTCCCAACATCCAAAGTATGGGTTTGCATTAAAAAAAAAAGTTTACATTCAAATGCCCTTGAAGGAGAGGTCCAAGGTAAAATCCAAGGTCATCACTAGATTCTTCGTTGAATGTTACATCAGACCTGACCTTAATATTTTTTTCATCACCTACCCTCTGAGTTTTTCCGGGGTTTCCATACTTTTTCCTCGCTCTTCATATTTTTTTATTCCCATGACACGCGATAATTTGTTAAATCACATATTCAAGGATTTCGGAGAATTATGATTCTAAATATTATGCCATATTAAAGAAATTCAAAATGGCGCACCAATATTCTCTTCAAAATAGGAATTTTTTTTGTTACGAAAAATTTTGACTTCTGCATCGAATTCGCAATTTTGAATTTTTAAAATCTGAGGTTACATTCGAATTCACAGACCCCGAAAACCCACGAGTAAACATTTTCAGCCGAAAACGGTAAAAGATGTAAAAAAATTCCGCCATAATGAATGCGCCATTTTGAATTTTTTTAATATAGCATAATAGTTATAATCATAATTCTCCGAAATCCTTGAATATGTGATTTAACAAATTATCGTATGTCATGGGAATAAAATAATATAAAACATTCTGATAATATGAGTAGAGCACGAAAATTACTGATTTTATCGACCTTGAAAGGCTCGTATTGTCAGGAAAAATTTGTTGAAAGCAAACTACCCCCATATTTTTAAAGTACAAATACTAATAACTCGTTTGTGGCCTTTTATTGCGTGAAGAAACCATTTTCCTGTTTAGAATCGGTTGTTCTAAAAAGAAACCCTGTAAAAATGTGTTTTTTTACGAAAATTTGCAAAAAAAAATAAACATTTGTCGCTTTTTAATTGATAGCATCGTGTAGAGCATACCCAAAAACACTAAGAAACTGTAGTGGCGTAAAAAACTAACAGCGATTGGATTAAAATTTGAGAGTCCAAAGTCGCCGTTCAATTTTGTGTTATTCAGGCCTTAATTGGTTAAATAGTCGCTCTACATACGCCCTGTTTTGCCTAAATGATACTGTAGCCTACTCAAAAAAAAATTCAGGGTTGTTTAGAAATTAGTTACCTTTCAAATGAGCGTCGGTTTGAATATTGTCGTACAGTACTTTCAGAGATAAAAAATAAAACCCAAAAAATATATTTTTCGCCATGTTAATCAAATGCAAAACTTCGAGCGCTTTGAGCGACCTCTAAACGTCATCTAATCGATTTTTGCCAAGAGACAAAATATTTTTTTTTTTCTCCTATCGATTACCACTGTATCAGAGTCGATTTTTAGAAATGTTTATTTTTTGAAAGACCCTAATGAATACATATTCAAGCGAAGATGGTATTTACCGTTTTTTTATAAACGTACCTCTATACATTTAGGATATTATCTATGATATGTAGAAGTGGCGAAAATATATTGTTGAATCATTTATCCCTATTAAAATGTGTTCCATTAATAATGGAAAAATTCTGCAATTTGCAAAAACCGCTATGTTCTTATTTTTGGAATCTTGACATTGCAACATTCGTATAAAATTTACATAAAATTATGAATATCATGTAAATAAACTTGCCCAAATTAGGGATAAAGTAAAAATTGCCTCCATATTCCTGACATTCAATTGTCGCATATATAAGCTCCAAAATCTGTGTAACTATGTATATACATCGTGTTATATACATCCGATATATACGCACCGTTTTTGGTTCGTATATGTATACTATATGCACTAGTTCATTCAATAATAATTTGCATTTAAAAAAAAAACATTTTATCTTATAATTATAAATTATATCAAATAACACAATAAAATAACACGAGAAAAACGACTATTTGGAGAAAGTGACATAAAGAAAGGATTATCAATACATCCTATGAAAAGAGCGCTATTCGTGATCCGCCATCTTGAAATTTGATTTTTACACAATTATAGTTTTGCAACAAAAATTAAAATTTCTTGAAAACACGAGAAAAAGTAAAAGATCCCAGTTTTCTCGGACAAATTGTACAAAAGCCGCCATACTTAATTTTGTAGTAGCTAGATCGCTATTCTGATTGTGTAATCTTAAAGAGTGACCCCAAAAATATTGGGAAAAATCTATGTACTGACTAGCTCTTGAATTTTGATCGATTGGTAAATTTCGAAAGTTTCAAAAGAAAAGTGGACGCATTGGGCGCAATCGGGTTAATACGAATTTGTTCCAAATCAGAAATTCGTTCGAGATCAATCACATGGCGCGCTGCAGAGCTTTATTTTTATTGTTCTGTTTTTCGCAAGTAAAGTAGTGCGGCGTTTGAAGGATATGTAGGCATCGGAGACCTATGAAATAAGCGACAATATACAGGGTGATCGGCCAACCATTACCCAGCGGCTAACTCTAGATTCTACAGATAATTCTGAACAACTTTTTCCTCTAAAAAAATGTTCGGGAAGGTACAGTTTTTAAGTTATTCAACACTAAAATTTAGGTGAAAAAATCACATTTGTTGAAATATCTCGACTCGGTTTGAAGGTATCTTAACGAACCGCAGCTCATTTTAAAGATATTTTAAAGCTCTATAAATTGTCTGCATTGGTCTTTGATCTACAATGAATATCTCTCTTTTTATAGCCATAAAAACGGGATAAATGCCGATTTTTTAGGATTTTCGCGTTTAACTCGTTTCGACACATAGTTACCGAAATATCACACAGAAAAAAGTTGTAGGCCTTGAAAAAACAAAAATTTTTTGTCCTCTAATACGATGCGATTAAATTAAAACTGAACCCTACAAGAGCCTCGTAAAGTTGACAAAATACAGTTCGACAAATAAATCGATATTAATAACAAAATGTTATGAAAACGAGTACAAATAAGGTTCAGTTTTAATTTAATCGCATCGTATTAGAGGACAAAAAATGTTTGTGTTTTCAAGGCCTACAACTTTTTCCAGTGTGATATTTTGATAGCTATGTGTCCAAACGAGTTACACGCGAAAAACCTGAAAAATCGGTATTTACCCCCGTTTTTATGGCTATAACAAGAGAAATATTCATTGCAGGTCAAAAATCAACAGATACAACTTGTATAGCTTGAAAATATCTTTAAAATGAGCTTCGGTTCGTTAAGATACCTTCATACAGAGCCGAGATATTTCAAAAAAAGTGATTTTTTCCCCCTAAATTTTAGTGTTGAATAACTTAAAAACTCTACCTTCCTGGAAATTTTTTCAGAGGAACAAGTTATTCAGAATTATCTGTAGAATCTAGAGTTAGCCGCTGGGTAATGGTTGGCCGATCACCCTGTATATATATGCATTCCCAAAGCATTTATCGTACCTCATTATTTCCAGAACGTGAACGAAAGTTACCTTACGGATTCCTTTACATGTGTATTTATTAGCCTTATTACAGTTATTTATTCTGTTGTGTGACGAAATCCGTCACTCATCTCACCCCCCCCCCCCTTCTGTAAGTTCTAAGTTGACACCAGAAGAGAACTATTATATATAGAGAACTAATTAATTCCCCTATCTAAACATGAACATCCACTCCTCTCACCTCCCACTATACGTCCGTCAACTGTAATTTTAGCGGTTGAACGGAAAGTATCAATTTATCGAAGAACCGTTCGCTCGTGTGAGGACTCTTTTCTCACGCCTGCGACACGCGAGCCTCTCCCCCCCCCCTTTTTCGCCCCTCATATATCACCAAGCTGTCGGATCGGTGCTCCGACGATCGTCGCCTCGACGCGCGAGAGCCCGTTCCCATTTCTCATCCCCATCACGGCGACTGCTCCGTTAGCCGTTCGTCTCGATCGTGCGTGCATGCATCCATCGCACGTTCTCCACGCATGAACCCTCTCCCCCCGCTAGATTTTTCTATGCGGCGGCCTCGCCTCAACGTTCGTCACAGCCGCGATGCGCGAGGATCCGATACTCGTTTCCTTTTCCCCACCACGGCTACGCACTCGCCAGCCGTCCCAAGTCATTCGAACAACAACCGGACGTTCCATGCAGTGCGCCCGCACGCCTCTGCCCCTTCTGTCGTTCGCCTGTAATTCGCAGGCCACACTCTTCGTCGGACTCATGCAGCTGTCGCTGCGTCCATCTCATTCTCTTCCCCTCTTTTAGTGCATGCCTCTTTGTACGTACGGCAACTCTCGTTGCCTCCACCGTTTCATACCCGAGTCGACAGTCATCCCTCGGCAAAACTCAACGGCAGACCTTACGCCGTATTGTCCGCTGGCTGCCGTCCCAGAAGAACTTGTTTTCTTAAAAAAGGGAGACGATCTCCCGTCAGTCTCTTTCCAGGATACGGAAATTTCCGCTGTCCCGCCTCGTCGCTCTGAGACGTTTAATATGTTGTATCTCTCTCTCTCTCTCTCTCCCCCACACAAGAGGGAACGTAAGCACCCTTGTCTGTGCTGCGATACGGAGTCTCCTTGCTTTCCTCCGTCCACACAACCGTGACACACCATTATCCTAATAAAATTTAAATCGCTGTCCTTTTCCTTCTGTTTGCCCGTCACACCTTCTATTTCTTTTCCCCCTTCCCCCGATGTTCTGCGATACGGACAAGCGGTAACACCGTGCTCGCGGCTCGAGCCTCGCGTATTTTGGAGAGAGCCCCTACATTCCTCGCGGGAGTCTCTACCCGAGCGGTCGTAAAATTCTGACAATAACGTGACAAGATTGTTTCACGGTTACCCGCCACCGTTTTGTGTGCAAAGGAGGAAGTCAGCAGAAGGTGCCCAACACGAAGTTCTGAGGGGCTAGGTTTCCTACAACGGTCCCGAGAAAAACCGCTGCTGCAGCCACCTAGGAAGCGACGTCAGCCGTCCCGAGTGGACCGTCACCCCGCTTCGAGCGCAAACGCCTGTGAGTACTGCAGCCCCGTTACATTTTTGTTCTCCCTTCCGTTTCTTTTCTTTTCTCAAATCGGGAACTGGTCATTTATAAAGTAGTTTTCCCCTCGCATGATTTACGAACTCGCCCCTTCTGTATCTTGATTTTCCGTTTCTCTTTTTTGTGTTATCGTGGCCCAAACAATTTATGTGCAGCCCCTTTGAGCTTTGGCGAAATATACAATTTGTGTTCGAGTCGTCCTGTAGATATTGAGTACTTTCTTTATAACCCCTTTTCCTATCGAAATTCTGGTGATAGTTGACAATGGACAAATTCAAAATTTCACAAAGAACCCCATGTTTTTGTTTGTGGAATCACGAGAATGAAAGTGAAGATAATACTGCGACAATTCTGAATGAAATAACTAGCATCTATGAATATGATTTGAATGAGCTCGCGCAAATTACCGTTCAAATAAAAAACAATTTTTGCCAGCACATTACAGAAAGTTGTAACGCGAAGTTCGTAGTAGATCGGGAGTCAAGGAATTTAGGCAAGAAGGAATTAAGAAACAATTAAAAAATGACGAATACATAGTGAATAACCAGCGCGATAAAATGACAACAATGCCACACGTACATATGCATAATTATCATTCTTTATTGCTGCGCATACGTAGGTGTCGTATTTCTCTGCTACGAGTGTTGTCACTGTTCTTCAGATCCTTCACTTTAATCCTCATATCAGCAGTCGCCGAGTTGAAAGAGAAATTGGTATACCTAGGAGAACGTTCTTGAGAATTCTTGAACACCTTAAATATCATGCTTATCATATAACATTAGTTCAGGAATTGTAGTGTCATCATTTTCAGCAGCGAATTACGTTTTTATCAATGGACATTGCGCATGATAGAAAGGGATCCACATTTATTCAACTATGTACTTTTTTCTAATGAAGCTAAATTTCAAAGTGATGGAGAACTTAATAAGCATGACTGCCATTACTTTTCCGATAGAAATCCTCATTGGCACAGACGTGTGAATCATCAAAGACGGTGTAGTCTTATGGTATGGTGTGGCGTCCTGAACGGATAAGGTCCGTATTTTTTCGAGGAATTGTTAAGGTATTTTTAATCGCAACACCTACTTACACTTGATCAGGGATTAGTTACCTACATTGATTGAAGATGTCGATTTAGAGACGCGGCGAAGAATGTGGAATTGTAACGATACGGTTTTCGGTGCGGAAGCGGAAGTTCGACCTCAGCGGACGGTTGGCCTCCACAGTGCAATGGAGGCGCCACCGGTAACCGTAGATCCCCGTGTGCCGGATACAGATCAGCTCCAAGGTTCGAACGACGGGGTAGGTTCTCTAACTACGTAAATGACTACACGGAAGGTTTAGAGTAATAGGATAATAATACTGTGTTTATTTTACTGCTGCCACCAAATACAGTCGGTACAATAGAGTGCCGCGTGCACTTGACGCAACCGGGCGGCCGACAATGCCGCTAAGTCGAAACCTTTGCGCAACCGTGTATTTTTATGGATGACCGGTTAGCCGCTTCGGCTCGATGGTTGTTGGGGTGATAGCCCCAGCGGTGAGTTGGGGGTGATTTGCCCCTAGCGTAGTGCAGCGGTGGTGGGTGGCAGTTTCGTTGCCTTAGCAGGTCTAAATAAACAGATAGAAATCAAGTAATAAGTAATTAACCTAAATATAATATACGGGGGTTTTGGTCCCGTGTTTGCGGGACAAAAAACCGGTAACGGGGCGCGGTGCCTCTATGAGGTGTACGCGGGCCGAAAGTGAATATCGGCGGGGCCGAGAGAATGGCCCAACGGATCGAGGGAGGGGAACTCCTTCGAGCGGAGCAGGAGCAGTAAGGGCTCGACCACTTACTGGACCTGGACGGGATAGAGGGCGGTACCTCTGAAGGACGGCTATCGGCCACTTTCGAACCGAGGAAATGAGGTTCGGTTCGGAGTGGTTGGGAGGCCGTTCAGTTCGGTTCGGTACGTCAGTCCACCCTGCCAACACAGGTGCGGACTCGTCGTTCGGTTCGGTTCGATACGTCGGTCCACCCTGCCAACACAGGTGCAGACTCGTCGTTCGGTTCGGTTCGGTACGTCGGTCCCGTTCGGTACGATCGGTCTACCTCCTGCCAATACAGGTGTAGATTCGTCGTTCGGTACGGTTCAGTTCGGTACGGTTCGGTTCGGTTCGGTACGGTACGGTCGGTTCGGTATGGTCAGTTCGCGGTCGGACTCGGGAGAATCTCCGCGAAGATCTCTTCGAACCCGTACAGTGGATCCGACAGATTCTCCAGATTCTCCAGATCGGCCAGGATGGCGTTGAGATCCTCGACACAGGCCATTTGCACAAGTAACTGACGGGTCGCCTGTTAATTTCACTGGCATTTTGACAATATTTACATTCGCCGGATTAATCGGATTATGCTTAATTACTTTATTGCCTAGGGCTTGAGTTCACTTATGTGAATATTGTTTACCCGTTTACCTGTGCTATCTTTGAGATGATAAATTACCGGCGAAATGCGTTTAAGTATAACGTATGGGCCGTCGTATATTTTACTGAGCTTTGCGTTCACTCCACCGAGCTTGTTGGACAGGACATGCGTTTTCTTTAGAACTTGCGTGCCAACTTCGGGGGACCACGGCCGGCGGCGCAAGTTATAGTGCTTTTCTTGCGTGGAAATGGCTTTCGCCATGTTAGTGCGTGCGAGTTCGAGCGCGTCGCGCATTTGAACTGCGCGCCGTGCCATGTCCGTCTGGGAGTGGAACGGTGAGCTGCCGGCAGTGCTGCCAGGTGGCGTTAACTTGCGGCCGTACAGCAGGTAAGACGGGGAATACCCGGTTGAGCTGTGCAGGGCCGTATTATAGGCAAACATTACCTCGGGCAATAGAAAATCCCAGGTTCTATGTTTGCCTCCCGCGTATTGAGCGACCATCGTTTTGATTACCTTATTGGTGCGCTCAACGGGGTTACATTGCGGAGTATACGGGGGAGCGTTCCGGTGAGCGATTCCTAATTTCTTTAGGAGGTCCCTCAATGCGTGTCCAGCGAACTGGGGACCGTTGTCGCTCACGACAGTTTTCGGGGCTCCATGGCGGAGGAGAATCTGTTTCCTGAAAGCGTCGGCAACAGCGGGACCTGTTGCTTTCCGGAGGGGGGCCAATTCCACCCACTTCGTCAACCGATCTTGCATAGCCAGGATTCATGCGTGTCCAGCCGCGGAACGTGGTAACGGACCCACCAGATCGGCGGACACCATCTCCCACGCGTCGTGGACATCCGTGGCATGCATTTTTCCGGGCGTCGCTTGTTGCGACGATTTGTATTTTTGGCAACTTTGACAGTTGCGGACGTGTTTCGCTCCATCCCGGAACATACCGGGCCAGTAATAGGATCGAGCCAATCGTACGAGCGTCTTACTAATTCCCAGATGACCGGCGGTCGCTTCGTCGTGAGTTTCGTACAGAATCTGACTCCGCTCGTGCTTTGGGATGCATTTTTTCCATGCATCTTTTTCGTCGTGCTCGTTAAAATCCAACGTATGGAGGATGCGTCGGTATAACTGACCGTCGCGCACTCGGTACTCGGGATAGTCGTCCGGACGTTCCTGAGTGCCGTAATACAAACGAGCGTACCACGAACATTCATTCTTCGTGCCCACCGTGTGGACATCCATCGGGTTCCGGGAGAGTGCATCAGCGAGGCCATTTTCGGAGCCGGGACGGTAATCGAGTTCATAGTCCCACTGGCTGAGCTCGATCGACCAGCGGGCGACACGTCCGGAAGGACTGTCTATCTTTTCCAGCCACTTCAACGCCTTGTGATCGGTCAGGACCCTGAAGTGGTAGCCCTCGATCTATTCCCGCATTTTCCAGATTGCCCACTTAATGGCGAGACATTCCAGGTCGGTGGCCGAATAATTCCGTTCAGCCGGATTCAACGTGCGGCTGGCGTAGGCTATTACGCGCTCTCCTTCGTCGTGTACCTGGGTGAGGGCAACTCCGAGGCCCTCAATACTTGCATCGGTCTGGAGTACGAACTCCTTATTAAAGTTGGGACAAGCCAAGACGGGACTTGTCACCAGAGTCTTTTTAATATGCTCGAATGCTGACTGCTGTTCCTCGCCCCACTCCCACTTTTTCTTTTTCGACAGCAGTTTGTTCAGCGGTGCAGTAACCCGAGAAGCGTTCGGGATGAACCGCCGGTACCATGCAACGATACCATTGAACCTTTGTAAGTCCTTAATACATTTAGGGACCGGGATAGACTGAATGGCCGTCACCTTGTCTGGGTCCGTACTGATGCCATGTTCGTTGATGACATGACCTAGGTATTTTAGTTGTCTTCGTCCGAACTGGCATTTCTCCCAGTTTGGCGAAAGATTGGCGGCCCGTAATCGCCGTAACACCTCGGCGATCAACTTTGTATGCTCCTCGAACGTGGATGTGACGATTATGATATCGTCGAGGTAGACCGAAGAGTGTAGACCGAACGGTAAAACCGTGCCAACACAGGTGCAGACTCGTCGTTCGGTCCGGTTCGGTACGTCGGTCCCGTTCGGTACGATCGGTCTACCTCCTGCCAATACAGGTGTAGATTCGTCGTTCGGTACGGTTCAGTTCGGTACGGTTCGGTTCGGTTCGGTACGGTCGGTTCGGTACGGTCAGTTCGGTCGGAAGGAGGCACGGGATCGGGGCACGGGATCGGGAACAGGAAAGGTAGTCGTCCTGATCGAGCTCGCTGGGCCGATAAAGCCTCGGTGAGACATTCAGGTCGTTTTCCGGGAGTCTCGAGGCGTCCAATAACGCGGTCGATCCTGCCGGTTCCACGGCAACGACGACTCTGCTTTCCTTGCGCCTCAGCACCGCCTTTATACTCGAGGTGGAGCATTTCCACCGCGCGAATGCTCCCCCCACGTTGCAGTGGCTCGTAGACACCTGGCGTCAGCGCTACGCACTAGCGCAGGATACCACGGCCACAGCGGAGGGTGACGTAATCGGCAACGAGGGTGGAGCGCAACGTCTCTCTCGTTGCAGAATGACTTATAAAGGAGCATATGGAATTATGAACATTGATTGATCGTGGATATATTGTTGTCTGTTGTTTTCATCAATCATCCAAGAACCTTTAAGAAAATCATTGAATCAATTAGTTTGTATTTATTCACATAAAAACCCTTTTGCAGAACAAAAATAACTCGCGCAGGCAAATCAGTAACGGTGACCACTATAACAGTTTATTGATTTTGAACACGGGAAATCTTTTAGAACGTCGGAAAAGCTTCCACACGCGACTTTCAGCCGAATCTGGCAGGGCGACCCACGCAACATCAACCGGATCCGAAAAGAGGGCACTTTCAGTACCGGATGTTGGTAACAAAAGCATTATTCATAATTTTATGTAAATTTTACATGAATGTTGCAATTCGATATTCCAAAACCAAGAACAGAGCGTTTTTTGCGAAGTGCAGAATTTTTCCATTACTGTGTAGTCGGTAGTAACCCATTGAAAATGAACAACGAGTATGTTCGAAACGTTGAGGTAAAATTTCATCAAATAAAATTCTAGGACAAAGCCGACCTGTTTACTTCTTTTTTATAAGTTACAATTTAAATCTCCTGTTATAATTATATTTTTATAAGTCGGTAGTTAACGATTCAATTTCTCTAAAAAATGTGCGTTAAGAAAACGGTCGTTAATATCGGTATTTTCTGAGCTGTCGAGGATTTAATATAAAATGGATTAATGGAGGTAACATGCCACGCCTCCACCTTGGATATAACGCGATTGCCCATTTGCTCGAAGTTCGCTATCATTTCTAACAAAATTAGAATCGGGAACTGTTACGCATGATGACTCTACCGATGGAGTAAGCCATGTTTCCGTTAGTGCTAGTATTTGAGTTGAACCATCTGAAAGTACAGCTTCTATATCTTGCATATGGACTCGTAAAGAATTAATATTAGCAGAAGAAATCTTAAAACTAGACTAAGAAACACGCGTAAGCGAAAGATTCGGACTAGAAAATTCAGGTTGTCAAATTATAGTATTCAAATCCTGCTCGGTTGTAATAAGCATCTTGTTGATGCCATCATCTTGGCGAACAAATATGTTACCATTTCGCACCCAAACGCGCTTATGGAGAGAGAGAGAGAGAGAGAGAGAGAGAGAGAATTTGGCGTTTAAATATTCATAAAGTTACAGAGATGTGGCTGAAAAATTTAATAGATAAAATTATTTTTCCAACAGATATGTAGGAGTAGCCCCATACAGCTCAAATTTACAATTAAATGATTATACAGGGTCCGCCAAAAGTCTTAGGACGGCGAAATACCTCAGCAGGAGTGCATTTTTTTGGAAAATCTTTCACTCAAGAGTTTTAGGATTTTGTACTGGTTATTTAATGGCGATATTGAATTTGACCTTAAACAAGACTTTGAAGGTTATTTCAAAGTCAAGTTTTTTTTTTGTTGGAAACCCCTATTTTAATATAATATGGTCGATTTTTCCGGCAAGGTCATTCAAGGTCAAACTGAAAACTCCCGGAACTGCGAATTAACTCGGCAGAAGTTCAATTTCGGGGAAAATGATTTAGACAAAAGTTAAGGTTTCTTCTCTGGTTATTAATGTTACCATTGAATTTGAACTTGTGAGGTTATTTTGAGGTCAAGTTAATTTTGTGTGTGTGTGTGTGTGCGTGTGGGCGCGTGTGCGTGTGCGTGTGTGTGTGTGTGTGTGTGTGTGTGTGTGTGTGTGTGTGTGTGTGTGTGTGTGGTGTGTGTGTGTGTGTGTGTGTGTGTGTGTGTGTGTGTGTGTGTGTGTGTGTGTGTGTGTGTGTGTGTGTGTGATGACGACGATATCGGCCTTCTCCTCCTTGACCAGTTGGAACAGCAGGTTCTGGGCCACCGCACAGTGATTGAGGTTTATTTGGATCACCTTAGCCATTGTTAGTCGGTGTTCCAACCTCTTGCGTTGCCCGATGTTTGGCTACGCAGTCCTCAATCTCGTGACCCTCTTGACCACACCGGAAGCACTGCGCCGAGCGATCGACCGCGCTCTTACAATCCCTTGCCAGGTGTCCGCGCTCGTGGCACCTGTAGCAGCGCGGGGATCATTCACGCAGTCGAACCCGGCATTTAACCCAGCCAATTTTGAGCTTCCCCTTTTGCAGCAGTATGTTTGCCACTGCGACGGGAAGCAAGATATTGGCCGCCTGGGTTCCTCTATATGCTTCCCTGAGTTTGATATTCCCAGTGGTCACTGCTCCCTGTGAAGTCACCTCAAGGATGGCCTGTGCCACCTCCTCCCTAGTTGTGGCCTCGTCCATGTCTTTGATGATGATGACTTCCTTGTGGGACAGTGTCTGTACGACAGCTGTCACTTTTAGGATGGACGTGGCCGCTGCTTGGAGGTCTTGGGTGCACACGCCAGGCGCCGCAAGCTCTAGGAGCAGTTAACCGGCTTTCCTCCGCCTGATGGCGGTCACCCTTTCTCCTAAAGTTCGCAGTTCTGGTGCTGCTTTTATTGTGTTCAGGATGTCGACATATGACCCACCTTCTGCTGCCCTGATCTTGATGGCATCAGGGCGGAGGGGTCGCGGTCGGAGGCCGGATGTTGATTCCGGCTTCCCCCTGTGTCGTGTGCCGACATCCTTTCCCAACTGCTGCTGATGTTGTTGCTGTTGCTGCTGCGGCCGTTGTTGTTGCTGCTGCTGCCATTGTTGTTGCTGCTGATCCGCCTTCTTCTTTACGCCTTTCTTGACCACCGTCACCCAGTCCTGGTCTTCGGACTGGGCTTGCTGCCGTTGTTCTGCAGCTGATGGTGATGGTATGGGGCGTTCTTCTTCTTCTCTCCTGACCCTTTTTGTCGCTGGCAACTTCAGCGGCGAGGTCCTTTACGCTCGGGAAGTTCTGGGGGCTTGTGGGACAGGGGCGACGTTTGGCTCGCCCCAATCTTTGCAGGTGATGTACGCCTGCGAAGCCCTCGAGCTTTCTCGTGCCTTGGCGTAATGGCTAAAGGCACGCAGTGTGCCTTTGGCCATATTCTTGAGCTCCTTGTGGAGATTTTTCTTTTCCTGGATAAATTTCACAAGGATCTGAAGTTTCTCTTCAAGGCACGAGAAACTTACAGACTCGTGCACCTTTCCTGACAGAATGCCACTTGTAACATTTAATGCTGTTGGGGCCGAGTAACCAACCCCAACAACACTGCGTGGCAAAGGCCGAGTAGGGCGCGGCCGCGTTGGTTAGTCTTCGCGCTGCCGCACTCTTTTGACCAAGCGTTAAAATCTCCCCCGATTATTACTGGTAGTGGGGAGGTCTTAGCACTTTCAGCAATGTCGTCTAGGGACCCTAGGAATTCCTCGTAGGTGTCGCTGGGTGGAAGGTAGCAGCTGTATAATCTTATACCAGCCACCTCCACCCATGTGAATTTCGGTAAGGGGGTGGACATCCTGTTGGATATGTGAAAATTTCCGCAGACCCAGATGCCCGCCTTGCTGGTAGTATCCCTTACGCACTTTGAATCCTCCAGGTCCCTGTACTGCTCACTAATGATGGCAATATTGGCCTTTTCCTCTCTGACCAGCTGGAACAGCAGATTCTGGGCCACGGCACAGTGGTTGAGGTTAAGCTGGAGTACCTTAGCCATTGCTGTTCGGTACTCCGTCCTCTTGTGCAGGCTGATGTTTAGCCACACAGTCCACTATTTTGTGGCCCTTTATACCACATCGGAAGCACTGAGCTGACCGGTCGACTGAGCTCTTGCAGTTCGTTGCCATATGCCCGATCTCATTGCATCTGTAGCACCGAAGAGGTATTTCTAGGAGCCGTACTCGGCAATTCAGCCAACAATCTCTGAGCCGTCCCGTCTCCAGTAGCTTCTCAGCTACTGAGGCGGGGAGTCTGACTATGGCCGCCTGAGTGCCGCAGTACGCTCCCCTAAGTTTGATGGACTTTGGGGTCACACTTTCCAGGCCGGTGGCAGAGGCGAGGGTGAGTCCGTGGTTGTGGCCTCGTCCAGGTCCGTGATCTTTATGCCTTCTATTTGGGTCAGCATCTGGATGACAGCTGACCCGTTTAGGAGAGACGCGGCCTCGGATCGGAGCTCCTCCGTTGGTGCTCCGTCCTTGCCCAGTTCCAGGAGGAGATCTCCTGCCTTCGTGCGCCGAATCCTCGTTACCCTTTCACCCAATTTCTTAAGTCCGGGTGCAGTTTTCACCTTTCGTAGGATGTCGACGTATGAGACTCCTCCTGTCGCTTTGATCTTGATAGCATCAGGACGGTGTTGTCTCGGCCCAGTTTTGTGTTCTTGATTGGGTCGCATGCCGACATTCTGTTTTGTCGCCTTGTTCCCATCTTCCCTTCCCCTTTTCACCACCGTTGCCCCGCCCTTGTCCTGCGTTCCGGCTTGCTGCTGGTGATTTTTCACTCGTGAGGAGGGAAGGTCTTTGTCCTCTTCCCCCTTTCTCACCTTTTTCTTCGCCGGCGTTGTTATCGGCGAAGGCTCTCTTTACGGGGCCCGCGAAAGAGAGGCGAGTTCTGACTCGCCCCACCTTTGCAGTCGCACGCCGTTTTCAAAGGCCATGGGTTATGCCTCACCTCGGCATAATCCCTTGTTGCCTTTAACGTACCTCTCGCCATATCCTTAAGCTCCTTGTGGAGATTCTTTTTTTCAAGAATGAAGTCCCCAAGGTCCTTAATTCTCTCCTCCAAGACCCTGAATTTTGCCGCCTCTGGGTCCTCCACTGCTGGTGGGTCCACCGATATGCTGCTGGAAACCTTCTGGAAGAAGGCCGCCAGACAGCCCACTCCGGTTTCAATCACCATACTGTCACTTGTAGCATCTGATGCTACAGGGGCCGAGTGACTAACCCCTGCAGCACGGCGGTTGCCTGATATGGACGCCGGAGAGCCCGCTTGCGCACTCGTACCCGACGCTGGTACTGGGGATCCTACCCCTGCACCTAAACTTATTTCTGCCGCTGTTCTGCCATATTTGGTTTATTAATCGGGGTTTCTTCCCCTAGCTAGTTCTTTGGTCCGCGTCGGATATTTTGTTTCTCCGATACTTATTACCAGCATTCCCCGACCTGCTACCTGGGGACGCGCCCGTTAAAAGAAACCAGCAAGACTCCGGCGGGTGTGTGTGTGTGTGTGTGTGTGTGTGTGTGTGTGGGCTATTTTCGATGAGGGTACTCGTAATTTATGCTCAAGATGAAATCACTTTACAAATTTGGCATTATCCTAAACATGTGCAGAAATTTTCCACAGCTTTTCTAAGAGTATTCAGAGGAATAAGCCCCGCTTCTGGCACAATCCTTTGTTGAAGATCTTCTAGGTTATTGGGTTTTGTGTAATACACTTTACTTCTTAGATAATCCCAAAGGAAATAATCGAGCGGCGTTAAATCGGGTGACCTTCTTGCGGTTACTGCTTGCGGATGACCTGCAATAGCTCCTTTTCTACCAATGCATCGATTTGGAAATATCTAAAGATAGTTATGTACTGCTAAACCGTAATGGTGTGGGGCTCCATCCTGTTGAAACCAAACGTTATCGAAATAATCACCGGCTTTGCCAGTTATAGGCAAGGTCTTTCTTTCTACAGATTTCTATAAATTTAGCTATTAACGAGGGCCTCAAACTTTCCCATATATCTGCGTTTAAAATGTCCCAGAGATCGTTTGTCCTTAGACTGTCAAACATAGTGTTCAACTGGCGTAAGCAATTACAGAGCCTGTTTGCGGAGACTTGTGCGCCAATTGATAAGTCTAAAAAGTAAAATTTTGGGCAACCAATAGTCGGGCATTCTCAGTATGCAAATCACCCATCTCAAAGCTCTGTTAATAATCTCCATCGCAATAGGAAATAATGCTAGCTCTAATCAGATCAAATAGTTTGGTATTGACCTTAGAAGATTAAAGAGTCTCTTCAAGAAAGTGACTTGAATAGACTCTAGATTGCTCAAATACCGAAGAGGCCAAAATGGAGCAGCGTATAGAAGGATGGAAATAATTAACGCGTTGTACAGTTTTAAAATCGCATCGCACGCATCCGATTTCGCTGAAGTTATAAGAGGTACGACTGACGCTATAACCAAACTCGTTCTGGCAGTAGCATCCTCACACGGCATGAATATTAGTCCAGAGACAGAAAACGTCACTCTTAAATAGCGATATTGAGTGATAACTTAAACCGACCTGCCTTTGTTAAAAAAAGTCTTTTAAAAAGTGCCAAGCGGCCCCTCTCTTCTGAAGTACAGACTGTTTGTTTTCTCTGCATTAACCGTAAGAGCATTTATAATACAATATTCCTCCACTAGTTATAATTTTCTATACAAATCAGCTGGTGAGTATGCACATAGCGTCAGGTCGTCAGCATAATGTAATAGTAACAGATCGTATGAGGTCGAAATATCAACTCCACGCATACCTCTCTCTCTGAAAAAGGTCGTTATACCAGACAGATATAGGATAAAAAGGAGCGGGCTCAAAATTTCTCCCTGAAGCACCACTATAGTATTTATAGAAATAATACAGAGGCCGATTTATAAATCTGTAATTAGTATAAATATAATACGTGGCGCCCGATGTAATCTCCATCCTGAATTTTCTTTTCTCTTATGATTTTTGGCTTAATCTAGGCGCGAAATTCAAAATGAAGATTGAATTAATTTTTTATATTTACCAGGAAAAGTCCTTCTTTTATAAATAAAGTTGTTTTAATCGAAATGAATTATTTTGTAATGTAAATTAAATTCAATAAAAAATAATTAATTAATAATTATATTGATAATAACATATTAATTTCATTATATGAACTAAATAAACCTGCCAAAAAAAATGCTAGCAAAGTTTCAAATTTCCAAAATAATTACTTCGACCCAGACTAAGTCTGGACGAAGTATTGAATTTGGTCACTTCGGTCAAAAAAATTACCCTACAGTTTTTCATCAAATGTCGACGTTTCAGACCCTAAGGAACCCAAATCAACAATAAAAAAATTTGTGTCCGTGATCTTGTACGTACGTACGTACGTCCCGATTTTTTGTCTCGTGATAACTCGCGAACGGATAAGCGTATTGACATAAATTTTTTTTTAAAACACGCGTCTTGGCATAACTTAGATCTGATTAGATTATGGCGTAGATCCATCCGTCCATTACTAAAAAAAATTAGCCCCAATTAAGTTTCTTCGTAGTTTCTTATATTTATTTTGAAAAATACAAATTTTATTAAAAAATGTTTCAAACAAAAAAGATAGAGCATGAAATTCTCTACAAAAAATGTTGTATGCATCTTCTTCCTAAAATCAACGATAATGCCATAAAAACTGGTTTAAAATGCTTATAACTATTGTCTGAAAAAGTATTGATTTTGGTCACCTCTGCAAAAAAATTACCCTCTAGTTTTTCATCAAATTTCGACGTTTCGACCCTCTACCCCTAGGGGTAGTCTTCGCCAGCCCCTCGGGCGCGGTTTTCACCTACGGGCGTATAAGTTCTTTTACGCCCTTGATACGAAAATAACTATTTCGATATATCTAAAAGATGTCTTACAGTATCTAAAAGATATCCGTCAGAGATCTTTTCGACACTTTCAAAATATCTTTGACGAATTATATGTATATATATTGTATATATAATATCATAATGATACAGACAGTAATTAGTAAAACAATGTAAACAAGTAATGTGCATCGAGTAGCCTATTACAATACAAGTGCTTGAAGTAAGTATTTTGCAACTTTTATTTATTAATACTTCGGCTGACCTGTTGTCGGGGTCGAAGTTTTGAAAATGCTCATTTTCAATTTTCATACATATAACAAACACTATATTGCCACTTGGACCTAAATATGATTGGACCCCCAAATATCAATATAATTTTATAATATAATTGAAAGCTGTTAGTAAATAAACGAGTATTAAGGAATAGCCGATTCCCCACTGGGTCGAAGTTTCTGAGCGAGCGAAGCGAGCGATCCACCACGCCAACACTAGTTTTTTATTGAATTTGAAAAATAAATGTTAACTAAATTAATTATTTCGAAATTATTGTTATGTTACGTAATAGTATAATAATGCAGCAGTTATATATTTGTGATAAAATTGTACAATTTTCAATATTACATATTGATTGGTTTCTTTACTTTTCTTGTTAATGTTAATTATTTTTTCATTAAATGTATATGAAACAAATTTCTTCTGCCGATGTTCATATCAAGAGGAGCGGTCGCTCCTCGCGCCAAGTTCTTATCATCCATCATCCTATGCATGCTGTATATACAGGGTGGACCTCGGCTAACGGCTTATAGGGCATCCCATGTTAATGAAGTAGTCAATGGCGATCGAGTATTTCGGTCAGTCAACCAATCACGCGTCAGTCTGGCCTTACTACGAGTTAGTCGATGTGTTCCGAAATGCATTCGCTTGGGTCAGGACTGACTCGTAGTAAGGCCAGACTGACGCGTGATTGGTTGACTGGCCGAAATACTCGATCACCATTGGCTACTTCATTAACATGGGATGCCCTATGACCCGTTAGCCGAGCCCACCCTGTATTTACATATAGCGGGGCGACCGCTACCTTTACCGCTAACATAGTTCAAATGTCACAACATGGAACACATGTTTCGTCTACGCTTCGCCTCCAAAAAATTTCTTAATCATGTCAAGCCCAGTATTTCTAATTTTTTTTATCTTTCATTTAAGCCTAGTCCGATTGAAATCGGTTCAGTGGTTCGTGAGATATCAATAATCAGTTTATCATTAATCATGATTTCAACGACAGAAAATTGTTTTCCTTCATCGGATTTTGGGGCGTAGAGGCAGATAGATGCCGTTTAGCATGAGGGCGACAAGGATCGACAACATTGCAACTACGATTCGATTCTCGAACAAACATCAATATGGCGTTTATGATATTTCAATTTAGATACATTTAGCATGAGAGCGACAAGCATTGACTGCTCCGTTTGTGAACGATAGGACATAGAGATAGGATGATGTCGTTCAAAATAAATAAAATATATTATACTATAGATATTTCTACAAGTTGCATCTACGCCACAACTTCATTAGTTCACTTTATTTTTGCGACTCTTTTTCTTGGATTTACGTACCAGTGCATCGGCTCAAGACTTTCGCGTTGAGCCACATTTCTGATACGCATTTTGTGTTGGGTCATATATTTCACTTAGCGTCACACCTGGTCATTCACCATTTTGCAAAGACGCGCTCGAAAATCGGCCATATTGGATTTCGGTAAATAGCATTCAGCCAAGTCAGTGACGTCACATACCTTCCTAGACAAAGCCGATTTCCATGACGGCCAGTGCCGACGCTTCAAGGAGGAACCCGACAATGATGTCAAAATACTGCGCACATTCTACATCGTTCTACCAATCCAAGCGGGAGTATCTCAAGATCATCGAGGATTCTCTTTCTGTTGGAACTTCGTTGTATTTTCTGCGATTCGAACTTGGTAAAATTATTTCAATTTGTTTATACTCCAATCCAGTAGTTACTCACAGCAGATGCGACTGTCTCAGCTCTTAAGTTACGATCGGTCTCTTCGGCATCGACTTCGTCGCAGTTCTACCGCTCTTGGTGAAATTTTGGACAGCAACGTTACTGCTGTAACATTCAACGAGTCGTTACTCGACCAATCTCTTAACATTTCCGGCATCTTAGAGGTCATGACAAATCGGTTGAGTCACTTGCAGCATTAAACACTTTAAATTTTCCGTTCGATCAATGGAGTACTATATTAGTCTATTTAACATCGCAAGAATTGGATGCTGTGACCAGAAAATCGTAGGAATAGCTCCGTTTCCTCGACAGATTATCCTACATTTGATCAACTTCAAGATTTCTTATTAAAACGCACGCGCGCTCTTGAATCAATTAAGATTAACACACCAAGAAGGCCCACCTCCAATTTCAACGGTAAAATCGCATGTCCAAACCTTTACAATTGCAGACACTTCGCGTGATTGTCCGCTTTGCAAAGCAAGTTATAATTTACGATTGTGTCATAAATTTCAAAATAAGACAGGTGCTCAACGATTCGAAATTTTAAAACGTCAAAAATTATGCATAAATTTCCTGTCAAATCATGCTCTCGCCACGTGTTCTAGTAAGCACTCTTGTTTTAGGTGTAAGAAAAGACATCATACGATGCTGTATAGATCGCAGGAAGGAGATTCACCCCACTCGGATACCAAGACGATAAGAGCGATTCCTTTAGTGCCGCTTAATCCGGCTGTTTCAGCCAAAGAAGTACATATGCATCTAACTTCAAGCTCTCCTACGGTACAATCGTTAATACTGTTGGCCACGGCTACAATACTCGTCCATTCATCAAAAGGTCGATCCATAAAGCTAAGAGCCCTTATTGACCCTGGTTCAACGGCAACTCTCGTCACAGAGAAGGTCGTCAATGCCCTTCGGCCGACCTTGTACCATTGTCTAACCCAGGTTTTCGGTCTTCGCAGTTCTTCTGCTGGTATGGCCCGGCCCACTGCGGCACTAACAATAACACCGGTACATACATATATTCCGACACTTTCTGCACAAGCTATTGTCCTCAAAGACCTCAATACCTATCAGTAACGTTGCAACGGGTCAGTAAATAATTGGCCCTATTTGAGATAGTTTCTCTAGTAGATGAGAATCCAGGCATAGACACTCATATTCAAATGATCCTTGAAACCGACCTTTATGGCTCAATCTTTAAAGAAGGTTTGCTCAAGGGATCACCTGATCAGCTTAACAATCGATATTCGGGTGGCTGCGTTCGGATCCGGTTAATACTGCAGTATCCTCCGTTTCCTCACACGTTACAGTTCATAACTGCAATGAGCAGGTCCAACTTCTAAAACTCATGGAAGAGTTTTGGAAAACTGAGAAGATTCCGACTAAAACACTTCTGTTTCTGGCTCATTTTCTCGCCTCGCATGCCGCCTGCCTTTCGGGCGTTATTCTTCCCTTTCGCGATAGTCACCCAAGTCTTGGGTTGTCTTACGACACTGTTTTGAGTCCCTTTACGTCGCTCGAACGTCGCCTCTTACGTAAACCTGACGACTTTCAAATGTACTCGGACTTCCTGTCAGATTATCATAATCAAGGACATATGAGCCTCACTCTACTCGTCAATCAAAATCTCTATCATTATTACATGCCTCATCATGATGTGAGAAAGGAGACTAGCTTGACAACTCCTCTGCGAGTAGTTTTTAATGCCTCTAGCCAAACCTCCAATTCTACATCATCAAACGACCACCTTCTTATAGGTACAAAGTTGCAAACTGACCTTGTCAGGTCTAGACGCAGTGTAGTTTACATAAGGTGGTCTTGAGTGCTGACATTAGTCAAATTTACAGACAAATATAGGTGGATCCATGCGATCGTGATCACCAACCGAATGTCTGGCGTTTTTCTCCTGAGCAACCGATAACTCATTATTGTGTTTATACCGTTACATTCGGCGTAACAAGCGCCCCTTTCTTGGCCATGCGGGTATTCCGTCAGTTAATTGTGATAGAGGGTAAGAGATAAGGGAGAGGATGAGAGAGAGAGAGGGAGAGAGAGAGAGAGAAAGAGAGAGAGAAAGAAAGACAAGAATAAAGAAAATTTTTAAAATTTTGTGCGTAATCCAATTTGCGGCGAGTGAAAAATTTTATTGCGACAATAAGGACGTTGAGATGACGGGTGAGAGTTTTAGTCAAAATTAATTCCCTTTGGGTTGAAGTGCGAAAAGAGGCACAATCGCGACCGGGGATAACAAAAAAAAAAACAACAAAATAAATTAAAGTTAACCCTTGAAAACTTTCACTCTTGAAACAACGGCATTAAACGAAATCAAAGTGACTTTCGTTTATGTTGACCAATATAACAAAAAAATATATATAATTTCAAATCGATGAGGTAAAAAAAACCGATTGCGACGGGTACCACAACTGGAAGACAAATTAACTTTATCGAGTCAGACATTGAGATTACAAATTTAGTTATTTTGTTATTTTGACCGTTGGGATAGCAAGAAGACCGGTAAATTAGAGTAGTAGATAAAGTTTAAAGTCATCTTCTTAAAGGTAGGATTGACTTCCTGAAAGGGGAGCAAATAAAAGAAATTGCGAGAGTATGTACGACGGGTGAACCATAAAAAAAAAATGTAATCCAAAATTTTATTTATGTTAACGAAAGATAGCGAAGGAGGGGAGGGAGATAAAAGTAGCGGCAGTCCAGCGGAAACCGCCGTGGGATTTAAAGTCCGAAATTGTTTTATATATATACAGGGTAGCCGATTTATCTGAAGACATAGAAATATCTCGAGAACTATGCACAGAATCAAAAAAGGTGTGGGATGAAAGTTGTTCGACACGAAGGCGGGCATCCAGTGATAATAAAATTGACCCCTGGGGGTGGGGGGAGGGGGAACAATAGAACTTAAATAGGGACCCCCCATTTTTTATTGTAGATTTAGATTCCTCGGAAAAAAGTGCACCAATTTGATCGACGAGTTTTCGCGTTTTGTTCGATGATAAAAATGAAAATGTGTAAAATATCGTTACAAATTGAGAATATCACCAGAATTCGTTTCAGATCAAAGAAAGTAAAATGGTTGCCCAGCACATTTTTCAAGAGTAGCAAGGGAAGTACTAGACCATGATTCCAATGGTCGGTGGATTGGTGGAGGTGGCCCCATTAATTGGCCGGCGAGGTTGTCGGGTTTAACATCCTATACATCGGATTTCTTCCAATGGGGTTACCTAAAGGTAAGGTTTATGGACAAGTACCAACGACTTGTGAAAACATGGTTGAACGCATTAGAGCTGCTTGCGCAGAAATTTCTGCACAGATGATACTATCCTGTATAAAGTCATTTGAAGAAAGAATAAATAAATGCATTGAAGTGGAAGGTCAACATTTCTAACACGTACTCAAGTAAGTGAACATTGTATAGTTATTTGTTTGGCGCCCAGACCTCATCGCCATTCGGGCGCCTCCTCCCACGAGGTTGGGGCCATATTGGACTGATGCACCACACCGCCGGCTGTGCCATTTATGAAAATGACAACAGGTCCGGCTACCACGTTATTAATAACAAGCTGCCTTCCTTGAGTATTTCTGTTGGTTCAGAGCCATCTTTCTAGGAAATCCACGGCCCGCCAGAGGCCAACCCTGATTGCGGTTACTGCCGGACGGACACGGCACGCTGTAGCGCTCCCCCGTGTGGAACCTGCCGACAGGGGCTTGACACCGCACCCTAGCTCCCCAGTACGGTGGGTGTCTCGGGTCGTTTCACGATCAGGCAATCGTCAGCACAGACCAGCCGAACGATCGGGTCCGTGAGGTCGTCAATTCTCAAAACTTGCTAAGAGAAGCGTATCTTTCAAAAGCATTGCTCCTCTTCGCGTTCGGGCGCTTCGACTCCTCCCTCTTCCTTACGGACGGAGTTACCCGCTCCGCTCTCTGCCACAAGTCCCCTGCGGGGCAAGTAAGTGAACAGTGAGAGGCAAGGGGACTCACGTAAAACAAGCACCCCAAAGGGAACAGAAAAATACTACGTCCACGTCGTTGTTCCTGGGTAACGCTAAATGTATTTTTTCCCCGGCTTTGTTACAATGACCGTATTCCATATCCGCTACGCGGGGCGAAAGTTGTCAATTCCTTCTGAGTGCCCGTGCGCATGGGCACTTCGTTCTCATTACTCCCGTGGGACGAAAAGTGCTGCCCGCGGGAGTAATGGATGCGGCCAGGAAAAAACTAGCGTATGCTTCACGAGAGGAATGCGAGCGCACCTCGTGAGAGGGCTGCCCTCGCTTTGCTCGCGCAGCAAACCTTCCACTTGAGGATCACGCTCTTTCCTCACGTAAAGCATAATATATTATTTTTGACACACAACCAAATCTATGATTATTTATCAGATAATTTCCATTGTAGCGGCTAGAAAGCACATTACAAGAATAATATAAAGTCAAAGAAAAACGAACATTTCGTAGTGGTGGCATTGAATATTATTTTTAAAATAAAATACGTCTACTATTATTTAACAGATGTGATGTGAATTCTAGAGACGTCGAATTTTAGGGATTTTTTACTTTCGCTTTTTGTCGACTACAGCGTCACCTGTGAACCGCAATGTAATTAATTGGCCCCGTTTATCGATGAAGAGGGCATTATACGAATCGGCGTACGGCTTAGTCATGCGTCGCTCAGCTATGATGCCACTCACCCAGTTGCTCTCAAGGCACACCCAGTTGGGAAAAGCTATACATTTAGAATTAGTTTCCGACTATGCTTCTAGTGCATTTGTAGCGGCGTTTAAACGCTTTATTAGTCGATAAGGCCTTCCTAGTGATGTCTACAGTAATCGTGAAACGACCTTCTGCGAGGCTAATAACGACTTAAGCAGGCGTTCGAGGACGATATTCGAAGTACCGAATTCCATGCAGTTTTGAGCAAGGATCGTATCACTTAGCACTTTTTGCCTCCCGCCGCTACTTACTTTGGGGGACTGTGGGAGGTCGGTGTCAAGAATGCCAAGTATCATGTAAAGCGTGTTTAGGCGCTCATTCCCCCACTGTCGAGGAGTTGAACACACTTCTTTGCGAGATAGAGTTCTGTCTTAACTCATGGCCTTTAATGCCTCTAACTGACTGCCTTACCTTACAGGCTAGAGTATCGGACTAGCAGTTGCAGCTTGCTCGAAGATTTTGGCTTTTCGAAACGAAAGCGTGACACTCTGACCATCGCGGACAATTCCGGCACTTCACCTGTTTTCAGGCGCCGCAAGCTATCGCTTCCTACAGCAGACACAGCAATGGCATTGTCGCAATCCACGTCACCTTCTCCAGTGACTCAAGAGAGTCTTAATGCTCTGCACACGTCACTTCTGAGAGCTATTAAGGAATCTCAGAAAGCTACAGACTCCTTAATCCTTCCATCCCACACTTCCTATTTCAATCATCCGTCCCCCACTGGGTCCGGCAGACCCATGTGATAAAAACGTGGATTCTCGCTACGCATTTAATTATATCGATTTAAAAAAATTCATAGACATTCTCCGATGTATCAGAAAGTATATGTAAGGCATAACAAAATTCAAACAAAAAATTAACATTGTTTTAAAAAATAGAGAATATGTGAAAGTGGAAAAAATGACTTTTTTCACTTAAAAAAGCATGACTTTTTTGTTTTTCAATTTTTTTAGGTAAAATTTTAACTGCATACTCTTGAAATATGCCCGAATAAAGAAACAAATTGTGCAATAGCATCCATCGCAAAAAAGGTATTTATTTTGAATATTGAAGTTGGTAGATTTACAAAAAACGTGCGTATAGAAAATAAACGAATAAGGCAGAGGTCTAATTAAATTTTAGCTATATTAATAAATGAATTACAATTCTAATTGCTTATTTACACATACTTTTTAATAATGTGAGGTGGAAAAATACTTTTACTCTTGCTGCAATACGCAATCGACGCACAAGTAGCACCTGTGTTCATCGCATATTAGACGCGCGCATTTTTGAGAACACAGCGAATTTTTGTCATCCGATCGGACCGGATTGGGCAAAGTTGACACCGTTTTTTAACCAAATTATTTATTTCTACACTTAATACTTTTTTGTACCTCCTGACGCCAAAAAACGAAGAAAACAAAATGCACTTTTTTTTTTGCAAAAATTACGTCCGTCCCCTTTATGGGTCCGCTGGACCCAGTGAATTTCCCGACGCATTTCGGGCCACCTCCAGACGCGTTCTGAGCGTTAAACGGGTATGATTTTCGTTGGATTTTATAGGACATGTGTCGAATGAACGATAATTGGTGGCACAAGTCCCGATTTCAGTATTAAGGCAGTCAAATCGAAGCGCGACTGAGCCGTGGGTCCACTGGACCCACAGTGGGATGGAAGGGTTAGAAGCAGGAATCGATAAATGCTCCATGGAGATGTAAAATGCACTGTCCACAAAATAAAAAGCGGGTTCGACACACGCCTCGCTGCGCTCGAGGAAAAATTCGAGGTATATGATCGCGCAATAAAAAATATGGCAGCTAAAATTGAGCAACAGGAAAAAATTTTGAAAAGTGAAACATTATTATAACTGGTTTTCAACCAGGACCGAACTGGATAAACGCAGAGATCCACAATTTTTTATCTGCTAAATTTGAGTTGGCAGTTACAGTAGCTGCTACGACAATAATCCGCAGCAACCCAACGGCGATTTTGATCGAATTGTCTTTGGAGTAAATAATGTTTGGCTGAAGTGGTCCGAAACAGACCGGCATTACACCATAATCTGCAACGGCCCAACGCAGGGCAGAAGAGCCTTATTTCAATCACACACACCGTCTAGTGCTACTGGAATAGAAATGAGCAATGATGCACCGGAACCTATGCGGCAAAGGAATTTTTATTGCGTCCCCGTCTACAGCCTCAATGTACTTCGTCTCCCAACACTGCTACGAGAGCGACACCTTTCTGCGCGGGCATTACGAGTCAAAACTCGGCTAATATTTTCAGAATTGCTTTTTGGAATGCACGCGGTATAATTAATGTTAATTTAACTCGTTCTTTTCATCTTTCAATATTGTTAATTGTTCGGAAATATGGCTTGATCGCGATATTGGAACTGCAGAGCTGGATGCTGGTTACTCTGGAGTCTTTTCCCCTGCCACCCGCTCCAGCAATTTCGGTCGCTGCAGCGATGGCCTTTTGTCTTTAATAAATTCGAAATTGGCACATACGCAGTTTGAAGTGTCGCCCAGTTGGGTCTTTTTTCACGTTAATTCTTATCCAATCAATTTAATAATGGGCTCTTTTTACTTTTTCACCCAATACTGACTTAAATTCTGAACTAACGTCTTTACAAGCAGTAATTGACTCCTTGAGTACCCAGTACCTAGACTGCATGTTTATTTTGGGTGGCGACTTCAATTATTGAGTCGGCCCCCTAGATTACTATAACGATTTTTCGCAACTATTTGTGAATACGTCACTTCACAAATTGAGAAGGTCGCATGACAAGGTCTGTAATAGTCGCGGCTCTCTTCTGTCAGAATTTATGAAAATAAATAATTTTGTTCTTTTAAATGGCCGCTGTAACAGCGACTACCCAGCATATTTTACTTATATCGGACAGATTGGTTTTAGAACTGTTGATCTGGTCTGGGCTTTAGCGCATTATCTACCGTTTATAGCTGACCTTACCACCGGCGATGATCTCTACGGTTCTGATCATTTACCGATATTTCTGTCGCTCTTTCTGCACTCGACTGACTCTCTCCGCGAAGTATCTGTCACCTCAGCGTCACGCCGCGAAGTAACAAGATTTTTGAGGTTGCCAGATGGGGCTCGGGATTTTCAAAACCTCTTGAGGAGTCCGTCAAATACGTTAGCCATGGACGGTTTAGATTCGGTTGACTCTCATTACGAGAGCCTCGTTGTCTCTATTTGCGCAGCGGCGCTAAATACGGGTATCCTCTGTAATTTTGTAGCAGTTAAAAATCGAAAATGTTTTGTAGCCTTGAAAGCCTGGTTTGATCAGGAATGTGTCTCTGCGAGGAGGGGTTTTCACTTTACGTTAAGGGAGATGAGAAGAGCTACATATAGCGTACGATCAGTTGGCACTTTTTTATCTGCAAAGAAGGCGTATCTTAACACCATCAAGTGCAAAAAGCTCGCATATGTGTCTTCAATCTCCAACAAATTCGCGGAGGTCTGCAACTCAGCAGATTTTTGGAATGCTTGCCGTCAATATCGCAAGGGTCCTTCAGTGGGGGCACGGGTGTCTGAGGACGCATAAAGGGCATACTTCGCGGAAATATTTCCTTGCAAATTCTGTCCCTCTGAAATGTTTTATGGCAAGTTTGACCCTGCGCTGGACACTGCGTTTACTTTGAATGAACTCAAGGAAAGTGTAAGGTTACTGAAGGTCGGTAGAGTCATAGGTCCCGAAAATCTACCGGCAGAGCTTTTTAAGCTGCTAGAAGACACATGGCTCTCCCACCTTCTGCACCTGTTTAACAAGATTCTCCTTGCGGAGTCTTTCCCCAAAGGCTGGCCAAGGGCATCGTTATTTCCATTGTTTAAGAAGGGTATGAGAGACGATCCGGCGAATTACAGGCTAATTGCGCTAACAAACGCAATAGCTAAAATATTTTCGCAAATTCTTTTAAAACGACTGTCTATGTGGGCTACGCTAAGAGACTTGCTGCCTGAGGAACAAGCCGGTTTTCGTGATGGAGGGGTACAGAAGATAATATCTTCTCACTTCTCGCCACTATTCAGATCACGTTCAGACGCTCAAGTTCGAAAATATGCGGCTTTTCGTGGATTTTCAGAGAGCTTTTGACTCTGTTCCTCATGCGTTTCTCTGGCGGAAGCTTTTTAGACTAGGTGTAACCGGTAAATTTGTAGGAATATTGTAAAATATGCATCAATCGGTCACTGTAAGGCTATTAGCGCATAATTCAGAGGCAACTAAGTATAAAGTGACGAAAGGGGTCCTACAGGGCGAAATTTTCAGCCCTCTTCTCTTTATTTTGTATATTTCGGATATTGTGGAGTTCTTTCGGGCGAAGGGGGCGCGCGGAGTGGATGTTACGCTTACACAGGACCTGTTGATGCTGCTCTATGCTGATGACCTGGCCATCTTTGCATACTCTCCTGCGGATCTCCGCAAGGAAATTAGTTATTCTGTTTGAATATTGTGATCTAAACCAGCTTACAGTTAATACCGGAAAAACAAAAATAATATGCTTTAGAAAAGCTTACTGATTATGGGGCTCTCACACCAGGCCGCTTCTTAATTGGCACCTCGTTCCCGTATAACACAAAGCTGCTATAGATCTCCCCCGGAGTTCAATTTCAGAAACTTCCTGGGAGCTCGCGCAATTGCTCTGTATGAGCTTTGTAGGAGTTTCATACAATACAAAGCTGATGTAGAGCTCAATTTCATAAGTTCCCTGGGAGCTTGCTCAACTGCGCTGTACGAGCTCTATGGGAGTTCCATCGGTAATCTTCTTATGTACATATATAATATTACATGACTTTCGGCATGAAAACCGCGCTATGTCCCGGGCGAATTACGCGTTAAGAATTCATGTTGCAAATTTGCGATAGTTTCACTGATGTATTATATACATATTTCATAAAATCAAATGAGGAGAAAAGATTTGTAAAAGCATTCTACTGACTTATCGAAAAACCGATATACTTCCCACATTTACTTCAAAACATTTAAGAATTTCTTTCAATCAATGCCCTTTCCTTGTAATATATATGCCACGAACAAATATCTTTTGAAATTTGATATTGGGTTAGCATGTCGAACAAAATCAAAAGTCACAATCATTTACACTAACGCGTCTTATAGTTCGCATTTTATTTTATCTAAATAATGTGTCGTGTATACGAAATGCCAGGAGTAGGCACAATTCTAACGGGAAATTGTTTCCGAGCATAGAGGTCTTTTGTTTACACGGCTATCTTGAACGGTCTCTCGAAAGAACAGTTTCTATCCGTTTCGAACGCCAGCCGAGTGACGGCGCGGCGCTCGAGAGAGCAGTTTCTATCAATTTCGAACGCCCGTCGAGTGGTGGTGCATTAAATTTTCCGTTGAGTGCATGAATTTTATGTATTTAGGATAGGCGATCATTTCCGCAAGCAGTGAAAGCATGTTAAGTTCGTATAAATGCTCTGCTCTCTATACGTAATGAATATGAGCGCGTTTGTTCTGATGAGCGGCGAATGAATCTAGTTGATAATGTAGGAAAATTCTTAATAAAGTATTTGCGTATATTTCATAAGCGTTTAGTGTCCATAATATAATTTAAAAAAAGCGGCGGTTACACAACAGTTACTCTTTCATGTAGGACATCATTATATAGTCAAATTTAAGTAAAAAGTAATATGGTATGTGTTTATAAATAATATCTATAGTACATACATGTATAGTCAAATCAAATTAATTTTTTCCGTTGACAATCCTCGTGGTGAGGTCCCACGAAGCTCCAAGCGAGCTTCCCAGATGTTAGAATGGACATTATCTGGAGGAGGTCGCTCAGCAGTTCAATGGAAGCTTCCAGAAAGTTTCTAAAGAAGTTATGTAGGAACTTCCAGAGGGCTTCCAGGGAACTTCCAGAGAGCTTCCAGGGAGCTTCCAGAGAGCTTCCAGAGAACGGTTGTGGTGTTCAGAAAAGCGGACATAGAAGCTTCGAGGGAGCTTCATGTTACTTTTATGGTTACCACAAACGAAGCTCCCACTGTGAGTAATAAGCTTCTGGTGAGCTTCGTATGAGCTTATTGCGTTATACGGGTTGTCAGCATTACCCAGTAAGCCTCTTCTCGACCTTGAGACGAATAGGTGGTCGCGCTGGCAATTGTACCGGCAATTGTACCGGCAATTGCTGGAGAGATTTTGGAGAGTGTCGTCCTCCGATTACTGCCGGTCACTGCAGCATCATAGTTAGTGGCAGCGAACTCAAGAAAACGTAGGTCAAATAATTTTACTCCAAATCCCTAATGCACCGCCTACCAAACGGCCTTTAGACCATATAGTAAAATGTATCCGAGGCAATGGTGGATTCGTTCGTGTTGTACATCTGAAAACCGCAGCTTCAGAGTTTGTACGACCGATAACAAAAACTGTATTACTACCGTTACATTGTAATAACACGTCAACTGAATCTTGTCTTTACCTGTGAAATGTTTTGTGTGTTTTGCGAGTCCTACAGTGTCGTAAGGGGGCGGTATGCCACAGTAAGCATGTTGTAGGATGACCGACCGTCCTTTATATTCGACCGAACCGCGCGTTTGGCCTACGGTACGGTATTCTATAGCCGCGACGGTTACGGCCCTGGCGTTAGAATTACATTCGGCAGTTGTCAGCTGCTGTTGAATGTGACTCTTTTTGTGCACTCGAACTCGACCTACATCCTTTAGGAAATAATAACAAACAAAACATGTACAAGAAATTCTAAGGATTTATACATTCTTAATTTACATTAAGTTTACATTTTTAAAATTACGATATTACACATAGTAATTTTCATCAACTATTGTTACCATTTAATAAGAAATGTTATTAATGTATTTAATAAACTTTAAAAATCGATGCAACATCTTCAATAATATGCACTTCACAACTGGCTTGTCAAAAACTTGGCTGCCCCTCGAGTCAAGTATTTCGGAGAATCTTGGTCCCCATTTCGAATTGTCATGCAATTTTCAGAATACATGCATTAGTTTGTTAGTTAATATATTTAATTGTATTATTTGCAATTTCTTACATTTCGTTACGCACATATTCCAGTTAATTTATCATCACAGCATTTACATTCATTTGCACAACAAAATATTCATCTCTACAATATTTCATACGACAAAAAATGCCAGTATTATATAACAGTATTATAGTAAACAAAACTAATATTAAAAATGGGATACTTATTATTACATGATACGAGGGGAAAAAAGCATAATAAATTATATAAAAATATTTGGTTTGGAGGCTGTAATGGTAGCACCCGACCGCAACGGAAGGGCATATGCCGTAGCTTTGTAAGAGAACCGTTCATTGTTTACCATTCAAGGTATTGCTTGATAATGCAATACAATCTCATAATTTCCGTTTTATTTCCTGTACATTTCTGCAATTTCATCTATTTACCATACATTTTTTGCGAATAGTAATATGTCGCTATCTAGAAACATGATATCATATTGAAAATTGCAAGGAGTTCAGTTTGAGAAAAATAGTTTGGTAATTTGGGATAGCATTATACTTTTATTACTTAACACCATAAACAGATTATTAAATGACGGCTTTTCTTTTAACTCTCAAAACTTGACTAAAAGAGCAGCCAAGTTTTTGAGAATGCTTGGAATAAGGGCCAATGTGTATATTATTGAGGATATTGCATCGATTTTTAAAGTTCATTAAATACATTAATAACATTTTTTTATTAAATGGTAATTTCATTGAACAAATGATTAGAATTCAGTTCACAATTCACTCTGGAAGAGTTCGGACGGCTCGCTGTTTGTAAACAAAAGCGCCGCGATTGCTTTTCCTTCGTAGGATATTGTGTAGTGAAAGACTCTAAGTGGATATAAAAATCAGTGAGAGAGAGAGAGAAAGAAAAAGAATAGTGAAGGAATTTGCATTTGTGCAACTGCCAACACCATAAGCCATGATGATTTCTGACTATAGGGTTCATCTGGCAAGCCCAACGGCTGCCTCAGAACCTCAAAGCTCGCAGTCACCCACAATAAAAAGTTACGCTACAGCAGCAGAAACAAATGCTTTCCCTAAAAGAGATAAAGCAATTGTATTCGAAAGCAAAGAAGATTTAAAATTAAGGGATTATATGTGTGCAGTAGGCAATATAGTACAGCCAACAAATTTGAAATTTGCCTCGCGAATATCAAACGGACGAGTTTGTATTTTCGTAACTAACAAAGAAATAGCAGAAAACTTTGTAAACAAAAACAAGCAAGTCAAAATAGGCAACACTGTTATTGAACCTCGACTACTGATTACTAGATACCAACGCATCATTATATCTAATGCATGCCCATCTATATCACACTCGCAGCTCTGCAATCTTGTTTTTAAAGGTAGGAGTTCCGGAACAAGGATACGACCATGTAAAAAGTTCTTGAAGACAAGCATATATATATATATACAGGGTGGCCGATTTATCTGAAGACATCGAAATATCTCGAGAACTATGCACAGAATCAAAAAAGTTGTCGGATGAAAGTTGTTCGACACGAAGGGGGGAATCCAGTGATAATTAAATTTACCCCCATCCCCCATCCCCTGGAGGTGGAGTGGGGCAAAAACAATAAAACTTAAATAGGAACCCCCATTTTTTATTGCAGATTTGGATTCTCCGGAAAAAAGTACACGAATTTGACCTAGGAGCTATTGCATTTTGGTTCACAGGTGGCGCTGTAATCGATCAAAATCCAAATTTATCCGAAGACATTGAAATACCTCGAGAACTATGCACAGAATCAAAAAAGTTGTCGGATGAAAGTTGTTCGACACGAAGGGGGGCATCCAGTAATAATAAAATTTACCCCCTCCCCCATCCCCTGGGGGTGGAGTGGGGTCAAAAACAATAAAACTTAAATAGGAACCCCCAGTTTTTATTGCAGATTTGGATTCTCCAATATTGACAATTTTCTCCCGCGTAGCGGATATGGAATACGGTCATTCTAACAAAGCCGGGAAAAAATACATCTAGCGTTACCCAGGAACAACGACGTGGACGTAGTATTTTTCTGTTCCCTTTGGGGTGCTTGTTTTACGTGAGTCACCTTGCCTCTCACTGTCTCACTGTTCACTTACTTGAGTAAGTGTTCGAAATGTTGACCTTCCACTTCAATGCATTTATTTATTCTTTCTTCAAATGACTTTATACATGATAGAATCATATCTGCAGACATTTCTGCGCAAGCAGTTCTTATGCGTTCCACCATGTTTTCACGAGTCGTTGGTACTTGTTCATAAACCTTACCTTTTAGGTAACCCCATAGGAAGAAATCTAGAGATGTTAGATCAGGTGACCTCGCAGGCCAATTAATGGGGCCACCTACCAATCCACCTACCATTGTAATCATGGTCTAGTATTTCCCTTGCTACTCTTGAAAAATGTGCTGGGCAACCATCATGCTGAAACCACATTGTCCGTCGGACGTCCATAGCAACATCCTCAAGTAGTAATGGTACTTCTTGTTCTAGGAAATCTCGATATTTTGTTCTATTCAAATTACCTTCAATGAAATAAGGACCAATGAGTTTATTTCCTATGATTCCACACCAAACGTTCACCGACCAAGGACGTTGATGATTAACTTGTCGTAACCAATGGGGATTTTCTACGCTCCAATAATGCATATTATGCCTATTGACGCCACCATGGTTCGTGAATGTAGATTCATCTGAAAATAATACATTAGCAAAGAAATTGTGGTTCGTTTGCATTTTTTGAAATGCCCATTCACAAAACACCACGCGGTTATGAAAATCATCGCCATCTAGTTCCTGGTGCAGTGAAATGTGATATGGGTGAAACTTATGACGATGCAATATTCTTTGAATACTGTCTCTGGAAATGCCGGAATCGCGATGTAATTGTCGTATGCTTACATGTGGATTTTGATGAATAGCTGCTAGCACAGCTACTTCGTTAGCTTCTCCTGTAACTGTTAATCTTCGCTTCCTTTTTTTCATTTGTACGCTGCCATCAGAGTGAAAGGCATTCACAACTTTGTAAAAAAAAGAACGCGAGCGAGCATTATCTGGAAAACGCTCAGCATACAACGCAACAGCATCGTCAATATTCCTCTTACATTCACCATAAATAAGAATCATTTCGATTTTTCGGGAACTGTAGCAGGATTCATTTTTAACTTGCAATTCGATTTAAGCAATGAAGGGTAGACAAAAAATAGTCACGTAAACGGAAAGTTGTTATTCTAAAAGCAAAGTGACCTCCGACCGAATTACTACCAATACAATGGACTTTAAAAACAGTCTTACACTGAGAGACCGTGAATACTAAATTTTAATATGGGGATTAGAAAGTCGCGATATCCATTTACTTCCCTTCAGGAAAGTAGAGAAAAATGTAGGTGAACTGGTTACGTGTGACTCAACTTATGTATAAAATGATATGCTACTTTATTTTCGAGTTATGTCGCCCTCTAGCGTTATGTAACAGAACCGGCGCCGGTGATGGCCGAAATGCAAGCGATGTACATGTATGAAACCACGTGAGTTCTCTCGGGGTCCGGTAGATGGCGACGAAATCCCCAAATGAAGTAAGAGTTTCGTTTTGTTTAATAGAAGCTGGTTTGACCGTCAATGCTCAGCTTATTTATTCTCATTTCGGAAAAAACATACAGAGAGAGAATGAATGAGCTGAGTGAAGGGACATGACGCGTTTTTTAATGGATTGCGTGATGTCCTCTTTTTGTTTGTTAAATAATAAATTTAAAACCTAAAATGTAATTTTATTGAAGGTAGAAAACTTATTTATAAAATTGCTTCCATATTGTATGCACAATTTTTATGTGATCAGTTTTGATTTTTAATATGAAGAATATCAATTATTCATAATCTTAATTTTTCGAATGGACATTATTAAAATTTCATATTCAGAATAACAATTTTCGCAATTGATATTACTAAATTCTAATATTAAACATTCTAATATTAGAATTTTTAATATTAAATTTTCATAAAGGGATCAAATTGTCCCTATTTGCCCCCTGGATGCCCCCCTTCGTGTCGAACAACTTTAATCCGACAACTTTTTTGATTCTGTGCATAGTTCTCGAGGTATTTCAATGTCTTCAGATAAATTTGGATTTTTATCGATTACAGCGCCACCTGTGAACCAAAATGCAATAGCTCCTAGGTCAAATTGGTGTACTTTTTTCCGGAGAATCCAAATCTGCAATAAAAACTGGGGGTTCCTATTTAAGTTTTATTGTTTTTGCCCCCACTCCACCCCCAGGGGATGGGGGAGGGGGTAAATTTAATTATCACTGGATGCCCCTTTTCGTGTCGAACAACTTTCATCCGACAACTTTTTTGATTTTGTGCATAGTTCTCGAGATATTTCGAAGTCTTCAGATAAATCGGCCACCCTGTATATGCACATCCCGAAGATCTTGGACAAATGCCGAAATCTTTCCACCTCACACACGACAGAACTAACTACTGAGTATACTTCAGCACAGACACGCTCAAGTGTTTTGTTTATCAACAAGAGGGACACATAGCAAAGAACTGTCCCATTCACACAGCAAACGACAACAGAAATAATGATAAAATAAATTTTAGCCAAACAACAGAAAAAAAACAAATCGAAGAAGGCCTAATAAACAATAGCGGAATACCAGATAACCCGAGCTATGAAAACCCAAACACCACAAATAAGAGACCTAGATTTTTAATCTCAGATAAAATTGACACCTTAAGCCAATCGTCCAGAATAACAGATAACACTGGAGGAAAAAACCACCAAGACACCAAAAACAAAAAAGAAAAAGACATCGGACAAGTACAAAAAAACACTCGAAGAAGTACTAGAGCCCATCAAAAACATATTAAACGAACTCGACTTAAATACTCGACTGCAGCCAGTTCAAAAGCCTCCTGGAAAACACACACAGTTCCTCCCACCCCCTTCTACTCACACAAAACTACTACTCTGATGTCACCGAAATAATTAAACTCCTGAACGACCTGTATCCTTCATTAACGGAGAGAAACATAAAAAGTAGGTTTACTCGACAAATAAAAAAACTAAAGAAAAACTCAGAAAACATTGAATCTCGTAACAAAACAACCGACAGCTCCGAAGATGAATCATCTGTCGTAGACTAAAATAGATTATAAAATAACTCAATGGAATATAAACGGGTTAGAAACCCGCCTTGTCTTTCTTGAGACACTGATAAAGGACGAAAAACCTAATATTATATGTATACAAGAAACAAACTTCAAAAATACGTCGACGAAAGAACAGAACTGGATATGAAACAATACACAAAAATAGAGTAAACTGTGACGCAGCAAGCGGAGGTGTAGCCTGCTACATAAAAAATGATCAGCATTTTAGTGAAGTTAAATGAAACACAAACCTCGAAGCCGTAGCTGTATCAGTATTAATTGAGAAAAAACAAGTATGTATATGCAATGTTTATCTACCAAACAGCTTCGATTTAAACCCAAACGACCTGAACCTTTTGATCACACAACTACCTAAACCCTATATTAGAGTCGGAGATTTTAATAGTCACAACCATCTTATGATCACACAAGACAGATGGAAGAGGTAAAAAAATCGAATAGTACTACTGAATACCAATGAATACCCTCACTTCAATATATCAAATGGAACATTCAGTGCTATAGATCTCGCTTTCTGCCATCCGGACATATCCAATAAATTAAGATGGTCAGTCCACCCTGACCTTTGTGATATCAATTCATGACTACAGGTGGAAATACAAAAAAGCGGACTGAAACAAATACAACAACTATATAGACGAACTGGAAAAACCAGACGATACAACCATAAAGAAAATTGACGAACTTGTAGCACTAGTCAAAGAAGCAGCAGACACAGCCATTCCAAAAACGTCAGCAAAACACGAACGAGATTACGCCCCATGGTGGTCAGAAGAATGTGCAAAAGCTACCAAAATAAAACTATGCACTTAATAAATATAAAAACAAGCCTACAGAAGGCAATAAAATAGAATTAAACATGAGAAAAGCTATTGCAAGAAGAACTCTGAAAAAAGCGAATAGAGAAGCATGGATGGAATTTGTATCGAACCTTAAAAGCAACACACCGTCAGATCTCTTGTGGAGAAATTAAACATGCCGTCGTTTAAACATGCATTGTATTAAATTTCGACAAACGATAATTTTATTATTATAATAATGATTAAACATAAATTATTTATTACTAATCTATAACAGTGTAACAAATAAAACTTAAGTCGGATTTTTCTAGTCTGTATTTTAAGTTATTAATAAAAGACTTGTTTAAATAAAATGTTTAATAAAAACAAAACAATTAAAGTTTAAGTTCTACCATCCTTAATGTTGTATTTTTTTAATATGCATACATTTACCGCCCTCAAGAACTTTCAGGTAACACTTTTCAATCGAATGAAATAACTTTTCAAAACTTTTGGCAGCCATTTTGGATCCGCCATTTTGAATTTTGCATTTTTTACTTTGGATTCGTAATGAGAGACCTCAAAAATCCTCGAGTCACAAATTTCAATGGAATTTAATAACTTTTCAAATCTTTTGGCAGCCATTTTGGATCCGCCATTTTGAATTTTGTACTTTTGATCGTAGGTTCATAATCAGCGACCTCAAAAACACCCGAGTAACAAACGTCAATCGAATTAAATAATTTTTCAAAACTTTTGGAAGCCATTTTGGATCCGCCATTTTGAATTTTGCTTTTTTGATTACACATTCGTAATCAGCGACCCCAAAAACCCCCAAGTAACAACTTTCAGCTTGATTTGACGAATTTTCACGGTGACTTATGAAATTGTTAAAATAATTTGTTTATTGCTAATAACTCGTAAACAAATGCCCATTAGAAAAAAAAAATATATACGTGTCTAATGGATTTTGATATAGAAAAACATATTTCAGTCTCAGCAAGATCCGCGGGGGGCAGTTGACAACATCTCCTTGTAAAACAAAATCAATAGTCACAATATTTTCGAGATCCTCCAAACAAACTAACGAATTCAAGCTGACACTAGGTAATAACAAGCTACCGTTGGTCAATAATGTCAAAATTCTCGGAATAAAATTCGACTCTAAACTAAAGTGGGACCACCATATCCAAAAAACAAAAGAGGACTGCATGAAAAAACTTAATATACTAAAAGTTTTATCGAATAAAAGCTGGGGAGCTGAGAGTAATGTGCTATTGAAAATTTACCAGACTGGATCAATTATTTACAATTCTGCATCCGCAAATACGCTCAAAGTTCTAGAGAAAATCCAAAACGCTGCAGGAAGATTAGCATTGGGAGCCTTCCGCACAAGCCCTGTAGCAGCTCTATTAAGTGAATCCAACTTACTTCCACTCGAAGAAAGGAGAAAACGACTTAGTATCACATATGCACTATCTATTGCGACTACACCCGAAAATCCAGCATATAATTGCTGCTTCAATTCTAAATTCCAGGACATGTTTGAAAGTAAACCTAATTACCCCAAAACACTCTATACAAGAATCCCACAATATCTAAAAAACATCAACGCTGAGATCCCACCTGTATTTCCAAGAAGCCAGTACACCACGGAACCATGGAAAATTGAACCTGTAAATATGATTGAAGACCTGTTCAAAGGAAAAAAGAATCCCCCGTTAGGAAACCATAAATGGTATTATAACTAACTATAGACAAAATCTATCAGACTTTGAACATATTTTCATTGCCGGTTCCAAAACTTAGAAAGGGAACGAATGTGCCAATATAACACCAGGGGAAGAAATTACATTGAAACTAGGAAAAAAATACTCTACATTCTCCTGCGAGGCATATGCTAACCGCACTAACACTCATAAAAGAAGTCGACAAAAATAAGTTTGTGATCTTTACTGATTCCAAAAGTGTGCTAACTGCTATGAAAAACAAAAACAACGAGACCCCTATTATTAAAAAAATAATCCAAACAATATCAGAAATTAACAAACAAACCAATCTACGATTAGTATGGATACCCTCACACGTCGGAATACTAGACCACAACAAAGCGGATGCTGCAGCAAAAGCTGCCGCTTCGGACAAGAATCAACTAACCTCAGGTCTTGTACACCACACAGACGTAAAAGCAACTATAATAAATACTCTCAACAATGCATGGAATCAATCAGGAATGGAAAAATATTAAAAATTTAAAAATTCATAATTTTAAATCCAGTTTCTTCGAACCCAATAAGTCACTAAAAATGGATAGAAAGAGCCTAGTGATACTTGCAAGAGTGAGAATTGGACATACGAACGTAACTCACTGCCACCTAATCACAAAAAATGAGCCAAATCAATGTGAATGTGTATGTGCGTGCGTGCGTGCGTGCGTGCGTGCGTGCGTGCGTGTGTGTGTGTGTGTGTGTGTGTGTGTGTGTGTGTGTGTGTGTGTGTGTGTGTGTGTGTGTGTGTGTGTGTGTGATTGGGCTGGCATGTTATATTTCAATTATTTATTATTTATTATAATATCTCTACTCAAAAAAGCAGAATACTTTTCACTAAGCAATCGAAAAGTTTCATCCGCCATCTTATATCTCCTTTAAATCTTCTCTCTCCAAAACTCCATACCCATCCCATTATTACTCTTGCCTTCCTTATTTTTTCTTTTACACGTTCTTCTTCTTTATTATTCTTTCTTACCACATATCCCAAGTATTTTATTTCGTTCACCTCCTCTATTTTTTGTTGCCCCACCACCAGTTTCTTTTTTTTCTCTTCCTCCTCCTGCTTTGAAACTTATTATGTTTGTGTTTTTTATGTTTGCTTCTAATTCTTTCTTCTGTAGGTATTTTCTCATTGTTTCTATCAATGACCTTAACCCTTCTTCCTCCTCTGCTACTACTACTACGTCATATGCATACTCCAGCTGTCGCACTTTTTCCTGTCCAAGACACCACCACTGCTTTTTCTTAATTCATCCTCTATATCTGCAATATCGATATTAAATAATGTTGGACTCATTGAATATCCTTGCCTAACTCCTTTCTCTACCCATAATTCTCTCGATTCCTTCCCCTCTATTCTTATTCTGCACTTTGTATCCTCATACTCTTCTTTATCTCTTCCTATCAACTCCTGCCTTATTCCCCTGTTTTCCATCATCTGCCATAATACTTCTCTATTTACGTTATCAAATGCCGCTTTTACATTTAAAAACATCGCCATACTCTTTTCCCTTTAGTCTTCAATCTCCTACTTATTATGTGCTTCAGAATCTTGATATTTTCGACTACTCCCCTTCCCTTTCTAAAATCCGCTTGTGTCCTGCTTCATCCATTTCCTTCATACAATTCTTTAATGATTTTTTCATTAAGCAAACTTGCTTATACTTTGTACCCAGTGTCTGACATCTTTACTCCTTTATTGTTTCCTATTACTTCCTTATCTCCTTTCTTCCATATCGGAACCACAATCCATTCCTCCGGTATCCCACCTCCCTCCCATATCTTTTTAATAATCTCTACTAGCCTTTTCTATGCATTCCCTCCCCATGATAACCACACCTGGTTTTTTTATCCCATCCTCCCCTGCTGCTTACCCTCTCTTGAAGTTTTTTATCACTTTTTTTATTTCCTCGTCTCCTACCTTTATTTCCCATCTTTTTTCAATCTTATCCTCCTCTTAAACCTTCTTCTTTTTCTTACATTTCCCTCCCAATAATTGAAGAAAATAATTCTCCCATTCTTCCATCTTAATCTTTACTTATTCCTATTCTTTTCTTTCTGAACCTACTTATAAAGTCTCATGCTTCTTTTTCTGTATTAATGCTTTCTAACTGCTTCTCCTGCTCTTTAAAATATTCTTTTTTCATTTTCTCACATAAAATCCTATATTTCTTTTTTAACTTGCAAAATTCTCTACCATCATCCTGTCCCCCCATTCCTCTCTTTTCCCCTTCACCTACTTCCCTTTCTTTTTTATTTTTCTTTCATATCTCTTTTTATTGCCCCCACTCTTTTTGCATTAAAATTTTCTTTCTATTCCAACTTCCCACCTCTTCCATTCCCTCCGTCTCTTCATTCCATCTATATTCTTTTGCATCAGCTATACATTTCCCATATCCTATTTTCATTATTTTGGCACTCTTCCTTTCCATTCTCGCCCACCGTGTCACTTTCATTTGCATCATTCTTTGGTTTGTCATCATACCATCATCCAAATAAAGTTCTTTTCCTCTCAAACTGCTTCTCGCCCGCAAGATTTTCTGTTTATCTTCGTAATTCATAAATCCCCCAAAAAACATTTCTTGTAAGAAACAACTCGCCAAGGTCTTATTAGTAAAAAATAATTACCATAAAAAATGCTATCAGAATTAAATTATATACAATCATAAGGCTATATTCTTATTCTACAAAAAGCATTGAAATCATGTAATAAGACCAAGTTCTTTCTAATGAATGAAACTATCCATTAATGCAATTTACAATAATTTGGAAAGAAAATTTTGCGTACATTCAGAACACCATCAAATTTTTCAAGAAACTTCTTTGAAACCTAAGTAATTCTAATCATTTGTTTAATGAAATTACCATTTAATAACAAAATGTTATTAATGTATTTAATGAACTTTAAAAATCGATGCAATATCATCAATAATATACACATTGGCCCTTATTCCAAGCATTCCACAACTGGCTTGTCAAAAACTTGGCTGCCCTTTTAGTCAAGTTTTGGGAGTTAAGAAAAAACGCCGCCATTTAGTAATCTATTTATGGTGTTAAGTAATAAAAGTATAATGCTATCCCAAATTACAAAACTACGTTTTTCAAACTGAAGTTCTTGCAATTTTCAAAATGTTACCATGTTTCGAAGATAGCGCCATATTACCATATTATCAAAAATGTATGCTGAATGGATGAAATTTTAGAAATGTACAGGAAATAAAACAGCTATTATCATGTGGTATTGCATTGACAATCAGGCGAGTTTTTTTAACCAGAAGTGTTTTTTGGGGGGATTTCACGCATTTTTGATAATATACAATGGTTGATAAAAAATACACATGTGTAATATCGTATTTTTTAAAATGTAAACTTCATGTAAATTAAGAACGTATAAATCCTTAGAATTTCTTGGACATGTTTTGTTTGTTATAATGTTACCGTTTACATGAATCTAAGACTTTCTATTACGTAACATGCTCGTGTAGTGTCCTTGTTTAGAGTGATCTCGAATACATGTACAAATCCGAGTAGATTATTTGACCTTGAAATTACCTCCAAGTGCGACCGCAGGGCGGAGACCATAAAAACCTTGTGGAGACAGTTGGGCTAACGAGATAAACTGTTGAGCAGAAGACCTGGACCTCGACATCAGAGATTCTTGTCACCATGTGCTCTGAACATAGTATTCGCGACCACCCTTTTAAGACCCGGCATAAATATTTTATCTGATAAAATGAAAAATTACAGAGCGCGATACCTGGACCCCCTAATCAGCGATCGTTAACAACTGGTGAACCTATTTTAGCTGATCATATAATAAAGAAAAGAATTTTTAATCCTTGAAATGGCGATGATAAAACTGACATATGTAATCGTTTTGGATACAGTTTGAAATTAAATAAAAAGAGCTGTTTAAGAAAAGACAAGGAAATGTTTATGATAAAAAATGAAGACTATTTAGATAACAACATATATTCATTTCATATATTTCAAATTAATGTACAAATTTGAAATAAAATAACATACAAATTTATTTCTTTATTTATTTATTATGACAACATACATTGTAAGCATTCAATTGGCCCACAATTTTGGAAACACCTTCATAGAAATAAAAAGTGAAGTCCAACATTGCTGCCTATGTGATCACACAAAACTGGCATCTGCTTGAAGCATAGCTTGAAGCACCTTCTTCGGCTTGGAATTTTGCGAGCGGTTTGACATTTTCTATTAGCATCGCCAGTAACAAAATGGAAATTTTGTAGCTTCTGAAATTCTATGAAAATGTAAACAATCTTTTCTCAAATGTAATGTTGAAAAGGTGTTGAAAATACATTTTTTAATTTACAAAAGATTTTGCATACTAGATTTATGAATGAAAAGAAATCGAAAATGATTAAAAACAAGTGTAAACAACCATATTAAGAATTTGAATCATTTCTCGTAATGTCATAATATGTTGTTATTATTTTAAGCTCAAAAGTTCATCCAGCTTCGTGCGTGTTTAAAATATTTGAAGCATTTCCTGGCGTTTTGAGTATGGAATGTACTAGAAATATTTTACAGAAATAAATTAACTCATTGAGTCACGCATTTTTCCTTTTGTTCAATTTAGCTGCAAATTGTTACTCGGGGTTTTTTGGGGTCGCTGATTACGAGTCCGAGGTTAGTTTTACGAAATTCAAAATGGCGCACCCAATATAGCGGAAAAAATGTTAAATATAATTCTATTTGGACAACATTTAATTGTAACTCGTGGATTTTTATTGCGGCGTAAGTATCCGAATTAGTTTTAAAAATCTCAAATCCAATATAACATGTGCACATTATAACATATTATTCTATTTGAACGATATTCGGTGTAACGGAGTTTCCTCCGGACTGCTCGTGCCTTTCACTCAGTTGGTACGCCAGGGTCAAAAACGATCAGTGGACCTCAGTTCACAGGGCAGAACAACATCAAAGTGGAAGGTCAAGAAATAATTCTACAGAATGTAGTTTGATCAGAAGATAATATATTGTCTCGTTAACCTTAATCCTATTAATACAAGAAATGCTTAACTACCGCACGCGAAGGATGCCGAATATAGACGATCCGTCAATGATCAGTCGAAGAAGGGGACGTCATCCCACGTGCGGGGTTGGTCACGTTAGGGAGGATCCTTAGTACCGCGTGTCACCGTACTAGGAAGTAGGAGGCAGAGGTACCGCGTGCCACCGTACCGCTACCAGGATGGGCCGAGCGGAAGTTCCCGAGTACCGCGTGCCACCGAACTCGAGAGTAGGAAGCAGAAGTACTGCGTGTCACCGTACCGCTAACAGGATGGGCTGTGCGGAAGATCCCGAGTACCGCGTGCCACCGCACTCGAGAGTAGGAAGCAGAAGTACCGCGTGTCACCGTACCGCTACCAGGATGGGCTGGGCGGAGATCAGGGCAATAAACGCGAGATCCCAGATATCTGAGTGGACTGGCTTTCGGATGGGGCCAGGGCAATAAACCCGTAGTCCCAGAAGGAGAGCGGAAGGTTATCGGTCGGAATAGGTCGGAAGGATAGTGCCTAGTACCGCGAGTCACCGTACTGAGTGAGGAAGGCCCGCGTGTCACGGGCCGGGAAGAAGTGTCGTCCTAGCGTCGCGTACCGCCTTTTGTACCCGCTTGCGGCGAGCCGCCTGCCGTCACGATTGCGCGCGACGACGGAAGAAAAAGGCGCCGCCTATACAAAGCGAGTTGATGCGAGCGCCGGACGTTCGGAGGCGACGTTATATCCGCTCGTTATGCCATGCAATTAGAAACCTTGTTTCACTCCCTACTTACTTCGCGCAGAAAAAAAAACTCTGCCTTAGGGTGACTAAAGAAGAAACTATTTATTTATTTTTTTTGTTTTTATTTTAACAATCCGCGCAGTGAATAATAAAATAACCCGGCGCGGTAGATCACTAAACGGAAACTTTTTCCGGCGTGGTTGGATTATACCACTTCGCAACAAATTCTTATGCGGCATTCTCGACGCGAGTCGTTACAAAAAAAAGGAAAATAGAATTTAACGGTATAACTTAATCTAAGGATACATGTAAATATTATTTAAAAATATTTTTCGGTGCATGGAAAGTTACCCGCCCTAGGGAGCCGTCTGCTTTCCATCGGGCGCGGTAGAACCCGGAGGGCGCATGGTGCGTCCACTTCCTGAAGCGAAGAATGGCTGTAACGGGTACCTGGACCTGGTACGGCCCCATCTGGATCGTCTGCGACTGCGCTGGCGGTAGGGACGGGACCATAGCCCGCGAGGTTGAAGAGTCGTTCGTGGAGACTGCTATGGCTGCTTCCGTTAGTTCCGGTGGTAGTGGTTCGTTGGAGGCTTGTCGTCGTTGATGCACCGGCACCCCTTTGAATCGCCCTGGGCGATCGCTGCTGCTGCTGCTGCTGTCGCGTCGTCTTGGGGCTCGCTGGGAGCGGTATTGACTCCGGAAAGTGTGGGGATTGGACGGAACTCTTTCCTTTCGTCTGTCGCCTTGCCTGGCGCTTTCTTTGGTGGTTTCGGCTGGTTTCTTCGGAGTCCTGGAGGAGCGGGATGACTTCGGTTTCGGCTCGTCGTCTTTTTTGGAAGGAGCCTTCCGGACGAGAGAGTCGTGGGCCTTGACGAATTCGTCGAGAATATGCTCTCGGGTGGACTTGCGGTTTTCCCCTGGTGGCTTGAGCGGGGGTAGCGAAATCACCGACTTGAGGCGAGGCATCTTCAATGACCTCGATGTCTGGCTGTCCTTGTGCCCGGAGTGTTCCGTCGTCTTCGGTAAGGGTGGTTCCTTTAGTTGAGGCAACCTCGTAGTTGGCGGACGTTGTGGACGCGTGGGTTTTCGGCTGCAAGCGGCTACTGTGAAGAGATCCATGCTGGACGGTGGATCGGGACTGAATGTCTTGATTCGGTATCGGTGGGAGCTCACGGCTTTGAAGCGTCGGTTTGGGGATAACCCCCTTCCGTGGTCGCAGATGGTAGCGATTGGTTGGAGGCGGGGCTTCCTCCTTGCTGGCGGTTGGCTCACAGGATGGGTTCTCCTTTTCTCTCCCTGGTTTCAAATCGGAGATATGGATTCGTTTGAAGATTTTTCCGGCGGCACTTCGGAGGTTAAACATGACTGGAGAAGGGATACCAATGACGGTGTGGGGGCCGCTGAATTTGGGACATAAAGCGGCACTTCGGAACTCGGCTTTTTTCGAAAGTGTTCTCGCTCGCGTCCACACTTGATCTCCAATCCGTGGTACCCAAGATCGGTGTCGTTTGTTATAATGCTTCTCTTGGCGAGAAAATGCATGGGTCAGATTAATTCGAACCAACTCGATGCAATCTTTCAGCTGTGGTATCCGGTTGTTGGAGGGGTCGTGGAGTGGCGCCTGATAATGCTCTCCCGGCATCCTTATTTCCTGTCCATGGTTGAGGAAGTATGGGGTGAATCCAGTGGCTTCGTGAACCGCTGAATTATAGGCTGTTTGCAATTCTGCCAAGTTATCGGCCCATTCCCGTTGCGACTGTGAGATGAATTGTGTCATCATGGTTTTTACAACCCTGTTCGTCCGTTCTGCCGGATTGCACTGGCGTGTATATGGTGGGGTAAAGCGGTGCTCTGTACCGCACTTCTCTAACATCTGTTTACAGTCGTCTGAGATATACTGGGTGCCGTTATCGCTGGTGAGGACCTGAGGAGCTCCAAACCGCAACAGGTTTTGGTAGATCTCTCTAGTGACAAGTTCGGAAGTAGCTTGTCGAAGCGGGCGAATTTCCAACCATTTGGTGAAGCGATCTTGAAAGGTTAACACCCATCTGTAACCGCGTGAGGACCTAGGTAATGGCCCTATAAGGTCGGTTGACACATGCTCCCACGGCCTTTGGACTGGAGTGGCATGTAGCGTTCCCGGAGTCGCTTGCTGAGACGGTTTAAAGGAAAGGCAGTTAGTGCAACTGCGCACGTAACGAGAAATGTCGCGCGTCATACCCGGCCAGTAATACCTTTGATAGGCTCGTAGTAGGGTTTTGGTATACCCCAGATGACCTGCCGTGGGGGCGTCGTGACATTCTTGCAGGATCTGACTCCTTTGATCCTTGGGGATACATTGTTTCCATCGCCTACTGTCGTCGTGGCAGAGTGAGTGCGGCATGTTTCGGTATAACTGCCCGTTTTGAATGCGGAAGTCGGGGTGGTCGGTCGCGTTAGCTTGCACATCTTGAAGCTTCAGTTGGTACCAATCGGAATCGTTGGTTACGGTACAGATAAATCCTAGAGGGTTTCGTGAAAGTGCGTCCGCCACGTGATTGGAGGCGCCGGTCCGGTAATGTACTTGGAAGGTGTACTGCTGCAGCTCCAGAGCCCAGCGGGCTAGACGGCCGGATGGATTGTCTAGGCGATCTAACCATTGGAGTGCCTGATGGTCAGTATAGACGTGGAAGAAATATCCTTCCAGATACGGCCTCATCTGCCGGATGCCCCATACCACTGCCAAGCATTCCTTTTCGGTTGGGCTGTAACGGCATTCTGCCCCTTGAAGGGTTCGGGAAGCGTAGGCGATGACCTTCTCTCCGTCCTCGTCCTGTTGAGTCAGGACACACCCAAGTCCGTAGTCTGACGCATCGGTTTGCACGGAAAATTCTTTGGTAAAATCGGGACTGGTGAGAATGGGTGCCTCAGTTAGGCGAGTTTTGAGCACCAAGAAGGCTTCTTCTTGATCTGGGCCCCAGTTCCAAGGGGTATCTTTACTCAATAGTTTGGTAAGAGGCTTGGCGATTGAGGAGAAATGGGGGATAAAGCGGCGGTACCAGGATACCATCCCTAAAAACTGGCGCACTCCTTCAATTCTGGTAGGAGCGGGGAAGCTGACGACAGCTTCGACCTTGTCAGGATCAGTGTGGATACCTCCATCTTGTGCAATGTGTCCTAGGTACTTCAAGGAGTTCTGGCCGAACTGGCATTTCTGGGGGTTTATAGTTAACCCGACAAAGCGTAAGCGTCTAAACACCTCACGGAGGTGATTCTCGTGTTCGGTTAAATTTCGGCTAAAGACAATAATGTCGTCTAAATAGCACATTGCAAATGATTCGATGTCGGGCCCCAAAATTCCGTCGAGCATCCTTTGAAAAGTGGCGGGAGCTGAATGCAGTCCGAAAGGCATAACTCGGAACTGCATAAGACCACGCTCCGGAACGGTAAATACGGTTAACGGTCGGCTTTCAGGAGACAACGGAACTTGCCAGTAACCGTTGCGGAGGTCGAGGTTGGTCAGAAACTTGGCACCCGTGAGCCTAGCTAGCGTTGCCTGAATGAACGGAAGCGGGTAGGCATCCCTCTCCGTGACTTCGTTGAGGCGGCGGAAGTCGATACAGAACCTCGGTTCTCCTGATTTTTTCCGTGCCAGTACTATGGGGGAGCTCCAAGGACTCGAGGAGGGTTCGATGATGCCACTTTCTTCCATCTTCTGCACTTCTTGATCGATGAGGCGCTGCATGGCCGGATTGCGAGGACGATATCGTTGTTTTATCGGTTCGATTTTCGGTTTGAGGCGGATTACGTGTTCCGCCGAGGAAGTAAGCCCGATAGTGTCAGGAAATTTCTTCAGTTCTTGGCCCAGAAATTTTTCGAAAGCAACTTTCGGATCTTCGGGTATGGTTACGGCCTAGATGTATCCACAAATAAAAGGCACTTCCTCAATCTGCGGGGGTGTCTCGCCCAAAAGATTCTGAGGTATCGTCAACCTGACATCGAGGATTTTTAATAAGTCAACCCCGAACAATAGATCGCACTCTAAGCCAGGCAATACTGCACATCGATGCGAGAGAGTCCGGTGTCCCACTTGGAGTGGTAGGTCGACCTCTTTAGAGATACTTAAGGTGGATCCGTTGGCTAATCGTGCGCTTGAACGGGTAGCTTCAAGCTTTAAGCCTTTACGCTGACATTCATCGGCCAACCGTGGGCTTAAATACGAGTGGGCGGCTCCGGTATCTATCAAGGCTTGATACGGAGTACCCAAAACGTTGACGCCCAATTGTGGGCGTTTTCCATGTATGAGTTCTGGTACACACACTTTACCGTGCCCGTGCATTTTGCGGCAACAGTCGCGAGATAGTACCCCTTCCTTGCCTCATTGCGAACAGAGTAGTTTCTGAGGGTTAGGGCACGTCCTGCTGCGATGGCCGGATTGGCCGCAGTTCCAGCACATTGTTGCAGGATCCCAATGGCCTGGCATGGCAGGTATCTTTTTGTTCGGCGGAGTCGGTCGGTTACTGGTTTGATCCATCGGCGAGACGGCTTTGATTGGTCGACGGGGTTCGGAGCACTTGATTTCTTCGTATTCCATGGCTAGCCGGTAGAGTTCGTCAACGGTGGTGATGCCGGGATTGCGCACGTATAACTTATACGCGTGGTTCATATTTTTATATATGAGCTGGACCTGTGCATTTAAGGTGAAGGTCCCGGCGCGTCGCATCATTGTTTGCAATTCGTTGCAATAAGTCCGGAAGTTTTCTCCGGTCTTCTGTTTCCGGTTTCGCGCTGCGTCATCCCACTGGTCGCGGATTTGAGGGTCTTCATAACAATTTATGAGGGCCGTGGAGAATTCGGTCCAGGTTGGCCATCGACCTCGATTGTTTCTATACCATAACAGGGGTTCACCTCTGAGTAGTTCCGGGAGTCCAGAGAAAAGCTGTACGGGGGTTAAATTATAAGCCTCCCGAAGCTCTTCTACCCTCTCGACGAATGAGGTCGGGTCCTTTCCGGTGAAATGACACCCCCAGCGTCGTATTTTATCGATCGCTGGTACGGGTGTCCCGTGGCAAGTCGGACTCGAAGTTGAGGCCACTAACGTTGACATCCGTGGTTGGGCTGCATTGCTTACCGTCGGAGGCGGGGTACAGGTCGGTTGGGTATTTGTCCAGGCGGGCCAGACAAATGGGTCGGTAGAAGGATTACCAGTAGTGGTAGGGTTCGTAATACCCGTAGTGGTCGTGGTCGTCTCAGCGTTCGTGATACCAGCCGTGGTAATTGTCGTCTCAGAGTTCGTGGCACCCACGAAGGAGTCGTCGGTAAGGTTCGACATGTCCGTTTCGTTCCAGTCTGTAGTGGCCTGGTCCAGTATTATCTGTACGCCCGCGGGGTCATGTCGACTAGCGTTACGTAATCGACTTCTTAGTTCGTTCAAGGAACCTTCCGAGTCGATAAATAATTTTTGTAAAATTTTCTGTATACTCTCTTTTGATAGTCTGTTTACCCATGATAGACTACCTTCCATCTTGGTCGTCTGTCCGCAAACTGAGGACGAAGAGAAAAAAAAGACTTATTAAAGTCCCTGTTCGGGCGCCGAACAACATCAAAGTGGAAGGTCAAGAAATAATTCTACAGAATGTAGTTTGATCAGAAGATAATATATTGTCTCGTTAACCTTAATCCTATTAATACAAGAAATGCTTAACTACCGCACGCGAAGGATGCCGAATATAGACGTTCCGTCTATGATCAGTCGAAGAAGGGGACGTCGTCCCACGTGCGGGGTTGGTCACGTTAGGGAGGATCCTTAGTACCGCGTGTCACCGTACTAGGAAGTAGAAGGCAGAGGTACCGCGTGCCACCGTACCGCTACCAGGATGGGCCGAGCGGAAGTTCCCGAGTACCGCGTGCCACCGAACTCGAGAGTAGGAAGCAGAAGTACCGCGTGTCACCGTACCGCTACCAGGATGGGCTGAGCGGAAGATCCCGAGTACCGCGTGCCACCGCACTCGAGAGTAGGAAGCAGAAGTACCGCGTGTCACCGTACCGCTACCAGGATGGGCTGAGCGGAAGATCCCGAGTACCGCGTGCCATCGCACTCGAGAGTAGGAAGCAGAAGTACCGCGTGTCACCGTACCGCTACCAGGATGGGCTGAGCGGAAGATCCCGAGTACCGCGTGCCACCGCACTCGAGAGTAGGAAGCAGAAGTACCGCGTGTCACCGTACCGCTACCAGGATGGGCTGGGCGGAGATCAGGGCAATAAACCCGAGATCCCAGATATCTGAGTGGACTGGCTTTCGGATTGGGCCAGGGCAATAAACCCGTAGTCCCAGAAGGAGAGCGGAAGGTTATCGGTCGGAATAGGTCGGAATAGGTCGGAAGGGTAGTGCCTAGTACCGCGAGTCACCGTACTGAGTGAGGAAGGCCCGCGTGTCACGGGCCGGGAAGAAGTGTCGTCCTAGCATCGCGTACCGACTTTTGTACCCGCTTGCGGCGAGCCGCCTGCCGTCACGATTGCGCGCGACGACGGAAGAAAAAGGCGCCGCCTACACAAAGCGAGTTGATGCGAGCGCCGGACGTTCGGAGGCGACGTCATATCCGCTCGTTATGCCGCGCAATTAGAAACCTTGTTTCATCGGTATTCCTTCAATTTTCAGGTAGCTGATTGTAAATGCGATGCTACCCGCATGGACAAAAATATTTGTAAAGGATTATGTAAAAATTGAAGCTAATTGTATGCCACATATATTTATTTATTATTTTAACGGGCGGAATCGCCCTTTTACATAGTCTTTTCATACATATTGAATTGTAATGTTTGCGAGAGCTGCCGACCGACTTAAGAAGATGGCGCCATACTTCACATTTGTGTATGAAATTTAGGAACTGCAGAAACCTACACCAAGTACAGCAGGGGTCATGAGTCGATTTCCGCCCGATAAACAATATTTTCGAAACGTAAACAAACAACGTGGCTCGTCTTACCAATAGCGAGCTGCTGCTTGAAAACGAAATCGAAAAATTGTTCACCAGACGGGGATCGAACTCACGACCTGCGACTTCGTAATCCAGTGCGTTTACCGTCTGAGCCACGAAGCCGATGTTATATATAAGTATTTATTATAAGGAAAAACACAGGAAATTGAAACAATTTAGATTAATGGTCATAAATGAATTATTAGCAAAAACTGTATTCATAAAAAATATCGAAAACCTTTATGAAGAGGAATGAGTTGTCGGAAGCCTCAAGTTTCACTAGAATAACGACAAGCAAATGCAGAACTATTATTATTATGCTACCGAATAAAATGCGAAGGAGATGTGCTCAATGTAGCACTAAAATTAATGAATATAGAACACAATTTATGTGCAAAGTTTTCAATTTTCCGTTATGCTTGGCATTAAAAAAAAATGTTTTATTGCATGTCATAAATGAATAAATAAATAATTATATGATTACATTTAAATATTGAAATTTTTTTTTTACATTGTTAAAATTTAAAAATTTAAAAACTAGAAAAATAAAAAAAAATAAAAAAGGGACTTAAAATAGGACTGAAGAACTTCCACGTAGTGAGTCTTGGATGCCCTGGAAGCTTCTATGAAGTAACGAAGCCCAGCCCTTTCACAGAACTAACCCCGTATTTGTCAGCTATACCAAAAATCTCTATGAAAAATTTTTCAGAAAAAAATAATGGGAGGTTTTCTAAAAACTGCATATATTCGAGAAAAAACTCATTTTTTTAACTTGTTTTGTTAATAGCATAATTGTATTATTATCAATAAAGGGGAAACAATTTTTTTACTGATTATTAGGGTCTATATAAGTAACAGGAAAAAGATTTGATCAAAATGGGTCTTGGATTTCACGAGAAAAACAGCAAAATCTATGTAAATGTAAGTAGGATGACATCTGCCCCACTGAAAGGCTTAAGAATGAAACTATCTACCGATACACATGTCTATTGCAGTCGATTGTTGATACGTAGCCATGGTTCCACTGGCAGGTCCTGTTTAATACGAAATAGTCCACCTCGTTGGATTCCATGCTCTTTACCACAAGAAACGACTGAAGTGTAGCTGGGAACAGCTGGGAACTTGGTGTTTTGACAGCATTTCTACGAAATCCTTGCTGGAAAAAAATGAATTTTTGAAGGCCCCGAAAAATTACTGAAACGTAAGTAATCATTTCTCAAATGTAATGTTCAGCGATCTTCTGAGTATGTTTTTTAATTTACAATAGAATCTGTGTACTTGAATTACGGAAGAAAGGAAACTGAAAACTGATTGGAAGAAAATGTCAGCAAGCGTACTAAGAATGTAAATCTTTTATCCTAATATGATATATTGCAATTATTTCGAGCTCCCAAGTTCTTCGAGCTTTATCTATTTGTACCTCTTGTAGCATTCCCTGTCATGGTAATCCTGACAATCGAAGGTAGAATATAAATACATTAGGAGACACTTTCATTATGAATAGTTGCGTATCACAATTTTATCGCAAGTGCACTTCATGCTTGAAATTATAGAAAATATTTAAAAAAATGCAAATAGACAAAGATGGAAGAATTTCGGAGCTTGAAGTAACAGCAGAATATATCATTTTCACGTTAAAAGCCTTCAATTCTTAATGCGATAATTAGAAGTAAGACATGCTTCTAATCGGGTTTTCCTCGTTTAGGAGCTACTAAGACTGCAGCCTTAGCCCGCACGACCATCACGCCGACTGCGGCAGTAATTACTTCCAAATCACAAGTGAAAATTGACAGTTGTCGAATTCTCACGTTCGAAACAATAATTTAGAAATAATTAATTTAGTTAACATTTATTTTTCAAATTAAATAAAAAATTATTTTGTAAAGTAGAAAGAATTTAATTTACGTTTAAAAATATTTCATTTCGATTAACCCGTTTTGTCCCAAAATGACATAATTTGTCGGCGGTTTTCGTCCATCGTAAGCTTATGGATATCTTTGAGATATTATTAAGAAATTTAGGTTTCATATAGTTTTTTGGTATGCCCTTTACGAATCTGAAGTCCGTTTTTCGATATCACATTCCTTTTTTTAAATATGGCCACTTAAATAAAAGAAAACGTGGAAAATAGCGAAAACATTTTCATTAAACTGCAATTTTTATTGTGAAGGAGTTCCGGGATCGTATCAGGTCTCAAAATCCTGTGGCGTAATGAGTTTTACTAAAAGTTGGTCAATATTATGATATAAATTATAAAATGGCGCCCTTAAAATGGCGCTATTTAAATCTGTTATTAAATTTTGGAAATTCAAAATGGCCGATTTAATATGACTTTGAAAACATCTATATACTAAACACTAGACAATTTTTTGTTTAATTTCGGTTATCCATATTGGATTCGCCATTTTCAATTTCCAAACTTTAACAACGGATTTGTATTTAGCAAGCTGAAGAATAATCTAGAAAAACATCTTCATCAAAATACACGACAAGATACCAGAAATATTTTAATAAGTCGCAGATAACAAGAAAAATCCCAAGCAATAACGCCGTTGTGAGGACGCCATTTTGGAATTTAAATCTTAATATTGACCAACGTTTAGCAAAACTCATTATGCCACAGGATTCTAAAGCCTGACATGATCCCGGAACTCCTTCACAATAAAAATTGTAGTTTACTGAAAATGTTTTGAAAACCTTAATTTCATAACAATATCTCAAAGATATCCATAAACTTACGGAGGATGAAAACCGCTGACAAATTTTGCCGTTTTTGGATAAAACGGGTTAATACAGCTTTATTTATAAAAGTAGGATTTTTCCTGATAAACAACAAAAATTAATCCAATCTTCATTTTGAATTTCGCGCGTAGATTTATTCCAAAATCATAACAGAAAAGAAAATTCAGGATCGAGCTTACATCGGGAACCACATATTATATTTATGCTATTTATAGATATAGGAATTTGCAGAAGGATACGTGCGGAAAAGTTTCTTTTAACAGCGTCAGTAGAGCTCTCACAGGCACGCCGACTTTGATAATATGAGAGCGGTAGGGAAATCACACAGGAACGTCGACTTTTCTAGTGAGGGCGGTGGAGAAATTACATGGATGAGCCGCGTTTGCATGTGAATTCTCCACGGTTAGTCCGCGGGAAGCATGAAAAGGGTAGAAAATCTCCGTGGCCGGAACGCGGCGGGGGTGCAAATTCTCCGCCGTATCGGCAACTCTGATTAAACATTCTTAATCATGCTTAGTGCAAGGTTTGAAATTAACCCACACTGTCGAATAATATCTTGAAATCTTTATTTTTTGTCTACTACAACTTCTAAATATATTTTTATCGATCATCTCTATGGTACGTTCACATAACAAAAGTGAATATTTCATCAAATTTAGTCACATGTTTCTATTTTCTTTCCATTTTGCAGCTATCAATGACACGCCCTTCTGATACAGCTACATCAATATAAGAACTAAATACTCCAATTAGATTTTCAATAACTCTTTTTATACAAATATTTTCACTATTGTATTTCTGAGTAACATGCCGTGAACTGCAAGATTTTTCTCTAGACTAAAATTATTATTTGCTGCTTGAAAACGAAATCGAAAAATTGTTCACCGGACGGGGATCGAACTCACGACCTACGCCTTCGTAGTCCAGCGCGTTAACCGCCTGAGCCACAAAGCCGTTTAGTAATATTTTCCAGGAAAAATATTTCGGAAAAAAGACCTTTTTGACAGAAACAATTTTTTGGTTACTCTGAACATTTGAAATAATTTCAGTGTAAAAACAAATGGATTAATTCCTCCATTCAAAGAATTGAGACATGTTATAAATATATATTACCCATCTATGATTATTTATAAACCAAATTCAAAATATTTTTACCAGGGTCAACGGCGAGGACGAGTACATGACCCCATTTTTTTAAATGTATTTTATTCATTTTTTTGCATTTTTAGATTTTGTATATTTTTTTTTTCTTGTTAAGATTTGTGTATTTCTTCTGTTTTTTACTTATCGAAATCTTGAGGCATTCTCGATTGCATTATTAATAAGCTTTTGGCATCGTCAGATAGTTCTTTAAAATTAATTAAGTTAAAACTTGTCCGCCATATTGGATCCGCCATTTTGAATTTTGTTGGTTTAAAAATTTAGGCAGGGAGACGTCAAAATACAATCTATAATGAGTATGTCAAAAAAATTTGCTTTGATTCCTTAATTTTCGACCTTCTGGAGCGACTTTTGAAAAAATAATTCATCGAAAACTCTTCAATTGACCATTGTGCGACGTCGGGGCTTTGGAGCGCAAATCCTCCCGATCACAGCTGAAAGCAGCCAATACTTCGGCAATAACTCTCGCTAAATTCTACAAAACCCATGTTATCGACAGTTGGCGGTGTGGCCAAAAAGGTCACTCTGGTAAGTACTGCCGAAATACTCCTGTGCTATTCTGTTCAAGGCGCAAACAACCCGGCATTCTCTCCCGAGACTGCCCTTGTCCTCAGCAAGGTAAACATCGGACGAGAACTCCACCTATTACAGCAATGGTCACCCATATCACCAATGTCACGAACGAGATGGCTAAACGACTTCCAGCCCCGCCGTCGCGGCCAACGATCCTACCGTCGGGATTCGCGACCATCTCAAGAGTCGGATTACCGACTACAGCGATCAGTTTTCATCTGCGGACGCGTCTGCAATTTCCTACTAGACACGGGTGATATGGTCTCCTATGTCAGTCCGTAAACCGCCCGTAGGTGCCAACAGTCAGGCAAAGCCCTCTTCCCAAGCACAACGCTCGGTTGGCCGATGGAACCGGCATTCGCATCGAAGGACATCCGGACACTACCATCGGTATCGGAGGAAGAGAGCTAAACACAGACTCTTCATCTTACTAGGCATGCAACACGACGTACTGGTGGGAATATACATCTTAAAATTGCTGGATATCTCTCTAACGCACCCAAGTTGTCCGAGATCGCCAGTATCAAAAAAGCAAGCTGCACGCAATCCTCTAAAAAGAACTCTCGCTCTTCGACACAGTTCAAGGTCCAACACCGCTGGTTAATCACTGCATCTGAATCAAACCCGGCGTCGTCCCGATCAAACAACGTTATCGACCAAGAAATCCTGCGATACATGGTGTAGGTTTATGTAGTGATTTTAAAAAATGGGATATATGAGGATATTGTTAAATTTTAAAGAAACGTAATGAATCTTAAATTATATGAACTGAAGAATAATAGCTAACACAGTAATGGTTATCATTAATTTTACACATAATCTAATTATCTATCTGGACACGACGCTCTATCTTCTCCACTCCTATTCGCTGCCTTTGTCGTCTCTGCTTCTCTCTCTTACGCTGCGTGGCAATTTTTTCCGTGGACAGGAAATGAGTATGATGTGCTATTTCCAGCTGATTGGCTGAATTAGAAGTCAGCTACCATTTAGCAGCGTTCTCGGGAATAACGACTTGCTTTAGTTCGCTCGTTTCTGGAAACAAGACCTCGGCTCTATAATCAGAATAGACTGAGAGTCAGAATCAGCAAATTCCAAGTTGATCTGTTCTATTGCAGCGTGGAACATGTACTGCACTAAGTCCATCAACGGCCGGTGAGTCAAGTCTCTTTTTGCTTGTCGAAGGCGTGCTCGGGATCTCTCTCGTACTTCGACTCGGGTTAAGTCTGCGTTGGTTTTTGGACTGCTATTATCTCTTAGGACTTCCGTTTCGTATGAAATTGTTTCCTTCGTTCTGTTGTGCTGCTGAATAAGGAATGTGTCGACCTTGCATCTTGTTAGTATCCTTTTTAGCATCCTGTATTTGCGTTTATTGGTGTACCGCGCGAACCAATCAAAAACTTCGGAGATTACAGAAAGTTTTGCCTTACCAACATCGTAAAATTAAGAATTTAAAAAACGACCCTCTTACTCGAAAACTATTGCTTGCTATTGCTCTACGCCGAAACCAATCGATAATGTGCGTAGTGAAACCGTTTACAAAATACAATACGTTGATACTAGAGTAAAATAAAACTGATGACGACTACGACGATATAATATTGCTGCTGCTCCCAAATAACTTTGGTGTTTTTCGCTCCGAAATTATATTGGAACTTTCCATTCAACTCTCGTATAAAGCGACATGCTGCACGTCTTCCAATCACACGTCTTGAACAGAATTAGTTTACGAATTATTTTTTGGAGGTCGCAATAACCTAAGGCCATATAGCGACTTCGCGGAAAATAAACAAAAATAAACAAGCGCAAGTAAACAAAAATATTATCGAACTAATATTGTTTATAGAATATTTTGAATATCACCAGCTATTTCATAGCTAATGCTTCTACCAATAATCAATATAAAACAATTTCGAAGGCCTTAATAACTAAAAATTACTTTATATGAAAACAGATTGTCTCCATTACTTAATTTTACATGAATATCTCACCAGAGATTTCATTTTTTTTTCTTTTTACTCTCATTTTATTTACAATCTGTCTATTAAGACATTAAGCAAATTTTATATAAAATTACAATAACTTGATAGCATTTTGCCCATTGGTAAATGCTGTATATAATCTTGATAGGCAATGTGGTTTAAACATATAAATTGAGTAATATCAATACGTAAGGGAAATTAATAACTATATATATCTTCATGCTTAATTATGTGTGTATGTATGTTTGAATCACTTCACAATTTCGTTGTAATACTTTTATATTTTTTGAGTCTTGAGTTGGCTCGAATGTTTTCTTGTAGTTTAGCAGCAAGATTATTAGGATATTGAGTCAGTCTATTTTTATACCTTCTGTAGTGAGTTTTTATTTCCTCCACAATCTTTTCTAATTATTTCATTTGGTACAAACCATATTGGTTTTCTCAGGATTTTAGACTGAAACCTCTCTATTATTTCGATATTGCTGGAAGATGCAGCTCCCCATAATTGCACACCGTACATCCAGATAAATTTGAGTATGCTTTTAAATATAAGTATTTTATTTTCCAGAGTTAATTTAGATTTGTTACCTAGCATCCAGTACATATTTGCTAATTTGAGGTTAAGTTGCTTGCGTTTAGCCCACATATGTGATCTCCAGGTTAATCGTCGATCTAGTCTCATACCGAGGTATTTCACTTCATTGCTTTGAGGTATTCTTTTGTTCAATATATAGGGGAGACCGGGGATATGTGGCCACGCTTTTCACATTTTGTTCGATTTCTCGTAAACTGTCCAAGATAATTAGCTCAAAATTGAATGTCATATACTTTAATCCTCCTATTTAAAAGGAGAGCAGTTTCAAACACTTGACTTGTAGTGTTTCGGAGAAATAAGTGTCTATAGGCAACGGTTATAGCGTGGAAAAATAGCCCCAATAGCGGGGTCATTTGTCTACGCTTATGGGGCCTACTGTCCACCTAATAAACTAACAAAAATTGTTATAAATTTTCATGTTTATTGGTAATATTCATATTACAAAACTATACCGAACTATAACATGTGTAAATAACGACGTGATTAAAGCATAACACACGTTTTTAGTCTACTTCGATCGAATAACCTATAAAGGTGACACAACGCGATATAATGTTTAATAGGCATACATAATCTGTATCATAGCCGCCTTATTCGTTAAGTTTTATCTATAAATATAATACAATTAATATTATTTGAAGTTGTATTTATTCATTTACGTTGACAATGCCTTGTAGACACCTAGCGCTTGCACTCTTTTTAGATCGTTAACGCATTACCAAATTTTTATGCAGTGGAATTAAAGTACGAAACTTATCATACCTGTAAAAGAAAGCCTTCTTGATTATTATATGAAATTCATTTGATTTTGCGCTAAAATGTAAATCTATCATGATCTTTACTCACGACGTATAATGTCAATAAATTTTACATCGCAGTTTCAAAAGCTAACCGTACAGTTTCAGTAAGTCGAAATGAAATAAATACCTTAAGTATCGCCTAGTTTTATTGCCGGAAATATTGTGATCGATGTTTTTTAAATTTCAAGTAATTAATATTCAAGATAGATACCTTGTGGACAGATAGCCCACGTAGACATCGAACCCCGGTCTCCCCTACATCGGTGGGCACGTTTTTTTACGGAGTGTGAAGGTGACTTGTGTGGATTTCGATTCATTAATTTTAATTCTCCATTGTTTAAACCAAACACTGATTTTGTCGATATATTTTTGTAGTTTTTCCGTGGCTTTTTCAGGGTTCGAATGACAAAAGAGAAATGCTGTATGATCAGCATACGTAGAACCTTCTTCCATCGTTAGTAAGTCTGCAGTGTATATGAGATACAAGGTAGGGCCCAACACACTACCTTGAGGCATACCAGCATTTATCGAGTGCAAATTAGATACAGTCTCGTTAATTTTCACACAAAATGTCTTATTGATAAGATATGATTTTAGTAGCTTGTAAATGTTCGTTAGAAAATATGTTTTTAATTTATATAACAGGTCTCTATGCCATATCTTATCGAAGGCTTGTTCTATGTCTAGAAAGACTCCAGTACACTATTGTTTCTTTTCGAAATTTTCCAAAATGTTTGTTGTTAGACTGTTTACTTGCTCAACTGTCGCGTGCCCATCCCGAAAGTCAAATTGGTGATCCGGAATCAACTTCTTTGCAGTGATGATTACATTGATTTTGTTTATAAGGAGTTTTTCGTAGATTTTAGACATAATGGGTAATAAACTTATAGGTCTGTATGAGGTTAACAGATGTTGTTTTTTTTCGGCCTTAGAAATTAAGATGATTTGTGCAGTTTGACATTGAGAAGGGAAGTGATGCATTCGAAGCACAGCATTCATTATTATAGTCAATAGACGTATTGCTTTAATTGGCAGCTCTTTAATTAGTTTAACATTTAGGATATCGTACCCGGGAGCCTTTCTGGTCTTGAGAGGTTTAAGTATTTCTTTAATTTCATTTATTTTAACACTAGTTATGGCTGGATTCTTATTATTTGTGCTGGTATTATGGCTGATCATTTCATTTTCTTCTTGCTCAGTTATCTGGCGAGTTGATGGAATGAATACTTGGGATAAGTATTCAGCAAAAGCGTCCACTTTTTCTGATTCGCTTCTAGCCTATTCATCGTTTATTTTCTTGATCGGAGGTATATGTAACGTAGGTTGTTTTATTTTTTTTGTGGATTTCCATAGTGAATATTTAGTGGCTTCAGTGGGAGTCGGATGATCTAGATAATTCTGGATAGTAGAATTTTTTTTCACTAAGTAAATTTTTTAAATCCTTGATGGCCTTATTTAGTAAGGGTTTAGTTGATTTAGATCTAGTAGTCTGCCAGATCTTCCTTAACTGCCTTTCTTCTTTTATCTTTTCAAGTACTTTCTGGGATACCTTATAAGCTCTTTTTCTGGATTCGAAAGGGGGGAGGGGGGTAACAAGTTTGGCCGCATTATGAATAAGAATATTAAAATTTTCAATCCCATCTTCAAGTTCTTGTGGTGATTTTAATGAAACATCGCAAAAAATATTGTCATTTAGGTATGTTTTGTTTATCTCCCAGTTGGTTTTTTTATTATATAAATAGGATGTATTTTGCTGCCTAGTCATTATTTCGTTTAGGCTGATGACAACCGGAGAAAGATCCGAGGACAAATCTAGGAATGATTTAGTGGAGACGTAAGCTGGATTTATACCTTTTGCGATGGCAAAGTCGAGTAAGTCAGGCGTTTCGTTTTTATCAGCAGACCAGTAGGTGAGTTCACCAGTTGAAATTGGAAATAAGTTCCCAATCTGCATTGCTGCGAAAAGTTGTCGACCACGACACGTCGGGGTTGAAGATCTACACCCTCATCAGGGATGTTTCGCATTAAAATCTGCAGCTGCAATAAAACGATGCCCGAGAGTTTCAAAAAACGTTTTAAACATCTCAGCTTTGATATTATGTTTAGGTGGGCAATATATTGCTGCTATTTTTATGGGAACTGCGAAGTCGAGCGTTACACTTGTAGCCTGCAAGTAATCCCTAGAATTTTTGACGTTTTCATACTTTTAAATATTAGACTTAATAATTACTGCAGTTCCACCATGGGCTTTTCCACTAGGGTGTTCAGTATAATAAAATTAATAATTTGGAATTTTTAGATAATTTTTCTTAGTAAAATGAGTCTCGGAAATTAACATAATGTCAATGGTATGCAATCTACAATTATTAGATATTTTTCGCCTGAGTTTGGTAGGATTGTAACTTCATTGTTAGATAGTATTTTCAGAGTGTAGTCATTAGTTGCTATTTTGACAAGCAACGATTTTAAAGGACATATGTTTTCTACCCCACTTACAAATATTGGTGGCGATTTTTTTTTAATACAGTTGCATTTTCGGTGCTGGAATTGATCTCCACTACTTCGTCTCCTTCGTTCTGAAACCATTCTTTTTCGAAACGGCTATTTCGATTTCTCTTTTTATTCATTTTATTCCAGGGTTCATTGTTTGCAATGTTATTTAACCGTGATGGGGTTAAAACTGCTTTATCTCTTGTAGACATGATAATATTTTAATTTAGTCGGTAATAACTGTCAACTTTCATACATAGATAGCGCGCAGTAAATACCTCGTTAATTGTTAATTGTTGCCAGTACACTACCTTACCAGTTGCCTACAAGAGATTTTATTGTTAAATTTTGATGATCATAATTTCTTGCGTGTAAGTTCCTGCGCGTCGCTCTGAAATGGGTGGTTAAACAGGTTAAAGGATAGGAAGGAAAAATTATAATTTTATTAAAATCTATCCGCTCTTCCAGCTTGAACGCTGGGTACATCTAATAGTCGAGTCTGCTGGTGAAGGAGATCCGTTAAGGGGTCAGTCCACTTTGTAACTTTGGAATTTTTAATTTTTTTTTGCATGATTCAAAAAAATATATATCTAGAAATATTGTGTGAGAATTTTAAGAGAATCTGAGTATCCTAACTATATACTTTTTTGACCTGAACATCACTACCTTTTTTCGTCTACATGCGGAATATACCGCGCTCCGTCGAGTCAACTGCCTCCTAATCCCCTCTGTTATTATTGTTTGTGAAACAGCTGCTTCGCATCATAAATTGTACAGGCTTCATATATTTCGAAGTGTATTTAGACTTTCTTGAAATGAAACTATAGTTAAAGGTAAAATTTTGGAGCGAAAGAGAAAGTTAAAATAGCTGTATTGTATTTGAGCGTCAGTGTTCGTTCTAACTGCGCTCCAGTAGCATCGGTCGGAATCATGATAAAAAAGAGAAGCGTTCATCCACGTTGGAGTAAAAAACGAAAATTCACTGGAAATCAACACACGGGTGAAGTTGAAACTCAATCAACTAATGCAAATCAGCCGAGAAACTGAAAAATGCGGTCGATCAAAGTTTCGAAGTGCACACCGATGTAGCTAGTAGTTACTGTATTTTATTTTTTCTCTTTATGTTTTCAACGTTATCGAATTATGTTGTGACAAAGTCACGATATTATCTAACGATATAAAATTGCTAGAATAATAATTATAATTAGGCAATAATAATACGCGTCGTAAGAACGGCAAGTTCTCTCTCGGCAGTGGGAGCGAGAGGCATGCGAGTTGCGCCGGCCCGAGTAGTAGTAAGAGAAGGACGCTCGATCTCTCCCATCGATCGCCGGTTTGTTGTGTCGGCGACGGCGTCTCCCATCGTGCGACGGAGAGACGACGATCGGTGAGCTGACCACGCGTGCGTGTACGTATACTGGCGCTACACACACTAGCGCGGTATATTACGCACCAATGCACTATTCAAAATTTAAAGGAAATTGGCAAGAGAGGTGGAAAATCGTCATCGGTCAGTACCGATGACGATTTTCAAATTTAGTACGTTCGTGACCGCGACATAGTTAGTGAGGAATAGGGAGAAGTAAAGTTTTTTTTGGTGGTACGGATAGTGATTGCGAGAGATAGAGAGAAAAAGAGAGTGGTCGTGGAAGAGAGCGGGGATGGTAGGATGGTACTCTCGGTTCTTAGAGACAGACGCTGAGACCAAAGTACCGCTCGTAAAATTGTTGCGAAAGGGGCAGCCATGGAGTTGGGGAGATGAACAAGAGGAAGCGTTTCAGATTTTAAAGAAACAGCTGATATCCGCCCCTGTGTTAGCTCGCCCGGATTTCAGTAAGCCTTTTACGATTCAATGCGACGCTAGCGGGGTAGCATTGGGGGCAGTATTGACCCAAGAACATGAGGACGGGAAACATCCGATATTAGTTGCGAGTAAGGTGTTAAACCCTGCAGAAAGGAATTACTCCACTTCGGAACGTGAATGTCTAGCGGGATTATGGGCAATTAGGAAGTTGCGTCCGTATGTGGAAGGGTATGAGTTCACGGTAATTACGGACCATAAAGCTCTGACCTGGTTACAAACTCGTCCGGAACCCACAGGCCGCCTAGCCCGTTGGGCGCTGGAATTACAGCAACGGAACTGTAAGATAAAGCACCGCAAGGGGGCGTGGCACTGCGTTCCGGATGCGTTATCGCGTATGCAGGAACAGGATGACGAGAGTATCGCAGCCTTTGAGAGTATAGAGGATGAGGCGTATATAACATTGCGAGATGAAGTTGTAGCACACCCGGCCAAGTACCAGGGCTGGCGAGTTGAAGGACATTTATTATACCGTTGGCGATGTTGCGAGTTACTGGATCCGGTAGAGTGGGAAGAGGAAGGATGGAAGTTGGTTGTGCCTAAAGAATACCGGACTAGGGTGATGGACGAAGCCCACAGAGAGGTTTCCTCCGGTCACCTTGGAATGGAGAAAACGTACGATAGAGTGATTCGGGAATATTACTGGAAGGGCGTTTGGTATGACGTGTATAAGTACGTCAAACAATGTGAGGAGTGCCAACGGTATAAGGTGTCCCAGTTGGGCCCATAGGGATTGATGGGTAAACGAATCGTGGAGCGACCATGGTCGGTGGTCGCCGCTGACATGATGGAATTTCCGCCGAGAAAATCGCAGAACAAATACCTGTTGGTATTCCAGGATTTATTTACCCGCTGGGTCGAATTAAAACCACTGCGTACAGCAGATGGAAAGGCGGTAGCGAGAGCACTAGAGGAGTTAATAGTGTTTCGGTGGGAGACTCCAGAATTCCTTCTCATCGATAATGGTAAGGAATTCGATAATAAAACCGTCCGGGCCGTCCTAGATGAGTTCGGGATACGGCATGTCACCACGCCACCGTATCACCCTCAAGCAAATCAAGTGGAAAGGAGTAACAGGGGTTTTAAACCCACGATAGCGACTTACGTGAAGCAGGATCATAGGGATTGGGATAAGCACCTCCACGAGTTTAGGCATGCCGTAAACACGGCTACTCAATCCACTACCAAAGTGTCTCCAGCATTCTTAAATTTTGGACGACACCCACGTCCAGTGAAAAGCTTGCGCCGAGCAGTAGAAGGAGTCACGCTGAAATTGCAGTTAGACCCTGAGGTTTGGATAGATAGGGTGAAGAGACTGGATGAGTTGCGAGACTTGGTGAGTAGAAACGTAGATAGCGAGCGAGCAAGACAGGAAAGAGCGTATAATCGGGATGAAAGGGTAGCGACATTCCAAGTAGGCGATCAAGTTATGCGACGCACTCATTTCCTTTCGAATGCAGCCCAAGGTTCTCGGCTAAGCTGGCCCCCAAATATGAGGGACCATTTCGTATAGCCGCGGCCCTATCCCCTACTGTCTACCGTCTGGAGATGAGAGATAGTCGCATTAACAACAAGGTTCACGTTTCGGATTTAAAGCGGTATATCCCTCCGCGAAATAACCCTGTTGTTCCGGTGCGGGGAAAGTAGCGAGATAGCGACGTAGGAGGGAGAAGTCTGAAAAGAAATGAAGTGGGGCAAGAATGAATGTGATTTACGTCCTGTCCAGAACCTGTGTTGTCTGTGTCGTCCATTATAAGGAAATAACGAATGCATGCGAAGTAAAGGTTTTTGTTATAGATGGATCTGACGATATTAAACGGTTCTTGGGCAGATGAGTCAGAGGAAGAATGGGTGAGAGAGATGCAGAGAGTGTCTCTGGAAAACCCTGATGAGGCAGCCCAACAGAGCGAGGCGGCCGTACAAGAGTTGACTACGATTCTGGAGGAAATAGCGTCGCGAAGTGAGCCCGAGGGAGAGGTGGCGGAGGCGGTGTATACCGAACCGGAGATTCCGCCGGAGTTGGAGGCTGAACTAGCGCAGCAAAGGGGAGCGGAAGAAATGCACACGCGACCCGATGGTGTGGTCACGGGAAGGCCCATCACCAGGGGATAGGCCCGGCGGATTTGCCACTGGAGGAGTTATGGAGGGAGGAGGTGGATCCGGACTCGCCGCCTCGTCGTCGGCCGCGCCGTAGGTCGCGGTATAACCCCCGCCGACATTGGACGGCGGATGATTATATGGCGGGTCCCGCTCCCCCTTTATCCCCCCCGGAGACTCCCCGGCGACAAACCCCCACCGGACCTCGAATTAGGTCCATTGTAGTGTTGCCTCCTACTCCGGCGGTCTCGCCAACGGTCCCACCCAGTACAGCACTCCGAGTGCCATCATCGGCCAGGGTATCTCCCAGAAGGGAAAACGCGCCGAAACGTGAGGGGGCCATGTTCGGGGGCCTTTGCCCCATCGGCTTTGACCCGCGGGTGGATCCCCTAGGTACGTCTGCTTCAACTGTTGTCAGGGGGGGGGGGGCATGTTCGGCGGGATTGTCCCCGGCCCCAGAGGGCAAGATATTGCCATAACTGTGGTCGACGTGGCGAGGATCTCCGTTCTTGTCCCCGCTGCGCCGCCCCGCACCTGGCGTTCCTTAGGGAATTAAGTGCGAGGGCGACCCCAGTGGAAGCCGAGGTACCGAGGGATCCATCAGGGGTTCGGGATCGAGAACGCCGCGGAAGTCGACAAAGTCGACAGGCTGAACCACGCGGGCTCGATGATGGTACTCGGAAGGACAGTAGTCGAGAGAGATCCCCTCAACCTCCACGGGTCAACAGCCGGTTACGGGAGACCCTCGAGCTGTTGGACCGGATTCGGCACTTGCCCGCAGACACCCATTCACTAATTGTTCGGTCTGTGTTCGGGGGTACCCCCTCCCGACCACTCATCGAACTGGGAGAGGGGTCCGGATAAGTGTCGAATTGGGAGGAAGGGGGGAGGAAGATTAGCGAGACAGTGGGAGAGAGATTAGCGAGACAGTGGGGAGAGATATTAGCGAGAGGAGTAGCGAGAAGGACGATGTGGCGAGCGACGAGACAGAAGAGAGAAAATAGCAGAGGACTGGGAGGTGAGTCGTTGAAAATGAATAATAAACGAAATATCCAAGGGATATTCCGGTTTAGGGGAGGGGATTGTGACAAAGTCACGATATTATCTAACGATATAAAATTGCTAGAATAATAATTATAATTAGGCAATAATAATACGCGTCGTAAGAACGGCAAGTTCTCTCTCGGCAGTGGGATCGAGAGGCATGCGAGTTGCGCCGGCCCGAGTAGTAGTAAGAGAAGGACGCTCGATCTCTCCCGTCGATCGCCGGTTTGTTGTGTCGGCGACGGCGTCTCCCATCGTGCGACGGAGAGGCGACGATCGGCGAGCTGACCACGCGTGTGTGTACGTATACAGGCGCTACACACACTAGCGCGGTATATTACGCACCAATGCACTATTCAAAATTTAAAGGAAATTGGCAAGAGAGGTGGAAAATCGTCATCGGTCAGTACCGATGACGATTTTCAAATTTAGTACGTTCGTGACCGCGACATAGTTAGTGAGAAATAGGGAGAAGTAACGTTTTTTTTGGTGGTACGGATAGTGATTGCGAGAGATAGAGAGAAAAAGTGAGTGGTCGTGGAAGAGAGAGAGAGAGAGTCATATAGAGAGATAGAGAGAATAGGAGCAGTGGGTAAAAGGAGTGGTGATAAAGAGGGATGGAAACTAAGGTAAGTTGGCATAGCCCAAAAGTACTATGATTTTTTTTTGTTAATGAAATTTCAGATTAACAATTCGGACCGGAAGTGGCGAGAGAGAGAGACGGGAGACACGTGAGATTTCTTTTGGTTATCTGTTGGATTATAAAGGTGACGAGGTAGTGTACCGGAAGTGGCGAATAGCGAGTCGAAGTAGTAAAATCGTTTTAATTCGTGAGTGGATCGATGGTGGTGAAGAAAAATAGAAGGATCGTTTTTTTGGTTGTGGTTTATTATTAGAGTATCGAGTCAGACCGGAAGTAGCGAGAAACCGGAAGTGGGAGTGAGGGGCTGACGTGGGTCGCGAAGAAGATAGCGAGGAAGTGTGGAAAAATAAAAATCAACCAGTCCAGCGGAAATCGCATTTTTGGGTCGCGTCCTATAAATAAAATTTTTGTGCAGTTTAGTTGTACGTGTGGTGAAAAGTACATTGACACAGGGCCACAAAATGAAGGGGGGGGGGGGGGGGGTCCAGACGAGAGAAGTACACTAGTTGATTCTTATAGATTTTTCGGTGCTGAAAACGCATCCGACCTCAAAATTTGCCTATCACGTCAGGATTTTGTACAATTTCGGGTTAAATAGGCAAATAATGCACTTTTTGGCAACATTTGCGGTTAATTTCCAGTAACCACAAATTTTATTTCAGAAATCCTTCAGAGGCATCCAAAAGTATAAGAAAAGACCTTTTAAATGCATTTTTGGAATTATCCCAACGATTTTTTTGGGTAAGTTATGATGTTTTGAAGTTGCGCTCTGAGCGTCCTGTTCACAAACTGTTCAATAGGCGAATGCAGGCGTAGCCGCGTTAAGATTCACTGTCCATTTTAAATTGCTTGTCTCAGACAAAGAATAATCTATTGTTTTCTTCTTTCCCAACAATATTTTTTTTTTTAAGTTTAAGGTCACAGAAATTGTTAAGAAGCATTATTTATTTGATAACAAATTAATAACAATATTTTTCCGCGTCAAAAGGATTGGAGTTTAGTTAGTAATCAATTTTTACTACAAGTGGTAAATCTTCTCATTATTTTGATTTTTTGTATATTACATAAAAAATAGCTGTTTTGTTTTGATCTCATTTATTACAAAAGAATTTTGAAGTGAGTTTAGCGTTATCCATCCTGCACCACGTGGAGGTACCATTTCGTTACAGGACTAACCCATCATTAGGATGGGGGCACCGACACCAGGAATCTATTTAATTTAAATATTTCTAATTAAAGGACTTACCCAGGCAACTCTAGCCAAGTTACAGGGGGCCCGTTTCTTTACATCCCTAGATTTGAAGGAACGCTTCTGGCAAGTACCGCTCACCGCCTAAAGCCGGCCAATCACCTTCTTCACCGTACCTAGTCGCGGTCTCATGAAATTTAGAGTTATACTGTTCATGTTGCATTCCGCGCCCGCCACCTTCCAGCGCCTTCTCGACAGGGTACCTACGACAAGGCGAAAAGCCATGTCTTCTGTTATGTGGACGACATCATAATCGCCAATGCTACCCTGGAAGATCATCTCCGTCACCTCGCCGAAGTCTTCAAACGTCTTCGTGCAGTCCGTTTACGGCTCAACCCGCAAAATGTCACTTCGGCTACCAGTGTTTGAAATATCTGGGATACGTTGTGAACGAGGACGGGGCGAGTACCGGTCCCACCAAAACGAGCGCCGTGTCCGATATGCGTCACCACGCGATGTTCACGAGGTGCGTCAATTCGTGGGCTTAGCTTCCTGGTACCGCCGATCCATCCCTAACTTTTCCGAAATTTCCCGTCCGATGACTAAATTACTGCGCAAACAGACGAAGTGGGACTGGAACTCCAAAACCGAAGCATCTTTCCAAGAATTGAAAAAAAAAGACTTACGAAGACTATCACTGCAGACCGGAACCTCCAAGGAATTCTCCTGGCTGCAGCACCTGCAGACAAACATCCGTCAATCGCCCACTGAACTCCCCGACTATCAAGAATATCGAGGACTTCTCCGTAACAGATTGCATCCAGGGATTCTTCCTCCGGCACGAAGCACCCAAGAGCATCGATCACCAACAACGACAAACTATTTGAGAGCAAGGAACACCGTCTTCTCCCACAGCAGAGTGGCGTAGACCATCGCCTGACGCCACCTAACTCTCCATAATGCAACCCGGTGGAGCGTACGCATTGAGTGGTGAAGATCATGATCTCCGAGTTCGTCGGAAGAATGCACCGGCGCTGGGACGAAAAACTTGCCGAACTCAACTCTCCTACAACACCGCTGTGCACGACGCTTTTAAGTACTCTGCAGTCTTTATGACCATTGGGCGAGAACTCCGTATCCCTGGTTGAAAAATACCGGATGACTCGGATGAACCACCAACGTTACAGGAACGCCTAGATCAGCTGAGTTACTGCCATTACATTGTTCGGTACAAACATGCTCAGGCATTCCGCCAACAAGAGAAGCACTAAAACCTCAGACACCACGAATGGCAACCCTGCGTTGACGACATCGTCTGGAAGCGGGACCGACGTCTTTCAGACGAAGGGGGCTTTACTGCAGCAAAACTACTTCCTCGCTACGCCGGCCTTATTGGGTGGTTGCCCGCCATTCTCCGGTCATTGTGAACTTACGAGATTAACAGGATTGGCTGATCCCGAACGTACACATAGCAGACTTGAAGCTTGACCAATCACCGCAGGAGTCTCCCAGTCTCTCCGGCCCTATAAAGGATGCCGCACCGATCAAGCCCGCACATTCCACCGATAGCCGTTATCCCGGAAGAATTCGAGGAGCTCTGGATTAACATGGCGATAGTTTTCGTGCGCAAAATTACCCGTCCATCTCGGGTTCCACGACAACGGTAATTCAACAACGGAAAACGCAACCACCGCTAAGGTACGCCGACGACACCCTGGCGAACAGTCCATCGATGCGGTTCGGGACAAAGCACACCTTAGGTCACGATGTCGATGCGCTCCAGCACGCTCTGAACGAAACGAAGCCCCCGTTCCCGTCAACATACCGACCATCGGCATTACTATTCAGAAGTAATAATATTATACCTAAACATGTTAACATATTTAATAAAATAAATTGACTTTTTTCCATTTAAAGCTAGTAATAAATTTAAATTCTTTTGCAATAAATCCCAACGAACCCTTTTAAATTTGGAAATTTCTGATATTGACGAGAAAATTAATTATTACAGATATGTTAAAAATTATTTATTTTTTAACATAATACATCACTTGCCCTTTCATATTTACAAACAATTCATTTTTACACAAAACATTAAGTTCAATAAAACTCTTCGATTTCATTCATTTAGACTTCATAAAATGTTTGTTTGGATGAATTCTCAAGAAATAAATAAAAACAAAGATTTCAAATTACCAATATTTTAGCCAAAATGGCTTAAAAATTTAACGGATGTAAAAATTCCAAAAAATACAATTAACATGTTAGCACTAAGTAAAAAATATTCTTTACCAATTGCTCGAAAATTCCCTATGCACAATTTTATAGCAAGCACTGAGGACTGTCTAAAGAAAGTAGATAATGTTTAGATTAAGAAGGTGCAGTTGTCATAGATAATAAAAACATTATTAGAAAAGAATGCATCAATATTTTAAATGGTAAGCATAGTTATAATAATAAACTAGACACAATTCCTAAACATATTTTACAATCATTAAATAATTTTGTTAAAAAAGAATCAAATATTATTTTACCAAAGCTGATAAAGGTAATATTACCGTTATTATTTCAAAAGATGAATATTTAAACATAATGAACAACTTACTTGATTATTCAACCGATATAAAATCTCATCATACGAATATACTGAAACTATTACAAAAAAAGTCAACAAATTAGTCACTAGATGTGTTAATAAAGAATACATTAGTACTTTTATGGGTAAATATTTAAAAACTTTACTTATGGTGTTATTTCACGTGCATATGGATTACACAAAATCCATAAGGAAGAGGTTCGCGTAAGATTAATAGTCTCAATCATTAATTCACCGACCTACCGTCTAGCTGGACTTTTCTCGAATATTTTAAGTAATATTGTAGGGAAAACATCAGCACATGTAAATGAAAAATTAATATCTGTAAATATACCATTAAATCACAAAATTATGTCATTATATATCGTTTCTCGCTTTACTAACGTTTCGGTCGATATTATCATTTCGATAATCGATAGAAAATGGAGGGAAATAAGCCAAAAAACATCTCTGCCAAAAATGGAATTTATAGATGGTACTAAATTAGTACTCGATAATTCTATGTTCTATTTCTATGCATTGAAAACTATTACACCTATATCTTAACATCTATTAATAGTTTAAAATTTGTAATATGCAGTATATACATTAAATTATTTTCTCATATATATTACATGACAAAATCTAATTATAAGAAGCTTTCATTTCCCAATCACATTTCCCTGTGCATTTTTCTTTTAAATATAAATTAATATTTCTGAAGAGGGTCTTAAATAATTGGACCGAAAACGTTAAAATATTTATCAATATATATTTTTTATATTTTAATACTTTTTAATATTTGTATAGTGACCGTTTTTACCATGAAACATTTTTTCCTTATTATTAGTGTTCGCTAATTCTTAGGTTCACTGCTCTGAGAACTTCCACCCATTTGCAGCGCATCTCTACAAAGTTTTGAAATGAACGGAAAAAAATTAAATGCCGCGCCAACCATAGCGGTGGTGGTCTGCCATCAAGATGTAAAATAGCGATTAAAATTCGAATTCGTAAAAAAAAATGGTTTTTTTTATATATTTACTCTTGACATATCGTTAAGCTTACTTAAGCGCAGTTTTTAAACTATGTGGTTATTTATGTGATCTGTAAAGGTCGATTAAGATTAAAAATTCGGTACTTTTTTCATTTCAAGATCGTATCGAATAAAGTGTAAGATACTAAAAATTCACTGAAACTTTTTTGTTTTGAACCGTCGTATTTACTGAGTTTCTTACAATTACGACATCTATATATCTATAATACTTCATAATACATTTTTCAACGTCAATTTTGGTAAAGTTGTACCTAATTATACCATCGTGTAGGAGAATATTTCATGATTCATTTAAAAAATTGACGGAGTATTTTTTCCTTCTGAAGTTATGATTTTTTTTAAGAGCGCACCTCTCAGATTTTATCATGCGCTATGTCCCGCTGCGACGTGTAATTGGACATGCAACCGTTATACACATGGAGGGCTAGACTGCTCAAAGCGAATGATTGGTACCACGGTATGATTGCAAATATAAATTAATCAACATTTGGTTTGTTAACCCTTTCAGGCACACCTAGTGCCACCTAGATGCTATCGATTTTTTTAGGTTTATGAGAAGAGGCCCTTTATTGCTGGCATTCCTAAGACTCTAATAAGTGTTAAAAAATAATATTGCAAAAGTATTTTAAATAATTACAGTTAATATCAAATTAGTACCAAAAAAGGCATAATTTTCAAAAGAAATTCATGCTAGGAAGAAGTAATCACTAGTATTATTTGAAATTCGGTATGCCTGAGTTTATGATATCGCTGATTACGAATCCGGTGTCAGATTTTCATAATTCAAAATAGGGGATCCAATATGGCTGACAAAAATGATTGTTATACACACATATTATATAAAATATGTTATGAAAAATTACACTCTCTAAAATAAAAAATTGAACAGATATAAACGTTTCTCAAATATAATGTTTTATGAATATAAAAGAAATCTTAAAAATACCAAGAAAATATTAAAAGTCTTCGAAATGTAAAAACAAATAATAAAAAGCTAAAAAATAAAACAAAATGATAACAAAAATTTTTAAAAATGGAGACTTTAACTGTCATGGCCCCTTTCGTGTCTCTGGTTTTGACTGTGAGTAGTTGCCGTACAGTAAAAGGAATAGCTTTGCCGAGAACAGTAGAAAAAATATACAAAACTAAACAATAGGAAGTTTAAAATGAATGAATTTCCATAAATTGGATTATTTTAATGATTCGTGATCAAATACTCGAAAATCACCAAAAGAACAAACATTTTTTTTTTTATTTTTATCCGCTACATTATCTATGACATTCTGAATTTACAAATTTGACAAAATTATGATCTCACAATTTTTTCGGCCATATTGGATCTGTCATTTTGAATTTCGAAAATCTGACAACAGATTCGTAATCAGCGACCTCCAAAATCCCTATATACCAAATATTAGTCAAATTCAGAATCTTTCAAATTTGTGGTCGGCCATATTCGATCTGCCATGTTGAATTTCGAAAATATGATACCGGATTCGTAATCAGAGACCTCCTAAACCTCTATATACCAAATATTAGCCAAATTCATTATATTTAAAATTTTTGGTAGGCCATATTGGATCCGCCATTTTGAATCTTGAAAATCTGACACCGTATTCGTAACTAGCGACCTCGAAAACTGAAGTATACGAAATTTCAAAAAATGCCATGGCTGGAAAAATTTCGCTGAATTTGAACGGGGCATGACACGCCATTAGTTCTCATATTCATCTTTAATTTACGGCGTTACTTTTAATTTTACGAGGAAAAAGTATAAAACTGTTTTTGCAGAAAATTTCGTGCTCTATACTTTTTGTATAAAACATTTTTCCGTGGGACTTCAATTTTTTAAGATAAACGCATAAAATTGAAAAAATGGAGCGTAAAATAAAACGTTCAAAGATCAAAGTGGAAAGTTCAGTATCTTTGCGGTATTTTAATTGGAAGATGTGATTTCTTATCGTAATCACAAAAACTTGTTTATAGGAACTTAAAACGAGATTGTTAGGGTTCAGTTGCGTTTTTTAAAAATAGTTGTTCGGTACATACGGTTCTATACTGCAGGACAGGTTACATAGAATTAAATTTATATTTATATGGTTAAAAAGATGTTTGTATAAGAGATTTTGAAGTTCAAATTATTTCTCCAATGGTTATATAGGTGTATCCGCTTGAAAATATATTGAATACTTAGATATCAAAAACCGTTGAATAACACTTTTCAGGCATCATGGTTTGATTTTTAAAATGTGGTCTGCCATATTGGATCTGTCGTCGTGAATTTTCACAACCTATTTTCAGTTTGACAATTAGAGACCCCAAAAACAACCCAATATCATGTTTCAAACATAATGGTTTGATTTATTTCATTTCAGCTCCATATGCGTCTATTTTGAATTTTCAAAATTTGACTTCAGAATTATAATAAGCGACCTAAAAACTGTTATATACCTCGTTTCAGTAAAAAAAAATCCCCCCGTTTTGACACTTTTTTTAAGAGTATAGCCGCCATTTTTAAACTCTTCTGATACGATGCTCTTCAAAACCTCCGCATACTTGACGGTTTCACGAGTATTTATGTGAATGATTTATTCTATATGGTGAAGAATTGCATTGTGGAGAGAATTTTGTGCAAAATGCCACACCGTGCACCCGTCGAATCATTCGCAGCCACACGACATAGCGCATGATAAAATCTGGGAGTTGCGCTCTTTAAAAAAATAATAACTTCAGAAGGCAAACAGACTCCGTCAATTGTTTTTTTAAATGAATCGTGAAATATTCTCCTACACGATGGTATATTCTTTAAACAAAATTTAGTTATAACTTTACCAAAATTGAAATTGAAAAATGTATTATGCCAATTGTTTAACGAATTTAAAAAAATATATTTTTTTATTTTATCATAAAACTACTCACCGATGCGAAAAATATGCACTTTGTCGAATTTAAATATGGTAGTTACAAACATAGATATCGTAATTTTAAGAAATTCAGTAAATACGACATCACGGCCACCATTTTGAAAATTTTAGGCAATAATTCTTCCAGAATATTTTTCAAGGCTATATCCATTAGAATGATGGCCTGCACAGTTCAAAGTTTAAGAAAAAAAACTTCAATAAAGTATACATGTATACTTTGAGCGATGCTCTTGTACGATGCCCCTGAGGAGGACCTCCAACAAGGTCGAAACGTCGGGCGTGAAAATAATATTCAATACTATCGAATTTTATTGAAGTTTTTTTTTCTTAAACTTTAAACTGTGCAGGCCATCATTTTATAACTTTATATTTAAATAATGACAGTTCATCTCTACAATTAGATTCAGAATGATATATATCCATTAGATATTTCATTTTCACATAATTCGGTAACATCGATCTCAGTTTTGATGTAGTTGACGTGGAATGACTCACTCGGGAGTATAAGATATCCGGTCGATGAAATCAACATTTAATATGAATTTAGTAACATATTAAATAATTTATACATGAATATTAGTAACATATTAAATAATTCATACATGAATATTAGTAACTTATCCTTATGCGATTATAATCATGTTTATATTCTTATTATTTAATTATTAATTATTTATTCATTAATTACGTTTATTTCATTTAAGTGCGCAAAAATACAGTTTTTAATTTTTTACGTTTTTCGAATTTTGCAGAGCAAAGTCAAAATCATCTACTTCGAAGGTTTTGATATTGTACGTTGCTTACGAAAATCCATTTGGAATATTATAAGTTTTGGTTGTTCGTTTAATCAATGTTTACGCTAGAACCAATAAACAATGTAGCATAAAAATAAACTCTGAAAAGTACTTGACCCGTTAACACCCAAGCGGACACTTTTTCGGCACGATTTTCAATGACATTATTTTTAATGTTAATTAAAATAATCTGTCATCAGAATTAGCACACAATTCTTATAAAATTAAATATGGCGGCTTGAATGCAAAAAAAAAACACGAAAAAACGAATTGTTCGCGCCGTGCAATGCCGATATTATTTGGGACGACATATGCAGCTTCGCTGAATTTAAATGTTCGCCGGATATGCCGGAGTGCACAGGATAACAAAAAATAAGTGACTTATTATGCACTTATTATCAAATTCTCAATCTGTATTGAGCGCGTACGTACGGCCATACACTACACGAGGTGAGTCTTATGAGAATACGTAGAGGCAGTACAGAGGTGTGCTGACAACTGAACTCTCAAGATGCGGAAGTCTCTTTTAGCAAGAGGCCGCACAGATCGGCGGAAACCGTGAACGCCGCTCGCGTATTTCATAGAAGTCCTAAATATCGTACTATTTATTTGGCGCGAATTACAAACTTCAAAACAAGGCGTAATCAAAGTAATTAAAAGTTGGTAATTGCAACAATGTATACAGGACCAAAATTGCGCGAGTATTTTCTCGAATAATAAAACGTTGGTTGCACAGGGTATAAAACAAAGAGACAGCTGGATTCGATTGCTGATAAAGACCGAAATAAAACACGAGATAAATCTTACTTCCACCGCTCCGTTAAGCAAATGGCACGATCGCCTCGGCCATGTAAATCTAAATTCAATAGAAAAAATAATTAAAAACAACGCGGTTGAAGGCATCTCGTTAGCCGACAAACGGGATTTCTTTTGCGAAACGTGCCCTCTTGGCAAACAAGCCATAATCCCTTTTTCGAAAAATAGTAAAGAGAGAAGTACCAAACTGGGTGAAGTTATTTTTACAGATGTTAGGGGCCCGAGTAGTGTCGAATCTTTCGGTGGCGCGAAATTCTTTGTGCTTTTTAAGGACGAAGTGTCTGGTTTTCGTAATGTGTTTTTCCTCAAACACAAAAGTGACGTTTTTGAGGCTTTAAAAAAATACGTCGACGGTAATAAATCAATTCGGGACAGCATAAAAGTTGTTAGAAGTGACAACGGGGCAGAATATAAAAACCAAAAAGTCCAAGACTTCTTGGAAACGCGTGGCATCGAACTGTTAACGTCGATAATAGAAAGTGCACGAACTATGCTTTTGGCGAAAAATTTATCAAAGCGTTTCTGGGCGGAAGCAGTCAGTACGGCGGTATACGTACTGAACAGAACTTTGGGTTCGCGATCTAACACAGCCACCCCGTTCGAACTGTGGTCGGGAACGAAACTCGACATATCCCATTTGCGCACGTTCGGATGCATCGGCTATGCGAAAATCCCCGACGTTCAACCTCAGTTGATCGATCCTCCCGTAAGTAACGCCAAAAATGTCGAATCTACAAAAAAGACTATGACTAACACGGAAGGTCAATATGCGAATACCGAAGAAAGTTCTTCACGATATGGATTACGTGACCGGAATAATTTGCGGAACATCGATCGATACCAAGCGTGTTTGGTGTACTGCGATCTTCCAAAAACCTTCAGGGATGCTTTGAGTCATGACGATTCGGCAGCTTGGAAGCGTGCTATCGATGATGAATTAGATGCTCACGCGAAAAACGAAACTTGGAGTGTGGAGTAGAACTGCCAGAATCGCGAACCCCGATAGGATTTAAATGGGTCTTTAAAATCAAAGACACAAACGCTGAGGTCGCGAACCGCTATCGCATCGGGCAGGTTTGGATTACGATGAAGTTTTCTCGCCCGTTGTGCGTTTTGAATCGGTCCGTACGCTCCTCGTGATATCCGTACACGAAAATTTAAATGCCTTGCAATTTGACGTAAGCACCGCTTATCTAAATAGCAATCTGGAAGAAATGACGTACATGAGTGTCCCCGACGGCCTTGTCATAAACAATAAGTTTAAAAACCCCGTTTTAAAATTGAATAAATCCATTTATGGATTAAAGCAATCCGGGCGTTGTTGGAACGAAAGATTCGATGACTCCATAAAAGGGTTGGGGTTCGTGCAAAGCAATGCTGATAGATGCGTTTATACAGGTACATTCAACGGGTGTAAAGTTTATCTGGCATTATACGTCGATGATGGATTTCTTTTACGAAAAGATCAAATCATTTTGCATAAGCTTGTAGATCTCTTTAATCCGGAATTTAACATTACGATGGGCGACTTGAACTTTTTTGTTGGAATCGAAATTTCGAGTGACGAAGACTCGATCTTTATAAGCCAAAAAGTTTATGACGAGAGAATTTTGCGTAAGTTTGAAATGCTCGATGAGAATGTAATCAAAATGCCGTCCGATCCTCAAGCGAGATTAACAATCCCGTCGCAACGCAAAGACTTAAATCTTCCGTATCGCGAAGTAGTAGGATCGCTCTTATTCCTTGCGATGGTTTCGCGCCCAGATATTTCTTATTCGGTTAGCGTTGCGAGTAGATATTTGGACAGTTACGACGAAACTCGTTGGCGCGCTGTAAAACGCATCCTACATTATATAAAAGGAACGATTAATTACGGACTACTGCTTTGCTCCAATGAAAACGTTGGTACCCTCGTGGGTTACTCCGACGCAGATTACGCGGCAGATCTTGATACTCGTCGATCAACTTCCGGTCATGTCTTTACGTTTAACGGAGGATGCGTGACATGGTCGTCTAAACGACAAGTGCCAGTCTGCTGAAGCACGACTGAAGCGGAGTTTATCGCCGCAAGCGAGGCCACCAAGGAAGCGATGTGGCTCCCGAAATTGTTATCGGACATGGATGTGACGGACCTGTTGAAGTGCATCTTTGTTTCAAAGCGTATTCATACTTGGCGCCTTTTTCTGTAGTGCGAATTGTCGCCGCGAGAGATCGACTCGCTCATTCCATAACGCGATGAATGTGACACCGCTAGCCCTTCTTGTCTAGATTGGTTCGAATTCTCGACCACGCCGGCACGCGTCCTCATTTTTATTAATAAACTTATTCTCTTTTGTTCGTCATAATTCCGCTTGTGCGATCTTTTATTTTCTACACCTGCTCCCAACAGTGTCAATTGGTGAAAAAGTAGGTGAGTGAACATCGGAACTCACCATCATCAGTTAATTTACAAGAGTGTCCCGGGGTGGAAGGCGCGAGTTACAAGAAATGGCGTATCGAAACGTCACGAATAGCCGCGACGCACACGGACGAGATTGAAGTTAAAGAAAACGAGTACGAAAATTCACGAAACGATAACAAGTGCAAGTAGAGAGAGGGGCGAGCAAATGGTAGAGACAGAAGAACTGGAAGAATTACAGAATTTAGAGGTAGAAGGAAGTGGGGAAAGCCATGCAAGAGAGTGGTTGTGAAAAACCTGGAGTGGAGGGGCCGAGAAGGAGAAGAAAAAGCTAGCAAATGCAAAAACCTTGGATAGAGAAGGGAAAGAGCCAAGCGAGGAGAAGAAGAAACGGAAAGTAGGGAGACCAACGATCGCCGAAAGACTCGCGAAAGAAAGGAACTCTAGTGCCGGTAATACACAGTCGATACTTTACAAGTTTAGGGTGAAGCGATACAGAGAGGAAAAATTATTAAGCGTAGAAGGTAAACAAACAGAAAAAATATGAAAAAGGAGAGCTATACATTAGGGACACATATAAATTCTGTAAAACCCAAAGAAAAAATGGATGAAAGTACTTTAACGCAAATAATAAAAAATGCAATAAGGGAAGAAAATGAAGAATTTCGAAAGCAGTTTAAACAGGATAACGAAAGATACAGGGAGAGATTAAAAGAAGATAATAAGGAATTTAAAAATGAAATTAAGACGGAAATAGAAAACATGAAGCAAGAGTTTGAGCGTAAAGAAAGAAAATGATGAACTAAAGAAGAAATTAAACCAGATGGAGAGAAGAGAGAAGAAAGCTAACATTATAATTCAGGGGGTGGGGATAGGGAGGGTACCGCACTAGAACTCGCGAAAAAAGTGGTTAAAAAGACTGCTGGGAGGGTATAGAATCCGAAGCTTTTAACATAGGAAAAAGTGGCGAAAAAATAATTTTATTTAACATAAAAAAGTATGAAAGTAAAAAGAAAGTGATATCAAAAAGAAGTAATTTAAGGGGGACAAAGATTTATGTTGATGATGATATGACAAGCGCCGATAAGAGAGTTTAAAGAATGGTGAGAAAGTTTGTCCGAGAGGAAAGAGAGAGAGAAAAAAGAGTGAAAGTGATGTTGAGTAAATGTTATGTCGAGGGGATTATTTACGAATGGAACGAAGAGAAAAAGGAAATGAGACAGGGGTTTCAAGAGCGACAGAGGGACGGGGAAAAGAAGAAGAGAGCATGGAAAGTATGTAGCTAATGAATACAGTATGTTAAGTGTGAATGAAAGAATGCAAATGAAAAAAGGAAAATATGAATCGAGAATGAATGAAAGGCGGATAGGAGAAATAAATATAGGACGAGGGGAGGGGAGAAAAATTGGAAAATAATATTCTGGTATGTTGCCGGATTAAAAGGAAAAGACCCAGAATTTTGGGAATTTTTGAAACAATTTGACATAATATGTTTGATGTAAACGTGGGTAGAAAGTGAAGACTGGATCATGTGGAAGAATAGATTACCGGAGGGCTGGAGATGGAAACAGAAACAGGCAAATTATTAGGGGAAGAGCAATGGGGGGAATAGTAACTGGGTATAAAAAAGGGATATAAATATTAGAAAAATATAATAAAGAAGAAAGTTGGCTAATACATGTGAAAATGAAAATGAGTGAAGAAATATGGAATGTAGTGGGGGTATATAGCAATGGAGGAAATCTTGAAAGACTGAAGGCAATGAAAAATATAACCAACACAGAAAATTAGGGATATCTGGTGATAGGGGGAATTTGAATACTAGAATCGGAGAAAAGGGAGAAATAGGGTGGGAACAAGACGGCAAGGAGACAATAAGACATTTAAAAACAGTTAATAAAGATTGAGGATTAATAAGGATTGTTAGATTTGAATAGAAGAAAAGGGTGGGGGGTTCTAAATGGAAATAAAGCAGGGGATGAGGAGGGGTGGTGGACGTATGAGAAATGGGATAAGAAACTAAAAACATTGACAAAAACACTGCTAGATTATGGAATTACAAATTGGGAAACTTGGGGAAAAATAGATAAATTTCAGATATTAGAAAGGATAGATTCGGACCATCATGCATTAATAATGGAAATAGAGGGGAAAAAATGACGCAAGTAGATAAAACATTAAAGAAAATACAACATTGGACTACAGAAGGGATAGAGTTCTTTAAGAATAAAATAAAAGATATAGTCTGGGAAAAAGAAGGAGTACAAGAGGAATGGGAGGAATTAAACAAACCGTTGGCAGGAATTGAAAAAAGCCGTATACACCAAAATACCGTTTACAGAAAAACTGGTAGCCGAATATTTAATTTTATTTTTTCATAAATTAATTTTCTTTATATGACAAAATGTTTTACCTGAGCTAGAACTTTGAGAATGAGTCTTCATATGGACCCATTAACTTGTCAACAAACAGTGAAAATTTTAAAAGGTGGTGTTTTTGATATGATCAATTTTTTTAAATTTTCAATAAAATGGACGCCATTTAAAAATATTTTCAAATTGTGTTAGCACCATTTTATGCAGCTGGGATATGCACATTAAAAGCACAAAGAAATATTAACATACCATTATTTTTTTTGGCGGGGCAGGAGTTTTTTTTTTTAAATAACAATCATTTTCTGCGAAATGTGTGTTTAACTTCCCCTACTTCTAGTATCGCAGGGAATAATTTTTTGGTAAAACGGTGAAATACGTGTCTCTTCATTTTCACTGTAGAATCCCATATTTCAATATCAGTGCGTTCTGAGAATATGAACCTGGCGGCTCTGCATGATTTGAAATGGAATCAGTCGGAACACTTTTGGACAAAAAAAGGGGTACGACAAGGATGCCCTCTCAGTCCGACGTTATTTAGTATATTGCAAGGGATTTTTCTTCTTTCTCACTGAATTTATTTTTGTTAATTTAAGATACGAAATAGGATAAAAGAATTAACGAAAACACTTCACCTAGTTTAGAAAATTATTATATTTAACTGTATTTAAATTAATATAATATTAAATATACTCTAAGATACCGACTCGCCAGACCGAAACCGGAGAAAAACGAAACTCAATAAAATTAACAGTCGATTCGGACTTACCGCCTTTTTCGATGCACAATTTTCCGGACTCTCGGAACGGTATCGTGGCGATGCACGGTGAAAGTAAAATTAATAATATTTAATCGAGCTAAATTAATTAATCAGCTAACAAACAATTTCTTTTTATCGTGCCGTACAATATAAAGCGCTTGACGGTCCGCAACGAAGTGCCGAAATTTCCGCGAGACTTTTCGCGGGTCGCACGTAACGATCCGACTCTCTTTCGCGCCCCTCTCCGTCTTCAGCCGCCGCTATCGCCTATTTTCCAAGCGGTCCCTCTCGTTCGGTCGAAAACATCATCGCTGAAACAAACATTCTAAAACGCATTTGTCAGTCGCACGCAATTTAATTCTTCGGCGATCGGGAAATCGAGGCTTGTGGTAGCGAACGGTTCGCCCGCTAAGGAGCGCCGAGTCATGTGGCGAATGATCCGTCACAAGATGTATGGTAGATATAGCGGAGAAGTTATAAAAAGGTATGGAAGGTGTAAAAATAGGAAAAAAAAGAATTTTAACGCTGGAATATGCAGATGACTTAGTGTTACTTGCGACCACAGAAGATGGATTGGGAGCTATGATAAGGACACTGGAAAAGATTTTAGATGATATTTAAGAAAATGGGTGGGAGGAATAAACAATGTAAAAGAATATGGAGATGGAAAGGTAAAGAACTAGAAGAAGTAAAAGCAATAAAATACTTAGGATATATACTACAGAGTAACAATGGGGATAAAGAACACATTAAAGATCGAGTGAAGAAAGCAACAATCGCAAAGAAACGGGTATGGGGATTTGGGGAAAGACAGATGAAAGGCGATCGGAAATGGCGAATGAGGCTATTTGACTCACTAGTGAAGAGTATTGCATTATATGGGGCAGGGATATGGGGGTTCAAAGAAAGAAAAGAACTAGAAAGAATAGAAGAAAAATATATACGATGGGTACTAAATATAGAGAGGTGTACACCATGGTACATAGTAAGGGAAGAAGCAAAAAAAAATATGAGCGTAAAAATAGTGCAGCGGGCTATTAAATATGAGAAAAAATAAGAGAGGGTGGGAAGGGTTAATTATTATTTGAAAGTATGAAAGCGAGAATGAGGGATGAAAGAGAAGGAATATGGAACGAATGGAATGTAGACCGAAGAAATTATCTGTGGAGATGTGAAGTAAGTGAAACAGTATGGGATGGGAGATTAGTACAAAAACTTTAGAAAAAAGAGACGCAGAAAGATGTAAACAAAAAAGATATAATAAAATAATAAGATCAAAATACAATAAATGCTATATTTAATGAACAATACTTAGCAGAATATATTAAAGGAAAAGCGAATAAAAACAAAAATAATGATTGGTTGAAGACGATAGCGCGAGCGTGATGCGGAAATATAGTACGGGGAAGAAAATATTGGAATGAAAAAGATAAGGATGAAAAATGTAGACTATGTAAAACAGGTAATGCAGGGTGGGAACACTGGGCGTATGACTGTGAAGGTATGCAAAGATGGAAGGGTGGAATGTATGAGGTGCTAAGTAAGACTGGGAAAGGGTATGAATGGTTAAAAGAATTAGAGACAAGACGGGATAGAAACGAATACTGAATGTAAATTGAAAATAACATGTAAATAAGAACATAGTAAGTATATAAACGAAATGATATAAATAGATAGATAGCATGAATGGGGATGTAAATAAAGACGCAATGTATGTATAATAAGAATGTAAACAAAGGAAGTCTGTGTAATACCGTAAGGTGATCATAATAAACACTACTACTACTACTACTACTATCGCCGACCAACATTTTTTAAAACAACGATTTTTTATGAAATTTGGTATCAGCGGGTTTTCGAGGTCGCTGATTACAAATTGGTTGATAAAAGCAACAAATTCAAAATGGTGGATCCAAAATAGATGAACAAAAAATTGTAAAACTTCGAATTTTTATGGAATTCAATATTAAAGTTTGGTATTCGGTCATTGCAATGCTGTTGACGAAATAGAATTCGATTAATTCGATATTGCAGGCTGAAGTAAGAAGCCATGTTATAGTTTAGTAGGTTTATTATTCGATCTATTTTTAATACTTAAATTTGAAATTCTTAGTACTGAACTAATATCATCAGTCTAAAGAAAATTGGTGCATCTGTACCTTAGTCCGCGTGGAGGTAGCGAAAATAGAGAGGCTTTGTTTTGTACATTTTTGATATTTTTATTTTTATGATTTTTTTTCTACTTTTTATCATTTTTTATGTGTAGGTATTTTTATATTTTTAAGAATTATTGGGACTCAATAAAGTATTCCAATAAAGATTAGCAAAATTATAATTAACAAGTTGTGCGAAATTTAAATGTTCGCACTTTGCACTTGATAGATGTGCACCTTTTTCAAGAATTTGTAGCAGCAAATATGCAGTTTTTGTCCTCAGATGCGGAGGTTGTCTTTGTACCAGCTTTTTTCTCGATCTCCTGAGCTGCATTGAATTGGATCATAAAATTTGCAATGACTGCTTGTATCAAACAAATAAAAATTACCCAAGTCCATTTTTCGATCGAATGGAGGGTAACAAATTTATACAATGCATATCATGTACATTTAAGCCTTCCATATGTTTGTTATATTCATGAGATGCTTGTGAAAAATGTATGTTAATTTTTGAATGTCCTTCAGAACTATATCTTTTTAGCGGTTGGAATATTTGTCTGTAATAAAATTTACTCCAATTGCCTTGTCATGTTTTACAGCAAACGTTCCTCTAGATTCCTTTTTATTGACGTTATTTTATCCTTGATTCTATTTTCGAAAATTGTGCCTGTCAACCGTAATCCTATTTTCTACAAATTTTAAAAAATTATTTGGCTAATTTGCTGAATAGAATTTTATGTTTTTGGTTATTTTTCTTCTCTTACTATTTTGCCACTACTATCAGTAAAGAATTAATTACTATCTCAACAAATTTACACGTTTGAATTTCACAAGTTATAGATCGTTTTTAAGAACTTTTTTATTCGCCCTTTTGAAAAGTCATAAACATTAGCGCTTCCAGTGTCATAGTAGTTCAAATCAAAACGTGTGAGCAACGGTACAAGACTCGCCGGGAGGGGCAGTGACGTAGTTCGCATTTGTTTGCCGTTCTCGTTATAGGGATCGTATTTCACTTATTATGTAAACATAATAACGAGTTGAAACAATATATCATAATAAAGATATGCAAAAGTTGTCGGAAGCTGCTTACAGATTTTTTAATATTATCTATAAACCTATATTTAAATATATTACTGCATGTTTTTACATGTATTTTTACTTTTTTAGTTTTTTGAAACTATTGATCTTTCATTTCTTTTTGAAGTCACAATTATTTAAAAATTCCGAAAAAACGAAAATTTTCTGATGATGCTTTCGCACGTTCAAAGATAAACAAATACAATATGAAATTGACTGCTCGGATGGAGAATTCGAGGATATGATAGTGATTCCAAATGCGACGATATGATGTCCATATTCGCTGTCGAATGTAAGTGTGAGTCGTTCGCATGGTGCGGCCTAACGGGGTAATCTGCTGCGAGTTTTCGTTCCTCGGTTCGTTTCGTAGGCGTTCGTGTTCAGTAACCAGCTTCGAAGGTAAGCGTTGGTGGGCTCAACTACTTCCTAACGACAATATTTGGTGGCTGTCGAGCCTTTCGGCTTTCATTCCAAAGATTTCTGATTTTCCAACTTATCAGGAATGTCATCGACCTCCGTAGTACTGACAGAAGTATTGGCATGTTCCCGGTGTGATTTTCAGTCTCCAGGATTTACCAAACTCGAATCTGATGTTTTTTCAAGTTTAGTACTACTGAAATTCCTTTTTTCCTTTTAAAACCTTCTTCTACGGGGATTCTCTTCCGTAGTGGCAGTAAACTTTGCACTGGGTGGTTCGATTTCTTCCCCACTGTCGGTTTGGTTTCTCGACAGTGTATATGCATTTTCTTTGCACTTTACTAGTTTATACTTTGTTGTATAATCGTAGTCTTCCAGTATTATGCGCTAACGATGACGATAAATCGTTGGCTTTCTCATAGTTTTGAGGTACTTTAGGAGTTTATGATAACTGAAGATCGTGAACGACCGGCTGTATAGATAGGGCCTTAATTGTTCTATACTACAAACTACGACTAGCATACCTTTGTCGTACGTGGGGTAACGAATTTCAGTACCTCGACAGCTCCTGGAAGCATAGGCTACCGGGTTTTCCATCCATTCCTCTCTTTGTGACAAGGTTGAATCTAGTCCATACTCTGAGACGTCTGTGATCACTACTAAGAGTTGCTGGAAATTCGGCAATTGAAGGATCGCCGCAGAACAGAGCCTTTCTTTTGGTAATTCGAAGTAATTCTGTCTAAATTAAAGGGAAAATATTTCTCACAAGGAGTGTTAACAAATATGCGATCTTCGGGAAATTTTTCACGAATCGTCTGTAGTATATGGCAAGTCCTAAAAAATAGGTAATCCAGTTAGCACAAGGTCCGTTTTGAACGATCTCGGCCCATTTTTCATGATGATGGGCATTCATATGTATTCAGCATGCCCCCTAACTATCGAGAACGACATCTTGTGTGCGTCGCGCTCGTCCATCTTTATTTGATGGAAACCTAATTTCATATCAAGAGTCGTAAAGTATTTTGCTTGACTCGGATGATGTCAGCGATATTGGGAATAGGGTTGGCAATGCCGATCATTTTTCATTCAGATCGCGAAAAACGACGACGAGCCTCCATTTCTTTTGTCCGTTTCGGTCTATCTTTTCCGGCACGATCCACGCTGGTAAATCATACGGCAAAGTCGAATAACGTATGACTCCAGCGTCTAACTGTTCCATCGTGAGCCGCAGAAACTTTTGTTTGATTACAGGGGACGACAGAATAATTTTTCCCTAACGAGTACGTCGCCCACGGTGTGTAGTCAGTGTGAAAAAAACGACATTAGCGAACGCGTATCTAGGGCGATTTTCTCGGTGATTTGATATATTTTCCGACAGATTTTCCTTGGCGAAATACGCGCGATCTAAAAAATCCTAAGATCGCTGGCTTCGGCCAGTGTTTTAGCCTCGCGTTTTGTACGCGGAATTATATCCGGGACGCCTGCCATGAGCAATTAGGTAACTATGAGCGCGAAGTCATCAATGATTTTGACGGACTTCTCGAATATTCCCAGTATTCTGACAAAATATACGTGAGGGCTTTCGTGCCCTCCATAGCTTTTTTCCTTTTATGTCAGAAGCTTGAAGGATTAGCGACCGTTCGATTCGACCCGTACAAATAATAACCCGTGGTTAAGAGACATATCAGGATTTTGGTTTATCCTGATATAAGTGGATTACTTCTTGACCGCTTGTATTATAAAAGTTTCTTCTTGAAATACGTTTCGGCATCAAGATATGTGCCATATTCAGTTTATTCTAAAATTTATATTTACAAAAATAATATTCCATAAAAAAAATTAATAAAAATATAAAAGGATAATCAAATAGAGATATTAGGTTTCAGACAACAGAGTGTAAAAGAATTACTTACAAAGTTATTGATGCAGAAAAAGTCTTCGCACCATTTTATGACGTGAAATGTAAATGGCAACGTTTAGTGGGAGGAATGATGCGTTTTTGACAGTCCCTATTAATGCAAATATCATGACTTTAAATCAAAAAGGATAAAAGTATGATATCATATTAAACCGAAACTTACCAAAAAGAGTAGAAATGACTGATGTTTTGTCATTTCTGTAATCAAAACTGACACCCACTACACACTGTATAATTTTGAATAATGTTGAATTGATATGTTTCAAGTAACGTATACACGTATATGACGTTCTGTTATTGTAAAGGTGCGCGTTCTCACCTACTACGACATTCAAACCCCCTACAAGGAAATAAACAAGAGTGCCGATTGAGCAGATTTAAATGTGTTTACATTTTAAAACCTCCTATTGCTTTCTGTTATCCTGATTTTAAGAAATGAATGCGTTGTATACTTCTGGTAAAAATGAGTTTTCGAAACGCAAATTAACTGTATTCTTCTCATTTTTAATAAAAAATGTTCGATTTCTCTACGTCTAAAAAGATTGTTTTCTGATGGTAGAATTTTCACTTTAGGGTAATCAAAGTCGTGTCCTGTTTCCAATCTATGTTTTGTAAGCGCCGTGTGATTATTTTCGCTACTAAAAATATTACGTCTATGTTCTTTAATACTCGTTTCAAGGAGCCTTCCAGTTTCTCCAAATTATACACAACAACAATGATGGCAAGGAATCGAGTAGACAACACCACTTTTTTTAAGTTTTTGTAGCTTGTCTTTGTAAGGTTTAATCCCTCCGATATTAGTGTTAATCGGTTCATTAACCACACGTATATGTTGTTTTTTAAAGTTTTCGAGATTTTCTCAGTTAAACCTTTGTCATATGGGAGTGATGTTGTGGTGACAGGACATGTTGAATTTAAGATTAGTTTCAAACCCTTCAAAAACTCGATTTTAGTTATCTTAGTAAAGTTTTTAATTTCGCTCCATCGACTATATATAGCATGATCGACAATCTCTGGTGAAATGTTGGTAAACATGGATACAACATCTAAGGAAGCAAGTATATGATCTCTTGGAAGCTTAATCTGTTTTATTTTCTTCCGGAAATCCCAGCTGCCCCTGACATCTGTTTCATTTTTACCAACTACCTTACTCAGGATATAAGTATAATGTTTAGCAAGGTTATAAGTTGGTGCATTAATTGTAGAAATAATAATCCGTAACGGATTATTTACCTTGTGGATTTTGGGGAGACCATAGGCACGTGGTATATCACCTTTGTAGTTTTTTAGAAATTATGAACTTGACGAGTTAATAAAACCTGAATTTTCCCATTTTGATACAAGATTGTTAGTATCTTTTGTTTTTGTTGCCGTATATTCATATTTTGAAACTTTATAGGTAGTATTGTCCCCTAACAATTGTAACATACTCGTAATATAATCTTTTTTGTTCATAGCGATTGTGGTGTTCCCTTTATCACTTATAGTAAAAATATTTCTTTATTATTGAGTAAGAATTCAGATAATTTTTTATTATTATCAAAATTATAAGTAAAATTATCATTCTTAATATGTTGTATATCAAATTTTTTAATGAAATGAGTGCATTCAGATCTAATGTTGTTTTTTAAATTGAAATTATTGTTATCATTGTTAGTTTCACTAATTTTTCTAACACCTTATTCAATCCCTGATATAAAATGATGTATACGCAAGTCTCTATTCATTTCCAGTGGAAAGGAATGTTTCGGTCCAAGACCTACAATGTTTATAATATCTCGAGGTATGGGTGTATTCGTTAGATTAACAAACCAATACTTATGTATCATAATCTTATTTCGTTTACCTGTTTTAGTATTATTAGTTAACCAACTCATAACCTTGCTAAATATTATACTAATATCCTGAGTACGGTAGTTGGTAAAAATGAAACAGATGTCAGGGACAGCCGGGATTTCCGAAAGAAAATCAAACAGATTAAGTTTCCAAGAGATCATATATTTGCTTCCTTAGATGTTGTATACATGTTTACCAACATTTCACCAGAGATAGTCGATCATGCTATATATAGTCGATGGAACGAAATTAAAAACTTTACTAAGATAACTAAAATCGAGTTTTTGAAGGGTTGGAAACTAATCTTAAATTCAACATACTTCAAGTTTCAGGATATAACATATAAGCAGGTGTTCGGAGTCCCATGGTGTCTCCTTTGTCACCTGTTATCGCAAACCTCGTTATGGAATTCTTAGAAACAAAATTTTTTTAAACAATTAAACTTCAATTTGGTCTTTTATATCCGCTATAGAGACGACATTTTGATAGGCATTCCATCTGAAAAGATTAACTATTTACTAAACCTTTTTAATAGCTTCAAAGATTTCAATAATAGAATAACTTTTACATCCGAAATTGAGATCGATCGTAGTATAGCCTTCTTGGATATAAAAATTACGAGAGAAAAAGATGGAAATTTAACAACTAACTGGCATCATAAGAACACTTGGTCAGGTCGATATCTCAATTTTTATTCTGAGCATCCCTTAAATTACAAAATTAGGGTGATGTACAGTCTAATAGATAGGGCTATCCTATTATCTGAGATAAAATTTAGAGAACGAAATTTAAGATTGGTTAAAAAAAATCCTAATTCAAAATAGCTATCCTCTAAACTTTATTCAGGAAATTATTAGAAAACGAGCCCATAACATCTATAATAAAAATGAAGAACATCTGAGTACTGAAAGAGATCCTGTCACCACAACATCACTCCCATATGACAAAGGTTTAACTGAGAAAATCTCGAAAACGTTAAAAAAACAACATATACGTGTCGTTAATAAACCGATTAACACTAATATCGAAAGGATTAAACCTTACAAAGACAAGCTACAAAAACTTTAAAAAAGTGGTGTTGTCTACTCGATTCCTTGCCATCATTGTTGTTGTGTATAATTTGGAGAAACTGGAAGGCACCTTGAAACGAGAATTAAAGAACATAGACGTAATATTTTTAGTAGCGAAAATAATCACACGGCGCTCACAAAACATTGACTTTGATTATTCTAACGTTAAAATCCTACCATCAGAAAACAATCTTTTTAAACGTAGAGAAATCGAACATTTTTTATTAAAAATGAGAAGAATACAGTTAATTTGCGTTTCGAAAACTCATTTTTACCAGAAGTATACAACGCATTAATTTCTTAAAATCAGGATAACAGAAAGCAATAGGAGGTTTTAAAATGTAAATACATTTAAATCTACTCAATTGGCACTCTTGTTTATTTCCTTATAGGGGGTTTGAATGTCGTAGTAGGTGAGAACGCGCACCTTTACAATAACAGAACGTCATATACGTGTATACGTTACTTGAAACATATCAATTCAACATTATTCAAAATTATACAGTGTGTGGTGGGTGTCAGTTTTGATTACAGAAATGACAAAACATCAGTCATTTCTACTCTTTTTGGTAAGTTTCGGTTTAATATGATATCATACTTTTATCCTTTTTGATTTAAAGTCATGATATTTGCATTAATAGGGACTGTCAAAAACGCATCATTCCTCCCACTAAACGTTGCCAATTACATTTCACATCATGAAATGGTGCGAAGACTTTTTCTGCATCAATAACTTTGTAAGTAATTCTTTTACACTCTGTTGTCTGAAACCTAATATCTCTATTTGATTATCCTTTTATATTTTTATGGATATTTTTATTAATTTTTTTTATGAAATATTATTTTTGTAAATTTTATTTTTAGAATAAACTGAAGATGGCACATATCTTGATGCCAAAACGTATTTCAAGAAGAAACTTTTAGTTATTTATTTTGAATCCTGGGACCGACTTAACCAAGAAAAAATTCTTGGAAGGAATTTTTTAAACATTTTTTCCAACATTTATTTAATAGCCCGTGGTATTCGAAGCTTTTATTTTAATGAAATATATTAACTAATGCAAAACCACGAATGTACGGCTCAATCTGATTGCCAAGTTACACGCGACCGAATTCGCCCTTGGCATGTTTTCCAGTTTTCTTCTCTAGAAACCGAAATTCAATCTTTTATTATTTCTCCGACTTTTTTGATCACGCGCATCCACATCTCTCGTGATTTTCATGCTCGCCAGTCTTCCATTTCAGATCGCAGCGACATGTAATTCTATCCACAATCACAATTGCACTACATATAATCGACATTGTCTTATATTCATTGAAGACATTATTTACGGTGCAACGATCACTGAATAACGATCGCCGAATTTATTTCAGTATCCCAGGCCACCAAATGTTTAAAGAGCGGCACAAGCACACGCTACGAATATACCGACGTTTTTATGAAATTTTAAAGTGCTCAATTTAGTTGTCGTTCACATGCATATGGTATATAGCATGGACTGTATTTTATTTGTGCATTTCAAATGCCTTCCTTGCTGTGGATCTGCTAAATTTGTTACGTGTGGTCTTCATAAGTTGGTATCTATGCATTATTCATCGGATGGTGCCATGTTTAAGATTCAGTATTAACATATTTTACTGCAATGTCAGTCGCAGAAAACCGGTATTTCATAAACTAACGCAACTTGAAGACTAGTCGGAAAATAAGATGCGAAAGATGCTAAGAAGAAGGGCCTCTCATTTACAGTCACCTAAACCCAACGTTTGGGACCAACGCTCAGACGCCATAACCGTTTCCATATTTCTTCCATTAAGACTCGGGTGCAACCAAGTCGACTAATAAAACTGCTATTTTCCTTTTCTTGCATGGGCCGTGAACCGAAGAATCAACCTGGAGTAATTATGTCGAAACCACCTGTTTTTTCGTTTGTTCTCCTTTAAACCTTTCTTGAACAGCGCCACGGCCTGGATAGCACTGAACAACTAAAAAATGCAAGAAAAAATTTGTGTCCGTGATCTTGTACGTACATCCACCCGTCCATCGGTATGTGATTTTTTCGCGCGATATCTTGCCAACGGTACAACCTCTTTTGCAGCTTGGCATGACCTAACTTAGAGATATCGATCCACACTAGATTACAGGGACGCCGAACAAAAAAATAATCTAAAAAAATATTTTTTTTTTTCGTTTTTCTAAAAAATATAAACCACACAATAAAATGTTTTCAAAAAAATGATAGACCATAAAATTCTCTGCATGAAAGGTACAGTACATTTTCGTCGTAAAATCAACAGTGATGCGGTTTAAGACGAATGAACATGAAATTAATCAAGTTACGTGTGTAGTATGTTCTAGCGAAAGAGTTTAAAAACAACACAGTTATCTGGGAATGACATTGCATGTAAGAATTAGAGCCTTTCATTTCTTAGTTGATTATTATTAGTTGGGTGGCCCACTTGCCACAGGTTTGAAGCTTCTGAGCGAGCGAGGCACCACGCCAACACTAATTTCAGTCTTGTATTAAGTATTGAGTCACTGATACATAGTAATATTTTTAATTGTTTAATAATAATTTTCATATGTATATGATGTAAGTATAATATAATATGTTTACAAATATTACAAATTGCCATGACTATTACGTACGTGCGTATGTGCTAAAAGTTCCTTCATGACGAAATTATCGTAAATTTCCCTTGCAAGTTTTTTCCTATCTTCTGGACAGTCCAACTTCTCGTAGTCTTTTATCTGTTGAAAGATATTACAGCGTAATAATGGAAGGAATATTTTAATTGAAGTATCCGCGCATGTGATTCTCTACTCACCTGCTCGTAAAAACTCAGTTGAGGGCAAGGATCATCTATGCCACCTTCACAAAAGTCTTTAAAAAGAAGATATCCTACAGTACAAAAAGCGGTATTATAATGAATAATACACAAATTTGCCCAACGTTTCATTTGCATTTTATGTATTTTAAATTATATAAAGTATTTAATTTTAAATAACCTAGTTACTTGCTTTATTAATGTTTAGCATATGCACTTATCTAGACTGTAATAAAAAATATTTATAAGAATTTCTTAAAACTATAGATTAATTTTTCTAATAGGTTACTTAAAGCGTGATTGCATTGAGTGCATTAATAGACATTGGTGAGTTTTAATTGCTTAATGATTAACTATAAATTAAATAATTATTATTACCCATCACTACTCAAGAGTTACAATGCACATATACACAAAATATAATCGAGACTCTTAACGATTAGTCGTCGGTTCATATACCATAACGGTTTTTATTACGGACAATGTTTCTGACGCGTCGATCACGAAAAACCCGTTTAGGATTCCGGAAAAAACAGCTCGACGTTGGTTCCAAACAATGGAAATACACAAAAATTAATTGCACGAAAGCGAATGGGAACTCGTTAATTAGGAAATGTTCGGGCTAAGAGGCGATCATGCTAATCACTTAAACAACACATTCTCTGAATAAAGTACAAATAAAGTACAAAGCTGAATACCTTCACAAATTCCTTCGCTCAACTTCTGATTTCTGTTGAAACGTGTAACCTATACATTTTTTGTATTCGAAATGTTTGGAAACGATCTTGTAACTTTTGAAAGAAAAAAATTGTAGAAAATCGCCGAAACACGTCAAGCGGTATTTCAAATAGCTATTTTTTCTCAGGATTTCCAATCTCTCACCTCAGGAGGGGCGCGAGGTATGAGGGAGGTGAATATCTTAAATGGCAACATGGATCGATTGGTGTTCATTTGAAAGGATGAAAACATTTATAAAAAATCTGCACTTCAGTTTTGATTTTTCGAAAGTTTCACTTGTTCAAAAGTTTCTAGATTAAACATATTGAAAGTCGAATAATTTCGCAATAGGCGATCGCAGCGCCATCTATGACTTTGCTCTCTCCACATATTTGTAACTTGTGTTACTCATAGATTATTTTCGTTAAAGCTGATTCGAGATTTGAATATTCTTCGTTTAGCATATTTGAATCTGTTAATGGTATAGAATCATGCCTATTTTACCACGTTTTTATTAACTCGTATTCTTGTCTGTCTGTCTATTTGTCCGGTGCAATCTTGTAATCGATTTTAAACTAACTTACCGATGAGCTAGAGACTTGAAACTTTTAGGATAGCCCAATATTGGATGACAATGCATTCCTTTACCGTTTATTACAAGTTTCAATCAGTTTTAAGAACATTTTCAGCAAATTTAAATTTTATATGAAAAAAAAAATAAGTTTCGACAAAAATGCGCTTATTTTCCATTCTTGATTGAATCTATACATTCCTTTATACTCGTTTTTCTTTCGTTGTTTTGTCCTTTAACATTAAGGCGTTTTCCCCCGGCGTTTTCCCGTTTGCAATAGCTCACGGATTCTGGCGTGAGAAAACCTCATCAGGATTCTTAACAATTCTGGGCGGTGTAAGCCACCAGAGGAGCCTGTCATCCAAAACCACTTGCATATTCCTTTCATTTTGAAACTGCTCTTTTCAGATTATTTATAAATGTAATAGTTTAAAATCGATTGTAAAATTTGACCTAATAAAACTAAAAAGCAGAAAATAATTAATAAATAACAAATTCTTTTTAAAAACCACGTTTTTATAAATGGACTAAAAAGGATAAAATAATTTTTCCCATCCACACACGTCACTAATACCATGCCGAAATAAATACGCAATAATTTTTCTTTTTATTAGGAAATAAAATATTTGTAAGACTTAAAATGGAAAACGTGGGGCGCAATAGAGGTAACAGAAATGACTCCTCGACGAACAATAACAAATGAGAAACTTATGCTTAAATGAACAATATGACACGCTAGTTTAGGCATGCTAGTAAATTTGCAATATGTCACCACGTAATTTTAAATACGGCTTATATTTTTACTGCGTTACACGTGAATCGATTTATTTACAACGTGTCACGTAGTAAAATTACATCGATTTTTTTTCCAGTGTGGGGAAATCTAACGAAACGTCAGGATCGTGAGGAAGGTTAGTTTTTCCTTCTGGTGGAAAAATGCACGGCAAGGTGTATTCCTTTTCTATAAAGTCGGGGTATACATTGTAACCGCTTTTTTTTAGATTACTTAGATAATGGATTAAGGGAAGTATTAAGGTAGTAAATAATACCCGTGTTTGAAGTAAAGAACTCAAAGTAACCCGTATTTATTAATTACTTAGGTTGCAACCGAAACCAATAACAAAAAAAAATAAGAAATTAACGGACTAATATTTCGCGAAGAGCGGAGACTGACCAACGTACTTTAAAATAATATAGTAATTATTCGCTTACCGCTATATAACTAAATTATTCGTCTTATAATGAATCTCGCACCTTTATTTTTATAAATAGAATAATGCTCTCCAGCTTACAAAAGAACATAAACGAAAAATATCTAACGCTTAAACCCGACAATGGTTCGCATGAGAGTAACGACTCTTTTCGACAGCTCTCGAGGCGACGAAAAATTGTTCCCACTCTCTCCCGAAATCGTTACATTGGTCCGTGGCCGCTGAAACATGTACAAAATTTCGAACGGTATTAACCAATGACCTACAAGACATACACTCGTTCGAGAGAGAGAGACGACCCTACATTACCGACGGTGCGAGCAACCAAGAATCGGGAAGTCGGTAACGAGATTTCCTGTTACAACATACCATGTCCACCATTGTCAAAACTTCCTGACGTTGTGATGTATCGTTTTACATCCCTATAATCTGCAAATTTCTGCGCTTAACCATCCTGAGCACCAGTTTTTCTTTTCCCACATGGAAACAATGTAGTGAGGACGAATATATACATCATGCTGCACAGGAGGGTTAAACATTAGTTTTAACTATGATGCTGTCCGGACGGGAATCGAAGAAACGATCTTTGCCTCCAAGCAAAATAAAATGGATCCTCCATAATAGAAGAGGACCAAATAAAATGTACTCCATACTAAAAACATTACCAACAGCAAAAATAATATCGAAACTAGACCAAAGCCAAGCATACTACCAGATCCTACTAGAAAACAATAGCAAACACCTAAACGCCTTTATAGTACCAAGAAAAGGACTTTACCAATTTAAACGAATGACATACGGATTAACAAATGCACCAGCCACATTCCAAAGATTACTACACAAAATAATAGGACACGACGAAAATCCTCACATATTCACTTACTTAGACGACATTATAATTGTATCAGAAATATTTGAAGAACACAAACAACTACTAACAAAAACACTAAATACAATAAAAGATGCAGGTTTAATTCTAAACACGGAAAAAATGTGAATTTGGCGTAAGCCAAGTAGAATATGTAGGTTAGATAGTAAATAAACATGGATTACAGATTAACCCAGAAAAAAACAGAGGCAATACATAACTACCCAATCCCCAAAACACTAAAATAAATACGCAGACTGTTAGGAATGGTATCATGGTACAGGCAATTTATACCTAATTTTGCACAAATAACAGAACCAATAACACGACTATTAAAAAATAACACAAAACTACAATGGGGACAAGAACAACAAAAAGCATTTAATTACATAAAACACAGGCTCACATCTTCACCAATACTAATACGACCAGATTTTACAAAAACATTCCACATAAGTACAGATGCAAGTGACACAGGATTAGGAGCAGTATTATCGCAAATAGTACTAAAAAAGAACACGCAATAGCTTACATAAGTAGGGCACTCACACATCAAGAAAAAAAATATTGAGCATCCGAAAAAGAATGCTTAGGAGTAGTGTGGGCAATAAAGAAATTCAGGCAATATGTAGAAGGATATCACTTCAAGATATACATAGACCACGAATCATTAAAATGGCTACACATTTAGAAAATCCAACAGGCCGACTAGCAAGATGGGGACTAGAATTACTCGAATACGATTACGAAATAAAGTACAGAAAAGGAACACTAAACTATATACCAGACGCAGTCTAACGCAAATATGAAACACATAACACAAAACACACAGCCGCACAACACTTATCACCGCTGTCAGAGAGACAAACAGACAATTGGTACAACAAACAAAAAACAACAGTACAGAACAATGAAGACTTATACCCAGAATGGAAAAAAGAAAACGAACAACTCTACAGATACATACCAGACCCACTACCCAGCAACATTAGACCAGACCCATGGAAATTAGTAATACCAGACTCACAACATAAAAAAATACTGCAAGAAAACCACGACGACACACAAGCCGGACACATGGGAATAGAAAAAACATACAAAAAAATAGCAAAATCATATTACTGGCCAGGACTATACAAAGACGTAGTAAAATACATAAAACACTGCGACATATGTCAGAAGGTCAAAATAACGACCAGCCGGACACATGATATGAATGGGTAGAACTAATACCAATAAAAAAAGCTAATGCACAAACAATAACAGACACGTTATTAACACACATAATAATAAGATGGGGCACACCCAAAACAATACTATCAGACGGAAAACCATACATTAACAAAATCATAAAAAACATAACACAATAACTAGGAATAAAACACGATACAACACCACTTTATCACCCTCAAGCAAAACCCAACAAAATGAACAAACCGAACAATAAAAACAATGATACAAGCATATCCAGAACAAAATCACAGAGAATGGAACATAAACATACACGACTACCAATCCCCACTAAATACATCTTATCACTCATCAACACAATACACACCAGCGTTCCTAAACTTAGGAAGAGAATTACAACCAATACACTCAACAAGAAATCAAATAGAAAAAACCACACGAATAATACCTAACGCACCACAAGACTGGATAGACAGATTAAAAATAATAAACTCATACAGAGATGAAATACATAAAAACATACAACAAGTACAAAACAAACAACTACACAACTACAATTTACGACACAGAGAAATACAATTTAATATAGGAGACAAAGTATTAAAGAAAGACTATACACTATCATCAGCTGCAAACTACACGTCAGCTAAATTAAACAAACCACACTCAGGACCATATATAATAAAACAAAAACTATCACCAACAACATACATACTAAAACAGAAACGGGGAAAAACATAGGGAAATGAGCAAAACCATACCTAACCATACCTAACATAAATAACTTTCATTGCAGGATAAAAATGAAAATACAAAAAAAAGGGTTACTACCGACCCTAGCGACACCACCCAACGCGAACCTCTACCCAAAGTTCGGAAGACCAGGCCTACTGCCTACGCCAAGAGGACCACCAAATGCCACACTATATACAAAACACACCAAAAAAACAAACACAAAAACAAATATGCCAACAAAATACAAAAGAAAGACGGATACAAAAAAATGCAACACAACAACAATTTACACAGAAAATAACAACAATACACAAAAAACTAATACCAGACCAACTAAACAAACTACACCAAGGACATCCGGAAAACTGTCTACACTGCAACAAATATAAAACACAAACACAACCAAGAAAGAACAAAAACAAAGCGGTACCAGACAAAGACAATTATACAACACGGAACCATACTTTAAACTTATAGACATAGACATTGAAGAAGACGAACAAAAGACAAACAAAAACTACGAAGAAATAAAAGAAATTTTCAGAAATACAAATACACAAAAAGAAATGCACAACACAACAGCAGAAGACATAAACGTTTTTAAAATAAAACTAGACAAGGCAGAACAGAAAGAAATAGAAACAGACTTAACAGACTGAACGGAACCATGACAACACACACACACACACACACACACACACACACACACACACACACACACGCACACACACACACACACACACACACACACACACACACACACACACACACACACACACACACACACACACACACACACACACACACACACACACACACACACACACACACACACACACACACACACACACACACACACAGAAGTAAAAGGTATCTGAGAAATAAAATATCCGACGCGGACCAAAGAACTAGCTAGGGGAAGGAACCCCGAACAATACACCAACTATGGAAGATCAGGTGCAGATAATAGCTTACGGTGCAGGGGGCGGATCCCCAGTATCGGCGTCGGGTACGAGTGAGCAAGCGGGCTCTCCGGCGTGTTGTTGGGGTTAGTTACTCAGCCCCAACAACATTAAATGTTACAAATGACACTCTGTCAGGAAAGGCGCACGAGTCTGTAAGTTTCGAGTGCCTTGAAGAGAAACTTCAGCTCCTTGAGGAATTTATCCAGGAAAAGAAAAATTTTTCGACTGCGTGAAAGATCCCCGCGCTCCTACAGGTGCCACGAGAGCGAACACCTGGCAAGGGATTGTAAGAGCACGGTCGATCGCTCGGCGCATTGCTTCCGGTGTCGTCAAGAGGGCCACAAGACTGAGGACTGCGTAGCCAAACATCGGGCAACGCAAGAGGTTGGAGCACCGACTAACAATGGCTAAGGTGATCCAAATAAACCTCAATCACTGTGCGGTGGCCCAGGACCTGCTGTTCTAACTAGTTAAGGAGGAGAAGGCCGATATCGCCGTCATCAGCCAGGCTTACCGTGATCTTTGTGAACCGAGTTGGGTGAAGGATTCCACCAGCAAGGCGACCATCTGGGTGTGCGGGAATCTCCACATATCCAATAAGATGGTCGACCCCCTGCCCAGCTTCATCTGGGTGGAGGTGGCTGGTATAAGACTATACAGTTGCTACCTCCCTCCCAGTCTTACCATTAAAGAGTTCCAAGAATCCCTGGAGGCCATCGTCGCCAGGGAAAGAACCTCCCGACTTCCACTAGTGATCGGGGGGGGGGGGGGTTTCAATGCAGGGGCGACGGAATGGGGTAGCGCAAAGACCAACCATCGAGGATATGCCCTCATTGAGGCCTTCTCGTTACTGGAGTTGGAGATCGCTAACACGGGGGGAAAGCTGACCTACTCTAAGGCCGGCAAGTCCTCCGTAGTCGACCAGACCTTCGTCGACCCAAAATTGATGAGGGAAGAGTTGGGCTGGAAAGATAGCGACAGATACACGGGCAGTGACCATCAAGCCTTGGTATACCAGCTCCAACTGACTGGTAGAGCAGCAAGAAGGGTTCAAAGTTTGAGAACAGAGAGATGGGCACTGGCCACCTTCGATCGACAGATGTTCCTTTACATCTTGGAACAGATGGAGGTGGAGGGAACAGCGGACGAGAGAGCCAAAAGCCTCACCCGAGCCTTAACAGCGGCCTGCGATGCCTCTATGGCCGTGAAATCAAATCCTCACAGCCGACCGCTGGTTTACTGGTGGAACGAGGACATCGCAGCTATTCGTCGAGAGTGCCTTCGAGCTCGAAGGCTGCACCAGAGAGCAATTCATAAGCCCCGGTACTACCAACTCGCCGCAGACTATGAAAAGAAGAGGAAGAGGCTCAAGATTGCCATCAAGGCCGCAAAAAGAAAGTGCTGGCAGGCCTTTTGTGAGGAGGTGGACCCTGACCTCTGGGGTCGACCGTATAAAACGGTCATGAACAAGATCAAGCCGAGGGGACCCAACGCACCATCGTGTCCATCCCTCCTTGACAAAGTCGTCGGCTATCTATTCCCAGAACAACGGAAACGGCCGATCGGCACTGGTCTGATGGCAATCGCTGGTGCAGCCGAGCCACCAGACGTTACCGAAGCCGAATTAAAGATGGCTGCTGACAACATTTCCATCCGTAAGGCCCCAGGAATGGATAGGGTACCTGGTATGGCAGTGAAGATCGCAGCGCTGAATGTCCCGACCGTCTTCACATCGACATTCAGCGCTTGTCTGAAAGAAGGACGCTTCCCGGCGCAGTGGAAGGAACAGAGATTGGTGCTTCTGTCCAAGGGAAACAAACCCCCGGACGATCCATCCACGTTTCGACCTCTCTGCATGCTGGACATCCCCGGAAAACTTTATGAGAGGGTTATCTGTGCCAGACTAGAAGCAGCCATCGAAGATGCGGGAGGTCTTTCCGACAACCAGTTCGGCTTTCGGAAGGGGCGCTCAACCATAGACGCGATCGGCCGAGTGAAGGCAATAGCCACGAATGCCATCAGTGGCAGCCGAAACACCAAGTGCATGTGTGCCAGCATTACTCGGGATTTTCAGAACGCTTTCAACACGGCCAGATGGGATTGCATTATGCAGGCAGTCGAAGATCTGAAGGTGCCGCTCTACCTAAGAGAAGCCATCTCAAGCTACCTTACAGACCGGACCCTGCATTATGGCACCGATGACGGCAGGCACTCATACAACATCACGGGTGGCGTGCCGCAGGGCTCGTTTCTGGGACCCTTGCTCTGGAATGTCTTGTATGACGGACTGCTTAGGCAATCACTTACAGACGGGGTGTCCATGATGGCTTTCGCAGACGACCTTGCACTAATCGTCGTCGCGAAGACCATCGACGAGGTGCAATTTAGCGGAGATGAAGCTATCGAGGTAGTAGCTAGGTGGTTGAACAAACATGACTGTCTGGCGGCAGAGAAGACAGAGGCGCTGCTCATCTCTCAAGCGAAGAAAAGGTCGTACGCCACCTTCACGGTGGAAGATACGCAGATCAGGACAGTGGACGCTATCAAATATTTTGGGGTCACTCTCGATGCGCGGCTGTCATTCAAACAACACCTGACCAATGCGTCCGCTCTCCAGTATCTTGCCCAATATGGGGGGGCCGAAGCAACCGCGACGGTCCCTCCTCTCATCGGTAGTAAGCTCCGTTATCCTCTACGGGGCACCGATCTGGGCTGATGCTATGAACACCCATAAGAGCTACGGAGCCTCTTGCCGGCGGGCCTACAGGACAGCCGATACCGCTCTATCGGTGGTCGCGGAACTTTCTTCCATAGACCTTTTAGCAACCGAGAGAGCCGCTGGATACCAAAAAGGCAGGGGCACAAGGCAGACCATCGCCGACCAGGAGCGGAACCACAGTAGATGGTCCAGCAGGATCATCGAAGAGTGGCAACGAAGATGGGATTCAGCAGAATCGGGGCGATGGACCCACTGCGTCATCCCAGATATAGCCAAGTGGACGGGCAGACGACACGGACACGTCACCTTTCATCTGACCCAGGTGCTCACCGGGCACGGCTGCTTTCGCAGCTACTTACATCGCTTCCGCATCTGCCAAAGCGCGGAGTGCCCTGTATGCTCTGGGGTCGAGGAAGACGTGGCCCATGCTCCCTTCCACTACCCGAGATTCGCAGCGGAGCGAGAGCAGTTCCGGAATTCGGGAGGTGGGCCATTAATACCTGAGGGTATTGGGGAATCTCTGCTCGCCTCACAGAAGGGGTGGGACGCGGTGGTTACCATCGCTACGTCCATCATCGACAGGCTGAATTCCATTAGGAGGCAAGAAGAGGGCACCAACATCAGCCACACTTGAGGAGCCAATACGTCGGCGGAGGCCATTCTGAGGTATAGACTGCCCCCCTCGAAGTAATGCCTTCCGGCGGCTGCCGAGGGGGAAATCTCAGTCTAAGCGGTGGTGGTTTTAGCGGGTGCAAGCCCCACACTCCTGCTGGCACCGGCTGGCAGGGTTGGCTGGTAGAGCTTTCCATCGTCGGTTCGGAAAAACACACACACACACACACGCGCGCGCGCGCACGCACACACACAAGCACACACACACACACACACACACACACACACACACACACACACACACACACACACACACACACACACACATACACACACACACACACACACACACACACACACACACACGCACACACACACACACACACACACACACACACACACACACGCACACACACACACACACACACACACACACATACAGACCGAAGAGAGGGGGGGGGGTGTAACGGACCGTTACTCTTTCTTAACCTTTATGTGTTATTTCTTACTGCGGCCCTAGTCTCGTTACAAAGTTAATTGGAGGGATGCTTAGAATAAGGGCCTATAAATATATTCTAGATGTTGTATCCATTGTTAAACTTCAATAAGTAAGATTTAATGGAATAATATTATTTCATTAAATCTTATTTTTATGAAAGAAATACTTAGGATTATTTTGTATTAATTATTTGAGAATTCGTGTTAAATTCGTAAAAAAGTTAACAATGTACAGAAAGTTTGACTTCTCAATTTTTGTACGTAGAATTAGACAATGATTTCTTCTGATAAAATGAATGGCCTCATAACATGATTTAAGTGTTTTTTTATTGAATAAGAACTTGGCGATTTTTTTCCATAAAGTGTTTTTTGGGGATGTCACAACATTTTGCGAATATAATATATAAATAATAATTTCTTCCCGTATTTTCATATAATGAATATATTTAAAATGAATGTGTCTTGGTATCACGAATACGATAAAAATTTAATAAATTATAAGAGAGATCGCATTTGACCTACATTTCAACGCATGTTTGTGTTCGTGGAGTAACTATCACCAAATTTAATAAATGAAAACTCGACTTTTTGTTAGGGTCGATAATAATTAATAAATGAACATAAACTATTGATCGTCGATCGAAAAGTAAGAAACAATATGCATTAAAAACTGCATACTGCTTCTTTTTATGGCGTTTCATCTCAACCTCCTGTACCACTAGAATCATCAGTCAAGCGGTGGTAGAGACCTGCTTTATACACCCTCAAAGAAATTTTATATTGGAAATTCATATATACGAATTGCTATACATTTTTCACAATTGTATTAAAGAAATCCAACGTTCAAACCGATCAAGCTTGATGTATATTAATACATCTCGCTCGGTAAGGGAGAGAGAGAACTAACCATTTTTCCGAATATAGTTAGCACAAATATACTATCTGTGATATAGTCATTTTAAAAATATAAATTTCTTTTAAGCAAAGAACATAGGAATCCTTAACATTGTTTAAAACAAAATTATAAAAATATCATTAAAAAATTTATTTGACCTATTATAAATGGCTAATAAATATGAAAACAACATTTAACATATAATTAGTTTTTACATATATTTTCCAAAATAATAACTGTGAAACAATTTTTGCCATAATTACATCGTTCTTTTTATATGGCGGACTTTTCATATACTTGCACAGTTGTTTGATTATGTCATATTATGAATGGTAAACCAAACTCCTATTGCAAAATCAGTTGTATTATCTTATTAGTTCAGAAACATTTCTGTTAACAGGTACATAACAAAAATTGTTCTTAAAAAGCTACAAAGTTCATGATTATAAACGAAAAGGACATTGAGTGCACTAAGGCTATGTGAGCTGTAAAGGAGTAGCTATCGCCGCACGCTATATATATATTTAATCGGCTTCGTGGCTCAGGCGGTTAACGCACTGGATTACGAAGTCGTAGGTCGTGAGTTCGATCCCCGTCTGGTGAACATAATTTTTCGATGTCGTTTTCAAGCAGCAGCTCGCGGTTGGTAAGACGAGCCACGTTGTTTGTGTTTACGTTTCGAAAATATTGTTTATCTGGCGGAAATCGACTCATGACCGCTGCTGTACATGGTGTAAGTTTTTACAGTCCTACATTTCATACACAAATGTGAAGTATGGCCCCATCTTTCTAAGTCGATCTGCAGCTCTCGCAAAATCTTACGATAAATAATAATAATACGGCAACAATTAGTAAATAGGGAGATTCCGCCCGTTAATTAATAAATAAAAATAAAAAAAAATATAGATATACAGGCGTTGATAAGAACTTGGGGCGATGAGCTCCCACTTCTCTTGCTAGAATCGGTTTGAATTCATTGATAAGTTCTTTTACATTTGTGCAGTATGCGATGTTTGAATGTCCCTTGAAATACTTATAACAGACGAGCATTTATAAACAAATTATTAAGATATTTTGAAAGTTCCCGTTTCACCGATAACACATACTTTCCAGCAGTGTTCAAATAATGGTTCCCCTCGAACTCATCGATTTCGGAGCAATTCTGTCCCCTGCATGTACTTTAGTCTATTTCATTTTCTCTCTGAATAATTTTATAAGTTGTCACTTCACTTAATCTGCATCAAATGCACTTTGTTCTGTTGTAAAGCTGTTTCGAGAATTGATAGCTTGCACTCCTGTTAAACATTCTTCCATCAAAATCGGTGATTTTAGCAGTAAGATAAACATTATCTATCTTATTATATTTATACCTTATTATTTATTAAACACAAATTGCAATATTTTTCATTTTCTGATTGATTTTGTGCAATTACTATTGAATTTTGTTGTTGTAATTTTTTGACTGTTATTATAATATATCCACTTATTTTTTTATGTATAGCTTGAAAATACGTTTTACAAAAAGAAACTTACGTAATACTTACCTAGAAACGTGCGTAATACTTAGCGCACTTGTATCGTAATGTACTATTTTCTAACGGCCTTATGACGAATTGTTTGTGGAGAAATAATTTATTTATCAACGTAAACCAAAGTATGCTATAATTTATGCGAATTTGACATAACATGGGTGGTTCACAAAATAATTTCCGAAAATATTTCATAATTATTAATCGTCGCATTAATATCGCGAATTGATTGTCCCCGAAATAAGCATTTTCATTTAAAAAAATTCGCTTTCAAAAAAAGTTTTTATTAGTTTATAACCAGTAAATAAAAGAATAGTCAGAATGGAGTCCATATGTAAGTATATTACTGCATTACTGCAATTTAACATTTATACAATTTACGACAATGTGTTTTTTTCTTTTGAAATAACTTTGCGGAATTAATTTATTTCGAATATTTTTTCTATGTCAGCGTATCCCAATTTATGCTTATTTTTGAAGAAAAATGCTTTTAATCGTATTGTAATTTAGTTGTTTGCAGGTTAAAAATGAAACTCAGCACACTAGCTGAAAAAATATAGTACGATACGAGTGTGTGCTAAGAAAGTACTTAACGCGAGTCGTTGAACAACAGCTATTTATACAACAGATGCATAAAATGTCATTCGGCACATGTGCTGATGTGTAAAGTACTTTACACACACGCACTTGTATTAAAAACTATTATTTTGTCAGGTCGGCACAAAATCCGCGCCTTTGCGTGCCGGTAAGGCATGTGACATAATAGTATATTATGTAACGAGGGCTCAATTATATTATCGCCCGAAGATTTTACTGCAGGGCACAAACTGAGTTCCACTCCCGGATTGTTAAAAAAGGTTATCTGCGCGTGTGTCTTCTGCAGTCCAGCGGACGCTTTTCACTTTTCGCCCCCGTTGCGACGTTTCGTACGATTTTGCACCCACCTTTGATGTAACCGGCATTATAAAGGCGCATTTCTTTATGTACAGATGAGATAACAAATATCGTGTGTCAATGTTCATTACTTCACCTCATCACCACATTGGAATGGAGCAAAATTTATGACAGAAATTCGGTAGAGTTAACTAGTATGTATTTAGGGAACATGCTGTATAAATTTGAAGCTGATCAAAAAGTCTCGTCGAAAAAGTTGGGATAGTTGTCTTGAAATGTCCTATAAAATCGATAATTAAATAAAATACAAAGGGGACGAGTGTGACCTATAAGAGATACTAAAATTACCAGGTTTGATCAAAAGTTAATAAATTAGATATCCCAACGTTGTGCAAAGATTCGCGGACTACCTACACAGAACCTACTACAAAGACGGATTACTTCAGCATTATATAATGGCTTAATTTAAGACCGTTGAAAATATTAACATTTTTTTATTTCATTTTTACACTGTAATAATCAATTATTATGAATTAATTATAATGTAAAAATCCGTTATAAGTGCGAAATGATTTAAAAATCATTCTGTTTGATTTTTTCTTGACCGCTTATTAAATAAAGTGCGAAACCCTTAAGGAGTTCTAGGAGGTTCTTGGTGAGACGGTCCAAAAATAATAAAAAAAAAATCAATTTAAACGTTTCGGCTCTCAATGTAAGCCTTCTTCAGTATAATTTCTCTAAATAAATAAATAAATACAATTTTAAAAAATTTTTCATAAAATACAAAATAATTTACAAAAACGTAAGTTACTTACAAGACTTATAAATGAAATTGAAATTTGGTTACATATCAAAAAATCCGTTGATGGAAATGTGTAAATTGACCCTACAAACGTGATATGAATAACTTTAAAAAACCGGTTTGAAAAGTATTATAACAATTTGTAGAGAACCTTACCCAGAGATGTAAACGACTGGATTTTGTTCGTCGCTTAGATGCGAGGTTGCGTCTTGGGTAATTTTCACTCACACTTTTTTTACGTGTACCGGATTGTAGGTTTCGATATGTCAGAACTAAACGAAGTAGCATAAAGTGGCATTTAAATATATTCTATTTACATACACAACTTTGGTATTCACACCCACGACATAAATATAAACAAGCCTTCTCTTTAAATTTGAAACAAGTGTCTCGCATTTCGAATACCTCCTAATTATTTATGTTTATCTACGACTATGAAAGCAAAACGTTGTATACTTCTGGAAAAAATAAATTTTCAAATCTCTGGTTAACTGCATTCTTACATTTTTTTATATAGTAGTTTTCGATTTCCTTTCTTTTATATGTGTTTTTCTCTGTTGCTAAAATTTTTACTTTTGAATAATTAAAATTATGTCCCGTTTCTAACCTATGTTTTGTTAATGCTGTATAGTTGCTTTTCTTGCTCTTGATATTATTTTTGTGTTCATAAATTCTAGTTTATAGGGGCCTGCTCGTTTCTCCAATGTATACACAGTCACAGTAACCACAAGGGATTTGATAAACAATGTCGCTCTTATGAAGTTTATCTAAACGGTCTTTGTATGGTTTAATTCCGCCAATATTGATGTTGATTGGCTTGTTTACTACACGTACCGATTGTTTATTTAAGGTTTTTGAAATTTTTTCTGTCAAACCTTTTATGTATGGAAGGGATATTGTTGTTACAGGATCTATTTTTTTATTACGGAGTAAAAATTAAGGTATCTACCGTACCACGTGGATTTATGGTGCCAATCAGTTAACAATACGCCATTATTAAGTCTTATCACCTTAAGATCAAGGAACGTAATCGTACGATTTAACTCTTCCTCCGTGGTAAAAGTTATTTTATTGTCAAAATCTGTAAAGTTGTTGAAGACATTTAAAACGAACTCCAACTTTTCGGCCGGAATTCCAATCAAAATGTCGTCAACATATCTGTAGTAAAAGGCTAATTTGAAATTTAGTAATTTAAAAAGTTTCTTTTCTGTCAAATCTGTCATACCGAAAACGGCGCCTCGTGCCCCTCGCCAGGTGAAGGAAGCATCGCATGTGTATCTAAAATTGAAAACTTCCTCTCAATAAATTTTTGCTTTTTCAAGTTCAAAATCAAATTCTATTTCTGCTATTTAATCAAGAGCTACCTTAGCCTCAACAAAAAAGTGGTTCTTCGAGCCGGATACAGGCCAAGAAATTATTAAAAATTAAGTGAAAAGGTGAGAGTGCTGTGGAAAAAGTGCATATTTTTTCAAATGCGGAAAAAATCCGTTAATTTTAAACGCAATTTCGTGCGTAAGAAGAGGAATTTCCCCTTCCAGTCCGCCACTGTACGCGTGTATACATTTAAGGCTATATACACCTGGTTCCTGAAGGAGGGAGTTAGATTCTCCAGGAGGCTGGAGGCAGCCCTCTCACCCCTCTACGCGCCTCGTTAACGATAGACCACGGCAAGGTAGTGTAGACGCCGTCCCCACTCGCGCTCGTGAAGTGGTCAACCTTACAAATTCCCGCGACGCGTTGAATCGCGAAATGAGTAAGTGGACAATGCACGAAATCAACGCCGTCGATCGACGGCGCACGTTTTGAAATTATCTTCCGACCGTCAATTTTGGAGCTGGGTTTTGACCAATTTCATATTGTCCAAAATGAGTGGCACGTACGAATCTCCGCTGGTCCAGCAGAAGTAAATCATCGGTCTACTGGAACGCACTGCGGAAAAATTTAAGAATATTGGCGCTAAGAAACTGTGGTATGTTAAGGTGCGAAAAAAGTCTGTAAATGGATTCTAGAATAAAATTTCGGTTTATTAATAACTGCTTAATAAATTTATTATCTTTAAGACTTATGGAAAGATATATCCTCGTTGACTCTGTCGAAAAGAATTGTTGACGATGCTACTAAATTTCTGTAAATATTTCTTGACCATTGCTTACACTTCACCCGGTGGTGAAAGGCTTATAGTACATAAATTCAAGTGGATACGTAAATAGTCAATTTTGACTATCATATTGACGTGCTCGCATATCTGGAATCCGTAACAAGTCTATACTACCGGGTACTAGGGATAGTTACTATTCTCCCCACAATCGCCTCGGATTTTTTTTCTTCCCTATAAGTCCTGTCTCTAGGTTTTGACTCAGAATTGCGATTCCGTGTACTATTCATTGTTTACAATGGAGCTGTCTGTTTTTAGTTCTGGTACTATCTATTCACTGTTATTCTCGATAATGAGTGACGTTCACTATACTGTCCAGTACTATCATTGGTCATCGGGTATACTATGTCTATTTCCATAGCTACATGTAATTTATTTTTCGGTTGGTCAATATCGGTCGTGGAAACGAGAATGCCGCGTCCTGTCTATATCTGTATTCGTATGTAAATGCGTCCACAGAATTGATAGTCCGAACGCCAATTAGTAATGTCTATTATGCACATATAGGACTCTAGTAACTTCCAGTAACTTTCTCTACCCATGCATTTTACGCGGGTGACTAACTCGACATTTATATCTATTATCTATATTATATGCATATCTCAATCATTTTATGGTACTATCTATATTTCTCATTACTCACGTTCGCCCCAAAAAATGGTCACAGCATTGAAATACCTTGAACCGTCTACCGTGAAACATTAGTAACCAGATCACTGTATCTTACCGCGTGCTACGTATATACCGGTTCGCGGTGCGCATCATACATATGTATCCGTAACAAAACATTCGTAATTCGGCGCTTTCAATCGTTTCTGTTAAAAACTCCTCGGGTTATTGCTAAAATGTTGAAATCTCTTAGCGATAGCTCCGAGTAGAGTATCGTGACGGAGTATGACAATTCGACCGAGAGAATTGAGATTTCTTCGGGTGAACTCTCTCGTGCTGTCAATTCAATTGTGACTGTTTAGTTTGCTTCTGCAAAGAGAATTGAATTCCTTAGGTAGCAGAAATGTGTCAAAGTCTGCGTGTATGAGGACAAAATTAAAATGTTGACCTCCTAGTGTTTCTAGGGCTTACCTTTGACAACGAAGGCTGGAATTGAAGTGCTCATCAATGATTTTCGGGCCGTATTTATACCGACCATAACCGACCTAAACGGCAACGATTTTTGCATCCCGGGAAATATCTAATTTTCCAAGGAAATTTGTAAGTAACTGTTTACCCCAGAATACACTTAAATTTCTTATTTTGACAAATTTTCTTTTCTTTTGTTTCTAGTGAATGAAATTTTAAAAAATATTGTCTTTTCTTTATTTATCTAGAAATTCATAAAAGTTTTAGAAATAAATTAATTTAAGCGTTGGGGTGCAAAACCTGCCAAGTCCAAAAAAATAAAAAACTGAGATAATCAAATAAACATACATTACATATAGTTCTTTGAATGTTTAGAGATTGTTTATATGCAAAAAAAAAATTACCCTTTAAAATTGAGCTGTACGCTTATGAATCTGCTATCTTTCCAGTGTTAGCGACAAACATTTTTCCGCGTTTTTCTTAAAACTGCATAAAACGGACTTGACAGATTCTACACCCCCAAGCGGTTTTATACGACCGGACGAATGACGCGATGGCGGCTGTTAAAAATTTAAATCGACCTGTGACGGAGTGGTGCGACTTGCTCGTTTTTATCACAATCGGACGACTTAATAATCAATCGCAAAAAGAGTGGGAATTGAACTCGGCAATTCTGTTGAACTTCCTGCGTATTAGGTCTTAGATGAGTTCCTATCTTCACGGATCCGAGCTTGCGAGTCCATTAAATGTGAAAGGAGTTCCGTGAAAATGTCATAAATCGAGCAAACAGTCGCAGTCCAACCAGCTGTTAAAACAGACTCGCGTATTTGTCGCCACTGATTCGCGTAAAAAATGTGTACTATGTAACAGTGAACATGAACTGTATCAATGTTCTAATTTTATAAATCTCACAGTCGGAAATCGAGTTTACTTCGTACGCTGGAATAATTGATGCACTAATTATTTACGAATCAAGTACAGAGACGCAAGTTCGAAATGTCGCCGCAGATTTATATGTGCATGTTGCAAAGGGATGCATCATACGTTGTTGCATCAAGAGCGTTCAGATGCAACGGTACAGTCGATAAAAAACGCGGGAAATAGATTCGACTCAAATGCTCTTTCCTATTTAGAAAATACCACATCTAGCTCTGCTCTTTACGAGGTTAACGTGTCATCGTCGCGACTGAGACACTATGCCGTCGTATTGACCGATCCTAAGGCCTTAGGCTCTCAATAATGTGGCTCGTGTAATACCACCAATAGGAATGGTGTTATTTTGCTCGCGACTGCCACGGTAATTATTGAGTCACCTAAAGGTCGGACATTCCGCGGTCGGGCATTACTTGATTCGGGTTCCGAATCGACATTTATTTTGAAACATGCCATTTCGAACATAGCAGTCACAGGAGTGGGGGCACGGGCTCAAGGGATTATCCGTGCCACCACCGATATTACAATCGATCATCGCGATGGCAAGGTCCAAAGCTTACACTGTACTAATCTTAAACAAGTTAACCTCTTATAAGCCGACTGCACATCTAATACCCGGCAAATGTCGCATTTAGCAGGTTTGACATTGGCGGATTATGATCCATCGGACCCGTCCCCTATAGATCTATTGTTAGTTGTCGATCTTTACGGGCACACTCTAGGACTTGACGGACTCCGACAAGGAACGGTAGGTTCCTCCACTGCGCTTCGATCGATCTTTGGCTGGTTGTTAGTAGGCCCTACATCAAATTCCAAAACGCTGGGAACGAGTATGGCGAGTTTGCATTGCTCAACCGCCTCTAATCTCGACTCGCTTCTCCTTACGTTTTGGGAAGTTGAGGAAATCGTGTCGTGCTCTATTTTCTCCGAGGATGATTTACACTACGAGCTACACTTCAACGCAACTCACCAACTCCTACTAGATGGACGCTATATGGTACGGCTCCCATTAAAGGAGACGCCGTTGTAGAGTGGTTTTACTCGCTTTGCGGCACTGCTACTCCTCGAGAGATCCGAGGCCCAATTAGCCCGTAAACCGGATGTACAAAGAATGTACACCGCGTTTATGTCAAAGTATGGCTATCTCGGTTACATGTATACCACCTGAATCCGTTCCCTCGGTAAATCCTCCGGTATACTTACCACACCATCCGGTTTTGAAACAGCATGGTTTGGCGACCAAAATCAAGGTCGTTTTCAACGCGTCACAAAAGTCGAGTGACGACAGCAGCCTTAACGACCACATGCTCTGTGATCCTAAACTACAAAGCGATCTGCCGTCTATAAGCATGCGATGGAGGTAGCACCGCTACGTATACATAACTGATATCGAGAAGATGTTCCATCAGATATTAGTGCATCCCGAAGACAGGGACTGTCAGAGAGTTTTGTGGAGAGACCCTGTCTCCCATATAATTTTGGATTATCACTTGACCACCGTGACTTACGGTACGTCAAGCGCTTCGTACCTAGCGATACGCTTGTTAAAACAACTTGCTCATGACGTGCATGATAGATTCCCTAAAGTCGTCGATATCATCTACAGAAATTCCTACGTAGATGACTTATTCTTAGGTTCCGAAGACATTCATTCCTTGCGTGACCTGCGCGATGATCTCGTCGTTCTTATGAGTAAAGGAGCTTTTATCCTCAAAAAAAATGGGCTTCGAATGAACTAGTGCTACTGAAAAATGTACCGAGCGCGAGATCGGAACCGTCGGTGGTACTCCCGCTTGATCAGAACGGACGTACTAAGGTGTTAGTTGGCATCCTGACTCTCACTCGTTTCAGATCCAGGTTACAATTGATTATGCAGTTCCGCCAACAAAACGTCGCGTACTCTCGGAAACAGCCAAACTTTTTGATCCTTTGGGATGTGTAGCCCCGGTCGTAATCAGAACCAAGATTCTCATGCAAGGGTTATCGCTTCGGAAGTACGATTGGGAAGATCCTTTATCAGCCGATTTGGTGTCTCAGTAGCCACAAAAAATTCTTGAATTTTTCAATGCTATTTTAGGTTATGAAGCTCATATTTGGCCAACTTCTAAATAATAATTTTTCATGTACTTTTTCCCCTACCATCGACTGCCGATGTTAGAATTGCCATTTTCAAACCGGAACATGCTCAACATTAAAAAAAACAACTTTTTTCGCATTTTTTCCGCTTTATTGGTACATAATCTCAAAATTATATACTTCAATAGGTATTAGAACACCCAGAAATACTCTAAGACTTTCTTTCAGGTCTAAACAGTTTTTAGAATCAAGTATTACTTTGCTGTCGCTGCAAAAGTTCTTTTTCAACCAGTTTTTGGTATAGGAAAACTTAATATTATTGGAAAGATATTAATCAATATAATTAATGCTAAAAATAAGTAAATATTTCTGATATAAATTAAAATAACGATTATCAAAAAGTTGTAAATATGTGCATTTTTTCATGAAAATAGTAAAATTATGATTTATTACGTGACAAAATTACATCAATTAACAATTATAGGAGTTTTAACATCTAACTAGAATATTATTAATCTTCGTCACGATCGTTGTCTATAACTTTAATTCAGTGTGTATTCAGTTGAACTGAGCAAGGTTTTCCGAACGGGAAAGAACCGAACAACTTGAGCGTATACCCAACTGCAATGATTCGTTCCTTCCGGTCACCTGCTGCCTTTGTTTTTTACGTAAATACATATACATATAGGTGAAAACAAAGGCAACATGTCGATCGGAATATAAAGGAGAGCGCACACAGCTTGTCGCAGGGTGTTGTGACTTGTTGCAGAACATCTCTTTAGGGGGCGCTGTAGCTACGACTGCCATAAAGAGTGTGTCTTGACCTGCGACTGCAACTGCGACTGCGACTGGGTTGCAACAATCTGTGCGCGCCCTCCTTAAGGGGCATCTAGTCGGCTCAGTCGAAAGGTAGTAATTTACGTCAAAAAACCTAAATTAAAAGCGATTGAATTGATTTTTCGAATTTCCGGCTCTGTACGGAAAATTCAAACCAATATATGTGATCGCCTAAGAAATATCAAAGAAGTTGACTGAGAATCCAGCGAGCATTTTCCGAAATAGATCATTTTTCTTTATTGAAATATTTAAATTTCAAAAAATGTCTTTATTGAATTTTCGACGATATGATCATTGAAAGGATGTTAAATTCCAATCAAACTGAAAATACTTTGTCTTCTGAAGCTGAGGCAGCCAGATGGTCTAGACGACCCACTACTACCACCAAGCTAACATCTGAAGAAATCGCGGACTTTCCAGAGATGACTGAAAGGGATCTCAAAATATTTTTTTCGGATACTTATTAATTAGGCCAAACCGTCTGTTATCTAGTAGAGTTAATAAACGAGAGTGATAATATCAATTTGGAATATATACAGATGACACCAAACATTATTAAAGTATTCATAAGGTCCATGCATATAAATAGTAAGACCTATAAATGCTATATCGAGTATAAACCTAATTCAATAGGATACAGCGGTATTCTGCGATATGCATGCGATTGTGCCAATGGATTACGAACTGTAGGTTCCTGCTCTCACATTGCAGCAGTCATATATTATCTTAGTAATGCTAGATACAAATAAAAAATTATTAGACCAGCGAAAATTCTTACGGATTTATTTTCTAGCAAAGACATCGATCCAGTTATAGACGACGATAGCGACGAAGATCAATAATTTTCTAGTTAAATATTAAATTGTTAAAAAAATCTTATAATTGTTAATTGATGTAATTTTGTAAAGTAATAAACCATTATTTTACTATTTTCATGAAAAAATAAGCATACTTATAACTTTTTGTTAAACATTATTTTAATTTCTATCAGTAATATTTACTTATTTTTAGCATTAATTATAATGATTAATATCTTTACAATAATATGAAGTTTTCCTATACCGAAAAACTGGTTGAATAAGGACTTTTTTTTATCAATTAATTAACGGGCGGAATCACCATTTTTACTGAATTGTTTTTGCTGAATTATAAATCGTAACATTTTTGCGAGAGCTGCAGATCGACTTAGAAAGATGGCGCCATACTTCACATTTGTGTATGAAATGTAGGACTGCAGAAACCTATACCAAGTACAGCAGCGGTCATCAGTCAATTTCTGCCAGATAAACAATACTTTCGAAACGTAAACACAAACACCGTGGCTCGTCTTACCAACGGCGAGCTGCTGCTTGAAAACGAAATCGAAAAATTGTTCACCAGACGGGGATCGAACTCACGACCTACGACTTCGTAGTCCAGTGCGTCAACTGCCTGAGTCACGAAGCCGATTTTTGCAGCGAAAGCAAAGTAATACTTTATTCTAAAAACTGTTTAGACCTGAAAGAAAGTCTTAGAGTATTTCTGGGTGTTCTAATACCTATTGAAGTATATAATTTTGAGGTTATATACCAATAAAGCGGGAAAAATGCGAAAAAAATTGTTTTTTTTTTCAAATTTTGAGCATGTTCCGGTTTGAAAATGGTAATTCTAACATCGGCATTCGAAAGTAGGGGAAAACTACTGACAAAAAATTGTTATTTAGAAGTTGGCCAAATATGAGCTTCATATCCTAAAATATCATTGAATAATTCAATAATTTTTTGTAACTCCGGAAAAGACCCGAAAAATTTGATATTGAATTAGTCAAACCAGTCCGTTTTTAATTGTGGCATTGACTATGCAGGTCCGTTCTCAATCAAAATATCCCGAATTAAATCGGGCAAAACTTATTTATGTCTTTTCGTTTGTTTTTCAAGGAAAGCAGTGCATTTGGAGATAGTCAGCGATTTAAGCACCGTGGCATTTCTAAGGAGGTAAATGTGCAAATATATATTCGGATAATAGAGGTAATTTTGTCGGTGGAAGTAATGAGATCAGGGCTTCACAAAATTTTATAAGGGATAAAGAGCATCGGGATCAAATACATCGTTTTTGTACAGATTATCATATGAACTGGCAATTCATTCCATCGCGTTCCCCTCATATGGGAGGGGGGGGGGTTATGGGAAGCAGCAGTCAAATCTAAAAAACTCATAAAAAAAAGGTAAAGTAAGCACGATAGTGGCACAAATTGAGGCATGTTTGAATCCGCGCCCATTATGTCCCTTATGAAGTAGCCCTAATGATTACGAGGCATTAACACCCGGGCATTTTTTGATTGGGGAATCTAAGACTTGTATGCCAGAAGCAGATTTACGAGACATATCTGTGAACCGCCTTACCAGGTATCAATTATTAGCTAAATTACGATAAAAGTTTTGGTCACGTTGGTCGTAAGAGTATTTGACTCAATTACAGCAAAGGGGGAAATGGAAGAAGGTTATGAATAACGAATTCGTGGTTGGTGATTAGTTTTACTTAAAGATGAAACTACGGCCCCATTGAATTGGCTTATTGGTAGAATAACGGCGGTACACACTGGTTCGGACGGTATGATACGTGACGTAAGTGTAAAAACGCAGTTCAATGTTGTCAAGCGAAGCGTGGCAAAAATTGTTCTATTACAGATTGAAACTATGAATAACGAGAGTAATTAGCCATGTTTTCTATGACTATTGATTGATTTCATTAAATATGCACGAATAAGATATTATAAGTTAGTGAGATTATGGAATTTTGACCTGTCAAGGTAGGCGGTATGTTGTGCATAAGAAAACTATTTTGTGAAATCGAAGTGTGCTATTTTATTTAATAATTAAGTGACACGTTGTTGCGCATGCGCGGCTTTAAATGTATTCAAGAACGCGGATATGTTATGCACGTTTACCGAATTCAAAACGTCGAGGATCGCGAAAACTAATCGGACTGTTGTCGTACATCAAACGTACCAAATACAAATAAATTCAATTATTATTCTTTGAAATTAGTGTACATTCTTTATCGTGAATTAATTCTCAAGAACATCTCTCACCGTTTTCGAGATAATTAGGAATTTACAAAAATCCGATCTACGTTTACAGGTTAGGTAGCTAGAAATACTCTTCGCCGTTTTAAGGTGGAAGTTTCGTTCCTTTGTTAAAAAGTGAAATTTCATAACATAGTAGTGGGAGTGCCGAATTCATTCGAGATAAAGTCGAGCTTGGCTCAAATTTCACTTTATGATATTTAGAGTGCAGATTTAGCAGATAGGTGCCGCATTTATTGCTCGGGAATACTTTTCCAGAACGGTGCTATTTCTCTTTCTCATTCTCTTTCTCATTCTCTTTCTCATTCTCTTTCTCATTCTCTTTCTCATTCTCTTTCTCATTCTCTTTCTCATTCTCTTTCTCATTCTCTTTCTCATTCTCTTTCTCATTCTCTTTCTCATTCTCTTTCTCATTCTCTTTCTCATTCTCTTTCTCATTCTTGAGAGGACAAAAGTAGAAGAAGAAGAAGTTTTGACTGATCCGTGCGTCTCCTCTCGACTCGTTTTGACTTCCATATTCATGTGGGTTTATTTTCTTGATTCTCAACGTAATAGACTACCTCATCTAGACTTAATTGAAGGTTTTCTTTAGTCTGTAGCTCCTGGCCAGTATAATGCCACCCACACGGTCTTCCATTATCTATTGTATACTTGGCACTCCACGGATATTGTCGGAGAGTCAACTGCCGACGTTAAAACATGTTCTACTGGCCTGTTATGACGAAAAGTTCAATAACACGCATGTGAAAGATCTTTCTCCTGAAGCCCCTTTCCTGGACGTAGCTAAGATTGTTGCGACTCAGGTTTTGGCCCTATATGAAAAGGCATCAACAGTTACCTGCTGCGGATCAAAAGGCAATCACTGACAAATTTGTTTCTTTTCATAAAGGACACCAGAACCTCCTCAAGTCATACCAGAATAAATCTAGGAAAGACACTAGCGGCTTAAAAGATCCGTTGAAAAATTCGTTAAAAAATCTAATGCACTTTTCGACGTGGTTTTTGGCAAATGCCCTATCGACCTAGCTAATCGAGAGAAAAGAATCTGCCGCTGTCCTGATAAGTCAAAGAAAGTTCCGGCAATTGAGAAATTCTTTCTCTTAGACCAAAGGACGTTGCGACTGATGGCTATAGGTCAAGTCGATAAGAAAGTAACCGCAGACCTGACAAAAAGTGAATCTAGAAAGTCCACGACACTGTAACCAAAATCGGCATATTTTGGTGCTGCTGGTCCATCTACCGTACCCGAAACACAGATAGAAACTGAAGTAGACTCTGGTTTGAACAAGGAGTTCAAAATCATAATTAAAGAAAGTAACCCAAGATTTTCACAAAACAGATCTTTACTGGTTAATACTGCTACAGTGGGAGCAGGACGTTTTGGTTCCGCCGTTTTGGCGCCGGGATGTTTTGGTGCCGGGTGTTTTGACGCCGCCGTTTTGGCTCAAATTTCTATCCGGGGAATAATGAGGTCCGAACATTATGCGATCTACGTAGGTTAGGTTTTTTTGGGGGGAGGGGGGGGGGCGCAGGCCCTTCAGCGCACACATATCTGTGAACACAATGCGAGCCGAGCGCATAGGAATTTATGTGTCAGATTTGCAGATTTGTTGACGCCCGATCGCGGCATGCCGTAGAAAGACCCGAACGTGGAAATAGACACAGCCTAATAAATTTGTGTACTCTATAATTTTGAAGTGTGAAACAGTACGACCTGCACATTTGTGATGTAGTGAGGGAGCTTATGGAGCCATTAAGCGTTACTTCAGTCTGTATGCGCACGCCGTGACAATGAAAGTGTTCTGTAAGAGCGATCTGCGGGCAATCGCTTATTGGCTGTATTACCGAACGTCCTTCCTCTATGACGTCTACAACTTGGAATGTTTCATCTTGCATTCTTTACACCACGGACTAGCGGGTATCATCAAATCTTCCCAAAATCAAAGTTAACCCTCCCCTATTAATCCTATGATTTTTCTGATTCTTGACCCCCTCCCCCTCGCGGGAACACGATGTGAGTTGGACATAAAATTGTGACTGATTACAGGTTAGGTTAGCACTTTGCGCTAAAATGTCCTCGCGCCAAAAAGAACACCGTTAAAAGTGTGTGGCGCTAAAACGTCCCTGGCACCAAAACAGACGGCGCCAAAACGTCCGGCGCCAAAATGTCCTTGCGCCAAAACGTCCTGTACCCTCTAGTAAGTGATAGGTACGGCTTGAGTTTCAGACAAACAGCTGCCATATCCTCAGCGGTTCTTCAAGATGTTGGTCTTAACAGGGGTGCAGATAACTCATTTGTGATAGATAAATACAAAGAGCCAAAACATTAGTTCGTGCTAGTCATATGGTCTCTGTTGATGTTTTTACCAAAAACCCACATCGCGGTTTACTTTGATGGCCGTAAGGATCAGACTAGTTTACAGGTAAAAGAAGGGTCAAAATACTACCGACTCATTCACACCGAGGAACACATTTCGCTTGTGCAAGAGCCAGACTCGTGTTATTTTGGCCAGGTTACGCCAGCATCGAGCACTGCGATTGATATTTCAAAATGCATTCTCAAGTTTTTACACGAAAATAGTGCCATTCGAGGAGAAACTAAAACATCCATTACAATGGATTATTTGTCTCCTCCATTTTAACGAGTTCCCTCTTAGGCACTTTATGCAGTCTCTTGATGGTACCACTAGAGGTCCTAACACTTTTTGTGACACAATTGTCAAACAGCTAGAGAAATGTGAAACCCCCCTGTATGCAGCATCAAAAAATTGGATGTCGATTTGCCGGATATAGGTATTGCAAAGTTACGTAAGGATCAGAAGTATCTGTATGATATTTCCATAGACATTCAATCAGGAGTGTGTTCTCAAAACTTAGCGAGGCAAGACTCCGGTCCTCTTGCACACTCAAGGTGGATTCTGAGCCGTTTCAACCCCCCGTAAAACAGGCGAAGAGCTACACAGCGCACATCACATTTCTTAGTCCCTAACTCGTTGAGGCACTTACCTAGATATATGTCGTATTTGCTACAACTCACTTAATTTGCACATTTTCACGATTTTTCTACTAAGATTTCGGGGCTTGAATGAAAATCCTGGTTCCAACAATCGCTTTCATGGTACGACAAGAGACATTTAATGACCCCTCCAGCTGAAAAATTAACATACCAACCTACGGGTCGCCATGCAAAGCTATGAACAAATTTGTATCTTTCAAAGAAAATTTCAAATTTTCAAGTGTCCTGTGGGGCTACTAAATATTATCCGATCGACCTAAAATTCGTTGTACTTTCATTTGGCATGGTTTCACAACTTTTCCCCACTCCCATTATCCATGACATGAAAAACTAGATTTTCGATACTCTCTAGCTTACATCTACATTAGAAAACCAACATCTCGCAGTTTTCCCGTCATTGGGCATAGTTCTTCCTTGTTTCGAGAAATCTACTATTGGCCCCAATCGTTCTTTGAATGCAGCTTGAATGGGTTTTTTAGTTTTTAGAACCTCAGCTTTGTCATCATCTCCTTTCGCTTGCCATTTCTTTATATTTATTCTATATGCTATATCCAATACAATTGTAGAAAATGCTATTATTTCGTATCTGCTAGATTTTCATTACAGTAAAATCGTACAAATAAGTTATTATGAGTTATATATGACCAATTTTGATTTACAAAAGCAGAAATATCCCATAAAATTCAATTTCAAGATGGCGACTGCCATGTGCTTAGTAGTGCAATGAGACGTTACGCATGAGGGTGTTAGGAACGGCCCCGAATCAGCCCGAGTACCGCAGATTTCGGTGCTCTGGTTCGGTCCTTTTTTCTACAGAGAAACGAGCCAACCGATCAAGGCCGTTGGCCTGGCGCGGCGTATTCCCACAAGGAAACAGTCCGTTGCACAGGGGGTAAAGGGCTCGGGAAAAACTCCCAAACGGCGAAAGCCGTCAATTGTATATGCTCGAAAAGAGTACGTTACAGTATATACAAATAAACCATGCACAATAATTTCGGGAATCATTATCTGATAATTTTTTTTAACCATTTATACAATCAAAAAAATACTAAGAATGATGCTGACTTGAAAATCTAATTGGAATACGATAGTATTTTTTTCTATTTCAGAAGTGTGGAATTTTACATAACGGGTCCGCCATATTGGATCCACCATTTTGAATTTGGATAAACTTACTCAAGATTCGAGTTTAGCGGTGACTGAAACTTATGATATTGTTAGTTAGCAAATTACACACCAATTTAGGTTGTAACAGAACTAGAAATACTATTACTTCTACTGAGTACATTCTACTTAGTACTTGAAATTAGATTTTATGGGATATTACTGCTTTTGTAAATCAAAATAGGTCATGCAAAACTCATAATAACTTATTTGTACGATTTTACTACAAAGAAAACCTAGTAGATCCAAAATAATAACAATTTCTTCCATTTAAAAAATTTTTAACATCCAGACGCCATTTTGAAACGAAAAACAAAATTGCGAACGTTTAATTTTGAAGTAAAATAATTAAGAACACGTTTTCGACAGGTTAAAGAGCGATCTGGAACCGATATCATGGTTTAAAATGCATTTTAAAAATAAATTGCAGCTAAAGAATCGCGTTTTTTCTGTATTTTTGTAAAAAAAATGTGTCAAACGTCCTTTCTAAACATTTTCAGTACCGCCAATCAAAAGAGCGACCTCAAAACTAGTCGGATATAGATGCTTCCATTTTTTTAAATTTTTTATTTTATACATAAAACGATGCTCAAATCCATGTACAAGTGTTGCACATTTGGGACTTAAAGGGAAAATATCAGAATCAATTAATATTTTACAAACCTCAGCATTTTTAAAAGATCCACTTGCTGGATGGTCCATATCCGAATTGGAAAAGAAATATTCCTTCAAGCCGAAGAACGAAACCTTAAAAGAAATGAAACAGCACCAGCGTACAATCAATTTTAAGCAAAATGGTTTTGCTCCTGAAGGACGTTAAAAAGTTGTAATGTTCAATTCAAATAGAAGCCGGAGAGGTAACACTCAAATCAAAATAAATAATTTTTAAATTCAGGATATGGAGATTTATTTTTGAATATTGCTATATTGTTTGTTTATAAATCTTCTATGTGGATTAAATCTAAGAATAACTAAAATTGTCATTTTTAATTCCTGCAAGCATTTATAACTATTCTAGTAATTCAAGTGAAGAAGAAAAATCCTACTGTGAAAAATCGGAAGAGTCCCTCTTTGTCTTATTTATCACTTATGCCCCCAACACTATAAAAGGAGACATTTTTTCGGAAAACTCCACGGCAACTCGTCTCACAAGTCCAGGTATCGAATCTCCTTTGCCTCCCTATTTCACAGAATTGGCAAATTTTATTAGGTGCCCGTTGGAACGCCTCATTAGCGCCCATTAATTCGCAATTGGCTCATTTTGCAACGAGGATGGATAATATGGAAGCTCAACTTTTCTTATTGTCAACTATCAAAAATGATGTTTTTTTTTATCTATATATAAAAGGGTTTCAAATATTGAAAATTCTGCTCAGAATAGCGTGGATGACTGTGCCGATGAAACGGAGGACAGAACCGTTCATGTAATCTTATGGTCTACAGTATACCGGAATCCGTACCGCCAAATGACTACAATATAGACCTTGATCAAGACTTTATTAGCAGCTTTCAACAACATCGATCTTTCATCCATTAAGATACGTCGAATTAGCAAACTTCGAATTGTAGCTGATCTTCATTCTCGCGATACTGTTCTACGTGTGGTCAAAAATCGGAGACTTTTACATCAAGGCATCTCAGTTACGACTGACAAAACTATGAAGCAGAGAGAGCGTCTTTCTAATCTTATATTAGAAACAGACATTTTTAATAAACAGAATAACACCGATACTAAAGTTATCAGGTGTGTAAATAATAAACCCGTCTTGGTCACCGTTAAAAAATCATCGATTCCCGTTAATGGGACTTTTCGTAAATAATGATATAACTGGCAGCAGTCTTACTATTTATTACCAAAATGTACGCTATCTAAATAACAAACTGAGCTACCTAAAGTCTAATCTGCATCAATTAACTACTACACGTGCCATTATACTCTTTACCCCGACTTGATTGAAGCCCCACATTAACGTCCCGAAATTGGGACTTTTAAACTATCTAATTCACCGTCAAGACAGATCATTTAAAGTTTCTTCGTAACGCGTAACGCGTGGAGCAGGCGTATTAGCTGCCGTCATGAAATCTATTAATGTTATCCGTTTAAATGTAACAACATCTATGGAAGCAGTTTTTCTCCAACTGAAACAGGGATTAATTTCGATTATCCTTATTGTAGTGTACATTCCGCCCGGCTCGGACTCAGATATTTTTGAGGATTTTCTATCAACGGTTGAGGATCTCTCACCACAAATTTCAGACCACAAAACAATTGTATGTGGTGATTTGAATCTGCCTTATCTTCAGTCGTCCAATAATCCACTGTCGGTTGAGATCAGAAATTATCTACATAATAAGGTTTCCATCTAGGCCCTCTTTTATTCAATTTGTTTATAAATGATCTTCCTGACTATCTTCTAACGTTCAAGTGCCTAATTTATGCGGACGATATAAAATTATATTATCAAGTCAAAAGTCCTCTTGATGCGTCAAAATTGCAATTGGATGTAAATAACTTACTATAATGATCAACTGCCAATGACTTACCGCTTAACTTTAAGAAATGTCATGCAATTAGCTTTCACAAGGGTAGAGACTTTTTACATATGATTATTTTTTAAATGGTGCTCCGTTGACTAGAATCGAATCGACTTTAGATTTAGATGATCTCTTTGACAAATCATTTTCGTTTACTGACCATGTGAATACAATTATGACTAAAGCGTTACGGATATCAGGCTTTATAAAAAGAGGTACTTTCGATTTTACAAACCTGATACTATATTGTATCTTTATAAAACCCTAGTGGTGCCGATTCTTATGTATGCTTCAGTCATCTGGTCGCCTTATACTCAAGCCCAATTTAACTAACTTGAATCTGTTCAACATAAAATGTTATGATATATCACATGTAAAACTCACTGCCCGATGCGCTTTATTGACCACGAAAATAAACAAATCATGCGTAATTTCAATTTAATGTCAATACAACAACTACATACATACTATGACCATTTATTTGCTTACAAAATCGCCCATAATTGGTTTAACCGTGAGAATATTTCCTCATTTTTCTCCTACCGAAATATTTTATACAACATCCGAATACCACGTACTATTGTAGAAAGACAGAGCTCTCTTAATTATAGTTTTAAATCAGCAGTATATGGATTGCGCCGCTTATATAATAAGGTTTCCTATTCATTTGAGATTGCTTTTCAGATGGTTCTTTTAAATTTAAAATCCGAATTTATATTAAGCACCTTAATCCAATATAAGAACTTAGTATATAAATTAATGTAAACAAATTCATATTATATTTGTCGTTATCACTTCCGGATTCTCTTTTGATTATTCACATTAATGTATCTTAAAGTCTTTTATAAGTTGTATAATTTTGTACTAAAGGCTTCTGGTCGTTTAATTACAATAAATAAATAATATAAAATTACTAATTACTTTTGAAGGACTAATTTTTGTTGAAATTCATATAAATTACTCATGTATACAAATACTTAGACGCTTTAAACATCAATATATATATTATAATATATATATATATATATATGTATATAATTGTGTCTAAGGGTCGTTTCCAGCCCCGGCCAGGTAACAACCTTTCCGTGTGTTTAGTGTATATCGCGTTATACTCCGAATACCCCACACGCAAAGAAATTTGAAGATAATGCGACAGCATTTTGGGAAGTAGTAGTTACCGGACAGATTCTGACGAATTTGAAATGACGATTACAATTCGATTTCGTTAAAAAGATAATTTTTATAAATAGATCCAGTTTGAGTGCACCTGTGATTTCTAGACGATACAGTTATTAATAATTATTTGTAATAATCTGTAAACGTTGTTGAAACGGAAAAACTTGGTACTTTTTTCATTCTAAAGCTTCCGTACCGAAAACAGTGCAAGATACACTAAAAATGCACTAAACCTTTTTTATAGGGCACAAAATTTCCTAAAAAAAAGTCAGTGAGGGACCTAGTCTAAAGTTAATAGATTATCCATAAATAACGCTGGAATGTTATCTTACAAGTTAATTATGAATATTTTGGAACTTTTGTAAAATATGAGGCATATACCATCGTTGCTCGTGGTTAAGCTATTAACTTTAGTCTAGGGCCCTCGCTTACTTTTTTGTTGGAAATTTTGTGCTCTACAAAAAAGTTTTGAGTGCATTTTTAGTGTATCTTGCACTGTTTTCGATACGGAAGCTTTAGAATGAAAAAAGTACCATTTTTTCCGTTTATACAACGTTTATAGATCATTAAAATTAATTATTAATAACTACATAGTCGGAAAATTATGAAAAACTATTCAAAAAGGTGTAATAAAATTGTATCTGTTCATAAAAAATTTCCTTTTAACGATTTCGAATTTTAACCGCCAATTAAAATTCGTCAGAAATCGTGCGGTAGCTGTTACTTCCCTGCGCAGTGGCATTTACTTCAAATTTCTTTCCGTGCAGAATAAATTTGTACTCCGGAGGGGCTCCGCCCCCCAGGTCTCTCCGTAAAAGTATTCTAACCCAACCTGCACTAGAACCAATCTAAAACACTGTTCTATCTTCCAGCCCCGATATATACCGGGCTGGAAAGAACCAATGTCGGGTCTGGAAACAACCTTTAGTCATAAATGTCTTCAGGTCCGACCTGGAAATAGCCTTTATACATGTGAAAGGGATCTGGAACTAACCTATATATATATATTGTAACACAACGTAGACTGCCCGCCTACTTGTATTGCCAACTTACATACTTACATACGTCTCAAGAAAGAAGATTGAAGATCGGTGAACTGTCCCATCAAGATCCACTACTGTTGTCTCAGGAACCTTGTCCAACTGTGGTGTTGCCCTATTACTACTTTGTTGGTGTCATCATCCCATCACTTGTCCAGTCGTCCACGAATTCGAAATACCTATAAACGCAGACATTATCAATTATTTTGTCACAAATAAGGAATCTGACAGTGTCATAAAGAATTCCTGTTCGAGTTGTCCATGGAAAAGGAAAGGTTCCCGAGGCAAAGAGAAGAAAAGTAATCAAAACACTTAAGTTCCCAATCAGCTGTTTCTGTGGTCTGCTGCCTCGTTGCCGGAACTGCTGCTGGCTAAAGTCCTTGGCTGAAATCCAAAATTCAACCCACTTTTATACAAAGGAATAGTCCTTCTATATTAATTTTAACACTTACCGTAATTGTCCCTTTTAAACTCGAAAGTAAAACTTCCTTCCTCGATCCCGGAGTTAACTAACTGCCAGGGAAAAACACAAACACAAGTAAAATTTACCAAAAATCGTACCAAAACTCTAAAATAACCAAAAATCGAGACGACTTGTCATTTTAGTCGTCGTTCGCCGTAAACTGTCTGTCGCGCAGTTTTACACGCATCTCGGCGGCCATCTTAATCAACTACAGTCCCTATTGGTTTGTTCAGTTGTACAGCGTCTCTGTCTACTTTCCACATTCGTGTAGTCGACGCTAGTCGCACTCACGCATGGAATAGACGTATTGCTGTCGCGGGTCGAGTCTACGTACGTTGCACTCGTGGCCCATCATAGGATACCATTTTCTTATCAGTATTGTCTGCGCTTGTCACACTCGTTACATTTTCTATTATCCTCTCCCAATGTCCAGTGAATGTTTGTCGCACTCGTGCACAAAATACTTGCAGTTGCCTACGCCTTTTTGGAAATTTATATTTAAAAATATATTTCCAACCTTTGTCTTCAAGTTGTCATTAATTAGTCCTTTTTAAGCTTTTTTTATCCCTTTTAGTTTTTTCCCTGACGAATAGCACCCAGGACTGATGCTATGGCATAATGGTAACGGGCCAGACAACCAACTGCGAAAGGAATATATTTTGCGTTGTAAATTTTTTTTTTTATTATTAAGAATCCTTCCGGGTGTTGTTATTATTGTATTATTATTAATAGCGACGTCTACGTACACCAAAAACTGTAACACCAAATACTGTAAGTACTGTCCACAGTGAGCGGCGAATTTAATTTTCTTTTTTTTATGTTTTTCGTTTCTCCTCCCTTAATAAACCCCGTTAGGTAAAATATATCGTTAATTAAAATTCTCCCCCCTCCCCATTAATTTACTTTTCTCTCCCGTTTTGTAAAATTTTAGGAATTAGAGTAAAAAGTTTCCGTGTCGTCGGGACTCAGCGAGGTTATAATATATAATATTCAGGGTGTCCGAAAAGTATGGAAACGTCCTGTAACTTAAAAAGGTCTTTTCGAGACGAATTCAAACCGCTAGGCATAGATGGAGCCGCGATCAATTTTTAGCAGTCATTATCGACTTTTAAAACTTTTAATCTAGTAACTTTTGTACAAATGAAAATTTCGAACATTGCCAAAATACGTGGAACAATTTCTCAAAAAATCTGTTTCTGTGGGGTTCCACCCCCCACCCCGCCCCAAGGGGGGCGTGGGGTACGAGGGGGGATGAATATCTTAAATGGCAACATGGGTCGAATGGGGCCTCATTTAAAAGGACTTTTCGAGACTAATACAAAACTCTAGGCATAGATGACGTTGCGTCCACTTGTCGCGGAAGTATTCGTCGTTTGAATTTTTTAATCTTAGAAACCAATATTCGGATCCAACATAGCACACACAATTCTTAGCACCCTCCTCTTTAACACGGGTTTGGGACTATCAATGGCAGATTTCTGATACTTTTTTTTACATTTTGTCCTTTCCATTGTTTCACGTGTTTCAGCGATTTTAGACAATTTTTTTCTTTCTACAAGACGTTTTAGTAAAAAGTGTGTAAACTGTAGGATATCGCAAGAAATACAGATCGAATAAAAAAGTAATATTTTTTAATGCAGATTTCGTCTGTTCAGAAAAAGTTACTTAAATTTTACCTTATTATTATGATCGTTTTAGTGGATACATGGCGCTGTAGTCATCGAAATTAAAATTAGGCTACAGTGTTAAACTGGTTCAAATATTAAAAATTTAGTACGAGTTTCTTACAATAAGTGCAGTCGAATCACGAAATCTTGTGAGTCTCAATAAATAAAGTATGCGATCCTGCTGAAAAAGATTCACGTACGCAAGAGCGTCCTTTGCGTTGAAGGTGATCCACAGAATAAATATTCGAAATTTCTCTTTGCGTGTGATAGAACTTTCAAGTTTTCCAGGACTATTTCGTACAATATCTCGTTACCAGATGGCAACATTCGTGTACTTCTTGATTACGGCTTTCTCGTAAAGGAAGTGCGTTTTGTTCAGAGATATTAAAATTGGCCCCCACACCGACCCTGGGGGCGGTGGTGGGGGTAAGTTCGAAATCTTAAATGGGAACCCCTATTTTTTATTGCATATTCAGATTCTTTGAATAAAAGTGCGTATGATTTGTCTAAAACATTTTACTCGTTTCGCGATAGATGGCGCTGTAATCGACGAAATTCCATTTTTCTTCATCTTACTGTTACTGAGAATGAACGCTTACGATTCTGCAAAACATTAACAATAATAATACAGCATTTCCACTATGACATGACTGACCACAGAAATAAAGAATTTTTCAGATTGCTTCAGAAGCGTTCAAGGAGTACAATAAAAACTCGTACATAAAAAAAACATACATCGCGATGAACATAGAACCTTCTTCTTTTTGAAATCGGTTAAAAGTAAGGGCAATGGAGCTTGAGGTCTCTTTGGTAATTATTATTTTGAAAAACATGCCAAATCGCACGTACGTTTTTAAAAAGTAATTATTATGTACGACGCTGAAATTGGCAGGTTATTGCAGGAGATTCGAGCGCGAATGTAAACAAACACGGGTTTATTTACGTTCGTGTTTGGATCTCCTGCTGGCGAATATTCTGTCAGTTTCAACGTCATTATTAAGTAATACGTTTACGTTAACAGTGTTTCCTGAATATTTCTACATTTTAGCTCTGGTATTATTGTGTTAGATCTCTCATTTAGTTAGATCAAAGATTATTCCGAATACTACTTTACTATGGAGTATCTAACTGTACAAGAAAAAATTGAAATTGTTCTGGTCTATGGGGAAGCTCAAAGAAATCTTGATGATGCTCTCAATCTGTACGCTCAGCGTTATCCAAATAAAACTGTGTCACGTGCTTCAGTTTATCGTACTATTAGAAAATTTACTACGGACGGAAGTGTTCAACCTAAGAAAAAGACCCGTACAAGAACAGTCACTGGAGAAAATAATGAAATTGCTGTATTAGCTGCAGTGGCTAATAATCCTCACGTTAGTATACGAGATATTAGTCGTGATTCCGGAATAACTCAGAGCAGTGTTTGGAGAATTTGAAAACGTAATAAATTTCATCCGTATCATGTCTCTTTACATCAAGAACTGCACGGTATTGATTTTCAAAATCGGGTAGCTTTTTGTCAGAGGGCACGTGAACAAGTACAACAAAATTCCAACTTTTTTCGTTATGTATTATTCTCTGACGAGTCGTCTTTCACAAACCATAGAATAGTTAATCGACACAACATGCACTACTGGAGTACTGAAAATCCGCAGTGGCTTCGTGAAGTCGAACACGAGCGTCCATGGGCTGTCCACGTATGGTGTGGAATAATTGGCAACAAACTGATCGATCCCCACATTATTGAAGGCAGCTTAAATGGTCCAAAGTATCGAGACATTTTGGAAAATGAACTGCCAATATTGCTTGAAGACTTGATCTTAGAAATACGGCAGAACATGTGGTTTCAACATGATGGTTGTCCGGCACACTATTCAGCGGTTGCACGAGAAGTTCTTGATCGTGATTTCAATGATCGTTCGATCTTACTTCGCCAGATTTCTTTTTGTGGGGCTATCTTAAAGACAAAGTGTACAAAGAAAAACCAACAACACGTGAGAATATGATTGATCGAATTACAAGTGCATGTGCTGAAATTCAAGAAGATACACTTCTCCGTTGTATAAATTCATTTGAATTACGGATTAATAAGTGCATTGAAGCCGAAGGTCATCATTTTGAACACTTACTTTAATTAAACGATGATTCCGTAAGTACCTCGAATCGTGAGAGATTTGAAATGTAATTAATTCAAAATCTGAAAATTTTGATTTAAGACTAATTTTGAGTATTGCCGAATCGTAAGCGTGTATTCTCAATAACAGTAAAATGAAGGAAAATTGAATTTCGTCGATTATAGCGCCATCTATCGCGAAACGAGAAAAATGTTTTAGACAAATCATACGCATTTTTATTCAAAGAATCTGAATATGCAATGAAAAATAGGGGTTCCCATTTAAGATTTCGAACTTACCCCCATCACCGCCCCCAGGGTCGGTGTGGGGGAGGCCAATTTTAATATCACTGTATGTACACCTTAGACCCATTAAATTTTTATTCTTAACATTTTTTCGTAGAGTGCCTACTTTTCGAGATATTCGACAGTTTCAACTTAAAAGAAACACCCTGTATATATATAGGAAGGGTCATTCCGGGGACAGCTATACATAGTGGCTATTTCGAGGACACGTCCTCAAATTAACAATGCGTTCCCGGGGGCGGGGGCTTGGCCCCCCCCCTTATACTTTCCTAATCCAACCTCTATAGAACCTTGCCTAGATCTAGGTTTTGCGTTAACTAGTTACTGTGGTATTATTTATATATTCAACTATTCATTTAAATGTACCTGAAGTATCATGGTTTCAAAGTATACAGTTTTTATCTATATTTTTCGGAGACTGTCCCCAAAAAGACCATATGTCCCCATAATAGGAACTTTTTATACATAACTGTCCCCAAACGAACTCCTCAACCAATTTATAACGTAATTGTTTTTAAATATTGTTAAATAAAATATTTAATTCAAACTTCTATATTTAAATATGAATATCAAAATCAAATGTACTCTTAAAAATCTACGTGTACCTTTCATTCACTCTCGAAGTACTTTTCCATAAGGAGTACGCGAGTATTAAAATGTCCAAATCCACTCTCGGCAAGCGAAAGGTAACTTAAAAGTACATGAAGGGTACGTACTCTTCAACGAAGCGTACGTACCCTTCGTGTACGTTTCGCGTACATTTAAAGTGTACGCTTCATTTTTACCAGGGCAGTTTTGCCATACGTCCCCACTGATATTGAATCCGTAGTCGGAAATGTGTCGTGCCGAATATACGGAAATTACTCATTTCTGACGAACAGGGAAATATGAGCCATAAGCCTGACATCGTCCTTGTTGACTTCGATGACAAATCCATCTTCGGCATCGAGTTCTCTGCACCAGCACAGACAAACATCGTCTGCAAAGAGGACGAAAAATGGATTAAATATCAGGAACTCCTGTTCGAGATTCGCAAACTGTATCGAGGATTCAAAATTAAGCTCGTGCTAATAATGAGGCCAACTTTCCTGGAAAACATAAAAAGCATTCCGGCCTGCCAACAGCATACAAATTCCATCGCAGGCCGAATGCAGGAAGTAGTGCTGCTGGGATCTCCCCGTCTGCTGAGATCACTCAAGATCCTGCGACCACTGACCCGATGGTAGAGGAAGTGGTTGCAGTTCTAAAATAAATGGCCCGGTGCAATCTACATCAGAGGAGATGGATGTCGTAGCCACATTCCTGCTGCAGACTAGAAAAATGGATTATGGGGGCCAAGGAGATTAGGGGTTTAGTCGGTAAACCTTGCCCTGAACATCAAGGATAAGGGAGTCTGACACACGGGGGGTTAACCAACATCATCAACCCTCTATGACAAAACAAAAAGAGAGAATTTTTTCGGTTCATTTTTTCGAATGTATCCTTTCTCATTTTCAATTTATACAGATATTTGTGCATGGTTATTGCATGTTTTAAACATATCTGCTGAATAAAAATTATGAAATGGGAATTAAAATGATAATTTATTTTTAACTTTACTTCACTAGGAGATTTTAAGAGTTTTTTTTTATATATTATTTTACGTCGAGTTTCATGAACCCACATGGGACTAAATCGCGACGGGACGTACAGTTTATGAAGGTGGAATCCGAATCACCTGAGCTTTGGCGTTATTAGACACTTATAAATAAATACAGAGTTGTCCCAATGACAGATGGCAGAGGCCGGGATCGAACCAGGGTTTTCTGATTTCGAAGCCGATACTCTACCAACTGAGCCACCGCGCTCCGATTTTAAGAGTTGTTTGTAATGTATAATTTTTTGTTTTAACCAATTTCAGAATCGTTGGCAGTAAATTTATGAGAGTTCATCTTCTAGATAATAATACGACATAATTAAATAAATAGGGATTATGTTGATTAGTTGGGTAGAAGATATAAAATAAAAAAGGATTAATGTGGAGCGGAATATAAAAAAAAATTTGACTTTGTTTGTAATTTTTTATTTTCAATTCTGTAGCTTAATACATCTTCATTTACCTAATTTCTTATAGCCAAAATTCAATCCAGTAGGGTGGATGAATCTCGAGAAACAGATCACTTGTTATTGATTGTTTAATGGCTTCATCGATATTTTCTAGATATTGTTAAAAATAAATCCTCATCTAAACCCATTAGGAAAATCGCGTACTTAAAAAAATTTAAGAGGACATCTGACGTATGTTCAAAGTATAGGTACTATGGGCCCATGAGACCCAAATTTAAAAAATCCCAGATATTGATAAATCGACATTTAAAATGCCGACACTCAAAAAACGATGACTGTCAAAAAGCCAATGAGTCACAAAGCTGTAATATGCTTGAAAACAATAATGTCAGCTTTTTGAATGTCGATTTTTCAATGTTTCGGTTTTTTGAAATTCGGTTTTTTTGACATGTACCCGCTTCTTCCTGTAGTTTTATTCACGGATACAACTGAATAAAAGCATTTCAAATAAAACTATAAGATTTATAGTCAAATTCGAAAATGTCAAACACTCTTATGTTATCTATTTTATCTATTATTAAATCATAATAGAGCACTACAGTCACACAGAAATTACGCCGACGCAGGTTTATTGTTTAAAATTACCAATGTACTTATTCGCTGTGATGAATTGAAATCGAATTTGTCTATAGAACAGACGTACACGGGCTGAGAAAGAGGAATATATTTCAATCTCGTTTATACCGAACTGAATACGGGCTGCATTCCAGTATTAGTAGATTAATACGGATAGAAAATAGTGAAAGCTGTCCGCCTTTACACAGTCTCTCCTTTTCTCGTTTTGAAACGCTAGCCAAAAATAATTATTTACGCGATTTTTGTTAAACATTGTTATTAACCTTATTTTATTGCAAAAAATTTTATTGTAAACCATTAGCGCAATTATATTGTCATTACAGACAAGAATGCTTTTCTACAATATTATACGCGCAATGGTTTATTTCAAAATTATAATTGATTTAATTCTACCACATCAAACGACCGCCCACGAGGCTAAATAGCGTTTTATTCATTAATATACGCTCTATGGTCAAACAAAATTTATAATGAAGTGTACATCCCCGCGAAATAATTGAATGGACGGGAATAAAGGCATTTCAATAATTCCGATAGCTAACCTCATTCAAGATGTACCTTCGGCGATAAACAACGCACCCGCTATTGAGGCTGTCGTGCACTGATCGTGGCCACCTTATTGGAAATTTAATCCTCGGTTGCGGTTCGCCAAGGACGAGACCGCTTTCAGACTTCATCGCATTAGGGCTGATTCCAGCAAATGCGACCTGGCAGTTTCGACCTTGGACCCTGATGTCGCTTAGGAAGTTGCCGACATCATCCTGCATCCTCCAGAAACAGACAGATATTCGTGGCTGAAATAAGCCATAACAGACCGCCAGATGTACCGCGTTCTCAGCGAGCTGCAACTAGGAGATAGGAAGCTGTCACAATCGCTCAGACAAATGAAGCCGCTCGAAGGAGATGCTATCACGGACGATGCCATATGGGTCAAGTGATTGGATCTGCTACCCGCAAACGTTATCTGCATGTTCGAAGCTTTAAAAGCTGCATGACTCCGAAATAGGCACCGGAGGTGGGCGCGAAAAAACCAAATGAAAATCGCCTATTTATTTATGAAAAAAATACGCTAACCAAATTTTTAGTAGATTCGAGTTCCGTCGTTTCTTTGCTCCTCATGTCAATGTTCAAAGAAGAGCGTCCGCTGGACGCAATCCATGCTGGACACTAAATGTCGATAAACCTTTATCTTCACCGGCCATATACCTGGACTATTCCTTGTTGCCGATAGCCAAGGCGCAATAATAGGGGCCGATTTTCTGACTGAGCATGGGCTTATTATCGACCTTGGTGCAAGACGGCTGATTGCCTCTAGGACTTCATGATCTCCAACCGGACATAGATGTGCTAGAAATAATACTATTACCTTGCTGGAACGTGAACGGGATAGTGTTCCACAGGAGCTTTCGGAACTGCTTTATGAATTCTCAGACATCACTGTACCTGGTGGTACAACAGCTTACCTACCTGACCTTAAAGTTAGCCACCACATAGTGACGAATGGACCGCCGGTTCATGAAGGTTCACGTCGGCTTTCAGGTGTGCGTCTCAACGCAGCTAAGGAAATCTTTAAGAAGCTCATGAATGAGGGAACAGTCCGCCCGTTTGCAAGTGAGTGGGCATCCCCTGTACACCTGGTACCAAAGAAAGACAAACGTATAAGGGCTACCGGCAACTACATGCGTCTCAACGCCCTCACCGTGCCGTACCTATATCCACTGCTCATTATTGAAGATCTCCTACAGGAAGCACGTGGCTGAATTTTTTCTGCAATTGACTTGCGGACGGCCTACTACAAAATTCTTATTGAAGAGGAACACATCCCGAAAATATCGGTATCAACGCCGTTCGCCCTCTACGAGTTTACCCGGTTATCCATGTGACTATGCATCGCAGCACAGTCGCTCCAACGCATCATAGACCATCTCCTAAGGGACTTCCCCTCTTTCGCAGGAAGCCTGCATACAGAGTAAACTGGCTTTAGTGCTATCAGTTCAATCAACATTTTTGCTTGCCGATACCAAGTTACGCCTGAGCACATATGCGCCGGGTACGTCCATCGGCAGCGCTGGAACAAGAATTCCCCTAAACAGTATGATGGCCACTGGGTTTCTTCTCGCGTAGGTTGTTCCCACCGAGTAAAAGATAATTGAAGGACTGATTATTACGGACCATTGCCCATTCACCTTCGCGGATAACCAACCATCCGAGAAGACATCACCTAAACAGGTGCGGCATTTGGACTTCATCTTCCAATTCGACTTCAAGCTGGCTCACGTGGATGGAAAGGACAACGTCGACTCGGATGTCCTGTCTCGTGCTGCTACCGTGGATATGACATCCATTATCGACTCAGTTTCCATCGCCGAAGCTCAAGAAGAAGATGTCAAACTACTACGCGTTCATGAAAACCCCGCAATTACAGTCAAAACCGACCGGGTTGACGGCACAATCTTGTTTGTGTGAATGTTCGTCTGGAATTGTGAGACCATACTTGCCAGTAGCTATCCGGAGACATCCTTTCGATGTGGTTCATGGCCTATCACACCCTAGCATTTGAACAATGACACGCCTATAAACGCAAAAATTCTTTTGGCCTCACATGCGCTAAGACTCCACTAGCTGGGCGCGAAAATGCATTTCTTGCCAGTGAGCGAAAGTCAGAAGGTAAAATCGAACGGCGCTGGGCAATTCCGAGACTCCGGAGGCCCGTTTCGACTATGTTCATTTAGATATTATCAAGCTCCCCTTAGCACAAGGCAAGAAATATTGCCTGCCCATCATAGACCGTTTTTTAAGGTGACCAACAGCCATTTCCGTCTCAGATATGCATGCGGATACCGTGGCTAAGGCGTTTTACGATCACTGGATTTCGGTGTTTGGAACCCCACTCCAACTCTCTACGGACCAAGGTCTCCAGTTCGAATCCAGTTTCTTTATGGCTTTAGGACAGCTCATAGGAGCTAAACGAGTTCGTACAATTCCTTATCACCCTCAGTCAAACGGTATGGTGGAACGTCTACACTGGACACTGAAAGTTGCACTAATGTGTGATCCACATAGCCCATGGCCCGACCGCTTACCTACAGTCCTCCTAGTCCTCCACTCCTGTTACAACGAGGACCTGCTAACATCTCCGGCAGAAATGTTATTCAGGAGAACTCTCCAAATTCTAGGCGAATTTTTTACGACAACCACACACCCGGATGTGCACCTACGTTCGCCAAGAAACTTCGTCGACTGATGAATACCTTTAAAGAGCCACCTGCAGCAAGGCACATTGATAAAGAGCGAAACCCTTTTACATACAGAGATCTACAAGACTGCACTCACGTTTTTAGTATGATCGACTCGCAATTTGTTGTAGACATCGAGGGCACATCACGTACGATCTCTGGAGATGCTCTAAAACCTACTTATTTAGAAACCATAGATAAACCTCCAGGCTCCACCTTAAACGAAGAAGAACCTCCCTGTCTACAACAAAATCTTCAATATTAACGAGGACTACAACTGTACAATACCTGCAGCCCCGGTAGTTTCGCAGCCTCCGCCTCTGCAAGGCCTTCGACAGTACCCACTAGGGGACCCTACCCAGTAGACAGGGGGTGTGACTGTGGCGGCACAGCCAGGCCCGCGACGCACTCCAATAGATAGACAGTTAGATAGACAGCATAGACGGAAACAAGTTTTGGTCTCCCGGCCTGATTTCGATATGTAATTAATATGTCGCGGCCTCATTAAAGCGCAAGTAATGTCTTATCCCGGTGTTTCGCCACGTTAAGGTAGCGGAAAGTATACGACAGTTTCTAGCCACCTCTTATCGCGATCTCACGTAACTCGATGCGGACTTCTTTTCGGGCCGAGCTTTTAATTTTCACGCACTCGAAACTATTTTAATTCACGATAATTGTTACGCGATCTTTCGATCACATTCTTGCGAAATCAGTTTTCGTGGTTGGAAGAAGTCAATGTAAAGTTGGGTCAAATCAATAAATTTTAATGTTATGATATTCGTGAGTTAGTTCATTTTCGCCAAAGGTTTTCCTCTTCGTCAGCTCTTTCTATAAATGGAGAAACGGTTATAGATCTCTCGTGAATCTCCAAAGATTTAATCCTCTGCTTGAAATCACCTACTTTAAATAATAACATAGAGATATGGAGCATATAATACAAACTAGTGCCAGTAGGAAGTATGTTTTGGTAAGCTGCTGCGAACAGATGCTCAAAAAGGTAAAACTAAATAAGCAAATACTGTTGCGGTATTGGACCGCGAAATTCTTCGCTTCTCGTCCGTCATCGCGTCGGCGAAATTCTCCATTCCGCGATCGGCGACGAGAATCGAATCAGCGCCCGACTTACCGGGGCTCCCCCTCTCTTTTCCATCTGCCCGAGAGCACGACCGATGTTACATTGCGTGCTTTTCAGTTCTTCTTCTTCGTGAAATCGGCGAGGTTCACGGACGTACGAGTGTCGCGCTTTCTTTTCGCTTCCGTAACCGAACCACGTTTTCGATCGGAAGTTACCACGCCTTTTGTATTTTTGGAAATTAATAAACCTTTTGGTGCGTAACACGTGCGAGTCTCTTTTTTCCACGCCTCTACGACCTCGTTGCAATCGCGCCGCGGATTATCGGCTACAGAACCTGAATCATATATGCATGTATTCGCCGGCCCCTAGAGCCGTGCGAATTTTCGAGCTTTTCGATCTCGAACATTTGGCGATCCTGCCAGGATCTCGGGTGATCCGCGCGAGTGAAATTGTGCGCGAGTGAAGAATAGAGCGCGAGTGATATTTTGCGGGCGTTTCGAGAAACTTACCGTTTCTCGTTTGAAAGTGCACGCGGCGTCTTTTTCATTTCGCCGCATTGCTGGTGCACGAGGCCGGCGCCTTTTTGTCTTCAACGACTTGGCGCGCCGCCATCTTGGGACGCAGCGTCGCTTTCTCAACGTCGACGCTCTCCTCGGACTTTGCACCGCTCGACCGGCGTTTTCGCCGTCGGCGATTTTCGCACGACTTCGCGGTTACTCGACCACCGTTCGCCCCCGCTACCAGATTCGACGCAGTCGGCGTCCGAATTCCGAGCAGGACACTTCGCTGATTTTGGAGCGCCTTTGCCGCTGACAAGTGGAGAACCGCACCTGCAGAATTTTAGAAGCAGCTTCCCATGCCATTGGAGCAGCTGCTGACCAACGATAGGTTGCGTCGTTCCGCATCGAGAATACGCAATTCTACTACGCGCGATTCGACCTTGTCTCACGACATTTCCGTGGGAGATTCCCTTCTTCTGCAATCTTTGAACATTTCGGAAGTTGTGCAGGATGTAAACGAAATGGCAACCGCCGTCGATTTTAATTGCTTGATGGCACGGCGATTGGAGAAGTTCGTCAGCATTCAGCAAACGTTCAGCAATCTTCCCAAGGGTGCGACCGGTACGGCAGCCCGGTTGAAGGTTAGATTGGACCATATCAAATCGACGTGGGTGGAATGCGACGATCTGCACGCCCAGCTGTGTGACCATGCAACAGATGAGGAACGAGAGCTGGAATATTTCGCACAGAACCAGCATGCAACGGATGAACAGCTGTTCTTGGACTACATAGGAAACATCGAGGAGGCCAACGCCGCTCTCACACCACTAGCTGTTTCGAGCCCGCTACTGACAACTGTGCATCCGGAGAGCTTCATCCACCATCGCAGCAACTCATCGTTACCTAAGATTTGTATACCGAAATTTAACGGTCGTTTTGACGCGTGGTGTACCTTCAGCGATTATTTCAATTCTCTTGTTGTCAATAACGCCTCTTTGGACAATTTGCAAAGGTTTCACTATTTGAAGTCCGCGCTTGCACCAGAACCGGCTGCTTTAATTAATCATATAACCTCTGGTGACACTTCTTTTAGTGAGGCCTGGCAAATTCTCAAAACGAGATACGCGAATAATTTAGCTATCGCGAACGCGCATTTTGAATCTTTGTTTTCAATTCGACCGCTCCAAAAGGAAAGTGCAGCGGGTCTTTTGCAAATTCACGACAAATCGAAGGAAGCCGTGGCTGCTTTGAAGTCGCTCAACTTTCCTGTGAACGAATGGGGTGCTATTTTTGTATACCTTTTGGTACAAAAATTGGACGGTGAGTCGCGCAAAGCCTGGGAGATTGGTCTTGGAACACAAACCGACTACCCTACTTTAGAAGCATTGCAGACCTTTTTATTATCACGATCGCGTGCTTTGGAGTCTATTGGCGTCCATTCGGTAAAACCCTCCGCGTCCAATACAGGAGGGACTCCAAACAAGCTGAAAGCTTTCTCTCAGTCAGTTCACGTCACAACTGACACGCGCGTGTGCATCATGTGTCACGGGGCACATTCGTTGAATAGGTGTGCGCGTTTCAAAAGCATGCCTGTTGCGAATCGGCAAGATTATGTCAAAGGACAAAATTTGTGTGTGAATTGTTTGTCGGCGCATGCGTTGTCGGCGTGTACAAGTAAATTCACGTGTTTCAAGTGCAAAGGTAAGCACCACACGATGCTGCATCGACCGTCGGAATCGGCGGCGGGCCGGACGTCCTGGTCTCCCTCTGAGACATCCGCGACGCTTAATCAGCCCGCGACTGAACCAGTGACGGTGCAAAAGCACTTTTCTTCAAATGTCAGTTCTTCTAAAGCGCTGCTAGCAACCGCGACGGTATCGGTTCGCTCATCAAACGGTCGGACGGCAAAGGTACGCGCGCTCATCGACCAAGGTTCGACCTGGACACTCGTCTCGGAACGTGTGGCTTATGCAATTGGGGCGCGTCTCACGCGGGCAGTCACGCCCGTGTCCGGTGTCGGCGGCATCTCTGCAGGTGTCGCCAAATACACGGCGTCCCTGTCAATTTCGTCGAAGGATAGTGACACACCGGGTTTCGAGACGAACGCGATCGTATTGAAAGAACTGACGACCTACGCGCCGTGGCTACAATGGTCACCGGTACAATGGCCGCACATATATAACCTCAAACTTGCTGACCGAAACCCATGCGATTCAACGCAAATCGATCTGATAATAGGAGCCGACTTGTACGGATCGATAATTCTGGACGGACTCATCAAGGGCCTTCCAGATCAACCCATTGCCCAAAATTCCGTTTTCGGATGGATTATCTCAGGTGGGGCAGCTGGATTGACCTTTTCAATCCCCTCACACGCTCAAGTGCATAATTGCACTGTGCAGCTTCAGCTGTCAAACTTGATTTCTCGCTTCTGGGAAGTAGAACAACTTCCAACCGACAAACCCGTGTCGGAAGAAGATGCGCAATGTGAAGCGCACTTCGTCTCAACGCATTCGCGACTATCAGATGGCAGGTATATGGTTCGGCTTCCCTTTCGGGTAATTCCGCCTTCCTTCGGTGCATCTGTCAACACGGCCGTTCGTGCTTTCAAGGCCCAAGAACGCCGATTGATTCTCAAGCCAACCGAATATCAGCTGTATCGCGAATCGATAGCAGACTATCTACTTCAGAATCATATGGAGCTCGTTTCTAACGCAATTCAGGCTGGAAAGTCATTTTACTTGCCGCATCACGGGGTTAAAAAAGGGACGAGGTGCACCACAAAATTAAGAGTGGTGTTTAACGCTTCGAGCAAGACCTCGAACTCTAAGTTGTTAAACGATAACCTCCTCACTGGAGCCAAACTCCAAGCCGACATCACGGCGGTTCTCTCGCAATGGCGATTTCCTCGTCTCGTGCTCTGCGCAGATATCGCGCAAATGTACCGACAGATCTGGGTGCATCCTGAGGATCGCGATTACCAGCGTCTTGTCTGGCGCTATGAACCCGATCAATCTATTCAGCACTATCGGCTGAATACCGTGACTTTCGGTGTTTCATGCGCGCCTTTCCTGGCGCTCCGAGTTCTGCAGCAATTGCTGCATGACGAGGGCGAAAGATTCCCTCTCGCCGCGGCCAGTTTACAAACGGGGATATACGTCGATGACTGTCTCTTCGGCGCAGATGATATTTCCTCCGCTCGTCAAATGCGACTCCAGGCAGTCAACCTTTTACGAAGCGGAGGCTTCACCCTTAGAAAGTGGGCCAGTAATTCCCCCGAACTGCTCGCGGACATCAATCCCGACGATCATGGGCTCGCGTGGGATAAACCCTTGACTCCAGAGGAAGGCATTAAAGTTTTGGGCGTTTTCTGGAATCCGTCCAACGACGCCTTCCAATTCAAGGTCAAATTGGAACAGCCAAAGTTGCTCACTAAACGTGCGCGTCTTGCAATGATCGCGCGCTTGTACGACCCTCTCGGCTGGGTATCGCCTTTCATTATCACCGCGAAAGTGTTAATGCAAAGTCTTTGGCTGCTTCGACTTGATTGGGACGCGTCTTTACCGGATTCCGTGGTGCAACGTTGGTCGTCATTTTCAAACGAGCTCAGCTGTCTGGAGAACTTCCGAATCCCACGATGGATCGGAGTCGGCAATGGAATCGTGAATTGCGAGCTTCATGGTTTCGCGGATGCCTCCAGCGTCGCTACGCCGCGGTCATCTATTCGAAAATCACTTTGTCTTCCGGCGAAATTCAAATTTCGCTTTTAATCAGCAAGACGAAAGTTGCTCCGATCAAGCAACTTAGCATCCCTCGTCTGGAACTAAGCGCTGTAGTTCTTCTCGCGCGAACCATGAAGCTCCTTCTTTCGATGCGACAATTTGCAGAATTTCGTTGTCACTGCTGATCAGACGCCACCATTGTTTTGGCATGGTTGAAACAGCACCCTTTCCACTGGAAGACTTTTGTGGCGAATCGGGTCTCCGAGGTGCAGACCCTGCTTCCCGAAATTTGCTGGCGTCACGTTCCCACACGCGACAACCCCGCTGACCTTGCGTCACGTGGAACCTCCGCACGGGATTTAGTAAATTCACAGTTGTGGCAACACGGGCCAGAATGGTTGAAATTGTCCGAGGACAATTGGCCCTCGTCTCAAACGGAACCGGTCCCGGATGTCGACTCCGAGGCTCGACAAGTTCAGGTCCATGTTGCCGACCTCAAATCTAACGACACCCTGTCTGAGTTGTCGTCGCGATTCTCGAGCTGGAAGCGCTTGCTTCAAGTCACAGCCAGCTTGCTGAAATGGCGATACCCTTCAGACTCGGCTTTTCCCGGCAGTCTGTCAGCTGATGATTTAAGACGAGCTTCTCTTGTCTGGCTGCGTTGGCTGCAATCGCTGTCCTTTACAGAAGAAGTCGTCTCTCTGCGGACAGGTACCTTGGTCTCTCAGCAGAGTCCACTAAAAACCCTCAACCCATACCTTGATGAGGACGGTTTAATTCGCGTCGGCGGACGTCTACGTCACGCCTCGATCAGCGAAAATACAAAGCATCCGATAATTCTCGGTAATCACGCTCTCATACGTCTAATTGTCGAGCATGCCCACCAGCGCTGTATACACGGTGGAGTCAGCTTGACACTTCAGACGTTGAGAGATTCGTTTTGGATTCTTCAGGCAAAGAAACTGATCCGGTCGATCATTTTCCACTGTATTACGTGCGCCCGACTGAAAGCCGCGCTTGCCACGCAACTTATGGGAGATTGTTGGAATATACGAGTGTAAATCTCTGCTCCAAAATGCCTAGTCGAACAAATATGTGTGAGAGAGAGTGCGTACGCACCGATATTGTATAAGTAGTTTGTTTTGAAGCGAACAGTTCGGCTCGAGCAAGTCAACAAGTACGATGTAAAGAATATATTGTAATCGGACATAATTCAAATTCTTTAAATGAATAAAGTAATTTATTCATATTGTTAAATAAAAGTGTTCCGCCTTTTTTATCAAGCCCACATATTCTAACAGAGATTTACCCGCTCCTAGGGTGCTGACTCCAAAACGCCCTTTTCAACATGCTGGCGTAGATTACGCTGGTCCGATCCAGCTGCGAAGTTCCAAGGGTCGCGGTCAAAAATCGACTACCGGGTACATCGCACTTTTCGTGTGTTTTGCGGTCGAAGCAGTACACCTAGAGGCCGTCTCCGACTACTCGTCCGCTGCATTTATCGCCGCCTTCCGGCGGTTCGTTAGACGTCGTGCCATCCCTAGCAATATGTACAGCGACTGCGGGACCACATTTCGTGGCGCCGACGCGGAACTTCGTCAGAACTTCAACGCAGCTATTCGCGATCCCGAATTCCGTTCTATGCTCGCTGAAGATGGGACGTCTTGGCACTTCCTACCCCCTGCAGCTCCTCATTTCGGAGGCCTGTGGGAGGCAGGCGTTAAGAGCGTCAAGTTCCACTTGAAGCGCATCCTTCAAAATCGAACTCCAACGTTCGAAGAGCTCAGCACGCTTCTATGCGAAATAGAATCGTGTCTGAACTCGAGACCACCAGCGGCGATGACGAGTAACATCGATGACTTAGATGTACTGACTCCGGGATATTTTCTCACCGGGACACGCATGCGAGCAGTTCCCCGACCATCGCTGTTAGATCTATCGGCGGATTCACTGCCCCGTTGGCAGTTATATAGTCAAATGCGGGATCGTTTCTGGGCCGCCTGGTCTGGCGATTACGTGCGGTCGTTGCAGCATCGGTCGAAATGGCGAAAGCCACAGGAGAACTTCGCGGTCGGACAACTCGTGCTTGTCCATACTCCAAACGCGCCGCCAACGAAATGGCCCATTGCGCGCATAATCGCTTGTTCGCCCGGCGATGATGGATGTGTGCGGGTCGTGACTTTACGAACGGCTACAACCGAACTCAAGCGCCCAGTGGCAAAACTCGTGCCACTGCCGATTCAAGCACCTCCACGCGAGGAGTATACGTAGACATTAAGTATTGTTCTCGGTTTGGTCCGTGCTCTCGGGGAGATTTTCGTGCTCATTTTGCGAGCCTTGTCATATCGCAAGGGGGCGGTATGTTGCGGTATTGGACCGCGAAATTCTTCGCTTCTCGTCCGTCATCGCGTCGGCGAAATTCTCCATTCCGCGATCGGCGACGAGAATCGAATCAGCGCCCGATCTACCGGGGCTCCCCCTCTCTTTTCCATCTGCCCGAGAGCACGACCGATGTTACATTGCGTGCTTTTCAGTTCTTCTTCTTCGTAAAATCGGCGAGGTTCACGGATGTACGAGTGTCGCGCTTTCTTTTCGCTTCCGTAACCGAACCACGTTTTCGATCGGAAGTTACCACGCCTTTTGTATTTTTGGAAATTAATAAACCTTTTGGTGCGTAACACGTGCGAGTCTCTTTTTTCCACGCTTCTACGACCTCGTTGCAATCGCGCCGCGGATTGTCGGCTACAGATCCTGAATCATATATGCATGTATTCGCCGGCCCCTAGAGCCGTGCGAATTTTCGTGCTTTTCGATCTCGAACAAATACCAATAAGCAAATAGAAATTTTGAAATATTCAAAAAGAATACTTCTTGAATGGTTTTCTGAAGGAAGAATTCTAGAAGAATTCTTTGCGGATGCTTAAAAATATAACCACTGTCCGCTATAGTTATTAAATTGAGAGTTAGAGAAGAATTCTCTCTTTTTTAAACAAATTTGATGAAATTTGTTTGAATTTTCATAATTTAACATTTTTTCAATTCAAGACCTTTTCAAAAGTCTGTAGACTTACGAAATTTCAAAATTTTCAAAATTTAAGCTATTTTTTGAATTTCCAATATTTGCATGCATTTCAGATTATCGGGAAATTACTTACTAATATTCTTTAATTAACAATTAAAATAGAACTTTTGTTCATCTGCAGGTACACACTTCGGAAGAAACTAGGCAAAGAAGAGATAGCCGAGATCAATGGATAGCTATAACACCGACACAGCAGCCTCTATAACTGCCGACTCCGAAGGCAGCGAATGGGAGCTCCCACCGAGGAAACGGTATAAACGATCTCAGTTACTTAAGCGAGCGCAGACAAATAATCTGCGAGCAAAACAAGCTGCAGAGGAAGGAAGAAAATTAAAAGAAGACCGGAAATAGAAAAAGAAGAGAGTGAGACTCCCTCAAGACGCAGTATTGAAGGGCGTTAACGAGGTTACATTGCCTAAAGATGGCCCAAGGATCGGCAGACTCAAGTGAAACAAACAAAGGGGATATGCTAATCAAGCTCAAAGGTAATAGTAGCAATATTACGGCTACCATTCAAGTTCTAAAAAAGGCAGTTGAGGAAACCGTAGACCTTTCGAACACCGTCAGAATTTTCGATCTTAACAGTGGCATTACGGCAGAACTGTTTCAGAAAGCGGTTAAGAATGCGGATTCAGAACTGATGGAGGATCCTACGGTAAAGTTATCACTCCCAAATGCAAGAGTGTAGGTAATTGCATTTGTGGCCCTGCCAAAGCTGCAACACTCATCATTAAAAAGAAAAAATTAGATGTGGGGCCTTTTACCTACAGAATTCGATAGTGTGAGCAAGCAAGAAGGTGTTACAAATGTCTGGGTTTTGGACACATTTCCCGCAGTTACGTAAGCCCGGACCGATTAAACGTTTGTTTTATATGTGTACAAGACGGCGTGATGGTCGTGCGGGCTAAGGCGTCAGTCTTAGGCAGTCCGCCCGAACTGAACGTCGCGAAGGTCCCGAGTTCGAATCCCCGTCCTGCAATTTTCTCTGCTTATGTCCAGTGTGGAATAACCGGGGAACTTTGCTGGGCGAAGGTACGAATTTGGGACCGCTGCCGACCCCTGTCGGCAGTTATCGGTACCGTCAGCGTCTTATCCGCGGTCGGTACGTCGTGGGTCTTATCTCGGATAAAGAGGGGATAAGCCCCGCGTCGTACTCGCCAAGGCACAGACCGCCGAATCTGCTGATAGTACCGATAGTGGGGAGGGGGGACTGGCTCTGGGCGGGTGTAGTGTTGTCCTGTTCCGTCATGTATAATGTCTATGTGTTGTCCATCCTAAACCTCTCCACCCGACAGCCGACCCGTGAATAGACATCTAAGTCATTAAAGCGGGGGACAATTCCAAATCCTTTATCCTATCCTATCCTATCCTATATGTGTACAAAAAGGCCTTAAAGCCAAAGATAGCAAAAACGAATAGAAGGGGCACAAGGCTAAATACTGAGCCTAGAATTATGGAATATATCATACGACGATATTCGAAGACAAGATCTCCCTGACGGATGCTATTTAATAGAATTTGCCGACGACATAGCAATCGTAATCATCGGAAGAGACCAGATAAATATTCGGAGAAAACTAAACCTGGTAATGCTGATAATTAGAAGATGGCTAAACAATCATAAGTTACAGCTAGCGGTAGAGAAGACTGAATTCATTTTACTCGCTAGAAAACAGAAAGCAACATTCGATCCTATCCAAGACATACAGGTAGAAGATCTTGTGATCAAGACTAAGGAATACCTCAAATACCTTGGTTTCACCCTCGATATGAAGATAAACTTCAGCGAATACCTAAGAAAGGCGGTGGACAAAACCACGGTGGTTACAACATCTTTCAGCCGATTGATGAGGAACGTCAGAGGCCCAAAATCCAATAAGAGAAGATTGCTCATGTCTGTTATAAACTCTATCTTACTGTACGGATCGGATATATGGCGAGAAGTACTGCAAAAAGATACCTATAAAAAGCGCATTACTCAAGAACAATGCACAGCCGCCCTAAGGATAAGCAGTGCATACCGAACGGTGTCGAAAACGACAGTGTGAGTGATAGCTGGGGTTATTCTGGTAGATTGACTGGCGCTGAAAAGAAAAGCAATGTATGTTAAAGAACATCTGCATATAGAGCAGACCAACATCTTAGTAGAACTAACATTCAAGAGGAAGAAGGAAGAAGCATTCTCAATGAATGGCAACAGAGATTTGAAACTGACCACCGAGGCAGGTGGACGGCCTCATCTCAAAGGTCAAAAGGTGGATAATCCGAAAACACGGAGAGATGAATTTATTACACCACATATAGCTTTTATCCGGACGCGGTTACTTCCGTTCCTACCTATATAAGCAGGGGAAAGTGGTAAACTCAAGCTGCCTAAGATGTGGAGATACATCGGACAATGCAGAGCATACGCTGTTCAGATTTGACCACTGGGGACCAGAACGACAACAACTGAAGAAAAAGATTGGCTATTTTACCCCAGACAATGTCGCGGAACTAATGCTAATGAACTCTGAGAACTGGAATTCCATAACGTCCTATGTCGAAATAGTATTAAGAAATAAGAAACGACAATGTGTGGTTGGCAATCAGTAGGCAGATTAACTAAATACCAACCACCATATCGATCTGGCTGACAAATCGTCATCACAATGGCACGCGCAGGACGACCCAACATGGGAGATGTAGGGGGCGACGATCACATCGCACCTCTTGGAGACATGGTAGAGACGTCATGTAGCACTCTAAGACATTCTAAGCCACTCAAGACCCCCGATGGCAAAGAAAGTGGTCCCACCCCGAAGTAATGCTAGCGCGGTTCCGAGGTGGATTCGGCCTGACAACGATGGAAATTACCCATTCTGGTCCCTGTGTTGCTGGTACATCTTTTTACCTACAACCTTTTATTTCAATTTTTTGAACATGACAACTTCAACTGTGACGTCCTTACGTAACGGCAAAACCATATAGTGGATAGAACTCATATTACCAAGTCCGAACCACCTTGCTAACCAATACTCAACACGATCGTCTAACCCATACTAATAACGCCCAATTCCAGAACTAACATGCGAGTAGAAAAACTAGAAAGATGATTGCGAAGCATAGGAAAACCTTGAAAGCCGAATTCACTACAACGACCACATAGTGGAAATAATATTTTATTATATTATTATTAGCAACATATTAATCAGAGCAAAATCCAAAAATTTACAGACATAATTGTTAATTAATAGTTCCTTCATTCGCATGGAAAATAATCCTAGAAAAAACAATATTTCAAAATGTGCTACATAATAAAACATGCCCCGTACGAAACAGCTTGATTTAAAAAAGGCATGAATGGCAACATAGCACTTAACTTCCCGAAGTCGTAAAAATCCCCAAATACGGATACCACCATCAAGGGCGTAAAGGGGTGCACACAGGCTTAATCCGAAACAGCAGAAATAGTTTGATATTTTTTGTCGAGTTCATTTTCAAAAATACATTACAAAATTATGCATATTAACGCTAATATTATTTGCCGAGACCTTTTGAATTTGCGGATCGCTAATTATATATAAAACTATATTTTATACGATAGTGGTAAAAAGGAAAAACGTAATTGCTAATATAAAATGCGTACGATAACAAGATTAACAAAAAAAGAAGAGGACGAATACCAATTGTTGATAAGATTAGGACATCGATCATGTACGATTAACATATGTACAACCGTAACAACATTTTATATAACATTCGGGCAATAGCGTAATTAGTTTTAATTCCGAACCTACTTTAAGCAACTTTAGTTTAACACGTGATACGTAATTTGTTCGTTTCACAGATAAGCATCACGGAATCGAAGAGAACTTATCGCAAAGTATGGAAACTGCAAATAGCAATGAAGGCGACTTTTCGTAAAAACTCGTCCTTCCACCACTATCTCATGTCTTAATTTTTCTGAGACAAGGGGGAGAACGAGTCTAAAACGACCACACTGGAAATCGATAAGTTCAGTTCAAAACCATTTTTTGTCGAAGAAACAAAATCTGCCCAGTCTATTCAGGATCCCCACCGATTGCCTCGTCCTCAAGGGCCCAACTCTGCCGAAATCAAGTCGGCGAACCAATCAAGTTTTCAAAAAGCCAAAAGTAAGTAAAAGTAAGATCTTTTCCTATCAACCCATCCTTACTCTTGAGACGTATATCCTCAAATTTTATTTTATTTTTTTTTTCTTCCAACATGAGACCAATGTGTGGTTTCTTTTCAGTGTAGGTAATTCAAATTCACTTAAGAAATGCGTCTTTCGGTTCGTCAATACTTCCAAAAAACTGGAAAAAGCTGGAGTTCATAAACACATAGTTAGGTAACTTATTTTCTCAATTTAGTATTGGATAAATCAAGTGCAACTCGGACTTCCACACGGAAAGAACTTTCAGTCAACAGTTGCCACGGTTATATCAGAACACGCACGCTTGTCTTCTAACATGGTAACCGTACTAGACTCGCGACAAATGTCATACGTACATCTAGCAGCATTGCCCTATTTCTCTCTTTTTTATTAATCCATTAACGCCCAAACGACACTTTTTCTTCCTTCTATTTCAATCAAAAATTTTGTATCAAAATGAAAGTTAACAAAAATTAAGAGATACATATTCTACAGTTTTCGAGGTCGCTCTTCAAGATTCCGGGGTCAAAATTGAGTTTCAGCCGTTAGGAATTCGAATATGGCGCCGAGTTTGCAAAAAATTTCAAAAAAATTGGGAAATATTTATTTATACCAATTTTTTCGAACCCTTAGAATATTGGGATTCTATTGAAACTCTGAATAAAGGTGAACAAAATACTTCAATGTTAAGGAAAAATATTACTTTTATACCCTACATCATTCTAATGACCTCAAAATGGCTGCAACAATGAAAATTTCTTTGAAATTTTCTGGACGTACTAACTCAAAAAACAACGATCTTTTTTAATACAATGGTAAGATTGAAAAGTTCTCAGAATTCATCTAGAAATATCACGGAATTTTTCTAGAGTTTTGTAATGAATTTTTTTTTTATTTTTTCAAAATTGTAATTTCTTTTCGAAAAATTCTGTAAAAAATTTAGTGTATTCTCTCATAAATTCTAAGAGTTTGTTCTTTGTATTTTTTCCGTTTTGTTAATTTCCATTTTGATACAAAATACTCGATTGAAATAGAAAGAAGAAAAAGTGTCCTTTGGGCGTTAATGGGTTAACGGTAGCAATGCAAGACTTTGTACGACACTGGTCGCGGTCTAGCACGGCTATCGTGCTAGAAGAGAACAAGAGCTATACGATTCGCAGAACATGAGTGGCCACGAATTTCGAGCAGCAGTTATGTTTACTAACACAGTAGCCGCTCGAATGTTCTCTCCGCGCATTGTTTCATTCGTTTAATAATAGTCCCAATCGGTTTCGGAATTTCTTATTGTTAAATAAAACGAAAATTCGTGAAACTAAGTAATTCACTACGTGAAATGTGCGTTAGCTTAAATTCAATTTATAATGTTCATATTTTAATCGTTCAAAAATAATCACAAACGCTATTGTAATTTCTTTTCTCTTCCTAACCTGTTATTAAATCTTTTTAACAGTTTGACGTTTAAGGTCGCGATTCTGTGCGGGTTAGCACTCGAACAATCTGGTCCCGCGGCGCGATTGTACCTAACGAAAATCGTTTTCCGGATGCCAATGACATCGTGCGTGTAGTATATGGGGCTATCAATTTTAGAACTCGAATTCCAAGTCGAATTGATGGAGGTCACAGTCGAGTAGCTGTCCACGTCGAGGAAAACGTTAATTTAAACAATGATGCCGGTAGCGAATTATTAAACACCGATATTTTTCTTATTTCAAACAGTATTTTAGAAGTGTTTGCGAAATTTTAACTTTATAAACAATTTCCTGCATAAGTTATACGCCTTTTACATAAATACTAGTAAACAATGATAATTTATACTGTAGGATTATGAACAGAAATGTAGAGAGAGAGGTGCAGGATCCAGAAAAAACGGGTTGGCACAATGTTCCACTGTCAACGCTTTATTTCAGCAATACACAGCACAACACTGTAATCCAAAGAAATGGTGCACTCGCGAACCGAAGATTTTTAATATTTTCCACCGTATATACAACCACGTTGCGCAGAGTTCGACGCGACAGAAAACCTGTGCAGAATCGAAGTCGATGATTCGGATGCTACAGGAAGAATGAGCAAAACCGCACGTGTTACGCCGGAAAACGCGTAATTGAAAACAAAGAAAAGAGGTCGCCAGAAGCGTCGGAAAATAGCGCCTTTCTTAAGGCGATTCGCAAATAACACATACTAACTAAATTCGCCGGAGCGGCATGTTGAAACGGCGCGCTTATGAAAATAATAGTTCCATATTTGAACATACCGCCCCCCGTGAGCCACGCAGCGCTCGCAACGACTTAACCTAAGAATTGCCGAACGCAATCGGCAAAAGCGCGATCTGCCTGATCGGCCGCTTGAGAGTAGTATATTGCGTGCGAAGAGTAACCACTCGCGTGAGGCCATCGTTACCCGGATGACATTCCGTGACGCGCGCCAACGGCCATTTTGTCGGTAGTAAGTTCGGACGCTTGGCTAATACTAATTTGCCTACGGTAATTGGATCCTACGCAAGCTGCCATTTAGAACGATGCTGCAAGGAGAGCAAATAGTCCGCGGACCATAAGCGCCAAAAATGTTCAACCATTTGTTGAACGGCTTGCCATCGCGATAAACGATTCGGAGCAATGTCTAAGAGAGATGGCTCAGGTACAGCATCAACGGCCCGCCAATCAAGAAGTGACCCGGTGTCAGGACTGTCAAATCGTCGATGTCGTCGGACAAAGGGCCTAGCGGACGCGAGTTTAAAGAGCTTCGACTTGACACAAGATGGTCGTTAGTTCCTCGGACGTGGGAGTGTGATTACCGAGGACTCGTTTCAAATGGAACTTAGTGCTTTTGACCCCAGCCTCCCAGAGTCCACCGAAATGAGGGGAGGCAGGGGGCAAGAACTTCCACGTTGTTCCATCGTGAGCTAGAAGGTCACGAAATTCCTCGCTTTGTACGGCGTTCACGAACGCTTTTGACATCTCGCTGTCTGCCCCGACGAATGTGGTGCCCCTATCGCTGTGCTTACGACTCGGTATTCCTCTACGCGCGACGAACCGTTTGAACGCGGCGACGAACGCGGCAGACGAATAATCCGACACCAGTTCGAGGTGTATCGCCTTGACAGCGAAGCACACGAACAATGCAATGTACGAAGGGTGTGCCGTACGACCGCGACCGCTGGCAAGACGAACCTGAATTGGGCCGGCATAGTCGACACCGCATTCGTAAAATGGTCGCGGCGGGCGTGAGACTCGCGAAGCAGGCAGATTTCCCATTTGCTGTGACCCTAACAGGGCGCGGAGGCGTGCACATACGATACAATTATCGATAACGGAGCGAATTACTTTTTTCGCTTGGACAATCCACACAGTCTGTCGTATTGTGTGTAGCGTTACGCGAACCCCTCTGTGTAGACACCTACTGTGCGTGTAGGCTACGAAGTGGCGTACCAGTGGATGTACGAGAAGAACGATCGGATGTCGTTCGTTTACGGCGAGATTTGCATTGTGCAGCCTTCTTCCGACGCGCATAAGTCCTTCCGTGTCCACGAAGGGCCGTAATATGAACAATTTGCTCTTTCGCGCGATGGGTGTCTCGGTTTGTAGACGGGCCAAGTCGTCAGCGAACATAATCGACTGTAGCCATTTGAATGTGATATTAGTCGCTTGGGTGAGTTCGCAGGTTGTGAGTAGGCCTTGCAAGTTGGGGTCACGAAGTCGACATCGCCAGCGGCGCACGTACGCCAAGACACGCGTCATCCGTTTCCATGATCGGTCAGAGTCAGCAGAGTGTGTCAACGATATCCATGTGTCGTTGACTGGTACGACAGTTGCTGCAGCGGCAAGTGCTCGAGACTCTAAAGGAGCATTGGCGCAGAGCGGAGGGTCGGAGTTTAGCCACTCATAGGGCGGACGCTTAAGCCAAGGGGGACCAGCGTTCCAGAGTGTTGACGGCATCAATTCGGTAGCTGTGCAGCCACGTGAAGCCAGGTCAGCCGGATTTTCCGTTCCGACGACGTGGCGCCAACGTGCCATCGGAAGGCTCGTTTGGATTTCGGTCACGCGATTGGCCACAAACGTCTTCCATTTCGTAGGGTGTTGTTGAATCCAATGAAGCACACTATTAGAGTCAGACCAGCATGTTACGGACAACGACGCGAACTGAGGAACTTGGCGTATGAACTCGAGTACCCGCGCGGTAAGCACGGCGGCGCATAGTTCAAGACGCGGGATGGTGAGTTGCTTGATTGGCGCTACTTTTGTTCGACTCATCAATAGAACCACATTGACAGCGGTTGGAGATATACGACCGCAGCATAAGCTGCACTTGACGCGTCTGCGAACCCGTGCAGTTCGCAGGAGGTCTGACCCAGAATTTGTCCGGTCCATCTGGGAATGACCCAGTGGTTTAACGCGGGACGATCATCGTAAAAGTTGACCCATTGAATGCGCACGTCATCTGGCACAAGGTCATCCCAATCGACAGAGAGAAGCCAAAGCCTTTGGATAAGGATTTTGGCGGTGATGATCACGGGAGCGACCCAACCTAACGGATCATAAAATTTCGCGGTTAAGGATAGCAGCGTTCTCTTAGTGAGCGAACTTACTGGAGAGAGCTCAACCTTAAAGCGGTACTGTTCAGTTATTGGGGACCAGAAGACGCCTAGGATCTTTAGACTTTCGTCTTCTTGCAATGGTTTGTCCCAGGCAAGGCCGTGATTTTCCGAATTCACGCCATGCAATAATTCCGGAGAATTACTTGCCCATTTACGGAGCGTGAAGCCAGCGGAGTTAACAATAAAATAAGCTCGTCTCGGATTTGTCGAGTGTATGGGATCTCGTGGGCGCCGAATAATACATCGTCGACGTATAGGCCAGAGCGGAGAACGTCTACGGCGCGCGGGAATCTCGTTTGATTGTCTGTGGCGAGTTGCTGTAACACGCGCAGAGCGAGGTAGGGCGCGCTGGAAATGCCGAACGTTACCGTGTTACGACGGAAATCCGCGATTGGGTCGCTAAAAGTCGTTTGCCAGAGAACGCGTTGGAAATCACGATCTCGCGGGTTTAGTAAAATCTGACGGTACATTTGTGCAATGTCTGCACAACACACAAATAGAAAAAGGCGCCATTGGAGCAGTATATGACCCAATTCTGCCTGAAGTTTGGGACCCGGGGGAAGGTGATCGTTTAGCGACGTGGCATTTGACGTGACGAGTGAAGCATTAAACACGACACGCAGCTTTGTCGTTGTGCTCGATTCCTTACTAACGCTATGGTGGGGCAGGTAAACCACCGGCTGAGTACCGCTGTCGACGTCGATTTGAGTCATGTGGTTTTGGCGCTCATAATCGGACATGAATTCCCGATACGCGATCGCGACAGCGGGTCGATTTGAGAGCCGTTTTTCCAAGGAATTGAACGAGGACAGGGCTGCGCGTCGAGAATCGCCGATATTAACCGGATTATGCCGAAACGGGAGGCGGACAACATATCGCCCGCTTGCGTCCCGATAGTGAGTTGATGCAAAATAATTTTCGCATTGTTCGTCCTCTGTAGAAAGCGGAGCCTTTCGCGGAACAGACTCAACCTCCCAGAACTTGATGAGAATATCATTGAGCTTTGACTGAGCGACGCAGTTGTGTACATACAAGCTCGATAAAACTTGGTTGGTTGGAGCCGTCGTCCACCCGGACAGAACCCAACCAAAAGCTGTGTTCTGCGTAGTTGGTCCGCCGCGAGAGTCCTTAATGAGCCCGTCGAGAAGGAGCGAACCGTACAAATCGGATCCGATAATAATGCTAATTGGGTCGGAATTGTCAAGATCAGGGTCTGCCAATTGTAAATCTGTCAGATGCGGCCATTGTTCGCGTGAACGCGGCAATGTCGGCACGTATGACGTCAGAGTGCCCATGACAAGGGCGTGAGTGCGGAACGACGGTTCGTCGGAGTACATGGTTATCTATTGTGATCGTTCGGAACCTGGGAGGAATTACTAGTGGTTCGAGCTAACGCAAGGTCAAGCATAGCGTGGTTATCTTTATCATTTCGAAAGTGCGGGTCCGGTGATCGAAGATAGAGATAGTAACGAAAACGGAAAGAAGACGCGAGGAAAGCCAATTCCGCCGAACGTGATGCTCTGTGACTGTCACACCGCGACGCCGACAAGATGCGGCCGGTTCCAACCTACGGTCCCTGACGCGATCGCCAGTTGGCTTTGCGAGCCGTTAACTAGCATGGTCCATGGCTTATTAGGGAGGGCGCGATGTTATCGGGCAAGCGCGGTTCCTCGGCGGGTTCCTCGAAGGATACTGCGGTCGCGTGCGAAAGTCCCGACCGAGTCCGTCGCAAGGCTGCGCGCACCGGAAAGTCCTTGTTGAGTTTGTCGGCGGGCACCGCAAGTGAAAAGTCCCTGATAGAGTCCGTCGCAAGGCATCGCGTTAGGAAGTCTTTGACGAGCTCTCCGTCGGGGGGATCGAGTGTCGCCGAATGTCGGAGAATCGCGTACAAAATTTGACACCCATAATTTGCGACCCGAGAGAGGGCGCGATAAACGTGGAGAACCGTCTTCGTCGGCCGTAGTCGCATACTCGTTTAGTCTGCGCCACAGAATACCGCGGCGCGCCTATAAATTTGTTGAGCCTCGGCTCGTCCGGCGCCCGCTTTAACCATCAGTCGCTCCGTGCGGTTATTGTGGCCCCCGGGGGGAAAAGTTCGGTTTTGCAGGAGGCCACGAGCGACGACGACGGACTCGTCGGCGCGGAAGCAAAAATGGAGTTTGGGGGTCACAACTTTCACAAATCGATGTGAAAGTTATAGAGTGATATTTTTATGCAAAAAGAAAGAAAATCGATCACTCCTTAACTTTCACGCCATTGGTCGATTCGTGTAAGTACTCGAATAAAGCTCGCTTCTCATTGGTTGCTGCCTATAAAATAAGTTCTCCTATGTCTCACCTCGAAAAACTCACCCGGTAAGTAAGAAAATGAGACTATAAAACAAAATCACTGAATAATTATTACTATAAAATATGAGCAACGTTTTTTACTTTAAGATATTATTTGATGTTTCACAACATCTTTTGTTATTTCTGTATGAAAATATTTTCAATTTTCATCCACAACAGTTTTTAGTAACTTAACTGTAGCGAGAAGTTTTGTAAGTTTTATAAATCTAAATGATGAATTTAAAACAGTTTTCATTAATAACAAAATTATTTTTTCTAAAGATTAAAATGACCCATGTTTAGCAAAAGTTTAATGCACTTGTGCAGCATTACATGCAATACTAATGTAATTTTAAAAAAGTGTGCTCCCCAGTAACAAAATAAAAAAATAAAATAATATCCCCAAAACAATAAAATAAATAAATTACAGTTGCAGTCTACAGCACACATTGGCATTACTCGATTGTCTAACTTGACCACTCTTTCTTGATGTATATTCTTCATGTTCGAGACGGTTAAATCTGCCGAACTTTTTAGTCCAGTTAATGAAGATAAAATACGTCAATTTGGATTTAGGTTCTACACATACCCTTGACAAAAAAAAAAGTAAGCATTGTACAGAAAAAAGCATTCCTGTTAAAATTGTAGTTTATAAAAAAACCAACAAAAATGGTTTAATATGCCTGTATACAGACCCCACACAAACGCATTTGAAGATAAACTTAAGAACTCAAACATCTTTTACTATAAATGAATGGTGATTTTTAACGTTTGAAGAAAACTATAAATGAATTTAATCATAGAAAAAGGGTTTACAAACAGTTTCATTTTTAACCTGTAAACATATATATGGCGTAATGAATAACAGTTACTAATGTTTGCTATATGGTTAGTCGTCCAAGGAATATTTTTCGAAAATATTTTAGAATTAAGAGTCGTTGTATTTAATATCACAAATTGATGGTCTTGATATGCAATCGAATTGGACAAATTCTTATTAGAAAAATGTAATTGAAAATGAAAAATTTAAATAAATATGTTTTAAAAATACAAAAGCATTGATACATACAAATTATTACAAGTACAATTCAAGGCATTTTTTAAAAAATAGGCATAAATTGGGATATGCTGACATAGAAGAAATATACGAAATAAATCAATACCGCATTAAAATTAAGTTATTCAAAAAGAAAAAAACACATTTCGTAAATTGTATAAATGTTAAATTGCAGTAACGCAGTAATATACTTACATATGGACTCCATTATGATTATTCTTTCATTTTCTAATTATAAACTAATACAAACTTTTTTTAAAAGCGAATGTTTTAAAATAAAAATGTTTATTCGGGGACGATCAATTTGCGATATTAATGCGATGACTATTATTTGTGAAATATTTTAGAAAATTATTTTCTGGACGACCCATGTTATGTCAAATTCGCATAAATTACCACATACTGCGTTTTACGTTTAAAAATACATTATTTCTCCATAAACCATTCAAGCCTTGTAATAGTAACGTTCACCATACGACGGTAAAAAAATCACTCGTATCGTACCATATTTTTTTCAGCCAGTGTGCTAAATAAACACAGTGCGCTAAGTAAGCACTTAGCGCACGCCGTTGAAAAACAATTTATAAAACAGATGCATAAAATGTCGTTCGGCACATGTGCTGATGTGTAAAGTACTTTACACACACGGACTTGTATCGAAAACTACTATTATGTACGTCTTTTCGGTGCATACAGTACACTCGTGTGTAAAGTCAACTTTAAGTTGGGACCGTTGTCATGAAATGTCCTATAAAATTGATAATTATTAAATAAAATATAAAAGGGACGAGTGTGGCCTATAAGAGGCACTAAAATTACCAGGTTTGATAAAAAATAAACAAATTAGATATCCCAACGTTTTCTGTGGCTTGTATACTTGTATATTCCCTTTTCTATTATATGTATTTAGATGTTAACATTATTATAACGACTGGTACGATTTGTAGGGCATGCAAGTTCTACATGCTTATGAACTGCATCGATTATCTCTACATGAAAAGTTTTGTAAAGACTAACATTTATTTCTTTCTGATTATTAGAATTGTTTAGTAGATTTGAAAATATTGGAGAAGACTAATCTGGTAACGCAATCATCGAAAAATAGAATCAGTGAGAACGCCTCAAACAACCGAATTTCATAAAGCCGAAAATTCATAAAGCAGCTAGTCGCCAGCACTTTTTTTTTATTTAAATTTAAATTTATTCGCGGATTACCTACACAGAATCAAAGTTTTCGATTAAGACCGAATACAGGCTCCATTTAAAAAGTAGCAAAAAGGAGATCAATTACAAAAGTACAGACTTAAGCATTCTATACAATGGCTTAATTTAAGACCATTGGAAATGTAAACATTTTTTATTTCATTTTTACACTGTAGACTAATAATATGTTATTACCAATAATTCTGTCAAATTGATCAGTGAAGTTAATCGGTAGATTTATCCATATCGAGCAACAAGAAATACGGATGGTCAAGTTTGATATCGATCGAGTAATGGAAATTAATTAATAAAAAGTTAAAGCTAATTGGATTTAGCGCATTTTTGCGTTTATACTGGTGTACATGTAGACATGTAAGTTCGTACTTTCGGTACACTTCGTTTCAATCCTTGTTGTTATCGTCAATCAGTCTTGATCCTCACGATCAAAGGAGTACACCCTCGCGCATTATTACTTATACGTACGCAACTATATTGCAAATAAAGTCATACATTTACTGAGATACGACTCCTTTATTGCCTACTGTCCTGCTGTAACAGGTTATGGGTCCAACACGCTACCACTACCTAATTTTGTGTAAACGTTGCGCAAATTATTCAGCGAGTCTTACGTGGCGCGAAACAGCGCAATTCGGCCATTGTTCGAGTACCGAAAGAAAACGTGGCGGCAGTGTCTTAGTCGCAAATCAAATCCGCGATGTCTGTCAGCATCTCAGTGAAGGGCGTAAAACCATTTGATGGATCAAATTTTCAGGGCTGGAAAGCACGATTAAACGCATTATTTGTAATGAACGATGTTCTTGATGTTGTTGACGGCACAAGAGAAGAGCCTACCGAAGGAGAACGACAAGCGGCCGTGTTGAAGAAAAACGTTAAAGATGATAGAAATGCGAGATTTATCATCTTGTCGAACCTCGACGAAGCTCAACAAGTATGTGTACTTTCGTGTATTTCTGCCAGAGAAATGTGGGACAAACTAGGTTTGATCCATGAACAAAAGACCGTGACAAACAAGCTGGGTCTGCTGCAAAAATTTCACGGTTACAAGATGAGCGAAGCGGCCACGGCAGTTCAATACGTGGCCAAAGTATCATGGCAAGTCATCGGACGCCAGAATTATGACAAAGATCCTCTCAAGTTTGACCGCTAGGTTTAGCACTCTTCAGATTGCATGGGTCAGCGTCGACTCTGCTCGACAGACTCTAGCCAATCTTCAGGAGAGGCTGATTAGAGAAGACACCAGGCTTAATGGCGACGAAGATCCGTCTCAAGCACCTACTGCGACAGCCAAAAATCGGCATGTATCAGGAACGAAGAATGTTAAAAAAAAAAACGAAAATGGAAAGGAAGTGCATTGCTACAAGTGTCAAGGAAAGGACCATATCGCAAGACGATGTCGAAACAAATGACAACCACGAGACGACAGCAAAAAATCTCGTGATTGTACTTTTATAGTGGAAACCGGTCAATGTTCGGTCGCATCTCATCCGAAAAGCACCCGAAACGTGCGCGAATTATGGATGAAAAACGACGTAATGTTTGTGAACCAAGGCGACGTCTGGTTGATCGACAGTGGTGCATCGAGATACCTAACCTTTCGACGTGGCTGGCTTACTGATTACAAGCCCGACAGTATTGGCGCTGCAGTATCATTCGGTGATCATCAGATATGCAACGTCGCTGGAGAAGACAGGGTACAAATTAAAAAGTGTATTAACGGCATTTGCCAAAACGCACGAATCGAAAAAGTTTTGCATGTTCCGAAAATGCGCAAAAATTTATTCTCGGTCGGAGTGTGCACTAAAAAAGGATTTAGCGTACAATTCAAAACCAATCGTGTCGAAATAGTGCTTGACGGCGAAGTGTTGGCGACAGCGGTATCGCATTATCTTCAAGGTCACGAAGCTAGAGAATATCGAAGAAGCGAACGCAATTATGAAGAACTGAATTGTGTGGCATGAACATTTAGGATACGTTGGAAAGCGCGCCATTCGCGAATTAGCAAGAAAAGGACTCGTGAGTGGGGTGTCGTTTGCGAACATAAGTGACGTTTTCTGCGAACCGTCCCACATGGGGAAATCACACCGGTTGCCCTTTAACTAGAGCACGATAAAAAATTAAACCAGGCGAAAAAGCTCTCAGATGTCTGCGGGCCAATGTCAATAAATTCGGTTAGAGGCTCGAAATATTCTTAATCTTCGAGGACGAAGCGACTTGCTACAGATACGAGTATTTCATGATGGAGAAATCTGAAGTTTGCGCGAATGACTATATCGAAAAGTGCGGAATCCGTTTTCAACCGAGAGCACCATACAACCCGGAGCAAAATAGAAGAGCCGAACGCGATAATCAAACGATTGTCGAAAGTGCACGAATAATGCTAATTGCGAAAAATTGTCCGCTGTGTTTATGGACAGAAGCAGTGAATTGCGCGGTATACGTTCTGAATCGTACCATGTGGACGAGTCGTATAATAACGTCGTACGAAGGGTGGACTGGACATGTTCCAAATCTGAAGCACCTTCCAATTTTTGGCTCAGATGCATACGTGCACATTCCTAAACAATTCACGCGAAAATTCAACTCGCGAGCAAGCAAAAAGATTTTCGTTGAATCCCGGAACAATCGACAAATTACCGAGTATACGATCCAGAAACAAAAAAAGTCAGTGCACCTCACAATGTTATTTTCAACGAACAAGTTGGCGCGTCGTCAGCAGAAGCAGACAAAAAGACGGGCGAAAATGAAATAACTCTTTCGTTACCGTAAACCGAAAACGAGAACGTGATCGACGAAAAAGAAAATGACGACAATGCGAAGCAAGAAGACGAAGACAGCAACCTGCCGAATAATCAAGAGAATGTGCCAGAAAATTTGGAAAAACAAAGAGTTCTACGAGATCGCTCGAGACTACAAGCTCCGATAAGGTACCGGTACAACGCCAATCTGGCCGAATACATCATACTATTGACGTACGAAGAGGCGACAAAGAGCACTAAAGCCGCGCAGTGGGCAAGTGCTATTCTAAACGAGCTTAAATCACATGAAGAAAATAGTACGTGGAAACTCGGTGACAAGGACGCCGGAAATGCGACTAATCGACTCGAAATGGGTGTTTCGGATTAAGAAGAATGTGGAAGGAAAGTTTCTTCGATTCAAGGCACGACTGCGCGCTAGGGGCTTCATGCAACGAGAGGGGATCGACTTTAACGAAACGGTTTCTCCAGTAGTGAGATAGGACTCTCTAAGTGTATTGTTAGCAACAATAGGTACTGAAAATCTCGAAACGATGCAGTTTGACGTACAAAATGCATTCCTATATGGGAGACTGAAAGAGACGATCTTCATGGAAATTCCTGAAGACGAAATTGATCCTGATTGAAGACTGTTATGAACACGCGGTTCGTAACAGTGCGAGTGGTGGGTGGGAAAAAGGAGGGAAATGTTTAGTTGGACGATTCGTATATGACTGACTTCTCCGGTGCGGTCTCGAGTGGAGAGCCCATCGGAGCTCGTCGTCGCATATCTTCCAAACTGTGGGAATATGCTGATGGTGCATTTCCATCGCTCGGCTTCGCCGTGCGAATATGCATCTCGTGCATATTCCCAAGTTGGCGAAGTTCAAATATTGCATTTATTTGAAGAATACAATAATTGTAGGAGGGTACGATCTACCGATCGTAACAAAGACGAAAGATGATCCGAAGAACGCCGTGTGCAAGCTGGAAAGGTCTCTCTACGGGTTAAAACAGGCTCTAAAATGTTGGACCCTAAAATTCATAAGATTTCTGTGAGAGTTCAATTTCGAAGAGTGCCATGCAGACAAGTGCTTGTTTATTGGAAAATTTAAAACCGACGAAGTGTATCTGGCGTTATTTGTCGATGACGGGTTGATAGCCTTGAAAAATTTATAGACAATTAAGATTAAAGAATTCAGCGACTTAGCGATACGTTTAAATTAACGATCGCGGATTCGAATGTTTTTGTCGGGTTGCAAATCGAACGCGACTGAGAACGGAAAATCCTCACGATTGACCAGCGTGAATATACGCGAAAAATAAGAGAAAAGTTCGCTATGACGGATGCGAAACCGGTATCAGTGCCAGCGGATCCACGTGCAGTACTATTTCCAAACGAGGAGAACGACGAAAAATCGAAAAGTGTACCGTATCGTGAAGCAGTCGGATCGTTGCTTTTTCTCACGATCGTATCGAGGCCGGTCATAGCGTTCGTATTGGCGAGGAGTTAAAAGAATACCTCAAAGGCACGATCAATTATGGTATTAAGTATACAAGCGGCGGTTGCCAAGCAAAATTAATTGGGTCCTACGCCGCGGACATTGAGACGCAAAAACGATAGGATACGTTTTCTGTCGTGTGGTCTTCGCAGAGGCAATACTAACAAGGAACACTAGGGAAGTGATAATCACCGATTTTTTTGAAACTGCGTATACAAGTAATTCTTTAAAAAGTATTTAACACGTGTTTTTTATTTTTCCCCAAAAACCATTTTTGGGGTAGAAATCACGTAGAACTCTTTGTTTGTAGAAATGGCCCTTGAATGTCTTTAGGGTTGAATAATAGTATGTTAAAAATTATTTGTAGCATGTCTGTCTATATTGGGATATTGACGTTTTGAGGTCGCTGATGAAGAATTTGAAGTCAGATTTTAAAAATCAAAATGGCGGATCCAATATGGCGGTCGAATTTTTATTAATTTGACAGAACCCAAAATTGACAGACATGCTACAAATAATTTTTAACATACTATTATTCAACCCTAAAGACATTCAAGGGCCATTTCTATAAACAGTCAAGGGTGATTTCTACCCCAAAAATGGTTTTTGGGGAAAAACAAAAAAACACGTGTTAAATACTTTTTAAAGAAGTACTTGTATACGCAGTTTCAAAAAAATCGGTGATTATCACTTCCCTAGTGTTACTTGTAAGTAGACTGGCGACACTAAGTACAACCGAAGCTGAATACGTGGCTGCATCGACAGCAGTACGAGAACTCATCTGGATAAGAATATTGTTAGCAGGCATCGGATGTTTTTGTGAAAATGAAACAGTTTTGTACGTCGACAACAAAAGTGCGATACAACTCGTCAGGACCCTGTATTCCATAAGAGGACAAAACATATTGACGTCCATTTTTTATCACAGAAAAAGTAAATGAAAAAGAAATTATAATCTAATACGTTCCAACAGAAATTCAGCGCGCAGATTTAATTTACTAGGCCCCTTCCACGAGACATTTTTAGAAACTTATTTTCTAAGTTAAATATTATAGCGATTCACGAGATATGCTTAAACGGAGGTAGTGTTAATGCTAATTTATTTTAACGCATTTCTGCGTATATTCTAGTATACATGTAGAAATGTAAGTTTGTACTTTCATGCGTGACTGTAAAATAACAATTGAAGCAGAGGTCCGTGGTTCGGAAAACCTCGCTACACTTCGTTTCTATCCTTGTTGTTATCGTCAGCCAGTTTTGATCCTCACGCTCCAAGGAGAACACGCTCGCGCATTATTAATTATACGTACGCAACTATATTGCAAATAAAGTCATACATTTACTGAGATACGACTCCTTTAATGCCCACTAGTTTACACTGTCCTGCTCTAACAGAAATGTGTGATGTTCACTGCAATTGCAATTTATTTATTTTATTGCAGTTCATACACTTCTGGTTCCAGGTAGGGTTTGGGCGATTTTGAAATTAACGTAAATGATTCGACTATTTGGGTTGAAAATCTGACCTGAAGAGCAGCCAGACTAGAAGCAGCAATGGGGTAACAATTTATACTAACTAAATTTGCATTTTTGAGAAATTTGCAAGATGAGACAAAAGAGTACCTGGTAACTTTTAGAATAGAAGTCGCGACGCTTCTATGATTTCGTGCTTTTATGGCCAAAGAAAAGAGTACCTATGAAATTGATAGTCTGGGCCCATCTAAGAATGTTATATTTAATGGTTGGTTAGCAAGCATTCGTATGTGTATATCTATCTCGATTGTTCTGTTTGTGCATATATCTATCGGGTGTATTGAAAGTGCCGAGTTTATTTTCATAGGAGATGCCACGATGTAAAAAATACAAGGTGAAATAGATCGAAGTTGGGAAAGTGGGGAGAATTACTTCACATTTCACTAGCCAATAACCTATCGGGCAATTATCCGCATTTCAAGCCGCGCAGATTTGAAAATTGGTATAAAGGTTATAAGAAGAGAAATTTATATTTCAATGCTTTAGAGTATTCAAATTAAAAGGAAAGATAGATTTAGTTTTGAAAAATAAAGTATACAATTAAATAAAAATAAACAATCGTCAATATAGATTAATTTGCGTGATATTTTCCAGGAATGATATAATAAATAGACCGGCTGTGAATTAAGGTCTACAAACATTTTTATTATTTCTTATATGATTCTTACATGACGGACAACCGGCCAACAGCAGATTTTTTATTCAATTCTAAGAATATTTTTACTTTGAAAAAATGTCGAGACAAGTAGTTACAGTTTTTAAATTTTTAGCATTGTGAAGAATTGCATTATCGACCAACTTCATGAATGAAATCAAAGAAAATGAATGCGGCGGATATTTCCCCGTCGAAGCGACCGCCAGAAGCGTTCGCATAACTCGGACAGATGGCGCGGAGTTTTGTACGTGGTTCGGTAAGAGTGCCGATCTGTGACTTATCTTGTTACAGTAAAATCAAAGCACCTTTCAGGCTTTTAATCTGATAGGAATGCTGAAACTCGACATGAGTAAAGAACTGTAGAACTCTACTGGTCGATCGTTCAGTTCAGATTCGATTAAAAAAATTTTGGTAAGATATTCTTTATCGATGATTAATTTTAGAACCAAAGCTTTTCTAGTAATTAGCAATAGTGAAATTATACAGGGTGACTCTTACATGATGGACGACCGCTCAACAGTAGATTCTTTAGTCAATTCTAAGAATATTTTTCCCTTGAAAAAATGTCGAGGCAAGAACAGTTTTTAAATTATTTAGCATTGAAGTCGCCCTATAGGAGCACGGGATTCTCTATTGTCGGGAAGAAATTCGAAGAGTTGCATTATCGGCCAACAGCGTGAATTAAAACAAAGAAAATAAGCATCGCCGACGAGTGATATGCGCCGCGTTTTTTGTTTTTGAGCGGCAACGTGCCATTATAATAATACAGTCGAATATATAACCTGGAAATGGGTTTCGGCAGTGAACGTAAATGTACAAAATAACACTGAGATTACAAAAATCATTGAAAATCCAGTGTAAAGTGTGAAGTGTATGAATGTGTAACACCTAAAAAATAAGAAAATAAATTAAATCTAAAAAACAACGCATTTGATAAAAAAACTATACGAATATATATCAAATGTTTCTAAAGTATTAAAACCGCACGATTAATACGTCTGTTATTCGAAAGTTAGTCTAGACTTTTAATTTTTAATTTTAACTATTAGTGCCATTTTTGCAATTACCCAACCGGTATGTAATCCAGAACGCTTCCGAAACGTTTTTATAAATTTCCAGAACGTTTCTGAGACGGTTTGAAACTTTTTAAAAACGTTTGTGAAACATTCAGGTTTCTTTTCGTCGACGATTTAATTTATTTTTGTTATAATTTTCATATTTCATAGTTACTTTTCATTTTTAAAGTCTTAAAATTGCTCAATTATTAATTTGGGTAAGACAAAATTAACATTCACTTTTATGTTGTTGTTCAACCAAGGAAACCCTCAACCACTGATATCATTTTTATGGTGTTGGAAACTGCCAAAAGTTGAAAAAATAATATTCTAGTCCAGCTTTCTGACTATTCTTTATTGGCTACTTTTATTACATTAAACATTTTTCATCAATCATAGTATTGTCCAGATCAAAAACTGCACCAGGCATGTCGAATTTAATTGTAAAACGTAGTGCAAATCTTGTAGGTTAATTTTCAATTAATCATATTGCTTATTGGATAAATTGAATATTTTGTATTTCCTTTTTACTTTATTAATAACTAAATGTAATTTTTTTTAAGCAGAATTAATTCATTTTAAAATCTTTTTATAGTATTAAACATATATAATTTTCACATTTTTCAGTGGATTTTGGGTAATTCTTTATCCACAAGTATTGGTTTGCAAATTTACCCTGATTATTTCGAAATTAGGCAACAATTTGTCATTATTTCTTTAACGAGAATTTTGTAAATACCTGGTGTTGTGCAAATATTTACCAATTATAGCAATTCTCAGATTTAAAGCCTTAAGAATGTTTAACAATTATAACATACAAGAAAACGATAATTGAATGAAAATTGTATGCAAGAATTTTCAAATATTTTTCAATATTTGAGTCAGCCTGCAGTTTGTAAATAGCAGTTTTTTTAAAGGATTTAAATTTCTGTTATAATTGTTAATTATTCGTACTTAAAATCTTAGAATGGTTGTAATATTGATAAATATTTGTATTACACCAGGTATTCACAAAATTAAAAGTTAAATATTTTTAAAGAACTAATATTTCAAAACTGCAGGACGACTGAAACATTGAAAAATATTATTTTAATAGATTGATAGATTGTTCCGTCGATTCGAATATGAATGCTAAACGGAAGTTAGAGTTATTCGCGCGGGAATTCGATTGATGTAATTCCTTAGTTCGGATTGGCTGCCCGGCACTCGAGACTGTTCGGCGAATGTCGGGTAGATTCGGGCTCCAGCCGGGGGTTTCAGCGGTATGAACGCGCGACAGCGACGCGCAGTATTGATTCATTTATCGACGTCGGTATCGAACGGATCTTAGTTGTTCGCGAATCGTCGAGCGTGTTCTTTTCGAGAACGCTTTCTAATTGAGAAAAAGCCTTATCGTAGACCGCTACGACAGTGCGGAGAAATATCGTAGGCCGCTACGACAGTGCGGCGAAATATCGTAGACCGCTACGACAGTGCGGAGAAATTTCGTAGGCCGCTACGACAGTGCGGTGAAATATCGTTGGCCGCTACGACAGTGCGGAACTCTTTGTGTGCGAACACCATTTTCGTGCGTGAACACGTATTTTTGAGAACGCTTATCCGAGATAAGGTGCGACGCGTCTTATGTCAAATAGTTAAACAGTTAGGGGTTTTTTATGCCCTTTGGGCTTTTTCCCCACATGAGCAATAAAGAGATTTCTCACGCTCGCTCAATCGCCACGTGTTGAATATTTAATTTCCTATCCCGAATTTATAAAGTAGTAAGGTAAAAGAAAAAAAATTGAAACAACGAAACGAAGCCAAGTGGGCCGCGTTTTGTACGAAACATAGATAGATACTTTATTTCCTCATCAGATACAAAAATGTTTATCTATAAGGATGGTACAATGGAGAGCGACGCAAATAAATAGGTAAATGCAAATATAAATAATATATAATAAAATAAATTAAACGTATGGGCGCCGTCGTACATATATTGGTAAGGTTAACGCAAATGAACACATAAAGGTGAAAACGTAATCTAACTAAAATAAATGAAAACAATTTAACGAATTTCGCAGATGAGATATCACAAATTAGTTCATGACTAGGTTCCGACGCAGAGTCCGCTGTAGGGGGAGTCGACTTGATCATCTTCGTTAATTTGTAAAGCGGGACTCACGATACTCATAAACTCTGCGGAGGTACGAGTGTAGCGGCTTGAGAGTGTAAAGGGCTTTGTAGTTTAGCAAAGAGAAAAATTCCGAGTAGCACGCTGGCAGATCTGCAGGGTACGAAGCGAAAGACCACAGGGAACGTCGAAGGTCCTCGAAGGCTGGACAGTGAAGGAGCATATGTTCGGGTGTCTCTAGCAATCCTGAGTTACAGGACTGGCACCGTCTTCCCGGATCCAGGCGCATGGTGATATAGTCTATAACAAAACGTGAAGCGTGACAGGTAGCCAGTTTTACCTGCAGCCTGGAGCGGAGAAAAGCGAGTGGAGCACGTTCCGGGAGGGAATTCAAGGTCGACGTAGTTTCTGAGGGTATAAGGCCGAAGGTCAGTGAGGAAGATTGAGTCACTCTCTGCAGATCTGAGGCTCTAAGACTTGACTGTAACGACGCCAGTTGGTCGTGAGCACGAGATATCCAACCCTCTGAGAAGAGGTCCGACCAAAAGTCCTGTGAGGTAAGGCCAAAAAGGTTCGAAACCTGGGAAGCCCAGTTATATGAGTCGCCATTCTGATTGCTTCTTATTACCAAGTCCACGAGCCTCTTCAGAGCGATTCTGGGAATCCTCGTCTCAGCCAAATCTGATATTTTAGCAATCCAGTTGATTGTCATAGAAGTAATAGCAAAAGACAGAGGGAGAAGGCCCAACTCCGCCCTGACAGCATATCCCGGGGTTGACGTGGGAAGTGAAAATAAGGTCTTAAAAAATCTAAGCTGGGTCTTTTCAACATCATCCAAGTAGCAGAGTGACCATATCGGCGAGGAGTATAGCAGGGTTGAGTTAACAAGAGAGTTGAACAGTGTAAGCATGGCAACCCAGGAGTCGACCCTCGCGGTTCTTAAAATCGACAGAACAGCTCTTGAGGCACCAGAGGCCCTGGACATCGCTGCATTCACAGCATGGCGTCCCAGAGCCGAGGAGAAAACTTCGACGCCTAGGTACCTAATTCTCTGGACTGTCGCAATTGGGGCATTCTTGTACGTAAAGCCGGTGTCGTGAGAGCAGAGTCGGCCAGCGCGCTTAAAAACCACGATCTTTGTTTTCTCAATGCGTACCGTGAGTCCGCATTGATCGATGTAGCGTTCTAGAATGGAGAGTTTCCGCCGAAGGTCGATAGAGGAGTAGGTAAAGATGATCAAGTCGTCCGCGTACAGGAGCATTAGTAAGTCGTAAAGCGGGGTGAGATCTATACCCCTGCATCCTTGAGAGCGAAAATACGACACAATATCGGAAATGTATAAAATAGCCAGGACAGGGCTTAAGATCTCACCCTGGAGCACCCCCTTAGATACATCGACTTCAACTGAAGGACCGAGGCTAGTTCGGACATGTATAGTCGCGGAGTCGTATAACTTTTTTATTAACCTTATGAGCTTGGGGCTGATCCCCAAGTCATATAGCTTACGCCACAGCTGTTCGTGAGGTACGGAATCGAAAGCCCTCTTAAAATCTACAAAGAGAGCATACATCTCCTTTGCGCCTCAGCATAATGTGAGCGGCCGAGTATAAGGCAAACATATTGTCCAGGGTGTCGCGACCCTTGCGAAACCCCGACTGTTCTTCGGGCAGAATGTCACGCTCGATGACCCATAGTGAGAGGCGGTCACAGATGAGTTGAGTGAAAATCTTCGTACAAACACACACCATTGCCAGTCCTCTATAGTTATAAGGATCCTCTAGAGGTCCCTTCTTGTGCAACATGTATAGAAATAGTTTGGACCATTGTTTTGGAACGTCATCTGTGGATAGCGTTTTATTATAAAGTCCAAGCAAGAGGAGGAGCCAATCGGTGGTCAGTACACTATAAAACTCTCCCGGTATCCCGTGCAAGGCGGCGAGCTACCCACCGAAGCTCGTCAAGAGTGAAGGGCACGTCGATGATGTGGTCGGCAACCCCGAAATAGATGGAACCACATAAGGCCCGGGAGGGGTAGACCTCGCGGAGAAAATCTCTCCAAATATGTGGAGAAATCACCTCCCGACGACCGCCCCCTACCCTGTACCTCCTGACAGTCCTCCAGAACTCCAGAGAATTCCCGACCCCAGCGAAGGCGTCCCGAATTGTAGCGCAGAAAGACTCCCTCTTCCGCTGAGGCTACGGTAACAACTCCTGGACTCAAGATACTCAACGACGAGATCACTTCGATAGCCGGAGTTACGCAAACGTCGGAGCACTTTACGCAGGGCTCTGCGGGCCGTATAGCAGTCGCGGTCGTACCACTCCGAACATGGATTGCGCGGATAAGACGAGTTAGGCCGAACGGTCATCCCAGAGATTTGAGCCGCAGAAGGGCGCCCTCTTTGGTTTGCGCCTACACTGGAAAACTGACGTTGTCACATACGAAAAGCCCGATAAACTAAGGAGAAATCGTCGAAATGTACACTGGAGGTTCGACAGAAGTGCAAAACCGTAAGTAGTATAAGGTTCCTTTCAAAGTTGGTGTCAGCCGAGCTTAAATAGAGTTGTCTACTTAGTGAGGGCGTTAGCTATTATCGACTAAGTTGGCTGTCTGTTTCGGTGTTATCGGCTAGACTGTCGGAGCTCACTGTGCGCACTGAGTGGTGGGACACATCGAACAGAGATGGTGCCACCGAAATCGTTTAAAGGCATAGATAGTATGCCGCGTGTCGACTAACGTAAAACCTTATTAAAAGTTTTTCAAAGTTTTTTCCACACTGCATTCCACTTTACTTGCGGCACGACACAAAACAAAACGTCACTACAGAGGAACAAACCGAGTGTGCAAACCGAATCGACAAACGTGGACGGCAGACAGTAACGATAAAACAGAAAATTATCAAATATAGACAGCACGATTTGTAACACGTCAGACTTGTAAAACGGCGATGACAGCTCATTATTTTAATAAAATTTGAAATTTCTTGTACAAAATGTTAGTTCTTCCATATATTTGTCTTAATTAAAAATTAGTCTCGAACTTTAAAACTTTATATGTTATATATTTAAAGTTCGCAGAATGACATTCTGAATGAAAGGTGCAATTTTTGATCAGGTAAATGCTGTGATTGAAAACAATCTTATTAATTGAAAATTAGACTACTGTCCTATTGGTTCAACTGTTGATCGCTTTTAACACCATCAAAAGGCCTCAATGGTTGGTTGAACAACAACATAAAAATGATTGTTAACTTTCTCTTACCCAAATGCATAATTCAACACTTTTGAGACTTTAAAAACATTCAATCAACTTTCATATGCAATTTTAATAAACATGTGCAAAATAATATTCGGAATTCTTGACAATCAAAAATCATTGAGAATTCAGTATAACACATAAATATTGGAACAAAAATAAATTAAATGGGTTATGACCCTGGTAGAAATCTGTCCATTTTTTTGTTGCACTGCCCAGTTTCCCTACACCTTTAACATGGGAAAATTGTAAACTGGATAGAAACTAGACAAAAATTGGATTCATTTTCTGCTAGAAACTTTTTATTGAACAGTTAAAGAGTAATTGCACAAAAGCACCAATCGTTAAAAGAAAAAATTAAGCACGTGGACTTTAAAACTTTTGAAACATTTGAATTAATTCTGCCATTTGAAAATGTAGGTGTAATGAAAAAATTATATCCTTGATTAATTTTTATAAATAACTATCTTGCTCATTTTAACACGTAATAAGTATACAAGTCATACAAACTTCACGACAAAAGTCGTTACTGAAATTAATGATACCTCAAAAATCTACATTTGAACGATTTTTCATTCATACTTTTCGGAATAAATCTATGCATACCGCAATATTTAATGAGAGAGCATTTTGTATACTATTATTATTTTAATAACCAGTCAATAATTAATAATGGAATACCCATGCCATTGACATAAGATACTTCGTATACTTTTTTGTTTATGAAAATATGTCTTATTTTATTTTCTACGTATCAGTGATTTTGGAGAAATTTTGCTACTAGTAAGCGGCTAAAAATAAATAAACAAGTTATAAATAAAATATTAGTGTAGGGTAGCTGTCACTGTACGCTTCGTATCGTTGTATTGTTATTAATTTTTAATTATTTAGAGAATAATGTAGAGAAATTTGTGTGAAAAATGATTCCTATTTTTTAAAGTTTTTTTCTTTAAGGCCAGGTTAACATGGAATTCGTGTTTTTTAAAAATAAATTTTATTCACACTAAAAAACATTTTTGGAAATCGAACATTTTATATCTTAAAATACATGTCATCAACAATTAAAATATATTTTTTCGTAATTTTTTTGTTAAAATGGCGGATTTCAGAATGGCGGCTCAAAGTCGCTTCTCCACCGGACCAATGACATGATTTCTCATCCAAAAATTATCTGCAAGCAAAAATGAAAATGGTTTCGTATTCTGTATGACATTGGCTATCGTGTGAACTGGAATAAAAAATGTAGACCAAAAAAAAATGGCGGCCTTTTCAATTTTTTGACACTTTTTTCAGTTTTAGTTGTTCATAACTTTTTTAAATAACAATAAATATTTTAGATCCTAGTCCAGACCATACATAGTGAGGCCTTTGAAGAGTAAAATGCCGTTTGGTTCATGTCAATAGGTGCAACAGTTTTTAAATGAGAGTGTCATTAAGTTTAAAAAACGTGGTTTCGAGAAAAACGCGATTAAAGTATTTTTTTTTGCTTTATTTGTGAAAAATGGTGGTAAAAGGTGATTTTTACTTACATATCCAATCCGGCATCGTACACTACTCTTTCCTGGTCTTCATATGCGTCATTTTCAAGGATTTTTGCGTTTCTTCTTGCAGTCCGCTGCTCTTTGGATGCTTCCGTCGCTTCAAGCTCGGCTCGATCAACACGCCTATCGTTGACTTTATCAGCGTACTGTCTTGCTTGCGGGCCGATTGTAACACCCATAACTTCCATAACTTTCAAAATCGGTAAAAACCCTTCATTAAAAATGCAAGTTGCGCCAAAAGCAGCAATTTCAAGTGTTTGTTTACCAACAAACTTGTGCTTAGGAGCTATTTTCCAATCGCACGAATGATAACTTTCGTTATTGTTTTGAGTATTAGCGCCTAAGCATCTCTCGAAGACTTTTTCGTCGGTTAATTTCTCATAAATTGGTTCTAAAAGATCTTTCACTTCTCCATCGAAAGCCGAAGGTTGTTTGAAGTCATGTAATTTATCTGTAGCTACTTCCTTTTGATAACCGCACTGTGAATCTGCTCCTGCTGGACAGTACTCGTGTTGCGGCTTTTCGTCGGCGTCACAACGAGCTAGTGATAAACAAATTTTATCAGCTCAAGATCTATTTTTTTTTACACATATCGGGAGTAGGCGCATGCGGGTAACGCGTGATACGCGAGGACGCGATAAAGCCGCGTCCCGTTCGCTCATTCAAAACCCGTTATCTCGAGTTCTACGAAAGTCTGCATCAATATTTTTTTTTAAATTAAGGGTGAAATCATAAGGAATCACCACATACATATTAAAAAAAAATAAAAAGGGTATAAGTTTGAAAAAAATTTGTTTTGCATTTTTTTGGGCTAAACTGAAAAATTTTTGTATTTATGCATTTTATTTTGAAATTATATATTTTTAGCTTTAATAGTAATAAAAGTCGTTCATAAAAATCGAATTACCCCTTCCAGAGTTACAATGGTTTGAAAAATAATTCGATTTTAAATTCATCATCCCGCTGTGCGCGTAATTTTAAAAATTTTCAAAAATCCTTTGAGCATAATTTATCTTTCATATGGAGGTAAAAATCCGAAGACCCCTTGCAAATCGTGATATTTCTGACGTGGAATGACCCAGTAGAAAACTCAATCCTTTCAAATCACTTTTTCCGAATCGCACATGTGCAGCACTTCTCTCGCCAACCTAGAATTATGCGCTGGAGCACTGTTCTGCTGAAATATTTGGCATCGCCGAAGTTCTAGCGGAAATTTGTCCAACCCGTCCACCAGCTCGTTGCGAAGAAATGAGGCGTATATCTCCTCACTCAATGAACCTTGAAATTCACGTGGTCCAATCTTCATTAAAATAAATTGATAAATTAGTAATTTTCATTTATAATAACCATTATTTAAGAGCAATTTCCGAAATTATAGATAAAATTAAAATGTAATTAATGGTAATACATATAATGTCATTGATTTCAATGTATCACGAAAAGCGTTATTTTGCACTTGAGCCGGTAAAGTGCAATAATTTTTATAAAATATTACTATTAAAATAAAATAATTAACGGCTTAGACCTACCAATTGCATTAGATGTTAAAATGCCATAGTTTGGAAATTCCATAAACGTTTCAAACACCTTCCGTCGTAATTGCTCGGATTCACAAACATTTAGGCCTTATCGAAATATTTGTAATCTCAACTAGTAATGAAATTAAGAACGAAAAAAAAGGTAATAGAAAAAAGGGAAGATAAATTATATTCAATAACTATAAAGTTGATACAATTTCGATTTGACAGTTACCAGGAATAGAGTGGTATGTAAATATGATTGGTTAGCATGCATCTAAATCAAAGAAAGAAAGACAATTAATATAACAATATATAATATGTAAAATATATATATAGACATGCAAAAAAATATATATATATAGACATGCAAATAATATACAAACAAATAAAAATTAATTAAAAAATTAAAAAGATACATGTGTGGCGTTTCGTTCAATCCCCTCCGCATCTGAACTCTTCTTGTGAGGTTTTGGCGGAAGGAATCAGCCTCAGACGCCTTAACTGCAAACTGATACTGAATTCTGATACGCACATGCATGATATTTATGGAGAACCCAGGTAAGAAAAGATTCCCATGTGATTGAAAGGATGAATAATTAGGAAAGGAAAACTATATTTATGCTGACTCATCTTGAATTATTATGTAAAGGAAATTAGTTAATACAAAACCCGTGCCCTTAGTGAATAGAAAATTTAGTCTGGTATATTAATTGATAATCATACATATTTATAATATGTATTCGTACACGATAAAAATAATAATACTAATAATGCTAATAACAATTTCAAAATGTTCAGCAAGACTACTACAGAACTAGATACTGATTATGTAAATACCGATACCATTATGGATGCGAGTTAGTGCGGGGATAATGTTAGTTTGAGATGGGTCATGCAGGAAATAAATTACAAACTGTCAATTCGACATGATTCTTAATGCGTGTTAGTATAATGTGTATAATTAAATTTTGAAACTATGATTTTTGCATTTAAAAAGAAGAATGATACAGATTTAACACACAACTAGTACTGAGAGCTCATTCTCGCCCAGAGCTAATTAACAATAATATAGATTTAACGTAGGTGTATATAAATATTAAAATAAATATAGACATGCCAAATTTTTTCGTTCTTAATTTCATTACTAGTTGAGATTACAAATATTTCGATAAGGGCTAAACGTTTGTGAATCCGAGCGATTACGACGGAAGGTGTTTGAAATGTTTGTGGAATTTCCAAACTATGGCATTTTAACATCTAATGCAATTGGTAGGTCTAAGCCGTTAATTATTTTATTTTAATATTTAGATACACCTACGTTAAATCTATATTAATGTTTATAAAATATTACATTTTTTTAAACATTTGAAAAGTTCAAAACGTATTTAATCTAAAGTAATAAATTACAGAAGTAAGAAAATTAAATTAGTTTAACCCATTAACCCCCAGATGCACTAAAATTTTACCTCGATTTCAGCGTTTACTTCTCATATGAAACAGATATGAAAAAAATCGTGGAAAAATGAATTTGCCTTTTTGAAGATCGCTCTTTCGAATGTCGGTGAGAAAATATTGTAAAAATTGCAATTTTCAATTCTTTTTGCAAAAATATCTAAAAACACGTTTTTTTACGTATTTATTTTTGTTTTCCGTACATTTTATTGTCAAAATGCATTTCCATTTCCTCAAAATTTATTAGAAACGTGCACTCAATGTGTCCACTAAAGGAATCAGTCATAAAACATTTTTTTACTTTTTGTTTTACTATCAAAATGGCGGTCGATATGACGAAAAATTTGGGCATTTTTCAAAATCGGCCAAAATCAAGTAGAAATGTAATTCTATTTATACAAAACTCCTTATTCGGGGTTTTTGAGGACGCTATTACGAATCTGAGGTCTGTTTTGTTAAATTCAAGATGACGGATCCAATACTGCGGAGGCAAAAAATTAAATTTTCACTGATTTTTGTGATTTTCAGTATACGTATATTTTTCGGGTCGCTAATTACGAATCTGTGGTCAAATTTTCGGATTTCAAAATGGCGGCGTCATAAAGGTGGACGAGAAATATTAAATATTCATGGATATTATTGATTTTTAGTATCCGTATATTGTTCGTGGCGATAATAACGAATCTGTGGTCAAATTTTCGTATTTCAAAATGGCGGCTCCAAAATGGCGAGAGCCATCTACACATTTTTTAATTTCGATAATGAAAAAAATATTATCGTAGGCTAAGTTCAATTACTAAGAAAAAGTATCTCTTGTGATTTTCTGCTAAATCCCACGGATTTCGAGCAAAAAAATTCTGAATTTTTACAAAAGTAATGAAACTAGAATCATGAACAAATATACTGCGGCTTGTGAAGGGTGGATTTAACGTACGTATTATAAGTAACAAATGATTAATTTCATAACATAAGTTTTATCTATTCGAAGGTATTTTCCAGAATCTATAAAGTAAAAGTTGTTTTCTCAACTCTTCGGTAAACGTCACATGACTTCTACTCTCACGGAATTACATCTCTGCGTAGCAGGAGTAGAGTAATCCAATTTTATATTTAATGGTCTTCTTGGAGACATCCGCCGAGCTATGCGGCGATGAAATGTGCCTGAGAAATCGCGCAGCGTTTAGTATATATCAACCGGGGAATGGACATGCCTTTTATCTTTGAAAAAAATGTTTGGTTAACTATTTATGTATCTATATAAAGCCCCAATATGTCTCTATGATTATCTCAAAATCTGTTGAATAACATTCTGTGATCTTTCATAGTATCCTTCGAGACTCTTATTTGTCTCTCGAATATTACCCTGTTGCTCTGAAAAGTGTAAAAAATGTAAAAAATTTGTTTCTTCGAGTCCGGTCGAAATTGTTGAAAAAAATCGGTTTCGTGGCTCAGGCTGTTAACGCTCTGGACTACGATGTCGTTGTCCACTCCACTTCTATAATAATGATTTCTACGTTGAGAATCAAATCAAAGATCCACTATTTTTAAATTCAATTTTAAGCACTAACGAGGATATTTTCATTCGTGACGGGATTTTCAACACATACAACTATCATTATTGATGTGAAAATAACCAGTTTTCCTCCGCGACAACGAAACGAAGTAAGAACTGTATTAATACTAATCTGTGGTGCCAAAAAAATATTTGGAACAAATTACTAAGATTATTTATTTCATAATTTTTACTAAATACAAAAGGTTACTTGAGATTAGATATGTTATAAATTTTTAAAAGGTTTAAAAATCAATAATATTTGTTTAAAAATTATTATAAACCGAATCCACCTAAGATCATGCAGGCAATCGGGTGGCATGTCGCCAATCACAGTGCAGTTGTAATATGTTATTCTGTATGGAAAATAAGCGAATACGTGATTTATCGTTTTTTTTTCATTTCAATTGCGTAATAGATTTTTTTGGGAAATTAAATAATTTTTTAATAAAAAGAGCGGCCATTTTTTCATTATGAGATCTATATAGATCAAATTAACACATATTATAGAAGGGATTTCACTCTTTAAAACCCATTCAATATTTTTGAAAAATATCAAAAATTCGAGAATATAGAGCAATGTTTGAAAAAATAAAAATATTTTTTTCTCCAAAACATAATTTTTTTTTTGAAATTTTTTTGTAGGCTTCTTAAAACTATGTCGAATATCCCCGAATTTTCCCTACAAGAAGTTTGTTGTTAAAAAGTAAGAAAATATTTTGTCAACTGGTACCCCTAATTTTGAAAGTCGTGTTTTCAATTGTTGACTGACCTATTTTTGAATATTTTTGTATGTAAAATGTACGTGGATACTGTACACACTATGTTACAAAAAAAAACATTTTTTGTTATTTCTTTATGTAAATAGATCTTGAATGATTATTGTCTGAAATTAAAAGAAATGAGTTTACTGTAGTTGAAAATGAACCGAAAATTTCAGTTTATGTTAATGTAGTTCATTCATATTTTATTATATTCAATTATGCGTGCTATAGTTTACAATTATAACGTAATGTATTCTATATTCTTATGTATATATATTAAAAACGAAATGAGGTATCACATGAAACAATAAATAAATTAAACACTGTATTTATGACTAATCAATCTTTTTTTATGTGTAATTTTTAAAATACGTTTTTTGTTAAAAAATGAAGATTACTTATTGATTGCTTTTTTAAGAAAACGAAGTTTCAAAGAGATTATAAAGAATACTTTTTTATTACTTTTCTGAGAAACATAAATTTGTTATAAAAGAATTCTTTTGTATTACTTCTCATGTACTATAAGTATAATTTCGAGAAATTAATAATAATAATAAGAATAATAACGATAACAACGGGAGGCGAGATGGTTACGATGGCTAAGGCGTCCGCCTTGATTCGTAACTTGAACGTCTCCACAGGTTCTGGGTTCGAGTCCCCGTGTAGACAATTTTCTGCGCATTGAATTGTACTCAGCACCGACACTGCAATTATCTACCTCATGGTTTGAGGCGTGGTTGCAGTGACATTTCACGCTAATCTGGTAGAGATTTAAGCAAAAAAATTTCTGATTTTTCGGACAGATTGAGCGACATAAGAAATCATTGTTGTTGTTTAAGTTATTATTAAAATAATAATAATAACAATAACAACAACAATAACAAAAAATGACTTTATTGAGGGCCCAAAGGGACTGATGCGTAACACAATGCAGCTATGCAAAAAGCTGCATCCTAGCCTATCTTCCCAAATGACCTCCTCTCACCTCCACGTGTGCTTATTAAAGCCAGTGGGCCCTGGACTCTTAGCAACCTTGCCAGAGATTGGGTAACCAACCCCAGTGGATGGCGAGGTAAGAGACATACGAGAGAAGCATAACAACGGGGAGTAGGGCCAACCACCTTACTCCCTGTAAAAATGCGGTTACTAGGAATAGAACGCGCAGGGCTTCTGACCATCGGGCTGCTTCGGATGCAGCCCAGTCCCGAGGTGGAGGAGCCGAAACGGGTGTCACGGGACCACAACCCCAACATGCCCACGGACGATTTCAGTGGACGGAGGATCCCAGGTAAGATCTGATGCGCTGCTACGAGGTGAGCTATCAGCAACAGAGAGGCTACATGGCGCGAATGCCTATTCGGTTTGCATTAATACATCCCGAACTGGCAGATCGCTTTTCTCAACAACTGAGAGATTATGTGGCCTATTTCACGCGGATAGGTTTCGTTGTTCCCAGCGGTCAACCGGTACCGGATGTGCGGGCAATAATAACTGAGCCCGTACGCGGTACAGGGAGAGATGCTCCACATTGTGAAAGTACGACACTCGTGTTTAGGCGAAATCTGACAACGAAAATTTTGCCTAAACAACGAGAAATTGACAGAGCAAATAGCCTATTTCTAGATGTTCTTCCAGATGACTGCGACCTGTGGCAAGTCAATTGTGCCGTTTACGAGGCTGCGAGTGATCTGGTGACTCCGCGAAATCTAACAGAGATATGCATGTCTCAATTGAACGGCAAGATTCGACTGACACGGAAACTCGCATCCCGAATTCCGTGTGTGATCGACTATTTAACACCTGGCCGTTCATTTACGGCTAAAGTCAAGAAGTTCGCACAACAACTGTGGGCGTACTATCATACACTGAACAAGCTGAAGTTGCTCAACATCAAGCAACCTTTGGCGGATAAAATTCGGGTTTTCGGCGGATGCTAAAAAGACGCTGCAAAGACGGGAGGATGGAATTCGACAAAATGCAACATTTTGGTCGAATCCGTCCAACCTCTTCAAACATCGTATCGCAGCCTCCCGCGAGTTTCCATTGATGGCCTCAATTGAGGAATTCTCAGAGAGTATCTACGAGAAAACATCCAGGCTTAATGCAGACACTCCGGGTATCGAGTTGTGTGACGAATTCACACAACAAAGTGAAGATTGCCAACCCGTCAGTACATTAACGGCGAATAAGGCCATCGAAAGAGCGAGGAATTTCTCCTTGCCGGGCTGGGATGGAATTAACAACTATTGGTGGAATAAGCTCCACCTAGCCCGAATATTCACCTCTTACATTAATGAAGACCAACCCATTCCGCACAGGCTGGTAGAGGGCCGTGCGACACTAATCCCAAAGTCGGGAGACTTGTCTGATCCGAGAAACCATAGACAGATCACGTGCCTTAATACGTTATACAAATGATTCAATAACATCTTGAACGAACGTATTGAGAAAGCCGTGAAACCGGTATGGCAGCGGATAGTAGAACAACGAGGCTGCAAAATGGGTGTTTCCGGCTGCAAGGACAACTTGCTTATCGACAGGTGTGTTTGTCAGGACTCAGTCCAGTACAAGCGTAACCTATCGATAGCCTGGCTGGATTACACGAAGTCGTATGACTCAACATCGCACGAGCTTTTAAGCTTGTTGCTCAAACGCCTCCATGTCCACCCAAACATAGTGAGAATTGTAGATCATCGCGCAAGCGTCGAACCATGTCTAGACTGGTTCAATTCCAAAGAGGTGTCTGTCAGGGAGATTCTCTGAGTCCTCAGCTCTTCTGCATCTCACTATTGCCTCTATCCGTTGCTCTCCGGAAATCTCAAGGATACATGTGTGGAGCGCCTGGTGAACGTGTACATAAGATTACCCATCTTTTCTGTGGAGCTCGTCGGCGGAAATGTCATCCACCACCTTAGCGCCGAAGAAGCCTATACATACCTGAGCGTACCTCAAAGGTATGTCCAGGATGTGCAGGCTGCTAAAACCACCATCATTAAGAAAAACCGGCACATTCTCCGTCAGAACTGGTCATCAGAATTGACCGGGAGAAATAAGGTGGCAGCCACGAATATGTTGGTCGTATAACCAATGCTCTATTCATTTGGAGAACTGAAGTGGAACGTTGACGAGTTAAGAGGTCTTGACCGAAGCACACGGAAAATGATTTGTATGCAACGCAGTTTGCATCCAAGATCTTCCGTGGAACGACTGTATTTGCCCGAAATATGGGAGCTCGTGGCCTTTTGAGCCTGGAATGTATACATGACCGATTGGTCCTCGAGACAGCTTGCGACTTAATAATGCGAACGGAGGATCCCCTGATGATGCTAATTCATCAACATGAAATTCAGGGGAAGGGGGGCGTTTTTGTACAACGCGGCGGAACGAGCGGCGCGAAACCTCGATCTGGTTTACAACGTGGGACGTAGTGGTGCACAGGAAGCTGAATCAGTCATCAATCTGTGTCCAGTGCGTCTAAGGGCTAACATACGGAAGGAACAACTCCGTATGTTGGAGGGAAGGTATATCGACAAGCAATTGCATGGACAATTCTTTCGAAATGTCCAAGAACTTGGCTCGTCGGCAGAAATGACCTTCTCGTTCTTAAGATCAGCCGGCTTGAAATCCGAGACCGAGGGTTTTATCTTCGCATGCCAGGATGGGGTTATCAATACCTTAGCGTATCGCCAGACCATCTTACGCGGTACAGAGTACGCTGTGTAGATCGTGTAGATGTCATGCTGAGATACTAATGCATCTTTTGGCAGCATGCCCAAGATATGCAGTTTCAGCATACATCGAACGTCACAATGCGGCTCTCCGAGTGCTGCATTACCATCTTCGCAGCAGTTATGGTATTGATGTAACCCCAGTTTTGCCGTACGTCCCCACTGATATTGAATCCGTAGTCGGGAATGTGTCGTGCCGAATATACTGGAATTACTCATTCCCGACGAGCAGGCAAATATGCCAATAAGCCTGACATCGTCCTTGTTGACTTCGATGACAAATCCATCTTCGTCATCGAATTTTCTGCACCAGCAGAGACAAATATAGTCAGCAAAGAGGACGAAAAACGCATGGAATATCAAGAACTCCTGTTCGAGATTCGGAAGCTGTCTTGAGGATGCAAAATCAAGCTCGGCGTGCTGATAATTCGAGTGCTGGGAGGAATGAGACCAACTTTTCTCGAAAACATCAAAAGCATTTCGGACTGCCGAGAACATGCAAATTCCATCGCAGGTCGAATGTAGAAAACAGTGCTGCTGGGATATCTTCGTCTACTGAGGTCACAAGAGATCCTGTAACCACTTACCCGGTGGCAGAGGGAGTGGTTACAGTTACAAAAAAAATGGCCCGGTGCAGTCTGCAGCGGAGGAGATGGATATCGGAACCACTTTTCTGCTGCAGACTGCACACGTGGATTATGGAGGGCCAAGGGAGGTTAGGGTATTAGTCGGCAAATCTTGCCATCAACATCACAGGTGAGGGAGTCCGACACACGGGAGGTTACACAACATCTTCAACCCCCTATTATGCCTAATGCATTTCTCCCCTCCGTCAAAAAAAAAATTATTGCACTAAAATCACCTAGTACAAAGGGCGAGACATAAAGCTGCTTTGCAGCATGACCCGAAATTCAGAAAGTAGTGCAGAAATGGGCAATGCAGTCATGTTAATCAAAAAAAAGTTTTTTTTAACGTGATCAAAGCCTGCGTGATTTTCAAAGTATTCGATGTTCTATACTGCGTGTTGTTATGCTAGTATTTTACATCATATATAATACATTATGTCATATTTGTGCATTATAGCATGCATAATTGCCTATAATAAAATATCAATGAACTACATAAACATAAACAGAAATTTACGGTTCATTTTCAACTACGGTAAACTCATTTCTTTTAATTGCATACAGTACTCATTAGAGATTTATCTACATACAAAAATAACAAACTATGTTTTTTTTTAAATCACATTGCAAAACCTACGGACTTTTACATAGTCTGTACAGTGTCGACGTATATTTTAGATGCAAAAATATTCGAAAATAGGTCCGTCAACAATGGAAAACAAGGTTTGTTCTGCATGGATCAAAATTATCGGAATCAATTGACAAAATATTTTCTTACTCTTTAACAACAAAAATACTCTTGTAGGCAAAATAAAGGGATATTCGACATAGTTTTAAGAAGCCTAGAAAATTTTTTGAGAAAAAAATATTTTTATTTTTTCGAAAAATTGCTCTATTTTCTCGAATTTTTTATATTTTCCGAAAATACTAAATGGATTGAAACCTTTTCTATAATATGTATTATTTTAATCTATATATTATCTCAGAATGAGAAAATGGCAGCGTTTTTTATTAAAAAATTATTTTCAAAAAATCCATTAAGCGATTAAAATGAAAACAAAAACGATATATCATTCAAAATGCGATTATTCCTAAAACAAAAAAACACGTATTCATCTGCCCTATGATTGGCGACATGCCATCCGACTGCCTACATGTTCTGAGTTGGATTTGATCTATACATATTTTACGGAAACAAGTGTAATGTAAAAACTTTATTATACATTAAAGTCAGTGAAATTATACGTATCCTTTAACTGCATTTTAATTTTCTGAGAAATTTCAGGAATTATTCTTAAATATTGGGTGTTACAAAGAATAATGACTAATTTCATAATTTATTTAAGTAAAAATTGGATAACATGAATTTTTAGGAAGTATGAATGGTTTAAAGTATGCATCTCTTCTTAACAACTAACTAATGGACTAACTGGAGGGATTTCTGCTGGAACTTCCGTGTTGATAAATATTCCAGCACTAGAGTAGCGAGGGAATTGTTGGGTACAATGGTCTGGAAAACATAGATCAGTATACGCGGGACAATGGCGAGTTATACGCATTTTACAGAAATCGTTCTAAACAATGATTATTTAAACAATGATTCCGTTGCGAAGTTAGACACGAATTTGGATGTTCGTGAACTTTGATAAAATTTGTATTATTGCAAAAGAAGGACGTTTAAACAAATAAAATTCTGGCTTAACTTTTAATGAAACAGATTACCAATTGGCTAAATGCAACCCACTGAAACCATTTCAAAAACACTCGCGGTATTTGATTGTTGAAAATTCCTTTGCACTTTGAGAATTTCAGCACCAAATAATCAGCAATAAATGATCAGATTCCTTAATGAGTAATGTTAATATTTTGGCAACAATTTAACAACTATAGCGGCTTTGAACTAAACAAAATTGCTTTCTAGTCTTAAATTTTTGTGTGAGGAAACTAAATTTGAAATTGATTATTTTGAGTTACCACATCGCTATTTAGGTGATTTCAGTTCGTTGCAATATTTTTTAATAAAGTCTCACTGCTTTTAACTGAGTAACAATTTAAAATTATCTCAAAATACTTTAAATTTTTTTATATTCATTTCAGTTTTGTATGCGTTGTTTCTTTAGCCGATTTAATTAATTTTCTTAGTTTGTAGGTATTACACACATTCATACTCTTTATACTTTACACAGGATTTTCAATGAATTTAGCAATCCGAGTGTTATTTTGTACATTTACGTTCACTGTCGAAACCCATTTTTAGGTTAGACATTCGATTGTATTATTATATTGTTACGTTGCCGCTCAAAAACATAAACCACGGCGCATATCACTCGTCCCGCCGATGCTCATTTTCTTTGATTTCATTCAAGCCGTTGGCCGATAATGCAACTCTTCCAATTTCTTCCCGACAATAGAGAATCCCGTGCTCCTATAGTCAACTTCAATGTAAAATAATTTAAAAACTGTTCTTGCCTCGACATTTTTCAAGAAAAAAATATTCTTAGAATTGACTAAAGAATCTACTGTTGAGTGGTTGTCATCCTGTAAGAATCACCCTGTATAATTTCATTATTGCTAATTACTAGAAAAGCTTTGGTTCTAAAATTAACCAGCATTAAAGAATATTTTACAAAAATTCTTTTAATCGAAACCCAAATGCAACATCAGCAATGAAATTACCTTCGTTTATACGATTCATTCCTGAACTGAACGATCGACCAGTAGAGTTCTACAGTTTTTTACTCATGTCGAGTTTCAGCACTCTTATCAGATTTAAAACCTAAAAGCTGCTTAGATTTTAATGTGACAAGATAACTCACAGATCGGCACTCTTACCGAACCGCGTACAAAACTCCGCGCTATCTGTCCGAGTCACGCGGAAGCTTTTGACGGTCGTCGTGACGGGAAAATATCCGCAACATCGATTTTATTTCCATACTCCTGGAGGACGGCAAGGTCGGGCCGGAGCGCGCCTCTATTAGATTTCCCCACATGCGGGGCCTCAGTATCCGCCGGGAGTTATCGAGGAATGGGTCTCGGCAACTGCCCGTCTCTCTCTCTCTCTTTCATGCGCAAATAGGGTGAATCCGTCATTCCATGCGCCCAGCCTGAGACGACTCGGAAACTTGGAACGTGCGGAGCACTTTTCAGCGCTCCGTGTCGTTCTTCAGTACGAATGCCCCGAAGGCGATGCTCGTCGTCACCATGTCAAGCGCGGCCTCGGTAAGCCCCTCCGATGCCGCGCCCCGTCCGTGGCGTGAGTCGTGCTGGCGCGCACGCGCGGGCCCGATGGCGCACCGTTGCGCACGAGCGCAAGCAATCTCCGCGAGACTCTCGTCAGGAACGCATCGATAATCAATCGATAATCGTGTTGCTTTCATCGATATTCCGCGAACGTGAGGCTCATTCGTAGAAAGAACTCCGAGAGTATTGTGCGTGAGTGCAGATCAAAAAGAAACAGGAACGGCAGTGCCTTGTGTATACTGGCCCTCCCGCCATTTTGAAACGAGGAAGGACGCCTCCCCAGGTTCACGAGGAGATACCGCGAGTAGCAGCCGTCAGCCGACGCCACCTTCTACCACCTCTCTTGGCCACGGGTTCGCCATCAGTGAGTAGGCTTCGTTATTTCACCCCTGTTCGAAACTTGTAACCCCTGAGGAGACCCGGGAAAAAACCCGCGTGATTGTTAATCGAGTCACCCGGTCATACTAAAGAAGCTCCGCCGTAGAGTGGCTTTGAACCACTAAACCAAGTTCCCGGTTATCGCATTCCGAGAAATAAGTATCGTGTGCAAGTACGACTCGTAATTCAGTGCGAAAACAGATGTACGTGTTTTCTTTTTGGGAATAGACATTTTGTTAAGAAGAAATAAATTTATTTATTTCCCCCTTCCTGACGGGTTGCAAAACGGGCTTATAAATTGGCATCCCTGGTCAAAAAGACTTCCCCAGAAAAATAAAATATTGACTTTTATATTTGTATTCAAGAAGTGTTGCGAATTCGGCGGAACTCGCCGAGAATTCAGATTTCTGTAAATTTTCCGACTTTTATGTTTTCTTTGCGTCGTCAGCAAACTCGGGTTTTCCAGTCTCCTCCGCGTTTTCGCATTTTCAGATGATACAATAATATAAATAAAGAATAAAGATTCTCCTGTTTCCCTCTCCCATCCATTATTCCTTCGGCAAAGGAAAGAGAGGTATTTACAAAGATAATCTCCAAATTAATTAAGTCTTTTCTGCGAACCTGGGGAACATTAAACGGGCTTGTTTACTATAACCCCTGTGCCCCCTCGATAGAAGTAAACAAAGCTCGTCCGGTAATAGCGAGGTGTTATAAATCACTCGCAATGTTGTCCCGAGATATTGAGTGAGAAAATAATAATGTTGTGAAAATATAAAGTTATAAAGTGATGGCCTACACAGTTCAAAGTTTAAGAAAAAAAAACTTCAATAAAATTCGATAATATTGATTTTAATTGTAATTTTATATTTTACTGTATATATATATTTGATAGATGCCCCTGAGGAGGACCTCCAACAAGGTCGAAACGTCGGGCGTGAAAATAAAATTCAATTTTCGAATTATAATATTATATTTATTTATAGTATATGTTCTTATAATTTGTAGAAGTAGTATTTTTCGTAAGTTGCAGGTACCAGTGCAGTTTTCGAGTAAAAATAATGTTTTATTTCCCCATCGCGACCCGCGCTCCCGTACCTTTTACGGTTTGCACGAGTGCATCCGTCATTTCCTTGTGGAATATTACGGATAATTTTCGCTCGTTATTGGAAGTATAAAGTTTTTGGATTCGGATTTTTCCTAGTTGATTTTTTTATTGTTTATTTTCGGAATCCTAGAGTTCGGTTCGCGGAAGCTATAATTCCATTTTTTTTTCTTTCCTCGTATTAACGTGGTAGCACGTCCACTTTGCATCGGACACTGCAGATATCTCGTTCGGATCAATTCGATTTTGATATTTTTTATGTGTGGTTTTTGTATTATCTTGCTATACGCCAGACAGCAGGTCGCTCAATCAACGAACCTGGTAGCTCGACGTAGAACCTCGAGTTGCATCGTGTGTTTGAGAAGCGCCCGATCTTTTTGCGCCTTTCTTTTCGGTAATCGAGTATTTCCGGTAGTGCTTAGCAATCAGATTCTGATATCTACCCTACCGTCACTCGTTCGCGGGTTTCTTAACTGGATTCTTATTAGTCGTATTAATTTCGGTAAAATGGATTCTTTCGTATATATCCCCGCTACCTCTCCCGTAACGGTAGTACCCACTTTAACGGTGATGACGCCCACCACTGCATCGGGACATTTCACCATCACCACCTCGCCCGTGTCGTATACGACAATCGCTACCCACGTCACGCCCTCTCGTGCGGCTGGGCGACGCATCGCCAGCATTGAGCAAATCTCTGCAATTCGGGCGGAGATCGATCGGATAGTCGATTTGCGTGAACTTAAGGCCGCTGCGACAGGGCCGAGTTATTAATTTCCTGGTCGACAGAAATTATTCGCGATCGTCTCGTACGATACACTATTTTGCGGTGGTTCCCGGATACCCTGGTCGAATGAGACACTAATGCAGATAGACCCGGCGACAACCCCCCCCCCCCTCCTTTACATTGTCCGAGGCCGTAGGTTGTCCCATCTATGGCAGCATGTTGAACGGGCCTGAAGCCGCCGTCAAACCCTGCAAAAGAGTCATTTGTTTTTTTTTGCAATCGCCAAGATAGGCGAAAAGTTGACAGAAACTTGTCGGGCGTTATAGAAGGTAACTTCAGAATTTAAACATTATTATTTTCAAAATTCAGTATAACAATCGATTATTTATTTAGATTATTTATTAGATATTTAGGCGTTTCCATACTTTTGTATCACCCTGTATATATTATAGTATAATATAAATATATATAATATAATAATCTATGATATAAATATAATATTATAATATAAATATATATATATAATATACATTACAAGTACACTACTGTTCTTCATACTTTTTGTACCAATTTCAAATACTACTACTACTACTATTAATAATAATAAGAATAATAATGGTCTAAACATTAATGAAAGTTATTAAGCTTTTAACATCAATTCAGATAATATAATTAAATGTCAGACAGGCGCATTAATCTCAATCTCACAAAAAATGTAACTGAATTAAATGTAAAACGAAAATTCTTACGAGGTCTAAAAAGCGAAATAGATATTAGATTGGGAAGTGAAGATTTTGTATATCTTAGCGAAGCAATGCAACGAGCAGTCCAAATAGAAAGGTAACTTAAAGCCACAGAAACATGACGAGGAACAGACGTTAATAACAATCCAACCACAAAGCAAGGACAATATATACAAACTTAGTCTGTCAAATGTGTAATAAAAACGAGCATATTGCGAATACATGTTGGGAACTACGGACTCCAACCAACCCAAGTCTAGAGCCATCACACAATAACCCAGAGTCCAGTACTTTACAAAATACAATAATCATCATGCTGATTTCAGAAATAACTCTGACTTGCCCTAAGATAATAGAAATCCTAACTTCAACAACGAAACTCCTAGGAAGTAATTACGGAAACCCTAATCACAATGTGCTATACAATAACCGAAATTCTAATTACAATCCACTTCAATATTCAAATTGGCATACAAATACGACCCGCAATATTAGAGGCGCAAATAAAATTTCACAACAGAACTACACAACTTAGAACTTTATTCAACCTGAGAGCAATAGATATGCAAATACCAATCCTATATATTTTCGACAAAATAACACCAACCAATAAAATAATCCAATGAGAAATTATAATCAAAGACCCCAAAATCCAAGAAGTTTTCAACAAACTCGAATATCTGAACATCAACAATTGAAACCAAATCCCGAATATACCCCGCAAAAAATTGTAAACAATAAAACGCCAGCACGAATACAGCAAGGAACATGTCATTAAATACTGGAGAATTGCACGATTTTAACAAGAAACAAAATCCGGGAAACTTGATCAAGCTTCCGTACAATGGCGCGACACCGGAGGCTAGGAAAATAAAAGAATAGCGCCAAATTTACAGGACAGCATCATCGAACGAAAACTAAATATAAGGGAAATAGCAATAATTAAATGAAGTGAAAGTGATGTACCCACAATAACAATAGTTTCAGAAAATATTTCCACAAGAGTATCATTAATGCTCAGATCTAGCGTAAATATATTAAAAAGGTGTAACGCCTTTCTTGTGCACGAGTTGCTTCGAACGGAATCTTTCACGCTTGACGTCCTGAGGACGCAACCCGCGGCGAAATCGCCCACCGGCTAGCTTGGTGCGGCGAACTCCCTGAAGGGGACAAGGTCGCATACAAAAATGAAAAGTGCAAGGTTGAGTATCAACAGTGCCAAAAGGGCCTTTATTGAACTCCTGATGGGAGACCTTTACAAATGTCGCGATTAACGCCGCCGTGTCTCGCGGGACACCCTGGACCGTCGCGTTCGCGTTCCACTCGCGGAGATAGGCTCCCGAATGAGCACAAGAGAGCGAAGGAGAGAGAAGGACCCGAGAGGATGGATCCCGCCAAGTAATTCGGCCGAGCCGGTACTTACAAAATGTAGGTTTCCGTGTGTCCTGCGGTCGCCGCTGCGTCTTTCCTCCTCCAGGGAGAACGTCCGGACAGAGCCCTCAGGGGTCGGAGCTATCGTACTCGTGCCTTGGTGCACCCGTCGCTTCCATCACGCTTGGACGCGGAATTCACCTCGACGGCGTCGCAAGATCCACTTAGCACCCTAGTCGCACGGTACTTTTTTGTTTTCCGAAAAAACCCGAGGTTTTCGTCAGCGCGTCACGACGGTATCGCGGTTCGGCGAGGTCTCTCTTCTCTCGCGCCGGTCGTCGCCGGCGCGCGGCCCACGAGATCGGTCCCACGTGCTCCGCGCTTTCTCTCTCTCTCTCTCCGTTCTCTCTCCCTCTCTACCTTCTGTGCTTTTTGCCGCTCGTCGTTGCTCGGTGTTCCGCTCGGCCTCCTGTAACCAACCAGAACCGTTATTACGAGTCGGTGCCGGCCGGAGCGGTTCATCGTAACGAGTCGTTGCGTCCGCCACGGGGACCTCGTTACAAAGGACCCTTTTACATTCTGAAACACAAATAAACCGAAGAGGCATAACTGACTTCAAAGGAATTACGCAACAACCAGTAACCACATCAGGACTCGTAAAAATAAACATTTTAGGGAACACGACAACATTTTATATCATCAAGGACAATTTTCCCATTGACGCAGATGGAATATTAGGTTCTGAGTTTTTTTACGAAATGAAAGAACACATAGACTATGAACACGATTGCATCCAATGGGAGGACAAAAGAATTTATGTTTCCACTGTTAAAACAATTACGGCTCCAGCCAGACAATTTACCACATTCTTCGTCAGAATTAAAAATACCGACTACTCACAAATAACGACCCTGGAATATACCTAGACGACGCAATAGTAGAGAATTCAAACTGAAGAGCATATTTGCAAATATACAATACTACAAAAGCGGATAAAATTATCAAAGTACTGACGTTAGAACTACAAGATTTTAACACCAACTACATGGAAGTTCTAAATATAAATTAAGAATATAATACAATCAAGACGGCGCCAAAAATCCAGCAAAAAGTGGTATGGTCGTTATAAATATTAAACGAAAACCTCCGCGAGGAACATATGCAAGAAATAGAAGAACAGAAGCCATTTTGCAAGAATTGACAAAAATATTTCCCAATTACAAGGGAGGACTTTATAATGATGAAAACGAAGAGTTATAAGAAGGCAATAAAAACGTCGGATTATATAAAGACAAACATTTTCAAGTATACCGAAGAAATAATGAATATGACGAATTCAGTACAAATTATAAGACTTACCACAATAATAATGAGGCATGACTAAATTGTAAAACCTATGAACATAAGGAAATTTGTGGAAAACGTAAACTTTGCAGAAAAGGTAAAACCACGAGGCCCGAGTATCTCGCGGAAACAATGAGTTTGAAGAATTCATTGCAAATAGGCAACTTTACGTCAGAAATCATGAGGCCCGAGTATCTCATGAAACCAATGAACATAGGAATCATAAGCTTTGCGAAAATAGTGAAAACTATGAGGCACGCGTATCTCATGGAACCAATGAATTTGAGGAATGCTATATGAATTCTGAATGAATGAAATACTACGCAAACTTTATGAAAATAATATAAACAAATTATAAGCATCTCCACGCGGCAATGAATTTTACGAGTCTGAATTAGTCAAATTACACGAAAATACAAACGATAAATTTTATGAAGTAAACGAAAACGATGAATTTTATGAAGTAAAGGAAAACAATGAATTTTCTGAAAATGCAAATTATGAAGTTGAAAATAGTACTTCAAAATTGAATAAATATAATAAACCAGATCATGTTAAATCCTTTTAATCCAGTAAAAGTAAACAGGAACAAGATTTACCCTTTGCACCAGTATTATAATATCCAGATTATGATAAATCATTTACAATTGCAACAGATGATTCAAGATTTGGTATAGGAGGTATTTTATCTCAAGGCGACGTAGGAAAAGACAGACCAGTAGCTTACGTCTCAAGAATATTAAATAAATATGAACAGAAATACGATACATACGATAAAGAAGCATTAGCTATATCTTAATGTATTATGCACTTCAGACCATACACGAAAACGAAATTCTCGGAAATCAATATTTTACTCTCAACCACCGACTACCTCAACCAAAAAACAAATGAAGAAAACAGCGTTTATCTACAACTCGAAAACTCAGGATCTCAAGATGAAGGCGAAGAAGCAGACGACGATAACACAAAATAAATATTCGACAACATAATAGAAACGAAAACCATATACATGCAAGGAGATAACATAGCACACTTTGTAACCACATAAGGAAAGCCTTGTGATACAGGATCGGAAGCGTTCCAAAATTCATAAACTTGAAAAACATAAAAAATCAATCAATCCACAGTCAAATGGATCATTGGAAAGATCACAACACATGACCAAAGAATATCAAGTGGAGCGGTCGCTCGTCGAGCCAAGTTCTTAGCACATGAGTTCCTTGAACACATATGTGTCGACTACGCTTCACCTTCAGAAAATCACTTAATCATGCTATGCCCGGTATTTTTTTTTTTTTTTATCTTTCATTTAAGCCTAGTCCGATTGAAATCCGTTTAGTGGTTCGTGAGATATCAATCATCTGTTTGTCATTCTTCATGATTTCAATGATCGAAAATTGTTCTCCTTCATCGGATTTTGGGACATAGAGACAGATAGATCCTGTCTAGCATGAGTGCGACAAGGATTGATAGCTCCGTTGGTGAACGTGAGGACATAGAGATAGAATGATGTCGTTCAAAATAAGTGCAACAAGGACAAGCGTCGGCACTTGACGACCAGACTGAAACAGATCTTGCAATATGGCGGCCTGCACTCAGCTGATCAGCGGCGACTTTATTTTCAATACGAACAGTGTTGATGTTTTGACGTTTATGTAGAATAGAAGAGGAAGACACCTTTGTGAAAAAATTAACTTGTGAGATGGCAGAATAGAGATTAGCCTGAAAAGTGGCTTGGAGCACCGTCTTGGAATTTTGACAGCGGTCTGTGGTGTTCTAGTTTCCTTGACAGTGAAAAGATAAAAATTTGTAGCTCCAGAAACTCTACAAAAACGTAATGTTGAAATGATCTTGTAAGTGTAGTTTATAATTTACAAAAGAATCTTCGTAGTTGATTGCTGCAAAGATATTGAAAAAGATTATAAAAAGTGTAAACAACGGTATTAAGAATTTAAATAATTTGTCGTCAGTGTTTTGTCTTTCCGACACAACTGGCTTGTGTCTAATAATATTTTGTTTTTAAAGACAAGTAGCCAAGTAGACAAGTAGTTCGTCTCCAATATTAGCCAGTTGTCCTCCGTCACGAGCCAGTCATATTTAAACATTAACCACTCATGTCGGATGACGACTCACTAATGCGTAGAGACGAACTACTTATCTATGAAAACAAAACATTATTAGACACGAGCCAGTTGTGTCGGGAAAACAAACCACTAGTATTTTCTGCTTTCTGTACACGATACATGACATTATGATAATTTATTTAAATTCTTAATACCGTTTTTTACACTTTTTTATAACCGTTTTCAATTCCTTTCCAGCAACCAACTACGAAGATTCTTTTGTAAATTATTAACTACACTTCCAAGATCATTAGTATCATGTTCGTTCAGCTTCTATGTGTACACTTTTTGAATCATTTCTTGGCATTTTGAGTGTGAAATGCACTAGAAATGTATTTGCGATATTTGATAATTAAGAAAGAAAGTATCTAATAATATACTTGTTTGTTACAGTCGATTGTCGACGATATCAAACAATTTAGATACGAAACAGTCCCTCTTGTTGGCTTCAATGCTCTTTACCACGAATAACTATTGAAGTGTAGCTGAGAACAGCTTGACGATATTAATGTGTTGATATCGGTTTTCTGACATTCTGGCTGTTGAAAAAGTATACATTGTGTAGCTTCTGTAAATTTATTGAAAAGTAAGTTAACATTTTTGAAATGTAATCTTTCAGTGAACTTCGGAGTACATTTTTTCATTTACAAAGGAATCTCCGAAATTTACTTATACGAGAAAGGAAAAAACTATTAGAAGCATGTGCTACTTCTAATTATCGTATTAAGAATTCAAGACTTTTCACGTAATGATATATTCTGCTGTTATTTCAAGCTCCGAAGTTCTTCCATCTTCGTCTATTTGCATTTTTAAAAATATTTTCTGTCATTTCAAGCATGAAGTGCACTTGTGATAAAATTATGATACGCAACTATATATTGTACAGTCGAATTGTCAGGATTTCCATGACAGGGAATGCTACAAGAAGTACAAATGGATAAAGCTGGAAGAACTTTGGATCTCGAAATAATAGCAATTTATCATATTAGGATAAAAGATTTACATTCTTAGTACGATTGCTCACAGTTTCTTCCAATCAGTTTTTTTTCCTTTCTTCCGTAATTCAAGTACAGAGTTTCTATTGTAAATTAAAAAACATACTCCAAAGATCACTGAACATTACATTTTATAAATGATACTTACGTTTCAGTAATTTTTCAGGACCATAAAAAATTCAATTTTTTTTCTGTCAAAACACCAAGTTCACTAAGCTGTTCCCAGCTATATTTCAATAGTTTCTTATGGTAAAGAGCACCGAATCCATCAAGGAGGACTATTTCGTGTTAAACAGGACCTGTCAGTGGAACCATGGCTACGTATCAACAATCGACTACAATAGACATGTGTATCGTTAGATAGAGTTTCTGTATTAACCCTTTACGTCTCAGTGCGACAGACGTCGTCCCACTTACATATACATAGACTTTATTTTACTGTTTTTCTCATGAAATCTAAGACCCATTTTGATCAAATCTTTTTCTGTTACTTATATATACCCTAATAATCAGTTAAAAAATCGTTTCCCCTTCATTGCTAATAATATAATTGTTATTATCAAAACAAGTTAAAAATATAAGTTTTTTCTCGAATAAATTCAGTTTTAAGAAAACCTCCCATTATTTTTTTCTGAAAATTTTTTCATGGAGATTTTTGGTATGGCTGACGAATACGGGGTTAGTTCTGTGAAATTCAAAATGGCTGATCTGAAATGGCGGATAAAAATTTTAAATATGACTGTATTTGAACGAAATTTGATACTCGAGTGTTTTTGGGGTCGCTGATTACGAAGCCGAGGTTAGATTTGCGAAATTCAAAATGGCGGCAAAAATTTTAATTGTAACTCTAGACAAAATTTATGAAATATTTAATTCGGAATACACATTGGAAAAGAGGCTGAGGGCTGGGATTCATTAATTCATAGAAGCTTCCAGGGCATCCAAGACTCACTACGTAGAAGTTCCTCAGTCCGATTTTAAGTCCCTTTTTTTATTTTTTTTTTTTTTAGTTTTTTAGTTTTTAAGTTTTTAAATTTTACAATTTTTTAAAAAGTTTTTTAATGTATAAATTTAATAATACTAAGATTTATTTATTTTTGATATGCAATTGAACAGTTTTTTTTAAATGCCAAGTACAACGGAAAATTGAAAACGTTGCATATACGTTGTGTTTTATATCCATTAATTTTAGTGCTACATTCAGCACATCTCCTTCGGTAACATTATAGATAAGTGTTCGGCATTTGCTTGTCGTTTTTGTAACGAAACATGAGGTTTCCAACAACTCATTCCTCTTCTTAAAGATTTTCGACATTTTTTTTTATGGATACAGTATTTGCTAATAATTCATTTATGACCATTAATCTAAATTGTTTCAATTTCCTGTATTTTTCCTTATAATAAATGCTTATAAACAATCGGCGAATGATGACATATTAGAATTATTTATTACATATATGTGGCATACAATTAGCTTCAATTTTTACATAATCATTCACACATATATTTTTCTACGCGGGTAATATCGCATTTACGATCAGCTACCTGAAATTTGCCGGAATAACGGATATCGTTCAAATAGTGTAATATTTTACTATGTGCACATGTTATATTAGATTTTAGAGTTTAAAAACTAATTCGGATACTTAATCAGCCGCAATAAAAATCCTCGAGTAACAAATTTTGTCCAAATAGAATTACATCTTTAATTTTTGTCTGTCATCTTGAATCTGCCATTTTGAATTTCGAAAAAATAACTTTGGATTCATAATCAGCTATTCCGAAAACGCCCTAATAACAAATTTTGCCCAAATAGAATTATATTTAAAATTTTTTTCCGCTATATTGGATGCGCCATTTTGAATTTCACAAGTCTAGCCTCGGATTCGTAATCAGCGATCCTGAAAGACCCAGAGTACCATACTTTGTCCAAATACAGTTATATTTAAAATGTTTGACGGCCATATTGGATCAAACATTTTTAATTTCGTAAAACTAACCTCGGATTAGTAATCAGCGACCCAAAAAAAAACCCAAGTAACAATTTTTAGCTAAATTGGACAAAAGGAAAAATGCGTGACTCAATGGATTAATTCATTTCTGTAAAATATTTTTAGTACATTCCATACTCAAAATGCCAGGAATTGCTTCAAAAATTTTAAACATGCGTGAAGCTGGATGAACTTTAGAGCTCAAATAATAACAACATATGACATTACGAGAAATGATTCAAATTCATAATACGGTTATTCGCACTTGTTTTTAATCATTTTCGATTTCTTTTCGCTCATAAATCTAGTATGCAGAATCTTTTATAAATTAAAAAATGCATTTTCAAGATCGTTTCAATATCATATTTGAGAAATGATTGCTGACATTTTCGTAGAATTTCAGAAGCTACAAAATTTCCATTTTCAAACTATGCTTCAAGCAAATCTTAGTTTTGTGTGATCTCATAGGCAGCAATGTTGGACTTCACTTTTTATTTCTATGAAGGTGTTACGGACGCTAGGCTACACGTGTAGCAGCGCACGTAGTCAGAAATATTCGCCGTTAATAAATAATGAAGCGGACACCTGAGATGTCCACAGCGACGTCATCCATCCGGTCAGACCACACGCGCTGGAGACCGTTGGAAATTAGAGATTCGGGTGCACTATTGTTAACCGAATTGTTATAATAAATAAAGTGACATTTGAAGACATCCGCTGTAGATTAGGAGGTCGAATTGGCGAACAACTGACCCATCGATTCGCGAAAAATGAGCCTTATCGGACACCGTGGTTGATAGTGTCTCGTGAACACCCCCGCTACCGAATAATGTGCAAAACCGACCTGAATTGTAACGGATAATTGCATTGACCAGTCAGAGTCACCCTGAAGCTAGAACAGCTAATCTCGCGATCGGGAACCTGTAAAAATTTAAAGATCTCGGAACTTGGCACGCGGACGCCGTTTTCCAAGCGACTCTGCGTGAACACCTAAGTCGTCGACACGACTTAGTTTATTCATAACTTACTATTCGCGTCCATCACGCTTGTCAAAGAAAACCTCTGCCCTCGGCAAAATATAGAACTAATAAAAATTCTTCCTACCTAAACCACTTATTCTTTTCACTTGGGGTATCGGTCCCCTTCACGTGTACTCCCAAATGCGAATTATCCTGATTTAATAAACACTTGACGTTACGATCCCAAATCCGTAACATACTTAAAATTTTGGTGGCAGCGGTGGGATACACGAGTGAAAAGTAATAAAAAAAAAAGAAGAGACAATTAAAATTAAAAATTAATACACGGAGCAGTGAAAAAAAAACTAAATCTAAAACAGAGTGACGCGTGATAAAATCGGACCCGAAGACTTTGAACAATCTAAACAACAACGAAAATCTAGTGTTCGCGAAAAAAAAAACATTTTCAAACCAACTTCATAAAATTCACTTTCACAAAGTGAATGCAGTTTCAAAAACCCTACTCGCTTTCGGAGTTTTACAATCGTTAACGAAATTTTAAAATAAGAACATTCGAAGCATATCAAAGGAAAATTCTAAAAATTGGATAAGACAGTGAACTTTGAATTTTGAAAATATTGAAATTGTATTTTGCAATTTGAAAATATAACAAAGACTCGATTAAATTGAACAAGTGATCGCGACGGGAAGTCTACATTCATTACACTATACTGGTCAGCTGCAGTCAACTTCCAGAAAATACGGAAGAAATCAACACCGCAGAGGGAACTTCAAAACTTCAATCATCTTCAAGAAATCTAAGATGTGGCCGATTGTGTTCATGGCTACGATTCTTTTGTAAGTGGAAATAGCATTCAGTAAAAAATAACAAATCTTCTAAAAAAAAATATATATATATATATAATAATATTATTTGAAAAAAAAAACAATTTTAATTTTTTATTGTTGATTCTCGATTTGAATCTTAAAAGTGATTCTTAACTAGAAAATTTCCTTTTTCTTTTATTTTCGAAACAAACGCGAGAAAATTTGTTACAACATAAAAATTGATGATTGTTGCGACAATATTCCGTATCTATTCGCAAAGAATATATATATATATAACACATAATCAAATCTATTATACCGGTGTGATAATCCTGTAAAATGGCAGATGATAAGCGAAATATTATACCAGCAGCACCCGCACCTGCACCCGTGCAACCGGTAGTACAATATGTTGTTGCAAGGGCTCCGCCAATAGCGGAAGCAGTAAGTAGCATTCCCGAATTTGACGGGTCTGTTGATAAATTCCCCGATTTCGAACGAGCATGTCGCGACGGTTTCGCGTTACTCACTCCCAACGATACACGACTGTACTTACACATGTTACGCTAAAGACTAATAGGAAAGGCGGGAATATTCGACGAAAGAATTGCAGATTACGCGACGGTAGATGCATTCCTCACAGATTTACGCGGAACCTACGGAGTTACGACAGACCCGATTAAATTGCTAACGAACATGAAAACTATGTACCCAAAATCAAATGAGTCGTTGGAAGAATTTGGGCATCGTCTTCTAAGTAATGCGAAAAATCTTGAAAAGCTCTAAATGCCTCTGCCGAATACACGGCCGCAGATAGGGTGCGCTTTCTGAATCGCGCTAATCGGGATGGGCTGGAACATTTTATCTATTGTGCGAAAGGGCCGATGGAATCGCGGTTATTACACGCCAATCCAGCCACATTACAAATCGCGGTAGAAATAGCTCGAAAATTGTCTTTAAAATATGGCGCGAAAGATCTCGGTTTAGACCCCAGTTTTGAAGTTCGCGGTGAAAAATCCTATCGTGCATCCGCACATTTAGTGTCCACGAATTCACCAAGAGAATTAGAATGCGGCTATTGTAAGTGGCGGGGACACGTCGAATCCGATTGCCAGGCAAAAATATATAATAATTCAAAATGTATCTATTGTAAGCGGGTTGGTCATACGCGCGAGAATTGTTATTTCTTACGCGAAAAATCACAACCAAATAGCTATGGCGACCAAAATAAGGGCGTCAGGGATTCGCCCGATGGAAGATTTAACCGAGACAGAAACTACGATAACAATCGCGATTATCGACCGAGGTTAGAAAACAATCAGAGAAGGTATGCGAATAATGGAACTAATTATAACAAACCCACGGACAAAAATTTTCAGGGAAACAATAACGATAGGTTTGAACGCAGAAACGAAAATAATCGCGGATATAACAATAAAAGACCGGCTATTGATAATCAGAATCGCGGAGGAAATTCTTCACGATACCCTGAAAATCGTTCGCCCCAACATCAATTCGGGGACCCAAACCAAACGGGGACGGGAACTCAAAGTAACGGAGAATTATGATTCCCGCCCTTTAAACTCGAAGGGCGCTCGACGCGGAGGGGGACGCCGAGCGATGCCCGTCAGGAAAATCACCCCATAAAAATTCATGCGGCAACAGCGGAACAGCTAGGATCCACCTTGGGCAAACTAGGCTCTCGAAATGTCCACGAATAGAGATTTCGACTCCAGACCTACATCGTAGAAACGGGAAATTCCTTGTCGATTTCGTTGCCGAAATAAACATTGTTAAACTTAATACTATACGTCGGGATTTGTACCTCGACCCAGAGATAAAATTCGATTTGAGTGGAATAGGCGAAGGAATGATCGGGACGTTGGGATGCGCGAGTATAAGATTCGATAACGAGATAATCGACTTACAGATAGTGGAGGATAGTTTCCCTATCGAGGAAGATGGAATTTTGGGTGATCCGTTCTTCCGAGCGCTGGAAGCAAAAATTGATTATGAACAGGATTGTTTGCATTATAAAAGCCGTAGAATTCCGTTTATCAACCCAGAAATCGTGATAATACCTCCGAAGACTCGGAAAGTCATACGCGTGAAAATAACAAATGACTTAGAATTCGGGTTTGTTCCGAAACTCGAAAGCAGCCTAGTAGGCATATACCTTGGAAATGCACTGGTAACCAATCGAGGCGGTTACGCTTATATGTACCTCATAAATACAAATGATCGAGAGGAAAAATTGATCATTCCGCCTATCAAATTAGAAGAGTGCGGAGTAGCTGAAAAAACGGTATCAAAAGGGCATTACGATAATAAAAATTTGTTTTTCGAGGATTGCGCCGGCGACGGGGAAAAACGAGAACAAGTTCGGATACAAATTACAAAGATAAGGGAAAAAAGAATTAACGATGTCCTTACTCGTATAAATATGGATGGTCTTTCGGCTGAGGAAAGAAATCAGGTGAATAATCTTGTATCCGATTACGCCCCTATGTTCCATCTACCGGGCGAACCGTTGGGAGCAACTACGGCGTTCAAACATCGTATCCATACAACGAACGACGTGCCGGTGCGCGCGAAGCGTTTTCCACACCCGCCTGCTATAAAGACGGAGATGCAACGTCAAGCGGAAGAACAGCTCGAGGCCGGTTTTATCAGACCGTCTTCGTCCCCGTACGATTCACCCGCGTGGATAGTACCTAAAAAACCGGGATCAAATGGCGAAAAGCGGTGGCGTTTGGTTATCGACTTTCGCGATTTAAATGAAAAAACTATAGGTGTTGCATACCCGATCCCAAATATCATGGATGTACTAGATCAATTAGGGCAATCTACATATTTTACCACCCTCGACCTGAAATCGGGATTTCACCAAATATTAATGGATGAGCGAGATGCACATAAGACAGCATTTTCCACCCCCTACACTCATTACGAATACGTAAGAATGCCTATGGGTATAAAAAATGGCCCTAGTGATTTTCAACGAATGATGGATTTGGTTTTAAGCGGATTACAGGGAGTAGAATTACTAGTGTACCACGATGACATCGTCGTGTATGCAAAGAACTTGCAGGAACATGAAATTAAATTCAGGCGTCTAATGAAACGGCTCGAGGGCGCAAATCTCACCTTAGAGCCCGACAAATGCAGATTCTTACAGGAGGCTGCGTATCTGGGACATTTAATAGGAAATAATACTGTCCAACCCGATCCCAGGAAAGTTGAGGTAGTGAGGGAATTCCCTGTTCCAAAAAATAGAAAGAACGTAAAACAATTTCTGGGATTAGCAGGCTATTATAGACGGTTTGTCGAGGGTTTTTCGAAAATCGCTCACCCGTTAGTAATATTATTGCGACAAGACGTTGACTTTACATGGGGCCCAGACCAAGCACAGGCGTTCGTGAAATTAAAAGACATCTTGTGCAAAGCGCCTGTACTGCAATTACCATACTTCGATGCACCGTTCATTGTTACCACGGATGCATCAGGAATAGCGGTCGGTGCTATTTTATCACATGGTAAAATTGGCGTAGACCTGCCCATAGCCTACGCATCACGTAATCTAAAAGGGGCATAAACGCGGTACAGTGTTTCAGAACAAGAAATGCTCGCAGCTGTGTTTGCAGTAGAGCAATTTCGTCCATACCTGTACGGACGAAAGTTTACACTAGTCACCGATCACCAACCGCTGAGATTTCTCAAGACAATGAAAAATATGAATCTTCGATTACATCGCTTTCGAGTAAAGCTTGAAGATTATGAATACGACGTAATTTACAAAGAAGGCAAAAGAAACGTCAATGCTGATGCATTATCACGAAACCCGATTGATAGGTCGGAAATAGAAAATGAAACTCACGATGAAAACGAATTTGAGAAAAAAAGTTAGAGACTTCGACGATAAAAAGGAGAAATTGATAAATAAAGGAAGTAATATTGAAGGTTCAGAAAAAACAAAAAGGGATAATAAATTTAAAAAGATATCGTGTATGCCCATTCAAGGTGAAGAAAATAAACAAGTGGAAGGTGAGCAGTCAAAATATGCTAAGAGACTGCGCGTCTCAGACGCCGACGGGTCTGGTAATCCCGCTCCAAGGAAAAGAGGGAAGGATTCCGATAACGATACTGACACATACGGTGACGTTGAGGACAATGCGACAGACTGTGAGGAGTTCGAGGTAAAAGCTGCGGGAGCAGAAAAGAAACCCCGTAAGAAAAAATTAACGGAGGTCGAAAAGCTCAAAGTACCGGACTACCTAAAAATGGGGGATTCTGTTGGGAGAACCCGCTCCAAAAAACAGAGCAAGCCCACGTCAGATCAAGTGCCGTTCGTAGAAAAAAAACAAAGAAAGAAGTATGTATCGGAAGTCGAGAAGTTGGAAATACCGGAGTACCTGAGGGTTGACCCGACTGAGAAAAGAAGTGGTCGCCCAAGAATAAGGGCGGATCGAAAAATCTCTGAAACTGAAAGCATAGATATGGAGAGGATTTTTTCAAAGCGTATGGAAGACGCACGTAATCGATGGCGAGAATGAGAGGGTTATACAACGGAAGATGATTTGACGTCGGAACCTGAAATCGAATCGACATCTTCGGCAGTATAAGAGATAGGAGTTAGGGAGAATAGGAAGAAGAAGACAAAGATGAAGGTATAAACGGACTATACGCCGGATACCGGAGATCCAGATGATTCATGGTCATCGAGCTTCGATCTCGACGCACCCGACGATACTGTACGTTTTCTTCCCCACTCTACCCCTAAACAGAAATACCCATCTAACAGAGCGACGGACCGAAGCGAGACGTCAAACGGACGCGAGAAGATTGCAGCGAGTCTTTCCCCACTCCGGCCGCCTGTAGAAAGAGAGAGCGAGGGAAAAAGAGAATGCGCGCGACGCATAGACGATCCGTCCGATGATCGACGCGATCTCGAGGAAACGAGAATTTTTGACGAAGAAATGGAACTTGATGAGGACTGCGTCGACCGCGACGAAAATCGTGAATCCTATGCAGTGACGAACGAGCGAAACGAAGAACAAGAAATGGAGACTGAAGAAACGATGCGTGAATCAAAGAATGGTAAAGAGCGCTTTACAGACAATGCTGAGTCGGATAATGATTTGACACTACATCTCAATTATGAAGTTAGTACTGTCTGCATGGAACCTTAAGAACTTTTACAGGAAAATAACAACATATCAAAGGACGGGAATTGTCTTTTCAATTCTCTGATCGTATTGCTAAATCTGGGAATAAACTCGGACCAATTACGAAAAATCCTACTGGATAGCAACCACCTTAGATCTTGCGCAGAACCAGAACGCGCGTTAACCATATTAAATTCGTCGTTCACGTACGGTCATGACAATATCATAAAAATATTTGCGCGGCATTACAACACAAATATTTGCATTCACAAATGTGATGCAAGTATAGAATACTATCTATGTTTAGAGCGAGAGCACTATACTCCACTTCTCTCAATTATCAGAAGTAACGAAGAACGGAGTGTGGCATTTAATTTTACACCGATCCCGGAACGCATGATTCACACGCCAGGTCGGGTTACGGATATTGAGGAAGGTCACGTCACTAACATGAAGACACCGGTTGACATAACTGAAATTCGACAGCAAAACAGCTGTAAAAATAAACAAACTACCCTAAAAAGAGAACAATCGCATAAAAAACAGCCGAACAAAAATATCGGCGTAGAAAAGGAAAATATAAAAAATGCACAATTAAAAATTAATAAATTACCAATGATCACATTTTTAATCGTCAGGATCATATTGCGTATTTCACGACCGCCGACGGTAAACAAAATAGCGAAATCACGATCGTACTTATGGAAAGATCTCTTATAAATCCGGATGATCAACAGTTAAAGCGGCTGAAAATCGGAGAGGTGGTTGTACACAAAAGAGGAAAGAAATACTTTTTCGGACTTATAGTAAAGAGATTCGTCGATGACAGAGCGTTAAAAAACAATATAATTAAATGCGTCAAAACGCTGGGAGCACTATTAGAAAAATTTCGAATAACAAAAATTTCGGTCGGACATGATCACGACATATTTCAGGAACCTAAATGGTACGAGATACCCGAAATTTTCCAAACTATTTTAGTTGACCGAAACTTGACGATTGTATTTTGTAAAAACAATCGCGCGATACCGCTATCAACCGAGCGGCTCGGTATAATAAAAGAATATCATGATTCAATAGCGGATGGACACAAGGGTGTCACGAAAACTTACCTCCGAATCTGTGATAAATTCTATTGGCGAAATATGAAAGCCGACGTTAGGGAATATATAAAACGATGTCCACTATGTCAGAAAAAGAAACTCGTGCGTGTAAAAACCCGACTACCAATGGTCATTACTGACACACCACGAGCAGCCTTTGATAAGGTAGCCCTAGATATCTGGGGACCTACCGATGTTAGCCTAAACGGAAATCGTTATATTCTGACTGTTCAGGATCTACTGACAAAATATTCCCTTGCAATTCCATTGAACGTAGCTACGGCACATGCCGTCGCTGAAGCTTTCGCAAAATACTTCATCTGTAATTATGGAACACCAGTGTCCATACTCACAGATCAGGGTAAATGCTTCATTGCAAAAACCCTTAAGGAGTTTGCAAAGATTTTTAAAATTAAAACCCTTGTAACCTCCTCTTACCAGCCGCAAAGTAACGGGAGTCTGGAAAGAAGTCACCAGGTCTTGGTAGACTATTTAAAAAACTTTGTAAAAGGTCGGGACGATTGGGACACATGGCTACCGTATGCCATGTTTTCTTATAATACTAGCGTACATGAGGGTACAAATTATACGCCCCATGAGCTCGTGTATGGTAGAACCGCACGACTACCATCTTCATACCCTACGAGAGAAAAACTCATCACGTACGATGATTATCTCATAGAAATTATGAGCGTCATCTTGGAGCTACAGACATTGGCTGCCATGAACCTAACGCAGTCTAAGTACCGGTCGAAACAATATTACGACCGAAAACTGAACATAGGACATTTCCGCGTGGGAGAAATGGTGTTCTTATTAAAAGAACCCAGACAAGGAAAAATGGACGACAAGTATGTGGGACCTTATGAAACACTAGAATTAATTGGCACACGCGACATAAAATTAGCACTAAACGCGCGAAAGAATAAGATAGTGCACATAGATAAAATAAAAAAGTGTTTTGACCCACTCCTGTACCTATCGGAGGAGTAAGAAAAAAAATTTTTTTTTTATAAGAGAAAAATTGTATTTGTTAATATATATATTTTTCGTATTAATTAAATATAGTTATTGGTCATTTTCGGTTTCTGTACAGGATTTCGGAGGCCTCCGGCCAACGCTCTACGAGCACACTGAAGTTCTGCACAGAGAATCCACGTTGTTAAAATATTACCGGCGACAAATTCTATAAACGGACCTAGTCAATGGGGTGCCATAAATAAGAAAATTGAGTCACCGCCGTAAAGAAAAACGCCGTAATTGAACAGCCCATTCACTACTTAAACATTTCAGAATTATTTTCCGCACATTTTAATGACACAAATCATGATATCTTAAAACTAAGTATAAAAAAAACAGAGATAGGTAAACCCCGCGAAACAAATTACTTGAAAAACGGTATAGCATTTTAGGATATAATAAAGAAAGCCCATGAAATTGCAAATGAAAATATAGAAAAAGAGAAATCAGCTAGAACGCGAAATATGTCAATATATATTGGTTTAGGAATAATCGCAACAATCATCATATTAATTATTGTATGGAGGTGGTTCCGTTGTAGAAGTCTCCGTAAAATAATTAACCCACAGGAGTGCATTCCACAAACGCCGATACCTAATAAAAGACATAAAACTAGCGATAGCGACTGTGTTTATGAGAAAGAGTACGAAAGTGTAAATTTAAACGTCAAGGACGCATCGGGTATTCCGTTCGGTAAACGAGACGAGCAGGCACCAGGGGACCTAGCGCCATGTGTTTCTAATACATTTAAAGGCGATTCACAAACTTTCAGAACGGAATGATAAGAACTTTGTTCTCTTAGGTTACTTAAAATAATAATAAGAAAATAACTTTCTTTTACATTTTTTTATTAAGCATTAAAGAAATACTTACCTCAGACACATGCGTATACAGAAATAAGTACTTTCTTGTTCAGTGTTTATTATAGGTTACAGTGCGAGTCAAAACACTTCAGAGTGAACATTGATATTGTACGACACACCATCAACGTATTGACTTTTCAAGTTACAATAATTGGTAAATAGCGATATTTTATTATGAATTAAGATTAAAGCGAGCGGTTATCACTGCAATACTTTCATATTACTAACCATAGATTTAAAATCTTTTTTAATGTATAAGATGACCTAAAAATCATGTAACTTTACTAATCAGCCAGAGAGAGGTTTAGGTTTAAGATTAAAATGTACTAAACGTTCGTTTTTTATTGTTATTGATGATCGGCGGTGGATCGCCAATCTTTTTTTACCTGGGGCGTGTTACGGACGCTAGGCTACACGTGTAGCAGCGCACGTAGTCAGAAATATTCGCCGTTAATAAATAATAAAGCGGAGACCTGAGATGTCCACAGCGACGTCATCCATCCGGTCAGACCACACGCGCTGGAGACCGTTGGAAATTAGAGATTCGGGTGCACTATTGGTAACCGAATTGTTATAATAAATAAAGAGACATTTGAAGACATCCGCTGTAGATTAGGAGGTCGAATTGGCGAACAACTGACCCGTCGATATCTGCACTTGCAGATATTCGAGCCGTTTCGGAAATCACCGAATCGCAAAAAGCATCGATACCTGACACGAAAGCGGCGATTCGCGAAAAACGAGCCTTATCGGACACCGCGGTTGATAGTGTCTCGTGAACACCCTCGCTACCGAATAATGTGCAAAACCGACCTGACTTGTAACGGATAATTGCATTGTCCAGTCAGAATCGCCCCGGAGCTGGAACAGCTAATCTCGCGATCGAGAACCTGTAAAAACTTAAAGATCTCCGAACTTGGCACGCGGACGCCTTTTTCCAAGCGACTCTGCGTGAACACCTAAGACGTCGACACGACTTAGTTTATTCATAACTTACTACTCGCGTCCATCACGCTTGTCAAAGAAAACCTCTGCTCTCGGCAAAATATAGAACTAATAAAAATTCTTCCTACCTAAACCACTTATTCTTTTCACTTGGGGTATCGGTCCCCTTCACGTGTACTCCCAAATCCGAATTATCCTGATTTAATAAACACTTGACGTTACGATCCCAAATCCGTAACAAAGGTGTTTCCGAAATTGTGCGCCAGTTGAATGCTTTCAATGTACGTTGTCATATATATAAACAAATAAATATGTATGTTATTTTATTTCAAATTTGTACTCTAATTTGAAATATATGAAATGAATATATGCTCTTATCTAAATAGTCATCATTTATGATAAACATCTCCTTATCTTTTCTTAAACAGCTCTTTTTATTTAATTTTAATCTGTATCCAAAACAATTACATATATCAGTTTTATCATCACCATTTCAAGGATTGAAAATTCTTGTCTTTATTATATGATCGGCTAAAATAGGTTCACCAGGTGTTAACGATCGCCGATTAGGGGGTCCAGGTATCGCGCTCTGTAATTTTTCATTTTATCAGATAAAATATTTTTGCCGGGTCTTAAATGGGTAGTCGCGAAAACTATGTTCAGACCACCCGGTGAAAAGAATCACTGATGTCGAGGCCCAGGTCTTCCGCTCGATAGTTTTTTTATCTATTAGTTATAATACTTTGGTCGTACTTGGAGGTAATTTCAAGGTCAAATAATCTACTCGGATTTGTATATGTATTGTAGATACCTGTAAACAAGGGCACTACACGAGTATATTACGTAATGGAAAGTCTAGGATTCATGTAAACGGCAACATTATATCCAACAAAACATGTCCAAGAAATTCTAAGGATTTATACGTTCTTAATTTACATGAAGTTTACATTTTCAAAAATATGATATTACACATGGCATTTTTTATCAGCTATTGTATATTAACAAAAATGAGTGAAATCCCCCAGAAAACACTTCTTGTAAAAGAACTCGCCAAGTTCTTATTAGTAAAGCATAATTACCACAAAAAATGCTATCAGAATTAAATTATGTACAATTATAAGGCTATATTCTTATTCTACAAAAAGCAGTGAAATCATGTAATAAGACCAAGTTCTTTCCAATGTGTTCCGCCACGAAAGAGAACGGGGGAAACTGTAGGGGCTTGGTTTCGGATCAGTCTAAGGAAAACCAGTCACTCGCGGAAATAATTCAAAATCGGTATTTATTGAAGCCGAAAATATTTCCAATTACAATTTTAACGGCACAGACGAATATTTTATTGAAAACTTCGTGAGTAAAGTACCGTGGAACTAGAGTGCCGAATTTCCGAATTTATCGATTTCGCAAACGACGAAAATGCGTCCATCGATTCCCGAATCTTGCTAAAGAATGAATGCTGAAGTCCCGACACCGATGTATTTTCGAAAAACGCCTTCTAATCGTTTCGGAAATACATCGCGCTGATAACCGCGATCTACCCGTGAACATTTCTTCTTGGCACGAGAAACTTTGCGCGGGAAACTAGGGTTGCATATTGCAACATCACCGCCCCGTAGCAGCAATATGCCTGCAAGTAACTGTAGCTAACTTAAAACAAAGTAAAACTAACATAACTTATTCTAAGTCAACGGGTAAGAGCGCAAGCTGCGTAATTGGTCCGCGAAGTGTGGACGTGGCAGTGCGCACCATAACTACCCGAACAACACCATCATCACCCGGCAGACATTCAGTAACGCGCGCAAGTGGCCATTTAGTCGGAGGTGCATTCGGTAACTTTACTAGCACCAATTGCCCAAGACCGATGGGCTTTTTCGGTAGATGCCACTGGGTACAATGTTGCAGCGAGAGCAAATAGTCCGTCGACCAGAGCCGCCAGAATCGTTCATTCATTTGCTGGTATAGTTGCCAGCGTGATAATCTATTGACCGGACACTCGAGGAGAGATTTCTCAGGCACGGCATTCAAAGGTGCTCTGATCAGGAAATGTCCGGGAGTCAGAGCGGTCAAGTCGTCGACGTCATCGTTAAGAGGACCTAGTGGGCGGGAATTAAGGGAGGCCTCTATCTGACACAAGAGTGTCGTTAACTCCTCAAATGTCGGAGCATGTTCACCTAGGACTCTTTTCAGGTGGAACTTTATACTTTTGACCCCGGCCTCCCATAAACCGCCAAAATGAGGAGCGGCGGGGGTATGAAGTGCCAGCTGATTTTGTCGGTAGCAAGCCAGTCGATAACAGTTTCATTGAGAATGACTCGGTGAAATTCATTAGCCAATATAGTATTAGCACCAACGAATGTTTTTCCCTGGTCGCTATACATACTTGATGGCCGTCCACGGCGTGAGACGAACCTCTTAAGGGCCGCGAGAAAGGCTGCGGACGAATAATCCGACACGACTTCCAAGTGTACAGCCTTTACAGCGCAGCACACAAACAAAGCGATCCATGCCGGCTGTGATATGTGACAGCGTCCGCTGCCTAATCTGACCTGGATGGGACCAGCGTAATCCACGCCGCAATGAACGAACGGTCGTTCAGGACGTATGACCCGAGGTGTAGGCAAACGACCCACAGTTTGACAACTTAACTCTACCTTCAAACGACTGCAATTCAAGCATTTACAAATGACAGACCGAATCATCTTTTTTGCCTGCACTATCCAGACCGTCTGCTGTAGAGTGCGGAGAGTGAGGGCTAACCCACCGTGCATCCATCGATTGTAAATTTCGATGACTAATAGTCGAACAGCAGGGTGTACACTCAAAATGAAATTACAATTTTAACGACACAGTCGAATATTTTATCGAAAACTTCGCGAGTAAAATACCGTGGAACTAGAGTGCCGAATTTCCGAATTTATCGATTTCGCAAACGACGAAAATACGTCCATCGATTCCCGAATCTTGCCAAGGAATGAATGCGGAAGTCCCGACGACGATGTCTTTTCGGAAAACGCCTTCTAATCGTTTCGGAAATAGATCGCGCTGGTAACCGCGATCGACCCGTGAACATTTCTTCTTCGCACGAGAAACTTAGCGCGGGAAACTAGGGTTGCATATTGCAACATAATGAATAAAACTATCCATTAATGCAATATATAATAATTTGGAAAGAAACTTTTGCGTACATTCAGAACACCACAAAATTTTTCAAGAAACTTCTTTGAAATCAAAGTAATTCTAATCATTTGTTTAATGAAATTACCATTTAATAAAAAAATGTTATTAATGAATTTAATGAACTTTAAAAATCTATGCAATATCATCAGTAATATACACTTTGGCTCTTATTCCAAGCATTCTACAACTGGCTTGTCAAAAACTTGGCTGCCCTTTTAGTCAAGTTTTGAGAGTTAAGAAAAAAACGCCGTCATTTAGTACTCTGTTTATGGTTTTAAGGAATAAAAGTATAATGCTGCCCTCACGAATCTAAATATATCTTCTGAGAAAAGTTCAAAGTTGCAGGTCAGAATGTAAAAAATGTTATTTGAAGGACACGCGTGTACATATGCGGCAAAATCGCGTCTGACTGGTGCAAGCGAAGGGCATTCTGAAAAAATGTGTCGTAGAGAATCGGGAACATTCATGTTGCACAAAGAGCAAGGCGATTGCGAATTATACTTAAGACGCATACCGGAGACTGAGAGCGAACGCGCTAAGACTGTTGCTAGTCTGAGTTGGGCTTTTACTGTTAGACAAGCTAGAGGTAGACAAGGCGGGTATAGCGAATACGACGAGTCAGTGAGTTGACGGTAGATTGGCAACTGAACATTTTCGGAATTGAAATATCTTGTCAGATTTTTTGCTCTGCTGGAATCTGCATAGTTAGCGATTAGGCACAGACCAGCGATAGTCCAGGACTCGACGCTGATGCTACCCCTCAAGACAGCAACCTCGGTCTCATCCAAGAGCGAAAAAAGCTGCTTGAGCCAGTTTTGGGCTCTTCTGCAGATACAACCGCCAGTTCTCTTAGACCAATGAGTAGAATCTTGGGTAGCCTGGCGTCGGGCGGTCTGAGGGTTTTAATTAGCCACTTTATCGACCGGTTTAGTGTCTACCATTATTGGAGGGATACCGAGTTCTAAACGGATTAAATGAACCGGGATGTTTCTCGGCAAATGGAGAAGCCTTTTGAAAAAATCGATTTGGATCGTCTTCAGTCTGTCCAAATATCGGAAAGTCCAAAACGGAGCCGCGTATAATAATACCGAAGTAACCTTGGCTTTATACAGCTGCCAGTATGCGTCCTATGCGTCGATTTTTTCTGCGTATTAACGCTAGGGACGCAGCTGTAGTGGCCCTTGTTCGGGTAACGGTGTCCTCAGAATGCTGGAAGCCTGACGCCGAGGAAGAGATCACTATACTTAAGAACCTTTAAGCGCTTGTGACTTCCATTGGAGTATTGCCGAATAGAAAGTCTCTCGAGAACTGATCGAGTGGGACGAGTGTTTTTTTCTAAAACAAACTATCTTAGTTTTCTCGACATTTGCGGTGAACTGGTTAATCGAACAGTAATCAAAAAGAATTCTCAGCTTACGGCGAAGGTCTGAGTGAGGAAAATCCAGAATGGTAAGGTCGTCGGCATAAAGTATCATTAGCAGATCCGTAGATCTGGTAACGTCGACTCCGCGTACATTGTTGTCTCGGAAATACGTGACGATCTCTGATAGGTACAAAATAAATAATAAGGGGCTCAGAATTTTGCCTTCAAGTACACCAACTGTTATCTTGAAACACGACGTTTCTCCATTTTCATTATTATACAACACTGACGCAGAACGGTAAAACGCGCTAAGCACCTTGACGAATTTACATCTGGTCCAAGTAGCTTTCGCCAAAGAACAGCATGAGGGACGGAGTCAAAGGCTCTCTAGAGGTCTATAAAAAGGTTAAAAAGTTTCGCGTTCCTGGTTCTCAAAACGACCTGCGCGGATACGAGGAGGCATAAGATATTCTCCTCCGTCCCCTTCCTACCACGGAAGACGGATTGTTCCTCCGGTAGTTGCCCACTTGGACAGGCGCGTACATAAAATCTGCGAGAAAATTTTCGCCAGGGCGTTAGTTATTGCAATTAGATGGTAATTAGATGGATTGATAGGGGAAATTAAATATCAGCGAATCAGCCCATACTGAAGGAAAGGCCTCCGCCATGAAAATTCTACTGAATAGCGAGAGAAGGAGAGAAAGCCATTGGTCAGCCATAAGCTTAAAAAGTTCGGCAAGAATCTTGTCCAAACCAATGGCCTTACCTACCATCAGGGCTCTCAAACTGTCCCTATGCTCAGACACAGAGAGAGGTCAAAAATACTAAAATACTGCGCAAGCAGTATTTCTGTTTGCGGCAAGATCCCGAGCAAAAACGCATTTCAGTCTTCGTCTGACACTTGGCGACGTATTGTCGGTTTCGAACGAAATTGACGTATTGCCGACCAAAAATCTGCGGAGTTACATACTTACGGAAATCTTGCGGTGATGTTATAGTCATAAGAACGTTTTTTGGCTGTTAACAAGTTCGAATAAGACCTGCGAGATTCCTAACCTCTTCCGATGCAGCCGCGCGGTGTCCAGCTTCTCTCATATGTCTTAGAACACGAGCAAGAGATCGCTTATCGGAAAGACATTCGTTGTCGAAACACTGTTTTCGAAATTGATGGGCGATATATTATCGCGGATAACAAGGTCTTTTAGTAGGCCGGAAGAGAGCGCAGAGTTTATATGGAATTGTTATAGTGCACGTTGAGTTCATTACAGTCCATAGAAACGGCGTTCTGAAGCGTGGCTACAAGAGACGATTGAAATGTTGCAAAAGCATTGTTTGCCCCGTCCGTGGGCTGTTGATAACGAGTCACATGACGGATTATACAGCCTTGAGCGGGTGCTGCAAAGGAAGATTTATCCTCGGAAATATAAAGTGCTACAGACACTGACAAGTGGTCTGAGCAGTAAAGATCATCACCGATGGTAAGGCAGAAAATATAGTGTACGTGCGATATCCAGGCCCAGGCAAGATAAACGACACTGAAACCTCTTTGTCCGAGTATATAAGTATAATGCGCCGGGAACTCACACGACGTTCGGTCGTTTAACCCATTAAAGTTAAAAATGTCACTTTTTTCGCGACGATTTCAACAAAGAATTTCGTATCAAAATCAAAGTTAAAAAAATTCAAAGGTACATTTCCTACTTATCTCGAGGTCGCTCTTTTCAATGGTGTAGTTCAAAATTGTCAAAAATTGAAATTTACATATAATTTTGGCATATATAAGGGAAGACGGGGCGAATCTGCGAACGGGGCGAAGTGACGAATCTCAAATATTTCCTTTATGATCATACTGAGTATAAAATATCATATGTGGTTTCTTTGTTTACACCATTTTACACATTTCGAGGCATAATATTTTATTTTTCGTTCTCCTACCTACCTTTAGGAGAGAGAAATATAATTTTTAAACAAAATTTTTCTGTTATTTTCCTGTACTTTGTTCTCAGATTGGACAATATTTTCATTTTTGGCAGTTTAGTAATCACTATTTATATGTTTATTATAAAAGTATATTTTTTGGACTTATTCATAAAAAATGAATTATTCTTTTTTGTGTATTTATGATGAGATAACGAACCTGGAATTCCAAATGATATTTTGGGGCGAAGTGACGAAATTTTTTCCCGGGTGTATTTCTTTCGTGATCATTTTTTAATTTAGAATTCACTTTTGATGAACGCACTGAGTAACTAAAGATAAAGTTGAAATAGGTGATCATGATATAACACGAGCATTTAAAGCTTCCAAAGATGCAATTTCTTTTCATGCTACTGTTGGAAACTTTAATATATCTGAAGAGGTTCATTTCGCCAGCGTGGAAATTTTATTTTTATTAAAACAAACAATAAAAACTTAAAAGATTGAGAGTTGCACCTAATTTTATGATAGTCTTCTCAGAGACCTCTAAAAATAAGGATTCGCCACTTCACCCCTGTATCGCCGCTTTGCCCCGTGTTTTTTAAGTTTTTTAAATTGGCCATAACTGGTCATCTGTAAAACATATACATAAGTAACACGTACGTAAGTATTGGCAAAGAATTTACCTATCAAATGATACTTTGAATCATCCTAAATACGAAATTCAAGGAGAGATAAATAATCCCCGCGGCTTCGCCCCGTCTTTCCCTATATATAAAAAATACGATTTTTTCAGAAGACTTTTTTTTTATATTTCAATATTTCTTGTGAATATTGGCTTTAAAATGACCTGAAATGCATCAAAATTGTGGTCGCGATGTTTGCACTAAAAGGTTATATACTTGAATTTTTTAAATTTAGATTATTTTCTTTCTTTATTATCGTTTTTTATGCCTTTGATAAGGTTTATAAACCATATAAAATAATTTCACTGTCTAAAAATAGTATACGCACTTTTTTGATGATATTGTGAAATGAAACTTACACGGAAAGAACTATTAGGCCTATCGGGTTCGTAGCGCAGGAGGTAGCGTGCTGGACTATGAAGTCGCAGGTCGTGAGTTCGATCTCCGTCCGGGAAAACAGGTCTTCGAAATTGTATCCAAGCAGCAACTCGCAATATACGTAAGATGGGCCACGTTGTTTGTTTACATTTCGATGCGTTGTTTACAAGGTGGGAATCGACTCACGGCCGCTGTTGTACTTAATGTGGATTTTCTGCAGTTTCCTACATCCTCGACAAATGTGAGTATGGCGCCATCTAAAGTCGATCTGCAGCTCTCGCTATGCCGATGTACAGAGACTCTAGCGGCCAGGGTTTGATTCCGGCGTACGTAGTTTTGACTACAAGGCTCGATCTTCGAATCAAAATTCCGCCTGGTTGAATTTCGACCTCGAGGTTCAACCACGGCTGGGGTTCTGACTGCAGGGCCCCGGGTCGTCCGGTACTTGTATGGTCGGTATATATAAGGGCCAATTAGCCTCAGAGGGCAGAAAGGACCGGAATATTAAAAAAACTGTTAGGCCACGATAGCATAAGATTCAGCTACTCCAGCTGTTTTGAAAAAGTCTGTATCTGACGCAGCCGAAGTTAAAGGGCACAGAGCAACACCTGTGTTGCTTATTTCTCCCGAAACAGAAGAACTCTGAATCGCTTTGTTTGATTTAGCGAAGTTATTAGGCTGCCATAGCTAAATCGCGGTAGCACAAGTACTTTCGCTGTGTCGGTTGAATATTTTTTTTCTGTGTATGTACTCACAAAAAAAATTGTTTTTTACGCTTTTATATTTTCAACCATAAATTTAAAAGTTAAATGTCTCCCTGCATAAGCTAAATACCCAACGATAAATGCGCTGCCACTTTTCCTATGGTATTACCATTATCAATAGTTTTGGATTTATTTACAATCAGGAAAACGCTTCTTTCATACTTACCGATATCCTCTTGCACCATTCAATATACAATTTTAAAATATAAATATGCATTGTAGATTATCTCAATTACTTTGGCTTTTTTCCTCAATCGTTGTGTCCAAAACAAAACGTAGTATTAAAAGATCTATCGAATATTTTATTGAAACTAACAAAAAAGACGATTATATCGAATCGGTATATATTCCAAATCCAGACTGTTCTGATTTTCAAATAAGTTGAAAAAATGTATTATTGAAGACACTATACGAAATGAATAAGCACTTTCTTCCGATCGACTGAATGTATTTTTGGGAATAATAATTTACTCTGTGTACAATGAAAGGTTATCTCATCGAGATTATTGGTCCACTGATCCGTTATAGTGAGCAGAAGTAATTGCATCAGCTATAGGTCGTACTGAGTTCGAAAAGATAAAAGGTTACATAAAATATTCAACACCAGAAGAGGAAGATCTTAATGATATGGCTTGACGGCTAAGGAAACTGCTAAATATTTTCAATGAAAATATAATGCAATTTGGGATATTCTCAACTGCTATAGCAATAGATAAAATGATGCTTAAATTTTATGGTAAAATTATTATGAAACAATATATGAAATCAAAGCCCGTAAAATTTGGATTGAAAATGCGGGCACGCTGCAGTTCTAATGGCTTCTTATTTTGTTGTGATTTGTATTGTGGAAATAATTCAGCCGGAAATGATTCGCTTTCTAGTTGCAGCCTAGGAATTCGCGTTGTTATGGAAATGCTGATAAAGCTATTAACTGATACGTCACCTCGGAAACTTTCGAAATATCATATATATTTTGATAATTTTGTCTGCAGCCCCGACTTGGTATTACATTTTCAAAAACTCGGTTTACGTGCAACAGGCACCATAAGAAAAAATCGGATCACAGTTGAGATATATTCCCTGTAACACTTACTGGAGAGACGTATGCATTGTATTCGCAAAACTAAATAATTACTACAGCAGGTACTTTCACGCCACAAACTATGAGCAGTCTTCTTGCGTTTTATTAAATCTTTAAGCTCTTGGGTAAACCAAACTATTAACGAACTACTATAACCCTCTTAACTAGTATAAAATTACAAATAGAATCTTGAATGATCTTATAAAACTTGTCAACACACAACATAATATAAATATTTTGACTATCAAAAATATTGTTCCACTCTATAGTGGATAAGGATTGGTTGATACTAGTAATCAGCATTCTTGAAATCCGGTTGGGATGAATCAAATTGCAAATTATCAGCCATCATATCTTTCACTCCAAAAAAAGCTTGTTACTATAGAATCCATAGAAGAAATATGAAAAAATCCATCCGTTAGATTGAAATTGAACTCTGAGTCATGATCCAAGAACACTTCGATGGCAGAACGAGGCGGAATATATGTTACACGTATAAGAAATTTCTTGCTTCTAATATGAACCGAAATGAACATATGTTCCACATTGTTATTTACGAGTTCACATGTTGTAGCTTGAATTGTATTCCTAACTGCTATGAGAACACTGCCACCTTGTACAATCTTATAACCCCAGTGTCAAACACGTCTGAACACTGTTTAACCAGTGAAACCAAGTTCACTATACAATATGTTTGGGTGTAGACACGATTCAGTAAACACCAAGATGTCAGGTATCGGATCCAAAAAATGAACATTAGAATGTAATTCACTACGTTTAGTGCGCAATCCATGAACGTTTTGGTAATAAAAAATTAGATCTTGAGATATTAGGCCACTAAGTTTTCTGAACGATCTGTGTTACTACTTAAGGTCGTAGGAATTCCAAATAGACATCTATCAACATTCTTATCAGAATTTCGATTGTTATGATCAGCACATTCTTCTCGAAGCTTATTAAATTCAGATCTCTAACATGAAGTGTGATCCGCAGAAAATTTGTATTCTTTTGGTAAAGATTTACAATTTTATAAAACCGACAATACAATCGTAAGGTGAATTAAGTTTAACGAGAGTAATTCTGACCTTCTTTTTATCAAATGTATCCAGACATTAAACAAATGCTTAAGATTAAGTTTATTTAAACATATTTTTATAATCTTTAGATCTTCTTTATTGTTATTATTATCTGGAACGTCAAAAACTTATCAATTTGATGATCATCATAGTCTGTCACCTCCTTCCCTTATTGTGGGAACATGAGGTGCGGAGCCAGAGCAAATCTGTACATAGGCATCATCTGTAACTCAGAGATTTTATCATCATGAAGAGCTAAGTCCTTATGAATATTTTCTTTCAAATCTTTAAACTCCTTCCTAAGGACAGGAATACCCTATGCTTGCAACTCATATTTATGTTTTGACATCAACCGTATCCTTCATTATTTCCTCAATCGAGTCTTTCAAAGATGCAACCATATCTTCTATAAGAGGATTAGAGTATCCTCTAAACGATAGCATTTTCAACACTGGTAATACAACTCCTCGCATAAACTTTCAATAGCAGACGTATAAATCCAGACTTCGAACAGTAATAAAAAGTTCAAAACAAAATTAAGTACAATATTTTAAAATAAATTGACGAGAACTAAATATTAGTTACTATTCAAAAGAAATTCTACAAAAAATCTCGAGGCCAGAATTGCCAATGCATCCCAATAGGAGGCTGCACCAGATGCTATTTCGATATTCAATTCATACCATCCCTTCAGTTGAGCATCTGGGTAAGTCAAATTGTTCAAATACGTTTCCTACTCTTTCCTCGTATTTACTTCCCTTTTCAACAAATCCTTTTTAAAAATAATTCTCTCATGTCGTGTTTCAGAATAGCTAATGACACCCAAAGGATGCCGGCAACAAAAATGATTCAACGTAGACTCAGCCATGTAAGGTCATGTATTCGTATACGTATCTTTCAGGAATACTTCATTTCCACGCTATTGCATTCCTTTTTTCAAAATATTCTTCATTTTACAAGGAATTCTAACGCTGTGCCTTTTAACCTCCTTCTAAATCTTCCTAAAATTTATGACACTCTATGAGAATTCTGTCTGTGCCTGTAAATTCTACAAATTCTATTTAGTGTCTTCGTTGACCGCCAGCTGTCATATCAAATAACACAGAGTCGACTTGTGTGATCCTGTTCGATAAATGCTACTTTTTTATTATTAGTGCCAAAATCAATAATGAAATGATAATTTCTGATCAACATTCGGGATAAATTTTCCTAATAGTTTTACTCGATCCATATAAATAATAAAAATATTTCTTAAAAGCGCATTGTATGTAAGCTGTCCAATCGTTCAATGTATCCTCGATTTGAATTATCCGCTTCGACAACTACTAGTTTTTTCATTTTATGATACCGAAAAGAAGAAAGCAATACGAATCGGTGTTCATAATTGTGCTCAAATTTTTTGTTAATTTAATGCAGAACGCACAGATAATAACAAATTTCTTAACCCTCCTGTATCTAAGAAAAACGTTTGTGAATTATGAAAACATTAGTTGTAAATTCATTTTACAGAATTGGTAATCCACCCCAATAGGAGACTGCGCCAGATGCTATTTCGATATCCAATTAATTCCGTTGCTTCAGTGGAGCATCTGGGTAAGTTTAATTATTCAAATGCGTTTCCTACCCTGTCCTGGTATTTCCTTCCTTTTTTCAACAATTCCTTTTTAAAAACAATTTTTTCTACTTTATGAAAATTCCTACTCCCCATCTTACAGTCTCGTGTCTATGCTTTCGCAAAATAATTCCACTTTATGAAAGTAACGTTTTCCTCCATATAGCTCTATGGTATATTATCTCTACTGTAGTGATCCTTATTGTAACCAGGCCCCGAGTTATGTCAAACGCTCAAAAAAATAGAAAAAAAATTGAATATATTATCTCTCATAACTTTTAACTCGAGATAAAGTCGAATAAAGAAAGTTTCCAAATTGGACATCGCCTGCATTTTTCCGGCATTTCAAGTGAAAGTGTTAATTTACTTGTTTTAGATCTAACATAGGTAAAATGTGGTACATTATTGCATAATTAAGCGGGAGATATGCAAATATTCCATGTAATCAGGAACATTTTATGTGAACTAAGTAAATTAAAACTTGTGCTTGAAATTAATTGAAATTGAAGGCGTAGTCGGTGTTCAATTTGGAACTCTTATTTGTTCAATTCTTTCTCGAGTTAAACGTTCTGGGATTCTATCTATTCATGTTTTTTAAGTTTATGAAAGTCTTGCATAACTCCAGACCTGGTTATTGCACCATTTCTATAGAGAATTAGAGAAGTTGTAACAATGATAAATTGTGCCCGTTCTTTCCAAATGTAGTACAGAGTTTTGTTCTTCTTCAATGTCCTGCCGGAGACTTTCTGCTATTTAAGTCACAGTTTCAGTATTTTAATTTTATTTTTATCTTTATTGTAAATTTATGTTTGGTAAATATCAGATATGGTTTCTTCAATTTTATACAAAAAAATAATATAATTCATTATTTCAGTAACATTCATTTGGAAAATTATGATATATTTCTATCTGAAAGATCGTAAAGGAAAATCGTAATTTTCCGAACATTTTTTACAGTGTACAAACGGCATGTTCTGAAGATATGTTTATTGCACATTGAATGATATGTCAAAACATACGGTGTGAGGTTATTTTTCAAAAACACCGTTCTTCATTGACAAGCAACGCTTTTGATCGGTTGTCTTCTATCCGTTTAAACGATAAATCTCGACGAGAAAGTGGGAGAATCGTAGGCGGAGAATTTATCCGATACTAGAGAGACTTAACAGTCCGATGTGCGGGGGGGGGGGGTGTCCAATGTAAGGGGGTCCGTTGTGGGGAGGAGGACTGTACAGAAAATATGTTTTCATCACACTGGGACGGGAGGAAAGTTACTTCTTTTCCTCCCTGTCATGAAGAAAAATCGTGTACTTCCCTCGTTAAGTAAAAAAGAATGCCTCAAACTGCTTTGTCTGCCTTGGTGAGTAATATACTATTGTTCCCGACTTTATGGGAATGCCCATATTTTGCGCCAGCAACGCGGGACGAAAGTAGTCAATTCCACCTGGGCGTCTCCGCGCATGCGCACTTCGGTTCCATTACCCCCTCGGGAAGGATAGGGTGCCGTCAAAAGGAGTAATAAGCGTAGAAGTGGGGGCATTCCAGTGAAGTCGGAAAAAAATAGCGTACGCTTAACGGGAGGAACCCGCGCTATGCTCGGGTAGCCAACTCCCTACTCGAATTCGCGCGCTTTCTTCCCTTGAAGCGTAATATACTATTATTACATCAGTAATTAATGGTTTTTTATTTTACAGTGTAACACATTGTAGTCTGCCGGCCTACTTGTGTTGCCAACTTACATACTTACATATGCCTCTAGAAAGATGATTAATGATCGGTGAACCATCTCCTCACGATCCACTGATACGTGTCTCAGGAATCTTTTCCAACGATGGTATTCGCCCTATTAGTTACTTTGTTGGTGTCGTTCCATAACTTGTCCCGCCGTCCAGGAAACCGAAATACCTGTAAATACAGAAATTATCAATTATTATATTATAAATAAGGAATCTGTCATTGTCATGAAGTAATCATGTGTGTGTTGTCCAAGGAAAAGGAAAGCTTCCTAAGGTAATGACAGAAAAACTACTCAAAATACTTACATTTCCAATCAGCTGTTTCCGTGGTCTGCTGCCTCGTTCCCGGAATCGCTTCTGGCCGAAGTCCTTACCCTGAACCCAAAATCAAACCATATTTACACAAACCATGACACAAATTCAACACACGACAGTTCAACACACGACTTTTCAACATATGACCATTTCAACACCTGATCACTTCATCACAAAAAAACATCGAATGCGTTTAATTAAAAAAAAATTAGAAACAACAATTCTATTATACATAGAAATAAATTTGCTGCAAAAAAATGCAAAGCATTAGCAGAAACGACATCGATGACCAAAACAGGTAAAACGAGAAACACAACAACTAAAGCTACACAATTTCCTGCAAAATATTATTAAACATTATTTTAATCAATTTTTATTTATGAAATGCTTTCCCAAAATAAAATTTCTTATATCTATATCATGTTACATTTTAACTAAATATATAATTGATGAATTTTTTTGTTCTAAAATATACATCATTACATATAATTTTGTTTACAGTAAGGTAATGTCATTAATGAAAGTACTACTCACGCACATGCTCCAGACATTGGAAAAATCGAATATAAAAAAATTATGCACAAATCGAAAAAATTGGCAAAAAAATTTGATGATAAACCACGCAAAATAATACAACAAACTATTGCAAGCGCTTCTACAAGCACCGTGGTCGAATTGCCAAATTCTCAGTCTCACGCACCATTCAACGGATCAGAATAAACACTTATCCACCATTTCCGACTCCGAACAAAAGAGATGAGTTAATTATACCAGAATGCTACAAAAACTCGTACAATGATGAACAATTCTTGTATTACGATAAAGGACAAACAAACAATAGATACACAATTTTTACTACCGACTAAAATCTACATGCCGTAAGTGATTGTGACACGTGGATGTGTGACGGCACATTCATCTCTGTTCCATCAATATTTCAACAGCTCTATACTATTCATGGAATCTTTCATAATAAACCATTGCTATTGATTTACATTCTAGCTCCAAATAAAACAGAAAACACTTATAATAGTATCCTTAAAAAAGTTATACGCAGTCAACATATAATGCAAGCAAATATAATAATATCTGATTATGAACATGCCTTCCTTAACGCATCACTGAATGTTTTTCCCGAATCAGAAATACAAGGCTGTTTATTTCATTTTGGGCAATGTATTTATCGTCACGTAAAAAAACTAGGTTATTCTCAGAAATATGTCCGTAATAATTTAATATATTATGTTGAAATGTTCTTGTGTTGAAATGTTTTATGATGAAACAATACTATGTTGAAACGTCCGTGATGAAATCCTCTTGTGATGTAAACATTTACATCACATTACAATTTATGTTGAAAAGTGCTGTGTTGAATCGTCTGGTCACCCATTTTAATGACATTTTAACAGACCAGAGCCGTGGCGTAAAAAAACTTATACGAGAAGCTTGGTGTTAGAATCGTCCAAGAGCTCCAGGCTCACGGAAAAAGTAATACGAGTAATGTTGCGAGGAAATGCTTCGAAAATCATGAAAAATTCGCTAAAGCACTCGAAATTAATGTACAATTTGTAAAAAAATGAATCCATAATATTGTTAACATTTAAATCGAAGAAAAAACTGCACTTAAATGAGCTTCAAGAATTTTGTTGGAACGCATACTAGTTACTATACCAGCATTATCCCTGGGCACGCCTAAGCCCTGCCGTACACAAACTCTCACGACATGGGTGCCAAATCGCTGAACAATTTCCGCTTCCTGTAGCATATTTTGCTGAAGATGCCAATGAGCCGTGGCATAAATTGTACAGAAATAATATGACAGACCACGCATGGCAGGATAGCCGAGAAAACCGACTTCTTGACACTTTCAACCGCGCAGTATGCTTCACAGATCCGGAAATATCTTTGATCTCTATTGAAAAGCGATTAAGATATCACCAAAAAGTAGCACTTTCCCCATTAGTTTTACGATTTATCAATGACAAGTAAACATCACTTATTTTATATAACAAAATTGCGAATTCTTTCTGCTCATATACATTTTCTTCGGAACTGTTTTTCAGGGACTTCGTCGACGATTTTGATACTGTAATGGATGGAAGTGACGACAGTGATGAGGATCAATAGATATTGTATCCATATTAAACCAGTATAAGAATGCGGTCTATGAGCAACTGATGCAATAAACCTGCAATTTTTTAATTCTTGTACAATAACACAGAAAATTACGTACTAATTTATAAGCAATTTTTTAAAAGTGTTAAATTATTAATTTCAATGATCCAAGAATCCTCTAGAAACTAATTTACATGAAAATACGAAGAAGAAGAAAAACTTTCATCCGCCACATTGATTCCGCCTTCTTAAATTTCAGAATTTTCACATCAGATCCGTAATCAGAAATCCCAAAAACCCCAAGAAACTAATTTACATGAAAATTAAAAGAAGATATATTGAATATACGCCATATTGAATCCGCCACTTTGAATTTCACAATTTTCAATTTAGATTCGTAATTAGCGACCCCAAAAACCTCTAGAAATTAATTTATATAAAAATTTAAAGAATAAGAAAAGTCGCCGTTCGCCATATTGGATTTACCATTTTGAATTTCAGAATTTTCACTTCAGATTCATAATCCGTCGACGACAAAAACCCCTAGAAAATAATTTACATAAAAATTTTAAGAAGAAAAATTTTCCTCTGATATATTGGATTCGCCATTTTGAATTTTAGAATTTCCACTTCAGATTCGTAATCAGCGATGACAAAATCCCCTAGAAACTAATTTAGATCAAAATTTAAAGACGTAAAATATTCGACCGCCATATTGTATCCGCCATTTTGAATGTCAGAATTTCGACATAAGATTCGTAATCATGGACCCCAAAATCCCCTATATACTAATTTATACGAAAATTTAAACTAGAACAAAAATGTCATCCGCCATATTGGATCCGCCATTTTGAACTAAAGATTTTGAAGATTCGTAATCAGCAACTCCAAAAACATAGAATTACCAAATTTTAGGAAAATCCTTATTCACGAAAGACGTATACATTTGGAATCTACTACTTGGATTTAATTTGGTCCGTAATGTTTATCAAATTTAGCAACAGCAACAATTTTGTTCCGTATCGTTATTAATTTTTGTGTATTCCTTGATCTATTAGGTTTAATTTCGTGAAGGATTTATTCGATTATCTCATTTAGTTCACAAGTTCTATTATTTTGTCTCCGCGTTTTCAACCGTATGTCTATAGTGCGGCGTCCGAAATAGATGGATGACTACACTTTGCACTTCTAGCCGATTTGTCGATATCTGTAAATCGTTCGATTCCACAATATCCGGTTCGAAGGACCAGATGATTGCGAGTGGAGGTCACGTAGATGTCTTCCATGGCACCCGGACACCGGCTGGTCTGGTGAAGATTAGGGAACGGAACAAAAATGAGAAAGAGAAAATAGACAGGGACGCTGTACAACTTAACGGAACAATATGGACTGCAGTTGATCAAGATGGCCGCCGAGATGCGCGTAAAACTGTGCGACAAACAGTCCACGGCCAACCACGTCCAAAATGACAAGTTGTCTCGGTTTTCGAGTTTTTTGTAGTGTTTTCGTATTATTGTGGTAAAGTTCGTGACCAGACTATTCAACACAGCACTTTTTAACATAAATACATTTACATCACAAGAGGATTTCATCACGGAAGATTCAACATAGTATTGTTTCGTCACAAAACATTTCAACATAATATATTAAATTGTAGTGGCCCCTACACACAGGCAACCTGCACGACACGCCAGTATACACGAGACGGCGAGTTGCGTAACCCAAGTTGCAGGGGACCGAACTCGCAAGGGAAGTGGCGCATTTTAGGACCATAAGGAAATCGATGAAACGATCAAAACCAGCTTCATCGCTTGCCTTCCCCATCGCAAGGGAACTTAAGGGAGAAAATCTCCGGCAATATTTTTACTCTTTTTTCTTCCTACGGTAGATGTCCATCCTGATCATCACCAAGACGGCCGGAACGACTTCGGTGATCGACCAGCCGCCGACCACGACCATCGCAGCCTCACAGCGCCATCTGTCGACCTGTCAGCTGCGACTAAGGATCTGCGCCGCCGAGAGGACGACCCGTTTCCCGGCAACGAGAGCTGCGGCGCCGATTACTGCAGATTCGCCGGACTCAAAGGCAACACAGATTCTTCCGGCATTACCGACGACTCCTGATTCAACCGTCACTCCAGCCGAGACTGCATCTCCGCACACCCCGCTTGGGTCTCCACCAAGGCAAACGGTGTCAGCAGCCAAACGCAGCCGGAGGAGAATTATTTCCCGGAATCTTTTCGAGATCCCGCCGGTCAAGTTCACTAAGACGATGCCTCGTATTTCATACCGCGAGAAAGTTTAAGAAAACAATATATGATTTACAATATGTACCTTAGAAAATAAATATCAATTTACTTAATTAGAGCGTGTTTAATTTAAGATATTGGAAAACACCTCTAAAAAATTATTACGGACATATTTCTGAGAATAACCTAGTTCTTTTACGTGACGAAAAATACATTGCCCAAAATGAAATAAACAGCCTTGTATTTCTGATTCGGGAAAAACATTCAGTGATGCATTAAGGAAGGCATGTTCATAATCAGATATTATTATATTTGGTTGCATTATATGTTGACTGCGTTTAACTTTTTTAAGGATACTTTTATAAGTGTTTTCTGTTTTATTTGGAGCTAGAATGTAAATCAATGGCAATGGTTTATTATGAAAGATTCCATGAAAGTATAGAGCTGTTGAAATATTGATGGAACAGAGATGAATGTTCCATCACACATCCACGTGTCACAATCACTTACGGCATGTAGATTTTTGTCGGTAGTAAAAATTGTGTATCTATTGTTTGTTTGTCCTTTATCGTAATACAAGAATTGTTCGTCATTGTACGAGTTTTTGTAGCAGTTTTGTATAGTTCTGGTATAATTATCTCATCTCTTTTGTTCGGAGTCGGAAATGGTGGATAAGTGTTTATTCTGATCCGTTGAATGGTGCGTGAGACTGAGAATTTGGCAATTCGACCACGGTGCTTGTAGAAGCGCTTGCAATAGTTTGTTGTATTATTTTGCGTGGTTTATCATCAAATTTTTTTGCCAATTTTTTCGATTTGTGCATAATTGTTTTATATTCGATTTTTCCAATGTCTGGAGCATGTGGGTGAGTAGTACTTTCTTTAATGACATTACCTTAATGTAAACAAAATTATATGTAATGATGTATATTTTAGAACAAAAAAATTCATCAATTATATATTTAGTTAAAATGTAACATGATATACATATAAGAAATTTTATTTTGGGAAAGCATTTCATAAATAAAAATTGATTAAAATAATGTTTAATAATATTCTGCAGGAAATTGTGGAGCTTTAGTTGTTGTTGTGTTTTTCGTTTTATCTGTTTTGGTCATCGATGTCGTTTCTGCTAATGCTTTGCATTTTTTTGCAGTAAATTTATTTCTATGCATAATAGAATTGTTGTTTCTAATTTTTTTTTAATTAAACGCATTCGATGTTTTTTTGTGATGAAGTGATCATGTGTTGAAATTTTTGTGTTGAAATGGTCATATGTTGAAAAGTCGTGTGTTGAACTGTCGTGTGTTGAATTTTTGTGATGAAACGTCGTTTGTTGAACAGTGGTATGTTGAAAATACGTGGTACCGTGTTATGGACTCATTTTTTTACAAATTCTACATTAATTTTGAGTGCTTTAGCGAATTTTTCAGGATTTTCGAAGCATTTCCTCGCAACATTACTCGTATTACTTTTTCAGTGACCCTGGAGCTCTTGGACGATTCTAACACCAAGCTTCTCGTATAAGTTTTTTGGCCCACTTAATTTTCTTTCTTTAAATTTGGTTAAATTAATTGGAAGAAGTTTGAATTTTTTACAATTCAGAGGCGATCGTAATTATGCATAAATGTACCTAAGATTCCCTAACCTATGTATATGAATTCTATCACTTGTATTATTTTATATGTAACAAAATAATCCTAATTACAAAACTGCTGATTTATGTCTTGTATGTTACAACACTGGATGTCTATTTCATGCCTTGTTCACTTCCCATTAATGCCCGGGATATCTATTAAGAAGTACTAATTCTAAAATATTTTTTCTTACGAATAATCACTCGATAGAAGCGATTAATTTTTAATTAACAACACTGCAGTTTTTGAAAAAATTTTAACATTAGCCCTCACTTGTTCAAGTAAGATTAGTTTGAATTTGACAAAAAAAGAAACATTTAATTTATTCCGCATTTGTGAGTAATCATGGCCCAGCTTTCAGAAAGAGAGCGAGTAAGTGTTTTAACCACTTCACTTGTAGCCAAAAAAAATTGGCTTCAAAAGCGTACAACTTGTAGCTGCCATATTGAATCCGCCATATTGATTTTTGAAAATATGACATCAGATTCGTATTCAGCTGCTTAAAAACTTATAGTATACCAAATTTCATGTAAGTTCATTGAAAACTGTGGAAGTTATTACATATGATACATCACCAGTCGTGACACTTTTTTTGTATACATATGATACATTACCAGTGAAGTGATTAATGACGAGGGGATGGGGTGACCGACAAAGATCGTATGATCAAGTGAAGACACTCTTCACTGATACTTTTCGTAATCAAAGTATCGGTATTTGGAAATCAACGGTTGAACGTACAATTAGACTGTTTGAGGATACTGGAACAAATAATAATCGCAAAAAATCTGGAAGACCGAAATGTGAAACCACAGAAGAGAAGGCATTGGAAGTTGCACAAGCTGTCCTGGAGAATCCAAGACTGTCGGTGAGTCGAGCATTGTAGGAACTTGAAATTAGCGCAACTTCTGTTCGCAGGAATCTACAATTTACCAGGTGTCATCTTTATAAAATTCACCTTATTCAAGAATTAAAGGATGATGATTACAATCGCCGTAATCAATTTTGTCACATTATGATGACACGGATAGACCAGCAGCCTGATTTCTTGTTCCATATCGTTTTTTCAGCTGACGCAACCTTTACAGTCAACGGCGAAGTGAACCGTCAAAATTTGCCGTTTTTAGACAGATGACAACCCTGATTGGGCTTTTGATGCACAAACGCAAAATCCTCAGAAACTGAACGTGTGGGACGCAATTTACAATAATACATTACTTGGACCATTTTTTATAGATGGCAATTTGAATACCGTTGTTTATGAAGAAATGCTAAGAAATCAAATAATGCCATATATAACTGACAAAGCCGGTGACGATTTCGACAATGTTTGGTTTCAACAGGATGGAGCCCCACCCCACTGCGAGTACCAGTACGAAACTATCTCAATGAGATATTTCCACATCGTTGGATTGATAGAAGAGGAGCTATTGAGTGGCCAGCAAGGTCACCCGATTTAACGCCTCTCTATTATTTCCTTTGGGGCTATCTAAAAAGTAAAGTTTATTACACAAAACCCAATAATCTGGAAGATCTTCAACAAAGGATTTTGCGAGACGCGGCACTTATTCGTCCGAATACTATTAGAAAAGTTGTAAAGAATTTCTACACACGTTTAGGATATTGCCAAATAGTAAACGGATATCAGTTTGAGCATAAATTATGAATAGCCTAATAGAAAATAGCCTACACACACGCATACACACACGCACCCATGCACGCGCGCGCACACACACACACACACACACACACACACACACATACACACACACACGCGCGCGCGCGCGCGAAGAAAAGGTCGTACGCCACGTTCACGGTGGAAGATACGCAGATCAGGACGGTGGACGCTTTTCAATATCTTGGGGTCCCTTTCGATGCGAGGCTGTCATTCAAACAACACCTGACGATTGCAAGCGCAAAGGCTTCCAAAGTAGCCCGTACGCTATCCAGCATCATGCCCAATATGGGGGGCCGAAGCAACCGCGACGGTCCCTCCTCTCATCGGTAGTAAGCTCCGTTATCCTCTACGGGGCACCGATCTGGGCTGATGCCATGAACACCCATAAGAGCTACGGAGCCTCTTGCCGGTGGGTCTACAGGACAGCCACCCTGAGAGTGGCTCGCGCCTACCGGACTGTATCGGATACCGCCCTATTGGTGGTCGCAGGACTTCCTCCCACAGACCTTTTAGCAACCGAGCGAGCCGCAGAACACCAAGAAGGCAGGGGCACAAGGCAGAATATCGCCGATTAGGAGCGGAACCACAGTAGATGGTCCAGGAGGATCATCGAAGAGTGGCAACGAAGATGGTATTCAGCCAAATCAAGACGATGGACCCACTGCGTCATCCCAGATATAGCTAAGTGGACGGGCAGACGACACGGACACTAGGGTGTGCCGGTTTATGCAAAAGTCATCGAATCGGAATCGTCGGGGTGGGAAAAGATTTGTAATGGCGCCAAAAATAACTGACATAAAGCTGCATCTGATCCGATACTAACTTCTGCTCCCAAAATCGGTTCGAAACTTAACATTGTTTTCTTATGGATAAAACAGCGTTTTCTGTTTTCCGCCGATAATGATTTTCGAAAAAATCCTACACCAGATTACGATTCTGGGTCACTTTCCTGGGGGTTTTCCACGCAAAATGACCTATTATAAACTTAAAAAAAATAAAATCTGGCCTAGTTACTAAAGTTTTAAGATCGACCATTTTTGATCGAAAATTATAATGCGCCTAAACAAACGGAGTCATTATCTTTTCATTCCACAAAAATAAAGCACAAAATTATTTTGCCATTATGGAGAATTTATCTGGTTGATTGCGAATAAAATTGACCTAGGCCGAAGACTATTCGATTATGTGCTTCCGAGTTATGGTGTTTTTAATAACGGAACTATTTTTCAGATAAAGTAGATAAAGGAAAAATATTTTTACTTTTCCTCTTACAAATAAGCAAAAAAAAAATTCATACGCTATCGCACGTAAAATACTCGTGTTCTTTACCGGTCTCTTTTCTGATTGCGATGATTTGACGGAAATAAAAATTACCCTTTACTGTAAATTTGTGAAAATTTTGAATGTTCTCTCAGCTGTTTAAGTGTTGTAAAGAAGACATCAAAATAAAAACAGATCATCAATACCATTTTCTTAAATCTTGAATGTTGACAGGAAATGTTGATCTTGATTTTTGCCTGCATAGAGTATAATATATACAATTTCCGCCTAAAATATTGAGGAAAAATCGTCCGTCTCGTACTGAAGGTGTTAAGCTGCGACATACCACCTCTCATCCTGCCGGGCGCATTGTGGTGCAGTACCGAAGCGGACTATTAACTTACTATTAACAGTCAATAAATTGTATTACCGAAAGGTTAATATGCGAAACATATTAACATATTAACGAAAGATGTAATTTTATACGATCTACAAAAACATAAAAATCTTAAAGACCGAAAACTTAAAAAATTAAAACAACCTACCTAAAAAAACTAAAAAACGACAAATCTTGTATTATATTAATTGACTTCCATCAAAATTTTCACGTCAACTTTTGAACGTCACAGTTTTTTTACAAAAGTTTCCCTTCCATGCGATGTCCGATTCTCGGAAAATGAAATGCTTACAATAATTACAATAATGTTGTATCAAGCAATAATATAACATAATAATATAACAATATAACAATAATAAGAAGAAAATAATAACAACAACAATAACAATAAGAATAACAGCAACAGTAACAATAATAATAACAACAATAACAACAACAACAACAACAACAATAACGACAACGACGATGACGACGATGACGAATATTAAGAAAAATATATTATTTTAAAAATTTCACATCCATTCTAATAATAAACGCATCAAGGATCACGTGTCCCGAGCGAGCGTTAGCGAGTATAAGGTAATTTAGTTTAATAGCATTTCTCAGTTTTGGTGATATAAAAAAAATATAATATATTATACAAATTATTGATTGGTATAAAGATTCTCATCGGGTTACATTTTCATTATATCGCACTGTATTTTCTTCATATCGCGCATTACATAATTCTGTAATCATTGCAATGGAGATAGAAAATCGCTCTAAATTTAGGCGACGGTCCACCTTCGCGTGTCCTTTGTTCGGCCATTGTTCCAATTGCCAACATATGAAGACGTTATGAAGTGTTGTGCTTTCGGACGTCAATGTTTAGCTTTACCTGACAGTTCCAAGGAGCCTTTTTTTTCTGACATTGCTGCTATAATTGTGAGAAAAGTCGAAAGTTTATACCCCAAAGCGTCAATTCCATCTTTGAGTTACTCACGAATCTTAACATTGATAAAAAATTGCCATGATAAGTGTAACAACATTAAAAAGTCATTGACAAAGGCATCAGTAGACACGAAAACGAAGTCAAATATAGAAAAATTTAAAGTAGAGGCAAAGTATCTTTTTGACTTTTCAGCCTGTAAGTGTAGAATAGATTTCGCATCTTGCATATGTGATAAATCTAAAAAAATTCCGGTTGAGGGGCAAGCATTTCTTACAGATCAGAGGTCAAATTGTACAATGTTTATGGAATGTTCAGACTCGAGTATTATAGCAGCTGACATTACAGCACCAAACACGAGCATTGTAGCAACTAATGCGAGTGTTACAACAGCTACCTTGGAAACATTTCCTCAAAATTGTGATGAATTCGTCAAAAGTACTGTTGAGTGTCGCTCTGTTTCAACATCTGATTCTCCGTTTACATACAAAACTACTAATGTACAGTCGAATGTGCAAGTATATAATACTACATCGCTGCACAACACTGCTCAAAATCTTGAAGACATTGGTATCATTGATGAAAATAATATGTCGTTAGTTATTGATAAGAATAAAATCAGGAGAGCAAGGATTAAAGAGAGGGAAATACGGGTAAAAGAAATAGATAATTTACCTGTGCTTGGGCTCTACTTCGATGGTAGAAAAGATAAAACAATGACACAAAGTAATGAAGGTGACAAGTACTACAGACGCGTTACAACTGAAGAGCACTACTCTATCGTGCAAGAGCCTGGTTCAAAATACTGGGGACATGTTCCTCCGACATCTGGATCCTCGCGTTCCATTGTCACTTGTATTACAGATTTTTTGAAAGATAAGACTGCAATAATTGATGGAATAGCGTCTGTCGGATGTGATGGCACGGTTGTAAATACTGGGATAAAAGGAGGCGTTATTGCGCTATTGGAACAGGATCTTCGAAGGCCCCTGCAATGGTTAGTGTGCTTGCTCCATTTAAACGAATTGTCCTTAAGGCATTTATTTCATTATCTGGTCGGTCAGACGACAGGCCCAAACTGTTACTCGGGACCTATTGGTAAGAGCTTAGATAAATCTGAATATTTGCCAGTTGAATTTGAAGCAATAGATTGCAAACTTCCTGACGTATCTGTTCCAGAGCTTAGTACAGATCAAAAATACTTATTGCTAATAGCAAAATCAGTGCAGTCGGGTGTATGCCCGTCTGATCTGTCTCGAATGAACCCAGGCCAGGTATCACATTCGAGATGGCTAACAACTGCGAACAGAATCTTGAGATTATATACAGCCACTAAATCACCAAGTTTTCATCTGAAGGCATTGGTTCAGTTTATTGTTCGGGTTTATGTACCTAGTTGGTTTCGAATTAAATATAATCCGTCCTGCACTCAGGGCGTAAAGCACATATGGACTCTGATTCGTGACACCAGATACTTACCTGATGATCAAAAGACGATAGTGGATCAGATAATCGCCAGAAATGCTTTCTTTTGCCATCCCGAAAATATTATATTGGCAATGTTAGCAGACGAGCGTCGAAGTGTTCGCGAATTAGCTGTACGTCGAATTGTAGCGTGCAGAACATCTGAAAACGGAACTGGAATTATACCAAGAAGATTTAAGGTCCCAGCACTTTGCTTTACTGCTGATGATTACACGGAACTCATTGACTGGGAGCAGGTTGATATTACAGAGCCTCCACACGTGATCAATTTTCCACTGGCAGATCTGAAGAAGATTGAAGAAAACGGTATTGACGACCAATTTTTATTTTTCCGTCTTCCTTGCCACACTTGAAGTGTGGAGAGAGCAGTCAAAGTTGTCACAGAAGCTGCAGTAAAGGTTTGTGGTCCACAAAAAAGGCATGGATTTATACAATCTCGACTGGAATCTAGAAAAAAGATGCCCAAATTTGAATCAAAACACGGTTTCGTATGTTCATAAATTATGAAACGCACCTATGGTTGGTTGGATGGGAAGTGTGTAGGGTGGAACTCGGAGTGCATCCACCTTCTCGTGGTGAGTTCTGAGTCGCCTTATAAAATAAGTGGCGGGCGAAGAGCTGCACAGATGCACAATGCACACCTGAAAAACTGATTAAAACAAAACTTTTTCCGACATATTTTGAATTTCAAGGGAAGCAACTTGAATGTTATTATGACTTTTTATGATACAATTCTATTTTCGCAGGTATTATTATTTACGCGTAGAAAATAAGTCGACATTACTTTCGTTACATTTCAGTAAATGTTGAAAAGCATGCATTTATGAGGACATTCATGCCCATAAATAAATAAATAAATAATTTTATTGCATTATGATAACATCCAATTTTAATCAACTAATGGTAGGTTTAATTCACTCTAATATTATCATTTTCATTACAAAGTTATTGCAGAGTATGCGGTAATATCCAGATAAATTCTCCATAATGGCAAAATAATTTGGTACTACACTTTTGTGGAATTAAAAGATAATGACTCCGTTTGTTTAGGTGCATTGTAATTTTCGATCAAAAATGGTCGATCTTATATCTTTAATAACTAGACCAGAAATTTTTTTTTAAGTTTATAATAGGTCATTTTACGTGGAAAACCCACAGGAAAGTGATCCAGAATCGAAATCTGGTGTAGGATTTTTTCGAAAATCATTATTTGCGGAAAACAGAAAACGCTGTTTTTTCCATAAGAAAACAATGTTAAATTTCGAACCGATTTCGGGAGCAGAAGTTAGTATCGGATCGGATGCAGCTTTATGTCAGTTATTTTTGGCGCCATTACAAAGGTTTTCCAACCCCGACGATTCCGATTCGATGACTTCTGCATAAATCGACCCACCCTGACGGACACGTCACCTTTCAACTGACCCAGGTGCTCACCGGGCACGCTGCTTTCGCACCTACTTGCATCGCTTCCGCGGATGGTATAGACGTGGCCCATGCTCTCTTCCAATGCCAGAAAATCGCAGCGGAGCGAGAGATGTTCCGGAATTTTGGAGGTTGGCCATTAGCATCTGAGGATATTGGGGAATTCTGCTCACCTCGCAGAACGGGTGGGACGCGGTGGTTACCATCGCTACGTACATCATCGACAGGCTGAATTCCATTAGGAGAGAAGAAGAAGGCACCAACATCGGCCACACTTCAGGAGCTAACACATCGGCGGAGGGCCTTCTGAGGCATAGACTGCCCCCCTCGAAGTAATGCCTTACGGCGGCTGCCGAGGGGGGGGGGATCTCAGTCTAAGCGGGGGTGGTTTTAGAGGTTGCAAGTCCCGCACTCCTGCTGGCACCGGCTGGCAAGGTTGGCTGCTAGAGCTTTACATCGTCGCTTCGAACACACACATACACACACACACACACACACACACACACACGCACACACACACACACACACACACACACACACACACACCCGCCGGAGTCTTGCTGGTTCCTTCTAACGGGCGCGTCCCCAGGTGGCGGATCGGGGAATGCTGGTAAAAGGTATCGGAGAAATAAAATACCTGACGCGGACCAAAGAACTAGCTAGGGGAAGGAACCCCGAACAATAAACGAAGTATGGAAGATCAGCTGCAGATAAAAGCTTACGGTGCAGGGGTCGGATCCCCAGTACCGGCGTCGGGTACGAGTGAGCGAGCGGGCTCTCTGGCATCGTTATCAGGCAACCGCAGTGTTGTTGGGGTTGATCACTCGGCCCCAAAAGCATTAAATGTTACAAGTGACACTCTGTCAGGAAACTGTAAGTTTCGAGCGCCTGGAAGAGAAACTTCAGCTACTTGTGGAATTTATCCAGGAAAAGAAAAATCTCCACAAGGAGCTCAAGAATATGGCCAAAGGCACACTGCGTGCCTTTAGCCATTACGCCAAGGCACGAGAAAGTTCGGAGGCTTCGCAGGCGTCGGTCACCTGCCAGGACGGGGCGAGCCAAACGTCGCCCCTATTCCGTAAGCCCCCCGAACGTCCAGAGCGTAAAGGACCCTCGCCGATGAAGCTGCCAGCGACAAAACGGGTCAGGAAAGAAGAGGAGAAAGAGGAACGCCCCGTACCACCAGCTGCAGAACAACGGCGGCAACCTCAGTCGGACGACCAGGACTGGGGTACGGTGGTCAGAAACGGCCTAAAGAAGAAGGCGAAGCAGCAGCAGCAACAACAACCACAACAGCATCGGCAGCAACAACATTTGCAGCAGCATCAACAGCAACAACGACGGCAGCAGCATCAGCAGCAGGGAACGGATGTCGGCAAGCGACACAGGGGGAAGCCGGAATCAAAAGCCGGCCTCCGGCCCTTCCGCCCCGATGCCATCAAGATCAAGGCAGCGGACGGTGCGTCATACGTCGACATCCTGAAGACCATTAAAGCTGCGCCAGAACTGCAAAAGTTAGGAGAAAGGGTGACAGCCATCAGGCGGACGAAAGCAGGCGAACTGCTCATAGAGCTGGCAACGCCTGGCGTGTGCACCCCAGAGCTCCAAGCAGCGGCCACGTCCATCCTAAAAGGGACAGCTGTCGTACAGGCACTGTCCCATAAGGAAGCCATCACCAACAAGGACATGGACGAGGCCACAACTCGGGAGGAGGTGGCACAGGCCATCATTGAGATGACTTCACCGGAAGCAGTGACCCCTGAGAATATCAAGCTCAGGGGAGCATATAGCGGAACCCAGGCGGACAATATCTTGCTTCCCGTCGCAGTAGCAAACACACTGCTGCAAAAGGGGAAGCTTAAAATTGGCTGGGTTAATTGCCGGGTTCGACTGCGCGAGGGACCCCCACGCTGTTACAGGTGCCACGAGAGCGGACATCTGGCAAGGGGTTGTAAGAGCGCGGTCGATCGCTCGGCGCAGTGCTTCCGGTGTGGAAAGGAGGGCCACAAGATTGAAGACTGCGTAGCCAAACATCGTACAACGCAGGAGGTTGGAGCACAGACCACCAATGGCTAAGGTGCTCCAAATAAACCTCAATCACTGTGCGGTGGCCCAGGACCTGCTGTTTCAACTGGTCAAGAAGGAGTAGGCCGATATCGCCGTCATTAGCGCGGCTTACCGGGATCTTTGTAAACCGAGCTGGGTAAAGGATTCCACCAGCAAGGCGGCCATCTGGGTGTGTAGGAATCTCCACATATCCAATAAGATGTCCGACCCCCTGCCCAGCTTCACCTGGGTGGAGGTGGCTGGTATAAGACTATACAGTTGCTACTTCCCTCCCAGTCTTACCATCGACGAGTTCCAAGGATCCCTGGAGGCCATCGTCGCCAGTGCAAGAACCTCCCGACTCCCATTAGTAATCGGGCGGGACTTCAATGAATGGGCGACGGAATGGGGTAGCGCGAAGACCAACCATCGAGGATATGCCCTCATTGAGGCCTTCTCGTTACTGGAGTTGGAGATTGCTAACACGGGGGGAAAGCCGACCTACTCCAAGGCCGGCAAGTCCTCCGTAGTCGACCTGACCTTCGCTGACCCAAAATTGATGGGAGAAGGGTTGGGCTGGAAAGTTAGCGACTGATACACGGGCAGTGACCATCAAGCCTTGGTGTACAGCTCCAACTGACCGGCAGAGCAGCAGGAAAGGTGCAGAGCGCAAGCAAAGAGAGATGGGCACCGGCCACTTTCGATCGGGAAATGTTCCTCTACAGCTTGGAACAGACGGAGGTGGAGGGAACAGCAGATGAGAGAGCCCGATGCCTCTCCTGAGCCATAACAGCGGCTTGCGATGCCTCTATGACCGTCATCAAATCCCCGCGGCCGACCCCCAGTTTACTGGTGGAACGAGGAAATCGCAGATATCCGTCGAGAGTGCCTTCGGGCTCGAAGGCTGCACCAGAAAGCAATTCATAAGCCCCGGTACTACCAACTGGCCGCGGACTGTGAAACAAAGAAACAAAGAACAAAGGCCGCGAAAAGAAAGTGCTGGCAGGACTTTTGTGAGGGAGGTGGACCGCGATCCCTGGGGACGACCGTATAAAACGGTCATGAACAAGATCAAGCCCAGGGGACCCAACGCACCATCTTGTCTATCCTTCCTTGGCAAAGTCGTCGGCCATTTATTCCCAGAACAGCGGGAACGGCCGATTGGCACTGGCCTGATGGCAATAGCTGGTGCAGCCGAGTCGCCAGATGTTACCGAAGCCGAAGTAATGATGGCTGCTAAGAAGATCTCCACCCGTAAGGCCCCAGGAATGGATTGGGTACCTGGAATGGCAGTGAAGATCGCAGCGCTGAATGTATCAACCATCTTCACATTGACATTCTTGTTCTGTGATTTCCTGTCTCTAGGGAAGCTATATGAGAGGGTTATCTGTGCCAGACTGGAAGCAGCCATCGAAAATGCCGGAGGTCATTCCGAAAACCAGTTTGGATTTCGGAAGGGGCGCTCAACCATTGATGCAATCGGCCGAGTGAAAGCAATAGCTACGGTTGCCATCAGTGGCAGCCGAAACACCAGGTGCATGTGTGACATCATTGCCCTGGATATCCGGAACGCATTCAATTCGGCCAGGTGGGATTGCATCATGCAGGCACTCGAAGATCTGAAGGTGCCTCTCTACCTAAGAGAAGCCATCTCAAGCTACCTTACAGACCGGACCCTGTATTATGACACCGATGACGGCAGGCACTCATACAACATCACGGGTGGCGTGCCGCAGGGCTCGGTTCTGGGACCCTTGCTCTGGAACGTCTTATATGACGGACTGCTCAGGCAATCCCTTCCAGACGGGGTGTCCATGGTAGCTTTCGCAGACGACCTTGCACTAATTGTCGTCGCGAAGACCATCGACGTGGTGCAATTTAGCGGAGATGAAGCTATCGAGGTAGTAGCTACGTGGTTGAGCAACCATGAGTTAGATGTAGCGGCTGAGAAGACGGAGGCGGTGCTCATCTCTCGAACGAAGAAAAGGGTATACGCCACCTTCACGGTGGAAGATACGCAGATCAGGACGGTGGACACTATTAGATATCTTGGAGTCACTCTAGATGTGCGGCTGTCGTTCAAACAGCACCTGATGAACGCAGGCGCAAAGGCTTCCAAAGTGGCTCGTACACTTTGCAGCATCATGCCCAATATGGGGGGGGGGGAGGGGCCGAAACAGCCGCGATGGTCCCTCCTTTCATCGGTAGTAAGCTCCGTTATTCTTTACGGGGCACCGATCTGGGCTGATGCCATGAACATCCATAAGAGCTACGGAGCCACCTGCCGGCGGGCTTATAGAACAGCCGCCCTTAGAGTGGCCCGTGCCTACCGTTCTGTATCGGACATCGCTCTCTCGGTGGTCATGGGTCTCCCTCCCATAGACCTTCTTGCTATGGAGAGGGCAGCAGTACACCGCGAAGGCAGGTGTGTAAGGCAGGACATCGCCGACCAGGAGCCGAACCACGACAAATGGTCCATGAGGACCATAAAAGAGTGGCAAAAAATATGGGATTCAGCGGATTCGGAGCGGTGGACCCACTGCGTCAGCCCAGATGTAGCAAATTGGACGGGCAGACAACACGGATACACCACCTTTCATCTCACCCAGGTGCTCACCGGGTACGGCTGCTTTCGCAGCTACTTACATCGTTTCCGCATTTATCAAAGTGCGGAGTGCCCGGCATGCCCTGGTGTCGACGAAGACGTGGCCCATGTCCTCTTCCACTGCTCGAGATTTGCAGCGGAACGGGAACAGTTCCGGATCTCGGGAGGAGGACCACTAACACCTGAGGGCATTGGGGAATGTCTGCTCGCCTCACAGGAGGGATGGGACGCGGTGGTCATCAGCGCCGCCTCCATCATCGATAGGCTGAATGCCATCAGAAGAGAAGAAGACAAAAGAGGCAACACACACACACACACACACACAAGGACGGAGTACAAACGGAAGAGCTCCGATCCGAGGCCGCGTCTCTCCTAAACGGGTCAGCTCTCATCTCGAAGCTGACCCAAATAGAAAGCATAAAGATCACGGACCTGGACGAGGCCACAACCACGGATGAGGTGGCACTCGCCCTCACCTCGGCCACCGGCCTAGAAAGTGTGTCCTGTAAGTCCATCAAACTTAGGGGCGCGTACTGCGGCACACAAACAGCCATAGTCAGATTCCCCGCCTCAGCAGCAGAGAAGGTACTGGAGACGGGACGACTGAGAGTTGGTTGGGTGAACTGCCGAGAGATCCTAGAAATTCCTCTTCGGAGCTACAGATGCCATGAGATCGGGCATATGGCAACGAACTGCAAGAGCTCAGTCGACCGGTCAGCTTAGTGCTTCCGACGTGGTCAAGAGGACCACAAAATAGTGGACTGTGCGGCTAAACATCATAACAAGAGGGCGGAGTACCGAACAACAATGGCTAAGGTACTTAACCTCAACCACTGTGCAGTGGCCCAGGATCTGCTGTTGCAGCTGGTCAGAGAGGAAAAGGCCAATATTGCTATCATTAGTAGGCAGTACAGGGACCTCGAGGATTCAAAGTGGGTATGGGACACTACCAGCAAGGCGGCCAACTGGGTCTATGGAAATTTTCACATATAATATTAAGTTCTGGATTCTCGTAGTTGGAGAAAGTAAAAATGGAAAGAATCTCTCTCTTTTCGTCTGGTGACAAAAATTAAAATGTTCTATTAAAAAAAAAAGTAATATGATTCCGACTTCAAAAGGAAATAAAGCCAAAAATTAAAAAATATGTTGTTTGCACAAGTCCATCTTCTTTGTTCATTATAATGCCACCTTTACATCGTATATATCTCTATAATATATTTTAGAGCTTGCAGATTATAATGCCATCTTGAATTCTGAAAAACCATAAATACTTAATAAGCGAGTTTTCGATTAATTTTGAACATTTCTGCAAATATTCTCAATTTATTTTAACAGCCAACATAATTTTTGTATAATAATCACTATTTGGAAATCACAATTTTCAATTTAATTAACACTGTAATGCATATTTTCAAACCTCAACATATTTGTACCATTTTCTGATACTTTATGTTATGCCACAGCAATGTCTTCGGTACGAAATATTGAATTTCGAAATAAAACATGCTGATTTTTTTTCGTATGTTCCGTAATAACCTCGCCATTTTGAGTTTTCCCACATATAAAAACGACATCAGAGCATGTAACCTTCTGGAGTGACCCCAAATATACATAAAAATACCACTTGTAAGCATAGGAGTAAAATGCAGGTTTCAATCGATAACAGGTTAAGACATCTTTCGACAGCAGAATCTACATTTTGATAAAGGAATGGTAATCTGCAAGCTCTATAACATATTATAGAAATGTTATGTCAAATAAAAATACATCTTTGTGTTTGTAATAATTCATTTAAATCGGTAATCCCGCTCGCCGAATGTTGCGCTCTAGAGCACATAGCGCGCAGTAGTTACAGGCCTGTCAGGGTCAGCCAGGTTTTAGTCGCGTTAAGAAAAATGACCACATTTTTTGTTATTTTCTATTTCTTATCGTAAAGTGCATGGTATAAGCGTTATTTTAAGCCATTGATGAACCCTTCATATCGTCTCTGTCAAAAGATAAACCTCCTCAAATATAACCAGTAACGACGCTTTTTGCAACTTTGACGCCATAATTCTTGGCAACCACAGCCAATCAAACATTTTTATTATCGGATTTCGATTCAGCGACCCAAAATTGACAAAAATTAATTATTAATTTGACATTGGCGCAAATTCACAATATTATGCCCCATATGAAGTGGCGACATGTACCCTCCGTCGACAACCCGGGCGACTTGGCTTCACGAGGCACTCCATGTGCTGACCTGGCAACGAACAACCTGTAGTGGTATCTCGGTTGTAGTGGTAAATCTCGTTGGTGCAAGTCGAGAGTTGAGACGCAAATTTAGTGCCTCTTTCCGCAATCCCATCATTGATAGGTATATGACCGAAAAAGAAATATCCTGGAAATTCATGGGAGGCATGTGAGAGAGTGATGTGAAAACAGCCAAACACCGCTTGAAGACGCGTGTTATCGTAATGCAGACACTCAGCGTTCTTAAGTTCCTCTCTCTGATAAACTTCCGACCGATCGTGAGCCTATCGTGCGAAGACGATGTTCTCCGTTACCTAACACCGTGTCACTCCCTGAGCCTTGATCTTCCACCTTGCATGACCGAAGGAAGAGGTGACAATTGATTCAGCGTATGACGGAGTAATTGTATGGCCTCTAGTGGCCGGATTGCCCCCACACTCTCCAAAGACGGCACAAGTGTCGCAAGGAGCTGCCGGACTTTGCGGTAGATGATATATTCCTCATTCATAACCCCAACCCGCACCAACCTGGTGGTCGATGGGTAGGGTAATCGCCGTTCATCGTACCCAAGATGGACGCGTTCAAGTATGCGACATTCGAACTGCCAAAGGATAGCTCTCACGATGCGCTCACAAACTCGCACACCTCCCAGTGAGCGATGATCGATTGTAATGCGCTAAGCATAAATTGGGTTAACTTTATGCATCTATTGTTCCTGTAAACGTTTTGTTAATTCGCGGAGAATCAAGGCTGGCGCGACGTTAGCGAGCTCATGTTTCTTTTGGCTTTATTGCGCCCCGTCGGTAATCAAGATTGTGACCAAATCGCGTCTTTGCGCTAGTAGCGACGAGGCCCGTATTCGCCAGTATGTACACCATCTAATAAATATTGTTGCCCAATGAATATTGTAACCGAGTACCAACGCTGCGACAGTCAGTCTCGCTCCTGCCTCTTCGAAACTCGAACATCTTTACAACCTGTCTGCAACCACGCAGTTCTTGTGAGACCGCTGTATCTCCGCACTCTTTGTAGGGGACAATAAATAAGTGCTTTAAGACTTACTTGTTTACTCTTTCTCATTTTTTTCCGATCACTAATCTTCGCCTTGCCAGCCAGTATCCGGGTGCCATAGAGGACATCTACGTGACTTCCACTCGCAATCAGATCAATTAATTTTTTTTGTGTATTTTGAAATTTCCTGATCATGGCAGAACATTATCAGTTATTTTGGGATAATCATGTTGCCCACACCTGAAGTGCGTATAACCACGACTAGTGACACAGTCCCTACACTAACCCTCCAATAATAACTAAAGTACCTACGACTGCAACCACTGTGACCACTATACCTACTACTTCAGATCCCAGAAGGGCCACTAACGAGCAGTATGAAGCCACATTAGTAAGCATCGAACAGTTGAATTTTCTAGATTTTATAAAAGTATGTGATAGGGCAGAAATTGCTTTTGGTGGTGACTTTCGCAGCAGTGGATGGTAAAGGTGATGCATTACCTGCTACCATCGGTGAAGTATTCAGTGACCCAGTCATAGGGAATATAGTCCGGAACCCCTACAAAATACTGTACCCCCTCGCACCGTGTCTAGTAGCGCCGCCCAGAAGCTTGGCGCTCACATACAGGACCCTCTTTATTTTCCTTTACGATCGATCTCGCGTATTTTATAGAGACCATTAATTTTTATGGAAGATCAGTCCAATCATGCCGAGCCATCTAATCATTTTAATGTACAAAAAAAAAATGAAAACTAACGCCACCCCCTTCAAATCGGGAAGCAGTAGAAAAACAAAAGGCCCAACCACAAGTTTCATCCATTCCGCCCTAATGAGTAAAGTGGCAAAACGCCCATCTCAACTCCCTACAATAATATGCGATGTTTTAATTGTAAAAGAATAGGCCATATCTTGAGAAAATGCTAAGACTCTCTCGGATATTTTGGTTTTATTTGCGGATATCCAGGAAAATCATCAGTAAATTGCCCATAATGTGCTCGTAAACGTGCGGGAAACGCCTAGCCGGGGGGACAAATTATCCTTGTCTCACCGTAAAAATTTGCTGCAGAAACCTCATAAAATGAGATTTAATAATTTAGGTTGTATACAATTCCCTTCATTAGATTCCTGTTACTACATTTGGTTAGAATTAAATGGAACCCCCTTAGAAGCCCCGGTAGATTCTGGAGCATTCCAAACATACTTAGGCGTTAGTGGTGAAAGCCTGCTTGTTCCATTTTTATGACTGATTGAAGATATAAGTAGCAGACGGAGCGTTGTCCCTTTGCGCGGAGTTGTGTCCCTAGAAATAAAATAAGACAATAATGTTCAATTGCTAGATGCGAGAGTAGCCCCTATTAGTTATGCATGTGTTTTAGGAATAGATTTTTTGGAATTAAGGTAAATTATGAGAAGAAGATGGAATAGTAAAAACGGCCCCTTTCGTAAATTCGGTAGAAATATTTGTATGATCCCCGCCCAACCTATTTATGATTATGCTGGTTTAATAAAACCATCACTGTATGCAGAGAGACGACTTATTAAGTTACGAACCCGATTAATTCCTGAATCTAATTCCCCAATCCTCACTGAAACCCATTTTGTCTATTCGACAAAACCCCCGTCTTTTATCCCCTTTTATGTTGAGAGTTGCCCAAACGGAAGTTGACAAAATGTTGAGCGATGATATAATTGAGAGATCCACGAGCCAGTGGATGAGTAACCCTGTAATTGTATCAAAGGCAGACGATAAGCATAGATTTTGTGTAGACTATAGAGATGTAAATAAAGTAACTTTGAAATATGCGTAACCAATTTCGAATATGGAACGTATTTTATCAGCTATGCATCGTGCCTATTGCATTTCCAAATTAGATTTAAGTCAAGTACATTTCCAGGTCTCAGTAGAACTTAGTAGTCGCCCAATCACCGCGTTCACCGTCTCAGAAAGATGCAGGTTTCAAATTAAGAGAATGCCTTTTGGATTAACAAATACGTCTGGCACATTCCAACAGCTAATGGATAGGCTAATTGATCCTGATTGGCAACCTCATGTCTCTGCCTACCTAGACGACGTAATAATAGCTATAGAATCGGAAGAAGAACATTTTAGGTATTTAGAGACAGTTTTGAAAATTCTAGTTGAAGCTGGATTAGATATAAATCAATAAAAGAGTGTGTTCTTCTATTCCAAGGTTAAATATGTGGGTTACGTCATAGGCAAGGACGGGTTAAAAGCGGATCAAAATAAAATAGCGCCTATTTTGGAATACCCCCCTCCTTCTACTTTGAAACAATTACGCAGGTTCCTCGGAATGGTTGGTTGGTATGTCCGTTTTCACCGTAACCTATCCAGAGATCGAGTCCTGATGACACAGCTCCTTATGAAGAACTTATATTGAGGGAACCTCCTTTAACGTGATCACAGATCACAGTAGTTTACAGTGGCTATGAAATTTACGCGATCTGACGAGACGATTGGCTCGTTGGGCACTGGCCTTACAGGCGTATGGCATGAAAATAATTCATAGGAAAGGATCTCTCCATGTAGTACCGGATGCCCTTTATCGAATATATGAATCTTTCGATGCCGCCCTTATGCGATAGGAGATTCAAAAGATAATTGGTATAAAGATAAAATGAATAATATCAAAAAGTTGCCATTTATATACCCCAATTGGAAAACAGTCGAAGATAAAATATATAACCATCGTCATCACCCAGTTACAGAGTCCGACTTAGAAGATCTGGATACTTGGAAATCAGTATTGCCCTCAGAATCCCGTCTTGGCATCGTAAGTGATGCCTATGACAACATACAGCCCGGTCATTTAGTAATCGGCAAAACGTTTCAACGTTTGATACAAGACTTCTCTGGCCTGGCATCTTTCATGATGTTGCCAAATATATCGCTCGATGAATGTCAACCTCAGAAAGTACCCCAACGCCCTCCTGTAGATTTAATGCGAGAAAGAACTACGGAATTTCTCTGGAGTACCGCAGCTGCTGATTTAATGGGTGCCTTTCCCCAGTAAACATCAGAATCAGTAGATAGTTATTTATTAGCATCTATTTACAAAGTATGTAGAGACAAAAGCCCTTCGATCAGCTACGGGATCGGTAATATCGAATGCTTTGGATTCCTTAGTGATCAACCGTTAGGGTTGTCCAAAAATGTTTCGTCCCCGAAAAAGAATTTGACAATAAGTATTCGGATCATCATTTATAGCAGCTAGGTATGTCTAATGCCCCAACACCTTCCTACCATACCCAGGCAAACCCTGTGGAACGTGCCAATAGAACCCTAAAAACGATGATTTCTTCTTTTGTTGCTATGGATCATCGTGATTGGGATTTGCACTTGAATGAATTCTGCTTTGCCATTAGTAAGTCCGTACAAGCCTCTACCCAAATGACTCCTGTCTTCTTAAATTTCGGGGACAATCCCCTTCCTGCCTGAAGTATTCGTAATAATGACCCAGTTACCCTTGCTAATAAAGACCCCACACTGTGGAAAGATAGGATAAAACGATTACCGTTGATTCATGATTGGGTTAGAAAGATTTCAGAGCAAGTTGTAAAAAACAAGCCCAATATTATATTAGAAATCGTGTCGACGCCCGTTTTAAAGTGAATGATCTAGTAATGAGAAGTAGAGTACTTTCGGCCGGAATTCAACATTTTGCAGCCAAATTAGCAGCCAAATTTGCAGGCCACTTTCGAATTATTACAGTATTATCCCCTGTTATGTATGAGATTGAAGACAATAGTAGTAGGAGAAATCCAAAAGTTGATATAAAGGATTTGAAATTGTATGAGTCCTCTGATATACACGTTGAAAACAATTTGAGAATGAATACACCCGGCCCTAGTAACCAAATGTCCACACTCTAAAGAAGTGTGTAACAGTTCTATAGAAAATAAGATACCCCGAATAAAGCCCGAAGTACCTCTGAAATACCCCCCTAGCCAATCCTTCTCCAAAAAGAAAAGTGGGTAGATCGAAAAGACCACCCGTTACTACTTCGATGAATAACCTGATAGCTCAACCCGTAATTGAACCGCGTAGATATGAACTACGTTCAAGAGTAGAATAATTTTTATCAAAGTAATAGCAGAGTAGTAGTTACATATGATGGAATATAGGATTTATCATCCTAATTATCATATTTTAGCCAAATGAGACGAGGACGTTTTGGACCGAGTAGCCAACAAGGAGATCGGTCAGAGTACGTGGCACCAATATGGAAGCCGGTCCAGCAGGCTCCTCAGGTGGAATGAATGGCCAGTCGCCTTTATTTTATCTCTTCCAAATACCCTGCTCCTACTCCTGATCCTACTCCCCCTTGGACTTTTCTCTAAAAAGTCGTTTCACCATCGCTATTCCCGCTACCTTTAATCCTATTTCTCTTCCTCCTAGACCATTTTCTTTCTTTGCCGGTCCTCCTAAACCCTCACACCTTCCTAGACCTTCATCTTTTTCAAAACCCTTAACCATCTCTAAATCTCCAACTCATCATCTCCTCCTAAACTCCCTTCTCTTCCATATACTCCCACTCCTGCTCGTAACCCCCGGAACAACCGCTGAACGGTGCGAGCTTTGGCCAGCCTGGCCTTAAGCGAGCGCAGGGGAACAGGTCCCTCGACGGAACAGCAGGTGGTCATCGACCATCCTGCCCCGTCGGGATCTGCTCCCTGGCGACGACCGCGATGCCCGCCGCAGGCGTGGATAATAGCAGGCTATCCAAGCAGTCGTAGCTACCTTCGAGAAAACGAACAGACCGGGGTTCGCCAATTCATCGTGAGCGGACGCGGTAGTTCCAACCATCCATGCCTTAAAGTCTTTAAAAATTCCCCGTCGTTTATTCTTACCATCGTCAACATCCACAGATCCGATTCCCATTCCTCCCGGTTTCAAGTGTAAGAGATGTCGTCAAGAGGGATATTCGGCCAAGACCTGCCTGAAACCCCGCCACTCTACTATCTAATAATCCCATCCTTCCTAATTTCGGCATCCTTTCGTTATTATTTCGCCTGTTCCTTTCGGCATTGCCCGTTATTATTTAACCTGTGCCTTTCGGCATTCCCTCTTTATTATTATTGCCTGCTCCTCTTGGCAATGCCCTTTATTATTTCGCCTATTCCTTTCGGCATTCCCTCTTTATTATTATCGCCTGTTCCTTTCGGCACCCCCTCGTTATTATTTCACCTATTCTTTTCGGCATTCCCTCTTTATTATTATTACCTGTTCCTTTTAGCAATACTCTTTATTATTATTGCCTGTTCCTTTTGTCCGAACCCTTTTTGTTTTTGCTGTTTTATTGATAATATGACCCTTAATTTTGGTAAATTACAATTATTTGTTTATTATTTTATTTGTTCAGTATAAAACTTGAATGTATGCCCCCCTTATTTCTCGTTTTTTATTATTATAGAATATTTAGAAATAAAATTTTAACGAGAAAAGTAATTGTTGGAAGTATTTTGTTATTGTTTGTTGTACATATATCTGAATCATATCACATATATATATATATATATATATATATATATATATATATATATATATATATATATATATATATATATATATATATGATAAAAATAATAATTTTTGTGTGCAATTGGATATTAGTATGCTCCTTCTTTCCGTTCGATCTTATCCCTTCTTTATATGATTACCTCTATCTTAGACAACCGGATCGTGAAATCGTAAAGCGAAAATTGATGTAAGTTTAGATTTTATATCTAAAAGAATAAGTAAGTAAGTTTGTTTGTAGTTTATAGTGTATGACGATTCGAAAATTGTATGTAGTATTCAAAATCTACTTTCGTCAGACCCGGAGGAATTTGTAATACAACGTAGACTGCCCGCCTACTTGTGTTGCCAACTTACATACTTACATACACCTCAAAATAGAAGATTGAATATGAGGTGAACAATCCCCTCAAGATCCACTACTATTTATTTCAGGAACCTATTCCAACGATGGTGTTCTTCCTATTATTTACTTTGTTAGTGTAATCGTCCCACAACTTGTCCAGCCGTTCAGGAAGCGGAAATACCTGTAAACACAGAAATTATCAATTATTATGTTAGAAATAAGGAATCTGTCAGAGTCATAAAATAGTCACGTCTGTTTTGTCCAAGGCAAAGGAAAGGTTCCTGAGGTAGTGAGAAGAAAACTATTCAAAATCTTACATTCCAAATCAGCTGGTTTTGTGGTCTGCTGCCTCGTTGCCAGAACCGCTGCTAGTCGAAGTCCTTACCCTGAAACCCAACATTCCATCCATTTTTACACAAAGGAATGGACCATCTTTAATAATGTTATCACTTACCGAAATTGTCCCTTTTAAACTCGAAAGTAAAACTTCCTTCCCCATTGCTGTCAAGAAACTGATCCCGCTGTCATTTCTCTGGTATTTGTATCGTGTCCTGTGGCACTCGATTCCGGTGTTAACTAACTGTCGACAAAAACCTAGACGACTTGTCATTTTGGTCGTCGCTCGCCGTGGATTGGCCGTCTCGGTCTCCTCTCCATATTCGCGTAGTCGACGAATGTCGCACTCCTGCAAGGAATAGACGTATTGCTATCGCGGACGTCGAGTCGACGTTTGTCGCACTCGTGGCCCACCATACGATATCATTTCGTCATCAGTATTGTCTGTGCTTGTAGTACTCGTTACATTTTCTATTTGGAAATTTAGATTCGACCAACTAATCGTCTTTAAGTTGTCATTAATTATTCCTTTTTAATCCTTTTAACCTCTTTTTGTTTATTCCCTGAAAAATACTACCCAGGACTGACCTGTGGCGCAATGGTAACGGATCAGACCACCAACGAAGAAAAGCAACTTCATCGTGAAGCGTTACGATGAGCGAATTACATTTAGCATTATACATTTTTTTGGTGATTGTTAAAAATCCTTCCGGGTATTATTGTATTCATGTTAATAGCGAAATCTATAAAAAAACGAGTACGGTGCGCAGTGCGCGGCAAATTGAATTCATTTTTATATTTATCTTTTGCCCTCCCTCAATTAAGTGTAAACCCCTTTAAGCGGAAAATATATTGCTAATTAAAATTATCCTCCACATTTATCTACATTTCCCTTCCTTTTTAACAAATTTTAGTATTTAGAGTATAAACTAGTGTTCCCGTATCGTCGAGACTCAGTGAGGTTTTAACAGACAAACTATATCCAGAAAGGAGCCTCCGGCAGAATTACAACTCATTAGTAATTTAATTAAAAATGTTATGTAAAAGTATTGATGAAAATTATTTCGCAATGTATAAGTATAAAATTCTTTATTAACTGAAACAAAGATTGTAATATATGCTTTGCACATTCATTCAAACCTCATTCCATTTATTTAGCTGATTTTTTCGAATTGTCTCTCAGACCTTCTGAAATAAGCTTCAATTGGAAAAGAAAATTCCAATAAATTTCATGGGCAGGGAATTTATTTGCAGACAAAACTTTGTCAGCAAAGCTCTGATTAAAAGCGTAAGTACATTTATTAGTTTCGTAAGTAATTATATTTATTTGTCACTTTTTTTCACAAATCTTATTTAGACTTCCCTAACCCACAGTCAAAGCAATGGAATAAAATGACAATTGGAAGGAATAGAAATCTATAAGAATGCATCCCCTTAAGGGAAAGCCGCACTGCTCGGCCGATAATGTAGTAATCTACGCTAACTAATCTAAATTAAAACGATTGAATCGATTCATCAAAATTGGGTTATCACCCGCACTTTTTAACCACTTGTAATCTCCTAAAAAATATAAAAGAAATTCAATAATAACTGATGGTTCGTTTTGAAAAATAAAGAAAAATCATGTTTTTCAGAAATTTTGCGGTCAATTCGCAATAAATTTCTTTGGTATTTTTTTAGGAGATTTCATAAAGTGGTCACAAAGTGCAGATGATAATCCGATTTTTGAAAAATCAATTTAGTCTTTTCTAATTTAGATTTGTTAACGTAGATTACCGACCGATCAGTACGTCTTCACCTTAAGGTGGAATAAACTACATGATAAAATTACAAAAATTCAAATTAAAAAGTGCTGACTCGATTTTTTGAAATTCTGGATTCATAGGAGAAAATTATTTATTGCTAAAAAAATCCTAATTAATGCTGGACATTTGACATTTTTTATGAGATCATATAAAATGATTATAATTCCCTTAATAAATTTTGAAAAATATATAAAAAATGATTAAAAATCATTTAGTTTCGAAAATTTTCGATATATATGTTCAATTAGTTCATTAATATTTTCTAGTAGTATCATACTAGTACACAGAATTACTTTTACAGAACCCCAAATTTGAGAAATCGCTTCAGTGATTATTAATTTTGATTTCTCAATGTAAATTGCCACTTTATCGACGGACATAGAATCTTAGAATCTTATAAAGCGGTATACCGGTAAAGTAGTAATCTAACAAAAGAGTTTAAAATCTTCCATTTCTCTACTATTATTCTTTAAATCAATTATTTTGTATATCCCGGCTCTTTTATGACTTCGAGTTTACTATTTAACTTAGAAACTATTAAAACAATATCAAAAACTAATGAAATGGTACCAAATGTCTTCACGCAATGCCAGCCTACAAGTTAATTGTGAATTTCTGCTGAAAGAATTTTTCAGATAGTACATTTGGGTTTTCTTCTGAACAAACGTAAAAATTGTGGTAGCTAAAGGCGAATTTCTTCAACCTGCAGATCATTTAGTTTTTGCAATACCCACCGACAAAATACCATTCTGGCCTCATAGTTGTTTGGTTGAAAATTTTGCATACGGGTGTAATGGTAAGGATATAAATTATTATCCTTTAACATTCGGTGCATTGTAGTTTTCGACACACCGGTTTGTCTCTCTGCTTCTCGAGTACTCATCTCAGGTTATTCGTCGAACATATTCAAAATATGTTCATCCGAATGGCCATCTCACACAACATAATTTCTGCCGCCAACATCTTTAAAAAACAAATCTTATTCAATATTTACAAGAACTGAAAGTGTTCTGCACCAATCGAAAAAATATTGTGCTCATTTGTCCTACGTACTCGATTCACTTGTAAATTACGCATGTCACGATGTGTACGATGAAACAAACTAGAAGTGTATTTCCGCTAGGTTGACGTCGACTTCTGAAGCGAACCGCATATTCTGCAACTGCTGCATTCGAATTTTTACCACATATACCATACATAATTATCATATCAAAATACTCCGCATTCAAAAACATTTCTTCGCAAAAATTTAACTACTATTTGATAATGCTGCGTGCGCTTTTGAATAAATGAAGATACTTTCTGTTGAATGATAGCACTTTCCAATGACGCACTGGGTGTGTCATTGCACTCAGTGTATATCTATATTTTTTTAAGCACGTAAAATTATGACTGAGTGCACACTAACTGCGCCATTGGAAAGCTTGAACTTAGTACAAAAATTATTAGACTTTTGAAAGCTTTTTATGACTCAGCCAGATCATCCGTAATTTGTTCTTCCGGCTCCACTCAGCCAGTTTTTCTATTGCCTTCAGCCCACTTGCCGACGAAGAGATAATGGTACCTAAATACGAGCTAGAGGGCACAACATCCATCAGTTATCATTACGGATGATCTGGCCGAGTCATAAAAAGCCTTCAAAAATCTAATAATTTTTGTACTAAGTCCAAGAATAAATAACTTTAACCATAATTTGTCATGTGGTATTGAGTCGAACGCCTTGCAGAAGTCTACGAAAAGGACGAAGTCGTTTGAAGCTTTCCTACGCAACTGGATTTAAATAGCCGTGATAAGACTTGTTTAGCGCAATTGTAATCACAATTGTCCTGTAGTTCGAAGGGTCGGATCGCTTGCCTTTTTTGAAGAGCATCAAGGGATTAGCATGCAGCCACCCCTCAGGAGATGATTTCGTGTAAAAAATCGAATTAAAAAGATGTAAGATAAAAGTGAACCACTCAACAGAAAGCGATTTCCAAATCTCCGCTGGGATCCCGTACGGACCCTGTGCTTTACCACTCTTCCATCACTTCATACTTTCCAAAAGTTCACGGGACGTAACGGGCGTATCACAAGCGTTATCAAACGTACCAAAGAAAGTCATGTTCGTGAGCGGCCTCTGCGGGTAGAGGAGTTCGAAGCAAATAAATTCCCTGCACACATAAATTTATTGGTATTTTATTTTCCAGTTGACACTTATTTCAGAAAGCTGAGAGTCAATTCACAAAAAATGAGCTAAATCAATTGGATTAGGTTTGAATGAATATGCAAAGCATACATTACAATATTTGTTACATATAGTCACTTTTATATATACAGTAAACGAGGAATTCGCCCGTCTCCTTTGCGACGAACTTCTGAAAAAACGACACCACATTTGACACTGAAAAAATTGTATGACATTCTTTGAAATATCCTTTACGCGGGAAGCGATCTGAGATGCCTCCATAAGCTAGAATATTTACAAAAAATAATTAAAAATTACCCTTTCAGAAGCTGTCAAAGCATGTAACCTCACAACCTTAGTATTGAGAGAATGCACTGGAGGCATTTAATGCCGGAATTCAATAATTACGAATTGCATATACGTTCTGCGTCAACTGTCCGTGCGGCACTTTCTAAGTTTCTATTGCGTCTGCCAAGGGTTTAGCAACGGCATATGACTGGTAGACCGTATTTTTTCCATTTTTTATGAAATAAAGTATTCCCCATATAAATTTCAGCCTTGTGGAAATGAGTCAAGAAAAATTTGATGGCAAGGCTTTCGGCTTGGCAGACTGGCAGTTTCCTATTTGTCTTATTGCCATTTATCAGCTTTGTGGAAATTGTTATGAAAAAACTGTCGCTGCCTCCCGTCCTATTTGGACTTTAATACATTTTTTTTTACTTATTGTGCAAGAATGAATCAGTACGCGTAAATGTCTTTTTATGCAGTGTATATTTTTTGCTTTATCGAGGTTTACAATAATTACAATGTAATGAAATAATTTATTACAAACAATGAACATTACTGTTTTGCAGTACTATATTTTTTCTTTAAATAATCACGAAGAAGTTAGAGCTACATAAAAAGCATGTGTAATTAGAACAATCTATTTTTTATACTATTTGAATAGCATATTCGTTTTCTTTATTTTCATTATAAAAAGATTTTTCTGTTTTTTCTTTTTCAATGAGCGCATCAGACATTGTTTATCCACGATTCTTCGACAATTTTTACATATAAATATTTCACCATTTCTATTACTACTTGGGTAATATATACAAATTTCTTTCATCGAATTCGATGAAGCCAATAAATTTTCTGCAAGGTATATTCGGAAATCATTAGAATCGAAATCATAAATTGCTCTATAACCTTTTTTTCCGTGATTGTGGTTTAGACCCAGACCAATCAATTTTGCGCCGATTAACAGGCTTACGACTTTTCCGCATCATTGTCATTTACGTATATTAAATTATACTTAAACACACATTATATTTTGCATTTATAAATTTGCTATAAGAGGTTACAAACATCAGCAAATTTATATAAATATAAATAAGGTTAAGTATATGTACCTGTCAGCTCGTGGAAAGGTACGTTTTGATTTTTGTTTGGTAAATGTTCTTGCTTACGGAGGCATCTAAGCTCGCTTCCTCGCACAAAGGACATTTTAAAGAATGTCATGTATTTTTTTTAGCGCCGTAGATGATGTCGTTTTTTCACATGTTCGTCGCAAAGTCAACGTGCGAATTGCTCATTTACTATATATGCTAAAGTGACTATAGATATGTGCTCGAGGGCCCTTAATAAAGAATTTTATACTTGTACATTGCGAAATAATTTTCATCAAAACTTTTATATAATATTTTTAATTAAATTATTAATGAGTTGTAATTCTGCCGGAGTCTCCTTTCTAGCTATAGTTTGTCTGTAAAATAAAAAATCATTAATTACAGATGTAACGAACGTATTTTCAGTAGTCAGAGTCCTCCTCCCCACAACGGACCTCCTCATATCGGTCACCCCCACATCGGACTTTCGAATCCCTCTAGTATCTTTCTCGTCGAGATTTATCGTTCAAGCGGATCGAACACAACAGGGCAAGTGCGTTGCGTGCCAATGAAGAACGGTGTTTTTCAACAATAACCACACACCGTCTATTTTGACATAACGTTCAATATGTAAAGACGGTACATCTTTGCAAGTACTATCAGTTTCCCCATGTGTCCCATGTGACGGGGAAGACTGTTCCTCCAATAATGTTTGTACACTGAAAAAAATGTCCGGAAAATTACGACATTGTTCAGATACAAATGTATCATAATTTTTCAAATGAGTGTTACTGAAATAATGATTTTTTTTTCGTTTAAAATTTAAGAAACCGTATCCGATATTTACCAAATATAAATTTATAATACAGATAAAGATAAAATTAAAATCCCGAAACTGTTACTTAAATTGTAGAAAGTCTGCAGCAGGACATTGTAGAAGAAGAAAACTCTGCACTACAATTGGAAAGAACAGGCGCAAATTATCATTGTTAATACTTCTCTAATTTTCTATGGAAATGGCACAGTAACCAGATCTTAAGATATGCCACACTCTCATAAACTTAAAAAACATGATTAGATAGAATCCCGTAATTTTCAACTCCAGACAAAATTGAGCAAATAAGAGTTCCAAATTGAACATCGACTGCGCCTTTACATAATTTCAAGCACAAGTGTTAATTTACTTATTTTACATAAAATGTTCATAGTCACATGCTATAAATGCACATCTGACACTGAATTACGCAACAATGTACAACATTTTACCCGTGTTACACGTAAAACAAGTAAATTAACAGTTTTGCTTGAAAAGTTGGAAGAATGCAGTCGATGTCCAATTCGGCAACATTCTTTATTCGACTTTATCTCGAGTGAAAAGTTGTGAGAGGTAATATATTCAATTTTTTTCTAAGATTTTGAGAGTTTGGCATAACTCAAGGCCTGGTTATAATAAGGATCACTACAGTCAAGAGTACATGCAAAGATTAGACCATTATTGTCGATGAAAGGATTATTAGTAGGTATGCGGGGGAAAACGTTACTTTCATGAACGGGTATTATTTTGAGAAAGCGTAGGGACGAGCCTGCAAGATGGGGAGTAGGAGTTTGATAAAGTAGAAAGAATTGTTTTTAAAAAGGAATTGTTGAAAAAAGGATGTAAATACCAGGAAAGGGTAGAAAACGAATATTAATAATTAAACTTACCCAGATGCTTCACTGAAGCCATGGTATGCATTGGATATCGAAATAGCACCTGGTGCAGCCTCCTATAGGGATATATTAGCAATTCTGTAAAATGAATTTACAACTAATATTAGCATAATTCACACACGTTTTTTTTACATACAAAACGGTCAAGAAAGTTGTTATTATCTAAGCTGGCTGAATTAAATTAACAAAAAATATTCACACAATTATGAACACAGATTTGTATTGCTTTCTTCTGTTGACATCACAAAATGAAAAAACTAGAATTTGTTTAAGCGGATAATTCAAGTCGAGGATACATTAAAGGATTAGATAGCTTACATACGATGCGTTTTTAAAGCCAGTTAAGGATAAGGATAAAGGATTTGGAATTTTCCCCCGCTTTAATGACTTAGATGCCTATTCGCGGGTCGGCTCTCGGGTGGAGAGGTATAGGATGGACAACACACAGACATTATATATGACGGAACAGGACAATACAACACCCCCCCAGAGCCAGTCCCCCCTACCCAATATCGGTACCACCAGCAGATTCGGCGGTCTGTGCCTTAGCGAACACGACGCGGGGCTTATCCCCTCTTTATCCGAGATAAGACCCACGACATACCGACCGCGGATAAGACGCTGACGGTACCAATAACTGCCGACGGGCGTCGGCAGCGGTCCCAAATTCGTACCTTCGCCCAGCAAAGTTCCCCGGTTATTCCACACTGGACATAAGCAGAGAAAATTGCACGGACGGGGATTCGAACTCGGGACCTTCGCGACGTTCAGTTCGGGCGGACTAAGACTGACGCCTCAGCCCGCACGACCATCACGCCGACGATTAAAGCCAGTTTACCATGGAAAATTGTGAAAAAATCGAAATTTTTTTTTGTAAATCGCTAGGAAATACTCTCAGAAATAACATAGAATTAGTCCCGAAGGTCCGAACGACCGAAAAACAGGTATAAAAGCGGGGAGAGCGGAGTAGATTCATGGTGCAGTTATCAAAAGGCAGTAGCTACAGATATATTACATGGCTTCAAACATCCTTCGGCTTTCGATGAAGAAGTGAAAGATTTTTTAGAACCAATTTATGAGGAATTAACCGATGAAAAAGTGCTCGAGAGATGCTTAGGCGCTAATACTCAAAACAATAACGAAAGTTATAATTCGTGTATTGGGAACAGAGCTCCTAAGCACAAGTTTGTTGGTAAACAAACAATTGAAATTGCTGCTTTTAGTGCTGCTTGCATTTCTAATTGAAGGTTTTTACCGATTTTGAAAGTTATGGAAGTTATGGGTGTTACAATCGGCCCGCAAGCAAGGCAGTACGCTGATAAAGTCAACGATAGGCGTGTTGATCGAGCCGAGCTTGAAGCGATGGAAACATCTAAATAGCAGCGGACTACAAGAAGAAACGCAAAAATCCTTGAAGATGACGCATATGAAGACCAGGCAGGAGTAGTGTACTAAGCCGGATTGGATATGTAAGTAAAAATCACTTTTTACAACGATATTTCACGAATAAAATAAAAAAAAAACTTTAAAAACTTTAATCGCGTTTTTTTTCGAAACCATTTTATAACCGAAAGCATTTTACTCTTCAAAGACCTCTCTATGATCTGGACTAGGATCTAAAAAATTCATTGTTATTTAAGAAAGTTATGAACAATTAAAACTGAAAAAAAGGGTAAAAAAATTGAAAATGCCGCCATTTGTTTTTGGTTGGCAGTTTTTATTCTAGTTCACACGATCGCGAATGTTATACAGAATAAGAAACCATTTTCATTTATGCTTGCAGATAATTTTTGGATGAGAAATCATGTCATTAGTCCGGAAGAGGAGCGACTTTGAGCTGCCATTTTGAAAGCCGCCATTTTTACAAAAAAAATTACGCAAAAATATATTTTAATTGTTGATGACATGTATTTTAATATATAAAAAGTTCGATTTCCAAAAACGTTTTTTAGTTTGAATAAAATTTATTTCAAAAAAACATGAAATCCATGGTAACCTCGCCTTAAGAAATATTTTTATTATTTATATAGATCCTGTAAAAGTATTAGGAAAATGTATCCAGAATGTTGATCAGAAATTATCATTTCATTATTGATTTTGGCGCCAATAATTAAAAAAAGTGGCATTTATTAAACAGCATCACTCAAGTCGAGTCTGTGTTGGAGGTTATGACAGCTGGACTGTCATCGAGAACCTGAATATAATTTGTAGAATGTACAGAGAGACAGAATTCTCATAGAGAATTTACATCAATCAAGTATGTAAATTTGTAAAGGAAAACAATTATATAAATAATATCATAAATGATTATTTTAAGAAGAGAATACGTTCCATCTGTAATACTTTAGAAACAAAACATAACACTAGGATGTTCAAAAAAACGACTATTACTCCATATGTTCAAGGATTATCTGAAAAGTTAAAAAAACTATGACAGACAAACATATTTGAATAGTGTTTAAACCTTTTGACACAAACAAAGCAAGCATAAATGCATATAAAGAGTCATTAGGTAACTTACATCATAGTAATATGGTTTACATGATTAAATTCATACATTGTAATCCAGTATACACGGTGGGCCATTTTAATCGCCCCACCGGAATTTAGTGGAATCTATACTAGATAGAGAAAAATGATTTAGACAAAATTTGAAGGGATGGAAAGGCTCATATAATGGTACCAAGGAGTTTCACCTTGAACGCGATTTTTAAGGTTATTTCAATGTCAACTAGGGTTTTTGTAATGGGAACGGTTATTTTTGTCCACGGATTTGAAAAGAGCGGAAAATTTTACGTTAAGTAAGATATGTATCAAAATTACCGCAATGACGTACAAAGGTCAAATTTGGAAATTTAACCTCTCCACTTGCACTTTCCAGAATATAAGACGAATACGTAAATATGATGCGCTACCCCGAAACAACGACGTGGACATAGTAAGTACTGTTCCTTCGGGGTGCTAGATTTAAATGAGTTCCCTTGCCTCTCGCTATTCGGGGTACTATACTAAGGTGAGTTCTCTCGCCTCTCACTATTTTCAAATCTATCAATTCAACCTCGGAGCAAATGTTGAATGTGGCCTCCATTTTCTTGAAAGCATAAAATCACACGCTCTTGGAAATGGCGTACGGTCCTGAGCAGAGTTGTTCTTGGAATTTCCGCGCATGCTTGGCGAATGCAATCCTGAAAGTTCGCTTTTGATTTGGGCTGTTTCAAAATCATCCCAGACAGCAGCGCGAGCTCACATAGATTACTTAATGGAACTCACTTTTACATTCCTTGTGAGTACTATTTGCGTCATCGAACTAGGAGTGGATCGTCACTCATACATGCGACTTGCTTTGTGAGGAATTTGCGTATGCGCAAATCACTAACATCGCAGAAGTGTTTATCTCAACGCCTATTGGTTAACTACCAAAACCATTCACCAATCATTACAAGTATAACAAAATACTCATGTATGCGTAGAAGCGGAGATTTTTTGCGCAAGCGCAAGCCAGTTATTTTGTCCTCATTCAGTCCTTCTTAAATGCATTTAGAACCTTAAATAGTCCACTGAAAAAGTTGTCAAGGACAATAATATATAGTTTGAAATCAAATCAAATTTCACCTAAATTTATAACATGAATTTAAATTAATTCTAACCTTAGCTTTCGATTTTCATAGCATTATCTACATTTTGTTAAGATGAAGAACAACTTTAAAGCAGCTTCATAATAATTTAATTCCAGTTTTAGAGCAATTTGATTATTGGACGCATTCCGACGGTTGAAAATAAAAGAAATTCAGAGTACAATTCAAGCCATTTATCATAAAAAAAGAGAGAATTAATCATTCATTTTTAGCTGTTTTGCAACTTTTCTCTTTTTCACGATTCTTTGAGGTTTCGATTATTGTTTTATTACCCAATTAAAGGTGAAGCTCTAAAAATTGCTGACTATCAACCCTGTGACATTGGGGATATGATAGCGATTTTTGGCCAATGTAGAATAATTATCGAGCTGCGTCAGGACTTTACGCATAAAGCTTTCCGGATAGACGACACCCAGAGCATAGGGCAATAAGTAGGTTAACTTGAAGAACTCGTGGTGGGCATATGGTCCGACAACGACGTCGCGTCGTTTACGATGAAAATGATTCTCTTGTTGTCACTGTTCTTGCGATCGTTCAGTTTAATCCTCATATCAGCAGTTGCCGAGTTGAAAGAGACCTTGGTATTGGTATACCTAGAAGAACATTCTTGAGAATTTTTAAAGACCTGAAATATCATGCTTGTCATATAAGATTAGTTTAGGAATTGCAGTATCGTCATTTTCAACAGCGAATTGTTTTCTGTCAATGGGCATTACAAATGAGCCACATTTTTTCAACTATGTACTTTTTTCTGATGAAGCTAAATTTCTAAGTGACGGAGAACTTAATAAGCATAACTGACAGATACTGGTCGGATGCAAATCTTGATTGGCACAGAAGTGTGAATCATCAAAGACGTTGGAGCCTTATGGTATGGTGTGGAATCTTCAACCGGTATTTAATAGGCTCTTATTTTATCGAGGAAAATGTTAATCGCAATACCTATTTAGACTTGATCAGGGGTCAGTTACCTGAATTGATGGAAGATGTCGATTTAGGGATGCGGGGAAGAAAGTGGTTTCAGCCGGATGGTGCTGCACGTCATTTTGCGAGAATCGTTCATTCTTTCCTGAATGAAAATTACAATCGCTCATTCACCCGACCTCATATCCTTAAATTCTTATTTATGGGGATATTTGAAAAATATCATTTATGAAGAACATCCCACAACAAGAGCGAAATTTCAAAATCGCATTCGCCAAACATGCGCTGAAATTCCGATAAAAATTCTACCCAGCACCATACGCCCTATTCAAAGGCGTTTGATTTTATGCCTTCAAGCAAATGGAGACAACTTTGAAAATTTGCTTCGAGGTTGAATAGATAAATTTCAAAATAGTGAGTAGTAATGGGACTCACCTTAATCTAGCGCCCGGAATAGTGAGAGGCGAGGGGACTGACCTTAATCCAGCATCCCGAAGGAAACAGTGCTTACTGCGTCCACGTCGTTGTTTCTGGGTATCGCTAAAAGTACGGTTTATATAGTTAAATTAACTCTCGAAATTAGTGATGCCATTTCAAAAAGTCATTGAACATGAAGTAACCTCGAATATGCAGTTAAAAATCAACACAACATTACCGTTAATTTCCCTCTGGCCCTTTTGTGTCAATCATATTTACGTATTTGTCTTATGTTCTAGAAAGTACAAGTAGGGAGTTTAAATTCGCAAATTTTACCTTTGTTCGTCCTTGCGATAATTTTGCTGAACATCATTCTTAACGTAAAATTCTCTGCTCTTTTAAAATATCTTAATCACCTGAATTATATTTTCCATTACTTAATATTTAAAAATAATTGTTAAAAACATTAATTTTCATTGGATTTGTTTTAATTTTCTTAAAATGCTCCTTTCTATATACACATTTAAATCCTCGTAAACGCTCTTCATTATTATTGGTTTCATTCATATTTAATTACCTTGTACAAACAAAATACAGACATTCTAACTTAGTACCAGCTTATCTATTGCTTATCTAATGTCTTATATATATATATATATATATATATATATATAATATTTTATATTTTATTATTAAAATATTTTATATATAATATATTTTATAAATACATATTTTATATATATATATATATTTTTTTTAATTTTAAATGGCAAAATTTGTCATTTTTGTTGTTCTTAATTTTGTTTGTTCTTACATAGTTTTTATGTTAAAACTAAAATTTTTTATTTTAATACTCATAATAGGCTTTCAACAAACATTGGATTATTTTCAAAATTATTGAAATATCAACGGACTCAAACACTTATTATTCATACTCAGGTAATATCACAGATTTTTATATTTTTTCTTTTCTTTTTTAATTTTTCAGTCTGTATTAGATTTTTTATTTTTTCATCTATTGTAAATCATTATTTTTATATATTTTCATATTCTTTATGTTTCCACTGAAAAACAAAAGGTAGCTCTACCGTTCCCGTCGGTAGTACCACCGGCTTTAACGGGTTACGCATACTTTACCGACCGTTTGGTGCTGCTTTCGGTCCCGAAAGGGAGCACACTCTTCCCTTCGCATAATCTGTGCATGAACTTAGTACATATACGATAGAGTTACACCGTGAAGTAGGACTGCAGGCTTTCGAAAAGGGACGTCTACCATACCTTTTCAAAGTACGATTCATTTCTGTTTATGTGAACAATATTCTGCTGTGGAAACATGGACATGTCCAATCTGATTCTTAAATTTTAACCCCCTTCATTAACCTGCATTTTTTGTATGAACATGTACATATTTGTCATAAAAAGACGAAATCATCTCTTAGAAAAACCCGAGTAATAATTTTCAAGGAAAAATTTTTTATTTTCAACGTGATTTGAAATTCTTACACCCTCCATCTCTTTGCTTACTTAACAAAGAGTACATGATATACATTTCGTAAATAGTAAGTATATTTATATTATCGTTTGCAAAATTCAGTACCCTACTGCAATGTAGAATTTATATTAAAACATTTATATTATAATCACAGTCAAATTCTGTTCGAAAACTGCATACAATTGATTAACCGGATGTATTAACGCGTATTAGGTATATCCCCACGTGTAAGTAGCGCGAACGCGCAATCCTTAAGTAACCATATCCTACCGGCGATTTGAATCGGCTGCCCGACCAATTTGGGACCACTGCCGCCCCGAAGTCGATGGCCGATGATAGTACTCGTCAAGAAGCGGTAGAGCTACCTTTTGTTTTTCAGTGTAAATATTCATATTTAATGTGCTGGGATGAAGAAAATTTTAAAATTTATTCTCATAGAGTGTCATAAATTTGAGGAAGATTTAGAAGAAGGAGGTTGAAAGGCACAGCATTAGAGTTCCTTATACCATAAAGAATATTTTGAGAAAAGGAATGCAACAAGATGAATGTAATAACGTGGAAATGGAGTATTACTGAAAGATACCTGTATGAATAAATTACCTTGCATGGCTGAGCTGCTGAAGTAATGGACACGAACAGAGAAAAAACGTCTATGTTGAATCGTTGTTGTTGCCGGCATCGTTTGGGTGTCATTGGCTGCTCTGAAACACGAATTACATATATTACAGAGAGTACATTTTTCTTGTTACATAGAAAAGTGTTTTTAAGAATAGGTTCGGTTCGGTTAGGTTTATTATTCTAAAATATCGGGAACTTTGTCCCATGAAGCATGAATTCCGGCACTCGGATACAATTTTACAATGTTGTGTCACACGATTATTAGGAAAGAGTTTTCGGTCTGATACACATCAAAACGGAAACAGACTATACAGAAGTAAAGGGTGTGGTTTTTTTAATATTAGGCGCTGGTAGAAACATACAATACAGCCTTAAAGTTAAATGCCGAGCATGAAATTTCTTCTTTAGAAGCACGCTTTCGCATAAGCATACAATGTTTCGTCGATTGAATGTCGTTACCGCAGAGTAAATTTATAAATTTTTTCTCTCATATTAGCGACTCTGAGAGGATCTCGGAAAAAAAACCATTTTCGGTTTATGGACTCAAAATCCAGACAAACCGGATTCCATTAAATTTCCATTAAATTCCATTAAAGGGCATTCTAGAAATATGCTTTAAGCAGATTGATACAACGCGCGTAAAACTCTTATAAATTTCGTGCTCGCGCCTAAACTGAATAATTTCCTCCAAAGAAGAGCATGAGGAACGAGTCAAATGCCCGTTTAAAATCAACAAACAAGCTGTAAAGTTTCGATTTTGGATGGCGGAATGAGATTTGAATAATGCTACTACGAAACTGCACTACGAAAGCCGGATTGTTCCTCAGGCAGCAAACTTCCTTGGGTGGCCAAGTCAGTCAGACGCTTGCATAAAATCTGGGAGAAGATTTCAGAAAGAGCATTGGAAATCGCTTTTATTCTATAGTTTGCAGGATCTTCCCGCTAACCCTTCTTGCACATCATAAACGCGGACACACGAGCCCAACCCGAGGGGAATGCTTCGGAAAAGAATGTCGCATTAAAAATGTTTAATAGGTCGGAGAGCGAAGCGGAATCTAAAAGCTTGTACAATTCAGCCGGTACAACTTGTACAATTCAGCCGGTAAGCCGACCAGTCCTATAGCTTTCCCAACCTTAAGAGACCTTATACTGTCGGCTAATTCCTTCATAATAAACTGGGCATCCAGCGAGGGAACTACGGCCTCCGGGAAAAGTTCCGGAGTAACATTCATCCGAGAAAATGTCGTTAAAAAGTACGTCCTAAAGGATTCCCCCGAAACCAAAGGTTCGACGCTGGGTCTCTTACGAAAAGTACGAAACGTTCTCCAGAAATCGGCAGAGTTATGTTTCGGCAAATTTATTTGCTATCTGATTAATATAAGCGCGTTTGTTAAAGCAAATTAGATCGAGTTAATCATTTTTTGTTGCGTTAAACACGAAAACCGTAGACTGGTTGTACTGATTCCTTTTCATCTTTGTTAGAGACAGTCTGAACTTTCTCCTTGCACAAGTGCACTCTTTATGAAACCAAACCTTATACGCGAACCTGGGTTTAAACGGTTTCCTTAAACTTGCATTTAAAATAATGACCTTTACGAAAAAGCTGCGAAGCGCCTCACAAAAGTTTACATAACCCATTTCATTAAATTGTACATCAGTAGGCTCATTTACTTGTACAAAGGTGTGTCTTAAAAGATTAACAAATTTGACAATCCCATTATTTGACCTCCAAAATTTGGCACTAGGCAGCTTCCTCAGTGGAGTAGATGACTGCCCCTGGTTAGAACGAGTGGTGGTTAAAAATGGAGACATACATACAAAAAGATGCTTGGAGCCATAGAGATCGTCCCCCGACCTCAGATCGCAAACAAATGGCTCTGTTTCCGAGGAAGGTAAAGTGCGCTGGATTATCACTGGTAGTTCGCCCATTTAGTACAATGAAGTCATTTAAAGTCATAACAATATTCAAGAAACCCCCACGCCTGTTTCACGTCTCGTCGTGAGATTTTCTGCCGACGATGACTGCAGAAATTTCGAAAATATAAGAATCATAATTACTACCTAAGGAGCCTATTCTGTAATTAAACTCGCCCGCGAGCACAAACATGCTATCGAGAAAGTCTGAATTAGGAGGTCAATAAAAAGAACCATTAATTAAATTAACCGGAAAAGTATTGACGCGATAAAGATACAATTAGCAGAAATATATAAAATTACGTAATCAAATTCTTTCTTGTTCAGCGAGAGAAGGCCTCCACTACAGAGAGAAGATCACTGAAGAACCAGTATCGATATCTGTAATACGATCCGCATTCTCGCACGAAGTTTCGGAGAAATTAAATATACTAAAAGCGGAATAAAAGGAATTGTTTACAATATCATAAATACTGCGAGCATTCCAAAATGCCAATTTTATATTGGACGCGGGAGCACAGTCGTGCAGATTGGATGATGTTGCCGATTTTGAGGAGTAGCATTGTGTCACAGTGGAAGGTCGATATAAATGACGGGATTTTGCTAGAAAGGGCGACGATTCAGAGATTCTTCCATTAAAAATTCTTTCAGTGTAGGCGAGCGACGCTGAGTAAACATCAAACTCCAATGTTAATTGTCAGAATCAACTGATGGCTTCGATTGAGACTGACTACGGGATTGTTCATTAACCGACCGGTAAAGTCATGAGAGATAAAAATAATACCATAAAAATAGAGCGCTTGACATCCTCGGAGACTAGCTCCACTAATACCGTAGGAGGATTGTTCCTGATAATTCTTGCACTAGAGACTGAATTCGTAACAGCGAACTTGCTCAGTAAAAAAGTTTCCACATCGCCTTTAGGAGAGTTGGAGTGTATGCTCAGGCCCGAGACAATCATGTTCTTTTTTTTTAAATCATTTTGCCTGAGATTCTACTCTGTCCGCCAATTTCTTCAGACATGATTCGTGCAGCTCCACTTTTTTCTGCAGGATATTAATTCTGTTGGAAAATTTATTAATTTTTAATATCCAATGGTGTATTATTAACTAGGGCAATTTCTGTTCTACGGTCCCCAATATCGGATCTTAAAGATTGCGTAGATTTTTCTATAGATACGAGAATAGTCTGCAGCAGCTTAGCCACATAGTCTTCAGAAACTATATCTTCGGACGTATTATGTATGTCAGAAAAAGGTAGAGAAAATTCGGACTTCGAGCGTGAACGAAGAGACGACAGGGTTTTTAAGTCATCTGTTTCGATTGACGATTTTCGTTTTCAATTCGCCGTTACGTAATTGTCAAGCGATCCGGTATTACTTGCATCTTCTTGCCGTAGAAGGGCCACCGTGAGTGGAGACTTACGAGTGCTTGACTTGTCCGTCATATGCTGAAATTCGCAAGACTGGGAAGTGCTGCCGTCAGAATACCTGTAGCCGTAATTGAAGGCGGAATAGAAAACGAAAATTGCTGAATAGGCCAGCACTCGAGGAATGCCCACTAAATGCCGGAGCCTTACGTAAAAAATGCACTTTTGAAGCACAAAAAGAGCAAGTGAACGGCGGTAAAATGTACTTCGCTACCATCAGCACAAAACTTACATGTGGTGGGCTGGAATAGTTACGAGCTGCTATGGAATCCATTGGTTGATCTGTCAGAATGACGTCATCAGCACTAATATTGAGCACATTCAACTGTCAACGGTCCGCTACACAAGAAAAATATAAAAATTCTCTTACTACCGGAACTAGGACTTGGAAAGAAAATAAATCCTCACAGACTGTCTCCGAGTCATGTTACTTACCAGTCGCAAAGGAACCCCCGTGTTTTTAAGAATATTTATTCATTATTCTCAAGGAATGTACAAAAAGAATAAATATTGGCAATAATGGTGAAAATAGATATTCATTATGATCGTAATTATAAATAAGAGGTTTTTAGTAAAGGGAATCTATTGAACGATTTGATAACCCGACTGTTGGTAAGGAGAATAATTCTGTGTGAAGGTGGATATATATGAAAACAATTCTGTCATGTAATGATTAAAGAAATTTTATACAAACGGACTGAACTGTTATGTATATCTTAGATTGTATTGTGGAAAGGTTACTTTTAATGATGTTACAGCGTTTGTCACTTACCGGGACATAGTGCGAATTTGGTGAATTGGAAAATGACTATAAAAAATGTGTACAAACTAGTGCTACAAGATATCATCAAAGACGGGCCAGGCGTTTCTGAAATACAAACTATTGGTATTTTCCTTTCTCCCTGTATGAAACGTAACCTTTTTTATAAAACTTTAACAGAGCAGTGATCGGAAAGGACATGTATTGCACCTACAATTTTCTTTTTTAACGGAATTAATTAATGTGTGAAAGGGTAGAAAACGTTCGGATTTAAGAAAAGGACGCATTGGGCATTTGCAGTTAGCATAATTGTCGATTAGGACAATTGAAATTGTAGTACAATTGCTGGTCACGCAGTAATAGTCCTGCTTATTCTCTTTTATGGGTTAAAAAATAATAATTAAAGACATGGTCTTATCGAAGTGGTTAAAAGAAATGTAAACGCGAAGATGGCATTCATCGCAATAATCCATTCCAACATTGACAATGTAGAAGTTGTTCATAAATTGTCATACGAAAATTGCAATTTGAGCTGCCATCCCAAGTACCGAACTAAAGAAAAATAAAATATATAGAAAGTATTCATCATTTATGAATAGGAATGAAAAGAATCGGATAATAAAAAGTAAATAAGATAACTTATCTGATGTTTGTTGTAAATCGGTGATGCTTATATTGTTCTGCTGAACCTGATAAATCGATTTTGGAGTCAGGTTAAGATGTTCATACAAACATTTAGTTAACTCTAATCCAAATTTATTACCGTAAAAAAACAATACTGAAAGCGAAAATCGAATTAGTTTTACCTTTTTCCATTTTGATCGCGATAGAACAACGAGAACGATCGTTGCGATAACCTCAATATACGTATTTACGTACGTACTTTAAAATGAAATCTTGACATCAGATGACGGCTGACTATTTACTATTCAGTCATCTGCTTAGTCGCCCGTTATTACCGCGTCGAAATAACCCCAGACTTCAAAGATCTTGGCGCAGGCATGAGGCCTTTGGGATGAAGCCCTTTCGCGCTTACGTTGCGCCAGCCCTGACGGCATGGCTTCCGGGCTTAGTTATTGTCGGTAAATCTCTCTGTCGTGGTAATCTGGGGTACGGACACAAGCATTGAGGGCATAGGCGCCTCACTTGCTGTTAAACTAATTTCGAAGAGCTGTGAATGTATGTAGATGGCGCTAGAACATCTATGGGTACAAGGATTGTACTAAACGTGAAGTATCAAAATAACAAATCTAACTCGTTAAACACAGTTAATTCTTGAAGTAATAAATTTATCAAATTATACTCACTTACCTAACATTTGGTTGAATATTTTATCAAAATTGGCTTCATTCTTTTTTTCAAGATACTTATGCATAACGCTTTTTACACTGAAAAAAATTTTAATTTACAAATTAGTATGAAAATTAACATTGGTTTGAATGTTGCACTATTATATTTTTTGATAACACATGACTTTTTAGTCATGATATAATAAAGACATACATACATATACATTCTAATATCTGTATGTGTGTGTGTGTGTGTGTGTGTGTGTGTGTGTGTGTGTGTGTGTGTGTGTGTGTGTGTGTGTGTGTGTGTGTGTGTGTGTGTGTGTGTGCGTGTGTGTGTGTGTGTGTGTGTGTGTGTGTGTGTGTGTGTGTGTGTGTGTGTGTGTGTGTGTGTGTGTGTGTGTGTGTGTGTGTGTGTGTGTGTGTGTGTGTGTGTGTGTGTGTGTGTGTGTGTGTTAGTTAATGATAATATATTCTTATATATCGATTGAACTGGAATTAATTATATATGCCTTTTATTCGAAATTGGCATGAATTTCAATTCAAACCAGCGGCTACTCTCATAGTGAATTGTATATAATACTATTCAATTACTTGCGAATGAATAACTCAGAACTAGGGGAAACCATTACGCCTCGTGCAACTTTACCAATCATTACTTATTTCTAAAGAAGAACTCAAACGTTTGCATATTGCATAGTCGGCTACGGTTCTTACTTAAGTTTTGCTACCTAGGACCAGGCTTAACCCATTACCGCTCAAAGGACACTTTTTCTTCCTTCTATTTCAATCGAGTATTTTGTATCAAAATGGAAGTTAACAAAAATTAACAGATATATATCCTACTGTTTTCGAGGTCGCTCTTCAAGATTCCGAGGTCAAAATTAAGTTTCGGCCATTAGGAATTCCAATATGGCGCCGAATTTGAAAAAAAGTCAACAAAATTGGGAAATATTTATACTTACCAATTTTTTTCGAGCTCTTAGAATATGGGATGCTATTGAAACTCTGAATAAAGATGAACAAAATACTTCAATTTTAAGGAAAAATTTCACTTTTATACCCTACATCATTCTAACGACCTCAAAATGGCCGCAACAATGAAAATTTCTTTTCTGGACGTTCTTAATCAAAAACAACGATCTTTTTTAATACAATGGTAAGAATGAAAAGTTCTCAGAATTTTAAATATTATAGCTTAGGAGATTTTGTTCCTAAAAATTGTCAACATTTGGAAAAAATGGCAAAAAACAAAAAATTCTTAGAATTCATTGGAGAATGCAGTAAATTTCTTTCATAATTTTGCGTTAACAAATTACAATTTCAACAAAAATTTGAAAAAAATCCCCAAATGTCATAAAAATATCTAAAAAAATTCCGTGATATTTCTCGGTAAATTCTAAGAACTTTTCATTGTTATCATTTTGTTAATAAAGCTCGTAGTTTTGAGTTAGGGCGTCCTGAAAATTTTAAAGAAATTTTCATTGTTGTGGCCATTTTGAGGTCGTTAGAATGATGTAGGGTATAAAAGTAATATTTTTCCTTAAAATTTACGTATTTTGTTCACCTTCGTTCAGAGTTTTAATAGAATCCCCATATTCTAAGGGCTCGATGCCTTTCTGCAACCAAAAGTGCACAAATTATATGAACTTCAACTAGTAATTTTTTTGTTTAGCCCCGAATCAACCTAACCTCTTCAAAACGTCAATATCTCGAAAAAATAAACCTTATTCTATCAATTATGAACATTATTGATGAAATTCGCATCTCTAGATGTATTATTTTCCCTAAACCGGAGGTTCGGGGGTTTTCATCCGTAATTTGAGGAAGATTTTTTAAATTCAAGATGGCGGATCCAATATGGTGGACTGAAATTCAATAAAATGTTTTTGGGGTTGTTCATCGCGAATTTGGGGGTAGATTTTTAAAATTCAAAATGGTGAATCAGATATGGCTGACCATATTTCATGAAATAATTCAAAATCACGCGATATTGTTTATACGGGAATTTTCTGAAAGAAAATTGTTTGTTTCCGTCCTTTAGCCATTTCAAGTTCCCTATTTTCAGATGCAGAAGGATGCAGGGACCGGAAGTTACGCTAAAAAACCAGCTAAACGGACTGTAAAGCAAGTTTTCGTCGGGAAAGCTCCCAAACCTGTTTCACTATCAAGTAAGTTTGGCCAAAAAATATGAATAGAAATTAAAGAGCGGAGTTTTGTAAAATATATGTTTATAATATATAATATATATAATTTATAATAACGAATGACACAAATTTACAGAATTTGACAGGAAGTACTATTTGTATATATCAATATTTGTATTTTATTTTATAATACATAATATGATGTATGCTCTTTGTTACGTAGTACATTATGTTACCAAGGCACGATTTCATCATTGCATTTTATAACCCCGCAGAAGGAGGCTAAAGAAGGGCATTATATGACACGGCGCGAGATAGCGGGTAATAATGAGATACGCGCAGACAATAATGAACTCATTACTAAGGTTCGTTATTCGGCTTACATTAGCCTACTTTAGCCCCTCTTTACATGGATAAAATTCCAAAATCGTTCGAGTGTGACATGAACTAATTTATTGTATATTGACTTTTTAATTTTAGCCCTTCAGCATCAATCACATTCACTAGGAAAAGAGATTGATTCCCAGTTACTTAACTATTTAAACAATATGCCAAAAGGCATGAATTACAAATTATTTTATTTTTAGACATTTCTCATTAGTTCCGAATGCAATATAATTTAGTTTTGCTAGATGTTATACAGTCTTTCTCAAAAGATACAGAAACCTCCCTATTGAGTGATGCTATGGTAAGCAGTGCACTTAAATATTTGGCTTGTCGTGTGATTTGGCTGGACAGGAGTTCTATTTCACATAGGGAGACAATTTCCTGTACGCTCCATGTTCCAAGAAACTCCACGGTGTATCCGAACGACCGAAATCGAGATATATCCCGAGGGTAGGGCATATTTTTCTTAGTTGACTGGTAAAATAAATAATTGTTTTGAAAGTAGGAAGTAGTTGTAATTGCATTGTGAAAATTTATTTACTTTGGAGGCGATTGCCCCAGTAAAACAATTTGCCAACAAAGCAACATCGATTTCTGGCCGCTTTAGTTCGTTCGCCGAAGAGAGTTGAAATTCAGCATTGGTGTTCCCGCGAAAGAGCATTCAGAAATATTTCAAATATTCGAATTTGCTTATTTCGGCATGAATGTATAGGCATAAATTTCGAATGTTTTGACAAAACAACCGCGTTAAATCGTAATACATTACTAACCTCGGGTTTTACTCCCAAACAAAATAATGAATACCTTTAAGGGTGAGAGACACATTTTCGATTCGCCATTAACCTAAATAGGGGTGCGACGAAAGGTTTACATTTACTCGCGGAAGATAAAGTGTTTATCCAATCTTTAAAGTAGCTCTCTGAGAGATTGAATATTATTTGGGCGTTGAACAGACGTTCCACGCCGTAGCCAGGTTTATCGCCCGGAAGGGCGATCCTCGGAAAACTTCAACTTACGCGGATTTAACACCACACGTAAAAAACAATTGTGAACAAATGAAGACACCAAATAATCCACAAAAGGGTGCTCGGTTAATCGTATTTTATTGAACACACGGAGATATTACATCGGTTCGGTTCGCCAAACTTAAACGAGCTGCGTGGGGTTGCGGTAATAATCGAGTCACTCGCGGAAAACGATGCCACGGAGAAAAAGACTGGTTTTCGAAAAATAAAGCAGAAGCGTTCGACACAGGCGTAGCAACAAGACTGATTCAGCCCAGAAAGCGACGAAATTCGCTGATTACCACCTTTTGCAATTACAAACATAAGGAGGCCAATTTTAGCACGTGACCGAGTCGCGTGACATCACATATACTCAAACATAAAGAAATGACAGGTTATTTTAATCAAATGTCGAACAAATTCGTAAGAATTTAGTATTTAATAATAATAATATCATAAAAGAGTAATTATTATCAAACACAAAATTGATTTTTGCATTAATGACTACAAATTTCTTCTTATTGAAGAAAATGAAAATTCAAAAAGAAATAAATGGATTTGAATGAGAGCTTATCTTTTCGATAAAAAGGATCTCTACAATTTCACTCAACGTTTGTTTTTAAAATATCTCAATTTATTTAAAAAAGAAACATAAGTTTTTATACTTTCTAAATAATTTTTTATTCGGTCAAAAAGTGTTAAAGGGCCTTTTTCTCGAAAAATCAGCCGCCATTCATTAAAATCTATTCGCTTTGGGTCCCCAACAAAAGCTGTTCAACAAATTATTTTTGCACGTTGCAAATTTTTGTTTAATAACAATAATGCTTCAAATGTGCACCAATATCATTCGTAATAAGAATTAAATTTTTGGTAGCATTATTAAATATTTTTCCTTAAAATAAGATATCCAGGGTAAGTAAATTCGAATATTTGAAAGATTTCGGAATGCTCTTTCGCCAGAACACTGAAGTTGCATTTCAACTGCCTTCAGCGAACGAACTGAAACGGCCAGAAATCGATGTTGCTTTGTATGAAAATTGTTTTACCGGGGCAGTAGCCCCCAAAGTAAATAAATTTTCATAATGCAATTACAACTATTTCCTACTTTTAAAACAATTATTTTTTTTACCATTCAACTAAGAACAATATGCCCTACGTCGGGATATTTCGATTGCGGTCGTTCGGATACATTCTGTATAATGGGGTATTCTCAAGTTTCGTGGTAAAAGTTTTGTTTTAAAGTAAAAGTTTTATTGTCTATCTCTTACAATAAGAAAATTGGTTTACTGTCCGTTTAGTTTCAATGTTAAGGGTAAAAGAGCATTATCGGACTTGGCTAAAATAAAACTTCATATACGGACGGCTTAGTATCTTTATTATTATTTATATGTTGTTTTACTTATTTAATCAATTTTTAAAGTATTGCAGCTATAGTGGATATTGTCTACATTTACATTAATTGCGTTTTAAGCAATTTCTGGCATGTACATAAAGGCCTCAAGTGTAGTTAGATATTTACAAGTTTCATGTATACTATTCATTCTGTGTCCGATTTAGTGATCCACTGCGTCTTTATAAACGGGTTTTATATGGATCAGTTTGTAAAGCGGCTTTTTAAGCTGTGGCTTGCCCTTTAGTATTGTAAATTGTATATTTATCTGTACTGTAAGGTTTATTTCCAACAAAATAATAATTATAATAATAAGGAGCCCAAAGGGAATGATGCGTAACACAATGCGGCTATGCAAAAAGCTGCATCTTAGCCTATCTTCCCAAATGGCCTACTCTCACCTCCACGTGTGCTTATTAAAGCCGGTGGGCCCTGGACTCTCAGCAACCTTGCCAGAGATTGGGTAACCAACGCCAGTGGATGGCGAGGTAAGAGACAAACGAGAGAGGCATAATAACGGGGGGTAGGGCCAACCACCCTACTCCCTGTATTTGCGGTTACTAGAAATAGAACGCGCAGGGCTCACAACCCTAACATGCCCACGGATGATTTCAGTGGACGGAGGATCTCAGGCAAGATCTAATGCGCTGCTACGAGGAGAGCTGTCCGCAACAACGAGGCTATATGGCGCGAATGCATAGTCGGTTTGCAGTAATGCGTCCCGAACTAGCAGATCGCTTTACTCAACAACATGTGAGAGATTATGTGGCTTATCTATGGCGGATAGGTTTCGTTGTTCCCAGCTGTCAACCGGTACCGGATGTGCGGGCAATAACAACTGAGCCCGTACGTGGTGCTGGGAGAGATGCTCCACATTATGAAAGCACGACACTCGTGTTTAAGCGAAATCTGACAACGAAAATTTTGCCTAAACAACGAGAAATAGATAGAGCAAATAGCCAACTCCTGGATGCTCTTCCACATGACTGCGACCTGTGGCAAGTCAATTGTGCCATTTATGATCAGATGCTGCAAAGTGATCTGGTGACTCCGGGAAATCTGACACAGATATCGGGGAGTCGGCAGATTACAAAACGAATATCTCAATTGAACAGCAAAATTCGACTGACACGGAAACTCGCTTCCCGAATTCAGTGTATGATCGACTTCTTAACATCTGGCCATTCATTAACGGCTAAAGTCAAGAAGTTCGCGCAACAACTGCGGACATACTATCACACATTCAACAAGCTGAAGTTTCTCAACATTAAGCAATGTTTGGCGGATGCCAAATAGAGGCTGCAAAGATGGGAGGATGGAAATCGACAAAAAGCAACATTTTGGTCGAATCCTTCTAACCTCTTCAAACATCGTATATCAGCCTCACGCGAGTTTCCTTCAATAGCCTCGGTTGAGGAATTCTGGGGGAGCATCTACGAGAAAACATATAGGCTTAATGCAGACACTCCAGGTATTGAAATCTTTACCGAGTTGCATGACGAACTTGCACAACAAAGTGAAGATTGCCCACCCGTCAGTGCATTAGAGGTGAATAATGCCATCAAAAGAGCGAGGAATTTCTCTTCGCCGGGCTGGGATGGAATTAACAACTATTGGTGGAAGAAGTTCACTTCTGTATATTCACTTCTTATTTAAATGGAGTCCAACCCATTACGCCCTGGCTGGTGGAGGGCCGTACGACACTAATCCCAAAATCGGGAAACTAGGCTGATACGAGAAACGATAGATCAATCACGTGTCTCAATACGTTATACAAATGGTTCGCTAACATCTTGAACGTACGTATCGAGAAAGCCGTGAAACCGGTGTGGCAACGGATAGTAGAACAACGAGGCTGCAAAGTGGGTGCGTCCGGCTGCAAGGACAACTTGCTTATCAACAGGTGTGTTTATCGGGACTCAGTCCACTACAAGCGTAAACTGGCGATAGTTTGACTGGATTACATGAAGGCGTATGACTATATACATCGCACGAGCTTTTAAGCTTGTTGCTCAAAAGCCGCCATATCCACCCAAATATATTGTGAAGTGTAGAAGACATGATGCCTCTTTGGAAAACGCCCTTTGTCATGACATCGGGCAAGCGTCGAACCATGTCTAGACTGGTTCAATTCCAAAGAGGTGTCTATCAGGGAGATTTTCTGAGTCCTCTACTCTTCTGCATCTCACTATTGCCTCTATCCGTTGCTCTCCGGAAATCTCAAGGGTGCATGTGTGGAGAGCCTGGTGAAGGTGTACATAAGATCACCCATCTTTTCTATACGGATGATCTTAAATTATACGCATCAGGCGAGGATCAATTACATCGATCTCTGAACGTCGCCCTCATATACCGAGATATATATGCATGGAACTCGAATTGGACAAGTGTGCAGTTCATTTGCATAGAGGAAGGTCAGACTCCGTTAACTACAATATGGAGCTCGTCAACGGAAGTGTCATCCGACACCTTAGCACCGAATAAGCCGACATACATCCGGGAGTGCCTCAGAGGCATGTCCAGGATGTGCAGACTGCTAAAACGAACATTTTTAAGAAATACCGGCGCCTTCTGCGTCAGATCTGGTCATCAGAATTGACGGGGAAAAATAAGGTGACAGACACGAATATGTTGACCGTTTCACCAGTGCTCTATACATTTGGAGTACTTAAGTGGAACGTTGACGAGCTAAGGGGTCTTGACCGATGCACACGGATGATGATTTGTATGCAACGACGTTTGCATCCAATATCTTCCGTGGAACGACTGTATTTGCTCCGAAAATTGGGCGGTCGTGGCCTTTTGAACCTGGAGTGTATGCAATACATGTTAGTCCTCGAAACGACTTGCGACGTGATTAATCGAACGAAGAATCCCCTGATGATGCTAGTTCATCAGTATGAAATTCAGGGGAAGTTGGGGTTTTTTACAACGCTACGGAACGAGTGGCGCAAAACCTCGGTCTGGTTTTCAACGTGGGACGTAGTGGTGCACAGGAAGCTGAATCAGTCTTCAATCTGTGCCAAGTGCACCTCCGGGCTAACATACGGAAGGAACACTTCCATGTCCATTGCATGGACAATTCTTACGAAAAGTCCAGCAACTTGGCTTGTCGGTAGAGATGTCCTTCTCATTCTTAAGATCAGCCGGCTTGAAATCCGATACCGAGGGTTTTATCTTCGCATGCCAGGATGGGTAGTGAATACCTTAGCGTACCTCCACATCATCTTACACTAAGTACGCTTTGTAGATCGTGTGGATGTCATTTTGCGGCACTAATGCATCGCTTGGCAGCTTGTCTAAGATATTCAGTCTCAGCATTCATCCAACGTCACAATGCGGCTTTCCGAGTACTGTATCGTCATCTCCACAGCACCTACGGTATTGACGCGACCCCAGTTTTGCCGTACGTCCCCACTGATATTGAATCCGTAGTCGAAAATGAGTCGTGCCGAATATACTGGAATTACTCATTTTCGAATAGCAGGCAAATATCGGCCAGTAAGCCTGACATCATCCTTGTTGACTTCGATGACAAATCTATCTTCGTCATCGAGTTCTCTGCACCAGCAGAGACAAACATAGTCAGCAAAGAGGCCGAAAAACGGATGAAATATCAGGAACTCCTGTTCGAGATTCGCAAGCTGTATCGAGGATTCAAAATCAAGCTCGTCGTGCTAATAATTGAAGTGCTGGGAGGAATAAGACCAACTTTGCCAACAACATGCAAATTCCATCGCAGGCCGAATGCAGAAAGCAGTGCTGCTGGGATCTCTCCGTCTGCTGAAATCAAATGAGATCCTGCAACCCCTAACCCGATGGTAGAGGGAGTGGTTGCAGTTACCATCGACATGGCCCGGTGCACTACGTGTGGACTACGGAGGGCCAAGAGAGGTTAGTTTTTTAGTCGGTAAACCTTGCCTGAACACCACGGGCATGGGAGTCCGACACACGGGGGGTTAACCAACATATTCAACCCAATGCGGTGCCTAACGCATTTCCCCCCTTCGTAACAAAAAAAATAATAAGGGTCGAGAGGGTTATGATGGCTAAAGCGTCCGCCTTGTTTCGTAACTTAAACGTCTCCGAAGGTTCTGCGTTCGATTCCCATCGCTTTCTCCTTGGCCTTGCATCGTATACATTGCAAAGGCTATTACAGGGATAGAGGAATTATTTTTGTGGCTGCCCGACATAGGGATTACATAGAAACGTGGGCATAATTTCGTCATTAGCAGCCGTTCTGTACATTTTGAATAAATCATCGTTTATCGCCAATTGGTGTCAGTTCACGCATCGGCTTACTACGTGTTTTGTAGAATTTGTACCCAAACAGTACTTTGTAGTATAAAAAATGAGTTCGTATCCAAAACACGCATACTCTGTACCCGTAATATCGTCAAAGTAAGCCGCGTAAAAAATATCATGGAAATCAACATTCAGTTTCTAACAGTTCAAATGATGAAAGTGAAAGAGCCAGTACAAAAAAACTGATTACATCGAGCACTGAAAATGAGACTGTGAATCCTCGGGTTTGTTCTCGAACTATTGACTTATCTGTGTTTGGATCACGGTCAGACATTATAGTTTGTAGAAATTACAAGTAAGATGTCACTTTTGAAAAGACCGGAATCCGGGGGCTAAGAAAGCCGTGGAAGAAGAAAAACGTAAATCGACCCCATTGAATTTCAATGTGTTAGTAGACGTTTCTTTGAAATAGCGGAGATTTAAATAACTGTATGACGTAATGATTCTAATAGCATATTACACGGGAAAAGTCATCTATCTCGTTATTAAAAGTAGTTAATGCCATTCATGTGCTCGTTGGAAAAATAAATCAACGAATTATGAAAAATATTTAACATGGATAGCCGAACACGACGAAGAAATCTGTACAAAAAATCATGACCTCTTAGCAGGAGCTATGGAAGTCGTGTCTCCAAAAGCGATGTTTTTGAAATCAGATGATCTTCACACCTAGTATAGTTATTTAAGGTGTCTTGCCTCCCGTTCGGGTTAAACCCCCCCCCCCCCATGGGGGATGGGGCCAAATTTTAGTGATGCGCCAGCACCGCCGGTTGTGCACACTTAAAAAAGTGATACAACAAGTCAGCTACCACATTTATTAGCAACAAGCTGCCTGCCGTGATGCTTCTGTTGGTTCAGAGAACCTTTCTAACGTCGCCACGGCCCGCTAGAGGCCAACCCTTTCTGCGGTTACTGCCTGCACGGACACGGCACGCCGTAGCGCTCCCCCGTGTGGAACCCGCCGGCAGGGGCTTGACACCGCACCCTAGCTCCCCAGTACGGTGGGTCTCTCGAGTCGTTTCACGATCAGGCATTCGTCGGCACAGACCAGCCGAACGATCGGGTCCGTGAGGTCGTCAATTCTCAAAACTTGCTAAGAGAAGCGGATCTTTCAAAAGCATTGCTCCTCTTCGAGCTCGGGCACTTCGACCCCTCACTCTTCCACAATAAAATTGTGGACGGAGATAACCCGCTCCGCTCTCTTCCACAAGTCCCCTGCGGGGAGATGATCTTCACAGTGTGAAATACGTCAATTATATCGGCTATGGCAATTCCAAAACATTTACGGCTCTTCAAAAAATAAGTCCTTACGGTGATGGTCAACCAGTTATCAAGAGCGAGTGTGGGCCACGTTCAGAAAATATTTCACACTCCACTTCGAGCCGTCAAAAAAGCTACAAAACTCGGCGGAAAAGGTAAATAGACGGAAAATTTAATTTAAAAAAAACTCAGTACCTACTACAGCTGAGCCATTTCGAGGAATATAAACAGCGATGAAGACATGAGGAAGTCTATCATGGCCACATTTTACCACATGATTTCGACCGACGAAAAGCTGCGTCATGAGAACTGTCCAACAGGCTAGTGGCAGCAGGCTACAGCTCTTGGAATTGCGCCTGAACCTCATCCTCAACTATTACACCGCGATGTGCAGAAGGAATGACTTCTTATTTACGAAGATTTTTCACGAAATTACTTGATGGAGCGGTGCTTGGGAGGTCACACTCAAAATGCAAATGAAAGTTTTAATTCGACAATTTGGCGCCTCTCTCCTAAATATCTTAATTATAGCTTTTGATAGAACGTTCATTCGAGATGTATGATAAATAGTTGTAATTTAAAACAGTCATTTAATGCAAAATAAGTAACGAAAATGTTCCAATATATAATGTAGTTTATGAATCTTATAATTAGTTCTCAAATATGTGTTGTTACAATACATTTATTGCGAAATCGAAACAAACTACTTTAAAAATTGACAGCAACAAAAAGAAACAAAGAGTATTACAGTGTTTTAAATAAATCCTTTAATGATTTGAATTCGATGCTGCTCCGCAAAGCGATACCAGGACTCAATGCAGCGTCGGCGACCTTACGCTGTGGCGCGGGTAGCGAGACCGATTGAGTGACTACGCTCAATCATTAGAAATTCCATAACTCAAAAACAAAAAATAAGCCCTCTTGAAACTTAATATACTTATTGACAAAAATCTCAGCTTTCATTTTAGATATTTTTCAGACCAACAAAAGTGACCCTTCATGGTAAAAAAGTGAATTTTATTTTTAATTTACAAAAATAAGAGTTTAATTTTATTTTTAGAAAAAAATAAATATAATGAGGTGAAAGGGCATAAAAAAACGAAGAAAAAAGTCTGATGTAACTTTTTGTTTTCAGCGACGCATAAAAACATACACGCGGTTACATACACGACTTATCGGTAGAGCCCCAAAATTTTACCCCTCTCTATCTCAGCGAATTACGAATGGAATTAAATAAATCTTGGACCATGCACTACTATATGATAGAGCAACAATTGAACAAATTTGCAGCTCGATTGGGCTACACAGATTTTTTTCGTTTGGACCACTCGAGGAATTTTGCCCCATAAGTGAAAAAAGAAATCGATGGCTATTTTTTCAGACTTTCGAAATTTCTTCAATTTTCGATTATTTTATCCAATTTGAGGTTCATTTAGAAGATACATGACGCCATTGTGCAAGAAGCAGTCATGAAAAAATTTGAATGTATATTTTAAAACATGTACATTACGCTTTAATAGTTGGAATAATTAAAATTAAAAAGATTCGCAAAAAAATCGCAAACACAGATGAAAATTTGGGCTTCTAAACCTATTTACCTCCCTTAAATTTGATATTTTTTCCACCGCCTATTGGGCTTCTATTAGTTATATGCTATTTCGCATTAATAACATCTGTAGATAATTCATAATTTTTATCTAATCAAAAAATGCCTCAGGAATTTTTGTTCTAGTTATTCCTCTTCTAGCTGTTATTATCGTTTCACTATTAACTTTGCGGACACCCTGTATATATGGAGCATTTCATACGAGATTTGAGAGCAAGTCACAGATTTTTTTCTACTTTTTTCGGGAAATAACTTTTTGAAATTTTTAACGCGCGAACGCTCTTTACGTATCGATTTCAGGTAGATTTTTATATTAACTGAAATTAATCACTAAAAATGTTAAACCTGCAATCATATTTTCAACTACTTGAGTATATTACTTAGGAATAAAAAAATTACATTACTCAAGATTTGTATAGATGCAGATAGAAGTTACAAGTTCATGTTTTGATACAGATTCAGTATTTTTCAATCTGTGTCAATTTTTAATAATTTCTTGTTTTGTTTTTAAATCTGACACAGATTCCAGGAAGGTTCCAATGAAATACCCTTCAACAAAGTACGTAGTACGATACGTAAATGTAGGGTGAGGACGCAGATCAGACCCAGTGGTAAGTGCCGCTCGTTCGATTCGTTTTTCGATTTTGTCGACTGACAAATTTAGACTGGACGTCACAGAACATCCAATAAATTATAATTTTAAGTTCGATCTGCTTCAAACAGCGGATAGGAGCAGGGTCATCGTAATGGACGATCCGCAAATTGTGGTATCTGTTGACAGATTCGAATGGAGGTTTCTGGATGACAGATTCAAAATAATGCCAAAAATAAGGGGAATACTCCAAGTTTTCGTCATCATGAGCATGCTTCGTGACAAGGTATGCTTTTTCTATATTTCAATATTTAATCACCGTGAAGACGATATCATTCACGATAGTTAAATAATTACTATTTGCAGGCTCTTCGTTTCGATTTCGCCATGATGGAAAAAAAATACGAAAACTTATATTTAACGCTGATGGGCCATCTGAGAAATAAAATGTCCTGGAATCCCCAACACAATATGTTGCATTATGAAAAAGCAGCCAGGAATGCACGACGAGCAGCGTTCCCAGTATCTGCAGTACATTGATGCTGGTTCCATTTTTGCCAAGTAAACAGAACATTTTAGGAATTTAGAAAACGTAAATGGAAATAAAAGACTTATATTTAAATGGAAGTTTGAATGTTTACAGAAATTAGTTTGGATGCAGAAGATTTTTACTTATTTTGGGACCGGCCCAATATTTTAAAAGGATACATTTTAAGTGTACAAGACTATTTAATCGCATTCAGACCAGTACAATGTTTTAAAGAAATTTCGTTAGACGATTAAAATTTTGTTCATATTTTGGGACCCGTTCAATATTTTAACGCAGGGACCGCTACGTACACGTTCGTCGTTTACTAAGAATAAACCGTTTTTGTGTTGGACACGAACACGTTTCAAAACTTCTAACGTGATCTTGTTGGACACGAAAAAGAAATCAGTCACTGATAACGTGCCGTGCTGAGAAAAGACACCATACAATACGATACGCCCCAAAGTTTCATCATATTAGCCAGAGTACGTACCCCGGGTATTTAGGGTGGACGATAACGAGGTCTAAGAGCCACGGCCCGTAGGTTTCTATTATATCAGCTAAAATATGCGCACTAGATGGTAAGGGTTGCCGATTACGGAGTCCATGAGTAGAGTCCAGTAGTTTTTTCACATATCAGCTAAAATAGATGCACTAGGTGGTTGGGGTCGCCGATGACGGATTCTGGTAGTGATCTCCGTTGTTTTTGATCATATGACCTAATGTACTTAATTTAAATTATTTAAAAATGAACATTTTATTCGTTTAAAATAATGATTTTCACAAATATATTTTTAACGTTTACATAATATATACTAAATATTTACTTAATCAGTTAAAATACGTGCACTAGATGGTAGGGGTCGCCGATTAAGGAGTCTAGGAGTCGCGCCCCGTAGTTTTTTACCCTATAAACTCAATTACGTGTCCTAGGTAGTCGGGGTCGCCGATGACGGGTCTGGTAGCCGCTCTCCATAGTTTCTCATCTTATGAGCTCACATACGTGCACTAGGTTGAAGGGGTCGCCCGTTACGGGGTCCAGGGGTCGTTCTTTCAATATAGAGGGTTATTTCCATTCATATTTTTGTCCTTTTTACGTTTATTATTATTTATTATTATTTTTAGTACTTTTTACGTTTATTATTTATTTGTTCAGGTTTATTCTTATCTGTTAGTACTGCAATTTTTTCATTTCATGTTCTTAAAACTATTGTTTTTAAAGTTACTAATTCACGAAGCGGATTTCTTATATTGATAAAAATTTGGTTAAAAATATTTATTTTCTACTCAGAATTGAACACACATTTTACGTTTCCCATTGACAATATTACACGTATGTTTGCCAAAGTCAATATATTGTAAATTGCGTCGGAAAAAGCGATATGGTGAAAATTCCTATTTTATCGGCAGACGACTTTAGAACCGTCTTAAGGTGGGTTTAAAGTCACAAACCGATAAGGTAGTAATCTACACTAAAAATCTAAATTAATAATGACTACATCGATTTTTGAAAATTCGGTTTCCATACTAGTGATTCTAATTAATATAGAAGAGTTTCTAAAAAATATCATTGAAATTTTTAGGTCAGCCTGTAAACAGCATTTGCAGTAACTCCCCTTGTACCGAAATCGAGATCGTGCTGTAACGCTATCCTTTTTATTAATAAAGGCGTATAATAATAATAATGAAATTAATTAAAAATTTACCGAGCATTTTCGGAAATACATTATTTAGACTTATTTCCGAAAATTCTTAGTTAATTTCTTTTGCATTTTTTAGAAACTTTTCTACAGTAATTAGAATCACTTGTGCGGAAATCAACATTTGAATAACCCATAGTCATTTTTAATTTACATTCAACAAACAAACTGAGGACTATGCCGCCGATAGGTTGGGCTAGGCAAGAGACGGGAAATCGTCACTTCGTTTCTGCCGGGTGGGGTTCCAACTAAGAAGAGATAGCCCCTAAGTCGGAATGTGTTAGAAAACCGTGCCGGAAACCGGAATACTGCTGCTTGGGTGTTTTGGCTCCGGGGGTCATGAAGGTGACACACAACGGCCCTTGGGGCACCCCTCGTATTAAGTCACCTCACCTCGGCATGCGGAGCTCTGTCTTTGGAAGACTGCTTCCCTAGCTTCTCGTGGTACCAAAATGGATACCTTACTCAAAAGCAAACCAAAACCAGACGGCTTGGCGGCTATGCAGGGCGAAACGGACGCTTCGGTGACCGAGACGCTTCTAGGCCGCCAAACGGAACAAAGAACCGGTGTTGATCTCCCAGCAGCCGCGTTCACGTAAGAGGGTGTGACGGCCCAGGAATCGACGCCGATTAAACAAAAGAGGAAAAGGCTTTGAGTACTCCGTAAAAACACAAGATCGGACTGGTTGAATCACCAGCCTGCAGGTATTGTGGTGAGGCGGAATAAACTGATATCCACATAATCTGCCATCTAACTGCACAAATGAGGGCGAGGTAGAGCAAAAACCCCGAGTTAACAGTGGACGGGGTCGCCAACATGGATGCCGCTCTCTGGGCGGCGACGCGAGGAGCCACGTAGAGCCGACCCTGACTCTGCTTCTAACTCTAATAGGATGAGTGCAAAGAGATCACCCAAGCACTCAGGTCCGTTTCTGTATGGAAGGGGACCAACTCTTTTCGCTCATATTAATAATAACCCTATCATAACTCTTGCGGTTGCCGAGGTGTTGTGTCAGTACAACACCAAGACCCGCATCACTGGCATCCGTCTCCAGAATATACTCCTTCGAGAAATCAGGTCGGTGAAGAATAGGCACAGTACTCAATAAATATTTGAGTCTTTGAACGATTTTTGCTGCATTTCTCCCCTAATATAGGTCTGGTCCTTCCGTGTTAATTGAGTGAGTGGTTCTGCTATAATGGCAAAGTCACGCATAAACTTTCGGTATCACGACGATCAATCTTCTTAGGCGTTTTGAATTCTTTGGTACCGTATTTTTATCGCCTCCACAACATTTACGGGAGTCCTCGCAAAATTGTTTCCAACCACGGCGACTCCCGTTAGCAATGATACATCAAATCGACTAGTGTTTTTGTTCATATAGGTTGAACAACTTCCTCCTTCCTTAGAGACACCCTGGCGAGGTGACTTCTCAACCAGGTCCCCCGAATGCGGTCTGCTCTGGTGTGGTAACCTATGCATCTCCTCTACCATTTGTCTCGCATCCGGAGATGAAAGTTAGTTGATACGCCCTGTCTGACCACCCACTTTTTAACTGTTAGATGACTAGATGGTTTACCCGATGTTCTAATTCATTTAAATCCAGGTCCTTCTCGATTTGAACTATCCTCTTGAATGGAGTCCTGATTTCAATTACTCATTTCTTCTCTATTTGACGGGTCACGTGTTATATTGTCTTTTCTATTATTTACTGATGACGATTCTTGTTCTTGATATACTTGTAGTGGAACAACGAAAGTTAAATTTCATTATAGCTACTAATTACGCATCCTTAATTCAAGAAGGCACTGATTAGTTGACGAGGTTCCGATCGATAAAACATTTTTTATATCAAAACATTCAAAACTGAGCTAACGCAAAATAATATTTTGCGATTATTTGCGTAGTTAGTTGAAATTTTCGAGTAAGTCCAACAATAACAAGTCGCAGGCGACATTCGACAGAACAATAATATTATGATTATCAGAAAGCGAAAGAATTTCTAGAAGTGAAAAAATACGAAAAATGTTATTTTATAAAATTTAGTTAAATGTGAAAAATTTTATTAAATATGACAAATTTTATATTTTCATTTATTACTCGTTCGTTAATAAAATCTGTTTAATAAAGAATTAGTTTTCATTAAAAATCCTTTATCCGAGAATAATTAAAATATGGAATAGAACCAAGTTCGTGATCATCCCATTTTTATTTTATAATTATCTTCAAATTATTTTATACGATAAAATTAAAGCACGTGTACGAAGGCAAAAGTTGTTTACGAAAAACAGAGCATGCTGATTAGCTTCCGAGTTCAACAAAGCTCTTGCGAACGGGAACGCGCTGATTGGCGCGGTGACAAGCAACAATAGTGTATATAAATAGGCGAGATTCACGACACATTGCTTATTCTCTATTTGGTCTTCATGGCGAGAACATCAGTCAACAAGACGACTCATTCGACGAGAACCGCCATTTCAGTATATCGAAGGTGGATGCAGCGACTTACATACCGTCTCCATTGGCATCCTCAACTTCCAGAAAAGCGACTTCTCATAATTAGCTGAAATCATCGATACTCTACAACCGGCGTTCGAGGTCGAGTCCTGCTTGGAATTTTTGCAGGAATTAGGAATTAACATAAATAGTCCATTTCAGGACTCATAAATATTTCCTTTTCTTTTCATATCCAAATTTGTTTCAGCATTAACAAGACGAAAAGAATCGTATTCTAATATGCCCAGGATCCGTTCCAGGCGCCAAATCAGAAGGAAGTCTTCGATGTTAGCGGTTTGCTAATTGCTAGCATTGAAAGTGAGATTTTGATCTGCTGATCATCGCTAATCTCACTTCCAAATTAAGTATATTTGTCAAGAAACTGGGAAGTGGTCTGTTAACCGGTGTTTCACCGAAGACACGTGATTGGAGGAATTAGATTCTGGTTCAGCAGATCGAAACACCGACAAACTTTAGAGTTTTTCTACATCGAAATTCGTTTAAATCAAAATGCCACGAAGCCCGATAGGATCGTATTATTCGCCTAAGTTATAAAGCAAATAAAATCGTCTTATGTGCGCGAATTATAAATCCAACTAAATCGTCTTATTCGCTCCAGACTTACATCCCATCAAATCGGTGTATTCACTATTGCTTTAACTTCTCATAGACGGTATAAAAGAATCGCTAAATTTTAAGAATAAACCGAATCGACGGAAACGCGTCGTAGTTAATACCGTATAATTGTAGGAATGAAGTTTTTAATAAATAATATTCTGATTATTTTATGTCTTAGCAGTTTTACTTGCCCTCTTGAACACCTTTGTCGATTTTAATCATTAAGTTCGTAATATTTAAAGTTCGAATTTATTCCGCTTTGAAATCAAAACAACGTTGCTAATTTTGGTCCATTGAAATTCTTAATGAGGTTCATCAACAATTTTTCAATAAAATTTTAATTTGGCCGTCGCTGACATTACGACATATTTGAGCCTGAACTCTTATTTCTATTTTGGGTCTCTTCGACAAAACCCACGAAAGACTCTAATAAAGAATCGCGACGCGATCTAGACTCTGATTCGCTTTCGCCTAAGCCAGACCGTTCAAAGCCCACCTCGGTATAATTCATCCATTCATTTATTCAATTCGAGGCGTTCTGATGCCTCGTCCAATTCATAGGTCGACAAATGGAATACCCATTCGTCTAATTCACAATACTAGTATTGGCTGATCTTTTTCTTATGAATTCGGTTATCGATATTTTGAATAATTAAATAAGTTAAAATTATGCTAACCTACGACCACCGTAAACCCGGCGAAGTTACTTATTCATTTATTTAAGGTGAAACTTATTAAAAAAATTAAAATTTTAAATTTAACTCTTAGACGTTCAATTCATAAAACCAAAATTTTAATAAATTAATATCGACTTTATGCCAATTTGATTAAAGATATACGAATTCAATTTTACATTTAAAATAAATTATTAAGACGCATTCACAATTATCCTATTTAAATCACTTAATATTTTTGTTACATAATTAAAATAAATTTCTTTGATTTTTAAGTCCTAGTACATAAAATAATTTAAAAATTAAAATTTTAGTCAATTAATTCGACCTCATATTTTAAAAACACAATAATACGCTCTCAATCGTCTTCGTTTTTAAAAGGTTTTGTTAAATAGACGACTCAATTATAAATTAAATCGTTAAAATCACAAAAAAATAGTTAAAACTTTTCCTGAGTTTTCAATATTTCTTGCATAGTTCCTAATAGTTAACTGCTATACAAAATTTAGGGATCCTAAACCAACTTTTAATTTTATAAAGTCAATAAACTAAATCTAACCCCAAAATTCTGACACTTTCAGTTACCTCGGTCGTCTATTTATTTAAAAAAAATAAAAACAACTCTTCATATAAGTTTTATTTCTAATGATCTACCAACTTTTCTGATTTAATTCATGTCAAGCTTTAAATCGAGCCTATACTATTTTACCTAAGGTGCTACCCAAACCAATCAAGTCAATATAATATAGTACATTTCGATATATGTGCGTAAAATAGGATTTTACGCATCGTTTTCTAGCATGGGATTAGATAGGCCGGTGCGTAAAATCGAACTCTTACGCACGCGTGTCGAACCGTATTTTTTGACATACTATGCGGAAAATTTGTGCGGCGTTTTTTGTGTGTTAAATACGAGGTTGCACACGAGTGATGACCGCGGCGCACGACTGCCCGTATTTTCGACTGCCGAAAATCGTATTTTACGCATACGTATGTAAAAAAATCTATTACTAAATTTTGCAATACACCTACCAAATACATTTCTATTAAATAATCAAATACAAATTTTTATAAAATTAAATACCATGTACGTCTTTTGCGTCACAATTAATTTCACGAGTCAGTATTTATACTGTATACACTTAATACGGATAGCATATCTAAGTATACATATGCATTATTTCCACACATTATCCTCACCAGTCACTTTTGACCAATATATCACACCTAGGTACAGTACGTAAAACACAATTTCCTTTGCACTATTTTATTGTTAAATTGTCACAATACAGAACATAAACAGTTAATATTGAATATAATAGAGTCGACATATATATAAAAAAATGATTGTTACGATCCGAGCGGTGATTGTTATATCGCGAGGGTTGGGTGCAAATATGAACAAGATGGTACGAACAAATGGTTTATTATATATTTATTGTCAGCACCCGTTAACCCGACGCAGTGGCGCGCAAACGTGGATGACGGGGCGCGTAGGCTTTCCGTAGTCCTACTTGAAGCTCGTTACTTCGAGTCCAGTTGACGCGGTACCGAGACTAAGTCGAAGGTTCCGAGTCAAGATCAGGAGGTAAACTAAAACGTATTTTTAAGCGCCGCCGGATCCGTCGACGCGCTTGTTGACGGATCGACGCCATTCACACGCGTGGTCAGCATTTCCTGTCCCTGAGATCTGCCGAAATTGCAGTTTTTGGGTGCGAAGGCAGTTGTAGACTAATGAGACTTGCCCATGCCCGCAGGTTCTTAAAGACCAATAACGCTGATATCTTCCATAATGCGTGACTTATCGTAGCTTACATAGTATGGTAACAATGAAGAAACAATCTTAACAATTATGAGATATACGATGGACCGTTCGTAACAGTGGCATTCGAGTTAAATTATATCACTGTTAATGTCGTTGAGTCGACACCTGAAAAAAATTAACGGCGAAGTCGTTCTTTCACAACTATAATGTGATTTGTGTAACTGTCATTGGTTGTGGGAAAAGTATTAAGAATAAAATAAAAACTTTATGCAATGATTAACCCTTGATAAAGTAAACATTGCAATTAATTAAAAGAAAGAAAATCTACAACAATTTGTTCATCTAAAAGTTGTAAATGTCGCGTTAATTGCGGATGATCCTAATTCAAAATGATACTCGATTCTGACTATTTATCGGGTTGAAATAGACGTTGAATCTTAAATTAAAGAGGACGGAAATAATGATTATACATACGTATATATATGGGGCATTCTCTGTCAATTCGGCCACCTCCACTCTCTATTTCAATTTTCGAGATAAATTGCTTTGTAAGGGCTTAAAATTTTCGTTGAAGTATCTACTTTTTAATGCCATATGGTGCTTTTCATAAATCAAAATGGCGGTGTTATTGAGAGGCCAAAAATAAGGAAGGCAATGAAATAAATTTCATTTTAGGAGGTTCTTGGTGAGACGGTCCAAAAATAATTTAAAAAAAAAAACAATTAATCTTTTCGGCTCTCGATGCGAGCCTTCATCAGTATAATTTCTATAAATAAATAAATAAATAAATACAATATTTAAAAAAAAGGTTTCACATAAAATACAAAATAATTTACAAAAACGCAAGTTACTTACAAGACTTATAAATGAAATTTAAATTTAGTTACATATCGAAAAATCCGTTGATGGAAATGTGAAAATTGACCCTACAAACGTGATATGAATAACTTTAAAAAACAGGTTTGGAAAGTATTATAAAACTTTGTAGAGAACCTTACCCAGAGATGTAAAGGACTGGATTTTGTTCGTCGTTTAGATGCGAGGTTGCATCTTGGGAAATTTTCACTCACAGTGTTTACGTGTACCGGATTGTAGGTTTCGATATGTCAGAACTAAACGAAGTAGCATAAACGGGGCATTTAAATACATTCTATTTACATACACAACTTTGGTATTCACACCCATGACATAAATATAAACAAGCCTTCTCTTTAAATTTGAAACAAGTGTCTCGCATTTCGAATACCTCCTAATTATTCATGTTTATCTACGACTATGAAAGCAAAACGTTGTATACTTCTGGAAAAAATAAATTTTCAAATCTCTGGTTAACTGCTTTCTTACATTTCTTTACATAGTAGTTTTCGATTTCCTTTCTTTTATATGTGTTTTTCTCTGTTGCTAAAATTTTTACTTTTGAATAATTAAAATTATGTCCCGTTTCTAATCTATGTTTTGTTAATGCTGTATAGTTGCTTCCTTTGCTCTTGATATTATTTTTGTGTTCATAAATTCTAGTTTTTAGGAGCCTGCTCGGTTCGCCAGTGTATTCACAGTCACAATAACTACAAGGGATTTGATAAACAATGTCGCTCTTATGAAGTTTATCTAAACGGTCTTTGTATGGTTTAATTCCGCCAATATTGATATTGATTGGCTTGTTTACACACGTACAGATTGTTTATTTAAGATTTTTGAAATTTTGTCTGTCAAACCTTTTACGTATGGAAGGGATATTGTTGTTACAGGATCTATTTTTTTAGTACCATCACGTTTTTCACTTTTGTTGTAAATATAGTGAACCCGTTTTCGTATAGTTTCCTCGATGAGATTTGTAGGATAATTATTTTGGAGTAGTATTTTTTTTTAACCAAACTCAAATTTTTCTCCCAAAAATTTGAATTCCGCTAACAAAATAGCTCGATCTATAAGGCTGTACATTACTCCAATTTTATAATTTAACGGGTGTTCGGAGTAAAAATTAAGGTATCTACCGGACCACGTGGCTTTATGGTGCCAATCAGTTAACAATACGCCATTATTGAGTCTTATCACCTTAAGATCAAGGAACGTAATCGTACGATTTAATTCTTCCTCCGTGGTAACAGTTATTTTATTGTCAAAATCTTTAAAGTTGTTGAAAACGTTTAAAAACGAAATCCAACTTTTCGGCCGGAATTCCAATCAAAATGTCGTCAACATATCTGTAGTAAAAAGCTAATTTGAAATTTAGTAAATTAAAAAGTTTCTTTTCTAAAAATTCCATAGCTAAATTTGCAATAACCGGGGTTAAGGGCGAACCCATTGGCACCCCAAAAATTTGTTGGTATGTTTTATTCTGAAATTAGTGCATTTTAAGATAAGGTTAAGTCCTTTTATGAATTCCGTTTTTGGTATTTTAGTGTAATTTGTAATTTCGTACCATTTACTGTATACAGCATGTTCTATGATCTTAGGTGAAAGGTTAGTAAACATTGAGACGACATCCAGAGAAGCGAGAACATGATCTTTGGGGAGAAAAACTTGTTTTATTTTCTTATGAGAATCCCAGCTCTCCCTTATATGTGTCTCAGTTTTACCAACGAGATTATTTAAGATGTTAGTGTAGAATTTGGCAAGATTATACGTTTGAGCGACATATACTGTCGATACAATAATCTTAAGTGGATTATTAACTTTGTGTATTTTAGGTAGTCCATATGCCATAGGGATCACTCCTTTATAGTTTTTTTTAACATTTTGAAGTGACTAAATCAATATATCCTGCTTTGTTCCATTTTGAAACCAAGCGATTCGTGTCTTTACTTGTAGTTGCTGTATATTCATGTTTTGAAACTCTGTAGGTGTTATTGTCTCCTAATAGCTCGAGCATAGAATTGATATAACTATTTTTATCCATGGCAACCGTTGTATTCCCCTTATCGCTTTTAGTAGAGAAATTTTTTTATCAGCATTTTTCAGATACTGAGTGCAATTAAAACGAACATTATTTTTGTTATCAACAATTTTGTTACCCTCATCGTCGTAGACATCATGTATTTTACGAATTCCTTGTTCTATTCTTTTAAAAATTGAATTTATTTATTTATTAATAGAAATTATACTGTAGAAGGCTCGCTCGAGAGCCGAAACGTTTAAATTGTTTTTTTTTAATTATTTTTGGACCGTCTCACCAAGAACCTCCTAGAACTCCTTAAGGTTTTTGCACTTTATTTAATTAGCGGTCAAGAAGAAATCAAACAGAATGATTTTTAAATTATTTCGCACTTATAAATTTCATTTTGTTGAACCAAAAAAAAATACAAACGCACATATGAAAAGTATGTCATCATGCCTGAATTATAGAGTTGTACATGTAATAATATTAGAAACATCATATTCTAGAAAATTCAAAATGGCGAATCCAATATGGCCGACCGAAATTCAATAATTCGCATGATTTGGATGACAGACCGTATGTGGGGGTTTTCTAGGTCGCAGTTTGCGAATCTGAAGTCGAATTTATAACATTCAAAATGGCGGATGCAATGTGGCTGACCGAAATCCAATAATTCATATGATTTGGATTGTAGATGTTTTATGGGTTATAAAACTTCAGAATAGACGATACAATATGGCCGACCATAATATAAAAAGTCAGAGGATATGAATGGCCATATGATTGATGCTCGCAAGATTTTCCTGCTCTCGGCATTACCCAGGATCAACGACGTGGACGTTGCAGGAATCTGATCCCTTCGGGGTGCTTAATTATTGTGAGTCCCCTTGCTTCTCACACGATTATGTACATGCATGGATGCAAATGCATGTATTTAAACCATGGATTAGAACCCCGTAGATCGTCAACTCCACAGTATTTTTTGACTCCACATCCTCCATGGCATACATGCGTGCAATTAATAGGTTTAACGGTGTTTCTCAATTTTTTTGGTGGTCTCACTGTACCATAGTTTTCCATTTTTGTCATTAGAGTTTCGTTTAATTAACCCTTGATTTTTAGCGACAACTACAAACCCTTCATTTTTTAGAATTTTCGGTACAGGCTGTGCAATATCAAATCTCCTGTTAAGTTTTCTTCTTACCTTTTCATGGTCCGTCTTTTTAAAGTAAAAAATCCGTATGTTTTTGAACTGTCTGGTAATCCAGTTGGTGAGAGCTTGAGGTGTCAATATTCAATCCTGTGGCTTGGCAACAAGACTTGCTTTATACTCTCTTTTAAATGTGGCACCGATACCACCATAACCACTTTTACCATGAGCAGTCGTACTGCAGTGCCACTCTGCATCAACATTGAAGTCCTGCTTATGATGAAGTGAGTTAGCATTCTGAAATTTGTTTTTAAAGTGCTGTTTCGCCCCATCAGTCATATATACAGGGTGACCCATTTTAACTTCCCCACCAGATTATCTTGAAGGGAATGCATTTTGTGTTTTAAAAGTTTCAGACATAAGTTTTAGTATTTTTCCTTGGCTATTTAATGATGATATTGAATTTGACCTTGAACACGACCTTGTAGATTATTTCAAGGTCAATTTTGTTTTTTTAAATGGAAACCCCTATTTTTTCTCACGGATTTGGAAAAAGTACATATATACGTTCGAATATGATATGGACGACATTTTTATGAAGCTCCTTTCAAGGTGAAACTTAAAAGTGCCCGTAATGGCGAATTATCTCAGCAGGAGTGCAGTTTCCTGAAAAATGTTAAAGATAAAAGTTCAAGATGATATTAATGGTGATATTAATTTTGACTTTGACTATTATTTTGAAGGTCATTTCAAGGTCAACCAGGTCAACAATTTTTCAATTGGGAACCACTATTTTTAGAGCGGAATGTCTTACGTCAGAACATGACTTTGACCATGTCCTTTAATTTAATGTCAATTTGACGAACTTGTAACTACAATTACAAACATCCTATAAGTGGGTTCCATTTGAAAAATTGAACTTGACCTTGAAGTGACCTTCAGTTTCTATCCCAAGGTCAAACATACTTGAACTTGAAATTACCTTCAATTTCTATCCTAAGGTCAACTATACTTGACCTTGAAATGACCTTCAAATTCGACCACCCCCCCCCCCTCCAAAGTCAAACATACTGGACTTTGTAATGACCTTCCAATTCGACCCACCCTCCCCAAGGTCAAACATACTTGACCTTGAAATGACCTTCAAGTGTGACCCCTAGGTTCCGACACCCGGGACACCTTCTGAGAGTGCTCTTCCTATACGATGAAGAAATACGGAATGCGAAACTTGTACCTCTTGCCACACTTTTCTCCTCGTCAGGTTGTTTTAATCACAACAGACAAAAATTCTTGCAAAAGTTGTGTGAATTATGTAGAGTTCAGTTTGTGTACAGAAAATATCCGCGCAAATATCGTAAATCTGAATTACAAATAAAAGTATTCATTATATCACTAAAGTATATTCATCATTGGAAATATTATATCACTAAAATATGTACCTAGTATTCTTGTATACATCAAACTTATAACTGACGCTAAAGATTAACTTAAGGTTTGGAAATTGTAGCCATTCAGAGTATTTGTAATAAAGTTTATTACATCGAAGCACTTGTACATAAACGAGGGTGTCTGTTGTCTTCAAAATAGCAAATTATGCGGCTGATGAAATAGTTCAAATTTTAATTACTTTTGGTGAATGCGGTAAGAATTACCAATCAACAGCTCCAACTTATGCACAACGCTTTCCTTATCGTCGTCATCCTGACCATAGGCAAGTGAGTAATATTTAAAGAAATCGCAATAATCCACTACATCGACAAAGCCAACTTAACAGACTGGAAACACTAATGATCCCAGATTGCTGTCAGTTTTGGGAATAGTTCATTTAAATCCTAATATTAGTAGTCGACAAATAGAAAGAATTGGGGATCCCTCAGTCTACCGCTAGTAGGTTATTACGATCTGTGCAATACCATCTTTACCATATTACTCTAGTACAGGAATAAAGCGAAGCAGATTCCATAATAAGAATTCAGTTTTATAGATGGGCCCTTGGCGGGCTAAAGTCAAGAAGTTCGCGCAACAACTGCGGACATACTATCACACATTCAACAAGCTGAAGTTTCTCAACATTAAGCAATGTTTGGCGGATGCCAAATAGAGGCTGCAAAGATGGGAGGATGGAAATCGACAAAAAGCAACATTTTGGTCGAATCCTTCTAACCTCTTCAAACATCGTATATCAGCCTCACGCGAGTTTCCTTCAATAGCCTCGGTTGAGGAATTCTGGGGGAGCATCTACGAGAAAACATATAGGCTTAATGCAGACACTCCAGGTATTGAAATCTTTACCGAGTTGCATGACGAACTTGCACAACAAAGTGAAGATTGCCCACCCGTCAGTGCATTAGAGGTGAATAATGCCATCAAAAGAGCGAGGAATTTCTCTTCGCCGGGCTGGGATGGAATTAACAACTATTGGTGGAAGAAGTTCACTTCTGTATATTCACTTCTTATTTAAATGGAGTCCAACCCATTACGCCCTGGCTGGTGGAGGGCCGTACGACACTAATCCCAAAATCGGGAAACTAGGCTGATACGAGAAACGATAGATCAATCACGTGTCTCAATACGTTATACAAATGGTTCGCTAACATCTTGAACGTACGTATCGAGAAAGCCGTGAAACCGGTGTGGCAACGGATAGTAGAACAACGAGGCTGCAAAGTGGGTGCGTCCGGCTGCAAGGACAACTTGCTTATCAACAGGTGTGTTTATCGGGACTCAGTCCACTACAAGCGTAAACTGGCGATAGTTTGACTGGATTACATGAAGGCGTATGACTATATACATCGCACGAGCTTTTAAGCTTGTTGCTCAAAAGCCGCCATATCCACCCAAATATATTGTGAAGTGTAGAAGACATGATGCCTCTTTGGAAAACGCCCTTTGTCATGACATCGGGCAAGCGTCGAACCATGTCTAGACTGGTTCAATTCCAAAGAGGTGTCTATCAGGGAGATTTTCTGAGTCCTCTACTCTTCTGCATCTCACTATTGCCTCTATCCGTTGCTCTCCGGAAATCTCAAGGGTGCATGTGTGGAGAGCCTGGTGAAGGTGTACATAAGATCACCCATCTTTTCTATACGGATGATCTTAAATTATACGCATCAGGCGAGGATCAATTACATCGATCTCTGAACGTCGCCCTCATATACCGAGATATATATGCATGGAACTCGAATTGGACAAGTGTGCAGTTCATTTGCATAGAGGAAGGTCAGACTCCGTTAACTACAATATGGAGCTCGTCAACGGAAGTGTCATCCGACACCTTAGCACCGAATAAGCCGACATACATCCGGGAGTGCCTCAGAGGCATGTCCAGGATGTGCAGACTGCTAAAACGAACATTTTTAAGAAATACCGGCGCCTTCTGCGTCAGATCTGGTCATCAGAATTGACGGGGAAAAATAAGGTGACAGACACGAATATGTTGACCGTTTCACCAGTGCTCTATACATTTGGAGTACTTAAGTGGAACGTTGACGAGCTAAGGGGTCTTGACCGATGCACACGGATGATGATTTGTATGCAACGACGTTTGCATCCAATATCTTCCGTGGAACGACTGTATTTGCTCCGAAAATTGGGCGGTCGTGGCCTTTTGAACCTGGAGTGTATGCAATACATGTTAGTCCTCGAAACGACTTGCGACGTGATTAATCGAACGAAGAATCCCCTGATGATGCTAGTTCATCAGTATGAAATTCAGGGGAAGTTGGGGTTTTTTACAACGCTACGGAACGAGTGGCGCAAAACCTCGGTCTGGTTTTCAACGTGGGACGTAGTGGTGCACAGGAAGCTGAATCAGTCTTCAATCTGTGCCAAGTGCACCTCCGGGCTAACATACGGAAGGAACACTTCCATGTCCATTGCATGGACAATTCTTACGAAAAGTCCAGCAACTTGGCTTGTCGGTAGAGATGTCCTTCTCATTCTTAAGATCAGCCGGCTTGAAATCCGATACCGAGGGTTTTATCTTCGCATGCCAGGATGGGTAGTGAATACCTTAGCGTACCTCCACATCATCTTACACTAAGTACGCTTTGTAGATCGTGTGGATGTCATTTTGCGGCACTAATGCATCGCTTGGCAGCTTGTCTAAGATATTCAGTCTCAGCATTCATCCAACGTCACAATGCGGCTTTCCGAGTACTGTATCGTCATCTCCACAGCACCTACGGTATTGACGCGACCCCAGTTTTGCCGTACGTCCCCACTGATATTGAATCCGTAGTCGAAAATGAGTCGTGCCGAATATACTGGAATTACTCATTTTCGAATAGCAGGCAAATATCGGCCAGTAAGCCTGACATCATCCTTGTTGACTTCGATGACAAATCTATCTTCGTCATCGAGTTCTCTGCACCAGCAGAGACAAACATAGTCAGCAAAGAGGCCGAAAAACGGATGAAATATCAGGAACTCCTGTTCGAGATTCGCAAGCTGTATCGAGGATTCAAAATCAAGCTCGTCGTGCTAATAATTGAAGTGCTGGGAGGAATAAGACCAACTTTGCCAACAACATGCAAATTCCATCGCAGGCCGAATGCAGAAAGCAGTGCTGCTGGGATCTCTCCGTCTGCTGAAATCAAATGAGATCCTGCAACCCCTAACCCGATGGTAGAGGGAGTGGTTGCAGTTACCATCGACATGGCCCGGTGCACTACGTGTGGATTACGGAGGGCCAAGAGAGGTTAGTTTTTTAGTCGGTAAACCTTGCCTGAACACCACGGGCATGGGAGTCCGACACACGGGGGGTTAACCAACATATTCAACCCAATGCGGTGCCTAACGCATTTCCCCCCTTCGTAACAAAAAAAATAATAAGGGTCGAGAGGGTTATGATGGCTAAAGCGTCCGCCTTGTTTCGTAACTTAAACGTCTCCGAAGGTTCTGCGTTCGATTCCCATCGCTTTCTCCTTGGCCTTGCATCGTATACATTGCAAAGGCTATTACAGGGATAGAGGAATTATTTTTGTGGCTGCCCGACATAGGGATTACATAGAAACGTGGGCATAATTTCGTCATTAGCAGCCGTTCTGTACATTTTGAATAAATCATCGTTTATCGCCAATTGGTGTCAGTTCACGCATCGGCTTACTACGTGTTTTGTAGAATTTGTACCCAAACAGTACTTTGTAGTATAAAAAATGAGTTCGTATCCAAAACACGCATACTCTGTACCCGTAATATCGTCAAAGTAAGCCGCGTAAAAAATATCATGGAAATCAACATTCAGTTTCTAACAGTTCAAATGATGAAAGTTAAAGAGCCAGTACAAAAAAACTGATTACATCGAGCACTGAAAATGAGACTGTGAATCCTCGGGTTTGTTCTCGAACTATTGACTTATCTGTGTTTGGATCACGGTCAGACATTATAGTTTGTAGAAATTACAAGTAAGATGTCACTTTTGAAAAGACCGGAATCCGGGGGCTAAGAAAGCCGTGGAAGAAGAAAAACGTAAATCGACCCCATTGAATTTCAATGTGTTAGTAGACGTTTCTTTGAAATAGCGGAGATTTAAATAACTGTATGACGTAATGATTCTAATAGCATATTACACGGGAAAAGTCATCTATCTCGTTATTAAAAGTAGTTAATGCCATTCATGTGCTCGTTGGAAAAATAAATCAACGAATTATGAAAAATATTTAACATGGATAGCCGAACACGACGAAGAAATCTGTACAAAAAATCATGACCTCTTAGCAGGAGCTATGGAAGTCGTGTCTCCAAAAGCGATGTTTTTGAAATCAGATGATCTTCACACCTAGTATAGTTATTTAAGGTGTCTTGCCTCCCGTTCGGGTTAAACCCCCCCCCCCCCCATGGGGGATGGGGCCAAATTTTAGTGATGCGCCAGCACCGCCGGTTGTGCACACTTAAAAAAGTGATACAACAAGTCAGCTACCACATTTATTAGCAACAAGCTGCCTGCCGTGATGCTTCTGTTGGTTCAGAGAACCTTTCTAACGTCGCCACGGCCCGCTAGAGGCCAACCCTTTCTGCGGTTACTGCCTGCACGGACACGGCACGCCGTAGCGCTCCCCCGTGTGGAACCCGCCGGCAGGGGCTTGACACCGCACCCTAGCTCCCCAGTACGGTGGGTCTCTCGAGTCGTTTCACGATCAGGCATTCGTCGGCACAGACCAGCCGAACGATCGGGTCCGTGAGGTCGTCAATTCTCAAAACTTGCTAAGAGAAGCGGATCTTTCAAAAGCATTGCTCCTCTTCGAGCTCGGGCACTTCGACCCCTCACTCTTCCACAATAAAATTGTGGACGGAGATAACCCGCTCCGCTCTCTTCCACAAGTCCCCTGCGGGGAGATGATCTTCACAGTGTGAAATACGTCAATTATATCGGCTATGGCAATTCCAAAACATTTACGGCTCTTCAAAAAATAAGTCCTTACGGTGATGGTCAACCAGTTATCAAGAGCGAGTGTGGGCCACGTTCAGAAAATATTTCACACTCCACTTCGAGCCGTCAAAAAAGCTACAAAACTCGGCGGAAAAGGTAAATAGACGGAAAATTTAATTTAAAAAAAACTCAGTACCTACTACAGCTGAGCCATTTCGAGGAATATAAACAGCGATGAAGACATGAGGAAGTCTATCATGGCCACATTTTACCACATGATTTCGACCGACGAAAAGCTGCGTCATGAGAACTGTCCAACAGGCTAGTGGCAGCAGGCTACAGCTCTTGGAATTGCGCCTGAACCTCATCCTCAACTATTACACCGCGATGTGCAGAAGGAATGACTTCTTATTTACGAAGATTTTTCACGAAATTACTTGATGGAGCGGTGCTTGGGAGGTCACACTCAAAATGCAAATGAAAGTTTTAATTCGACAATTTGGCGCCTCTCTCCTAAATATCTTAATTATAGCTTTTGATAGAACGTACATTCGAGATGTATGATAAATAGTTGTAATTTAAAACAGTCATTTAATGCAAAATAAGTAACGAAAATGTTCCAATATATAATGTAGTTTATGAATCTTATAATTAGTTCTCAAATATGTGTTGTTACAATACATTTATTGCGAAATCGAAACAAACTACTTTAAAAATTGACAGCAACAAAAAGAAACAAAGAGTATTACAGTGTTTTAAATAAATCCTTTAATGATTTGAATTCGATGCTGCTCCGCAAAGCGATACCAGGACTCAATGCAGCGTCGGCGACCTTACGCTGTGGCGCGGGTAGCGAGACCGATTGAGTGACTACGCTCAATCATTAGAAATTCCATAACTCAAAAACAAAAAATAAGCCCTCTTGAAACTTAATATACTTATTGACAAAAATCTCAGCTTTCATTTTAGATATTTTTCAGACCAACAAAAGTGACCCTTCATGGTAAAAAAGTGAATTTTATTTTTAATTTACAAAAATAAGAGTTTAATTTTATTTTTAGAAAAAAATAAATATAATGAGGTGAAAGGGCATAAAAAAACGAAGAAAAAAGTCTGATGTAACTTTTTGTTTTCAGCGACGCATAAAAACATACACGCGGTTACATACACGACTTATCGGTAGAGCCCCAAAATTTTACCCCTCTCTATCTCAGCGAATTACGAATGGAATTAAATAAATCTTGGACCATGCACTACTATATGATAGAGCAACAATTGAACAAATTTGCAGCTCGATTGGGCTACACAGATTTTTTTCGTTTGGACCACTCGAGGAATTTTGCCCCATAAGTGAAAAAAGAAATCGATGGCTATTTTTTCAGACTTTCGAAATTTCTTCAATTTTCGATTATTTTATCCAATTTGAGGTTCATTTAGAAGATACATGACGCCATTGTGCAAGAAGCAGTCATGAAAAAATTTGAATGTATATTTTAAAACATGTACATTACGCTTTAATAGTTGGAATAATTAAAATTAAAAAGATTCGCAAAAAAATCGCAAACACAGATGAAAATTTGGGCTTCTAAACCTATTTACCTCCCTTAAATTTGATATTTTTTCCACCGCCTATTGGGCTTCTATTAGTTATATGCTATTTCGCATTAATAACATCTGTAGATAATTCATAATTTTTATCTAATCAAAAAATGCCTCAGGAATTTTTGTTCTAGTTATTCCTCTTCTAGCTGTTATTATCGTTTCACTATTAACTTTGCGGACACCCTGTATATATAGAGCATTTCATACGAGATTTGAGAGCAAGTCACAGATTTTTTTCTACTTTTTTCGGGAAATAACTTTTTGAAATTTTTAACGCGCGAACGCTCTTTACGTATCGATTTCAGGTAGATTTTTATATTAACTGAAATTAATCACTAAAAATGTTAAACCTGCAATCATATTTTCAACTACTTGAGTATATTACTTAGGAATAAAAAAATTACATTACTCAAGATTTGTATAGATGCAGATAGAAGTTACAAGTTCATGTTTTGATACAGATTCAGTATTTTTCAATCTGTGTCAATTTTTAATAATTTCTTGTTTTGTTTTTAAATCTGACACAGATTCCAGGAAGGTTCCAATGAAATACCCTTCAACAAAGTACGTAGTACGATACGTAAATGTAGGGTGAGGACGCAGATCAGACCCAGTGGTAAGTGCCGCTCGTTCGATTCGTTTTTCGATTTTGTCGACTGACAAATTTAGACTGGACGTCACAGAACATCCAATAAATTATAATTTTAAGTTCGATCTGCTTCAAACAGCGGATAGGAGCAGGGTCATCGTAATGGACGATCCGCAAATTGTGGTATCTGTTGACAGATTCGAATGGAGGTTTCTGGATGACAGATTCAAAATAATGCCAAAAATAAGGGGAATACTCCAAGTTTTCGTCATCATGAGCATGCTTCGTGACAAGGTATGCTTTTTCTATATTTCAATATTTAATCACCGTGAAGACGATATCATTCACGATAGTTAAATAATTACTATTTGCAGGCTCTTCGTTTCGATTTCGCCATGATGGAAAAAAAATACGAAAACTTATATTTAACGCTGATGGGCCATCTGAGAAATAAAATGTCCTGGAATCCCCAACACAATATGTTGCATTATGAAAAAGCAGCCAGGAATGCACGACGAGCAGCGTTCCCAGTATCTGCAGTACATTGATGCTGGTTCCATTTTTGCCAAGTAAACAGAACATTTTAGGAATTTAGAAAACGTAAATGGAAATAAAAGACTTATATTTAAATGGAAGTTTGAATGTTTACAGAAATTAGTTTGGATGCAGAAGATTTTTACTTATTTTGGGACCGGCCCAATATTTTAAAAGGATACATTTTAAGTGTACAAGACTATTTAATCGCATTCAGACCAGTACAATGTTTTAAAGAAATTTCGTTAGACGATTAAAATTTTGTTCATATTTTGGGACCCGTTCAATATTTTAACGCAGGGACCGCTACGTACACGTTCGTCGTTTACTAAGAATAAACCGTTTTTGTGTTGGACACGAACACGTTTCAAAACTTCTAACGTGATCTTGTTGGACACGAAAAAGAAATCAGTCACTGATAACGTGCCGTGCTGAGAAAAGACACCATACAATACGATACGCCCCAAAGTTTCATCATATTAGCCAGAGTACGTACCCCGGGTATTTAGGGTGGACGATAACGAGGTCTAAGAGCCACGGCCCGTAGGTTTCTATTATATCAGCTAAAATATGCGCACTAGATGGTAAGGGTTGCCGATTACGGAGTCCATGAGTAGAGTCCAGTAGTTTTTTCACATATCAGCTAAAATAGATGCACTAGGTGGTTGGGGTCGCCGATGACGGATTCTGGTAGTGATCTCCGTTGTTTTTGATCATATGACCTAATGTACTTAATTTAAATTATTTAAAAATGAACATTTTATTCGTTTAAAATAATGATTTTCACAAATATATTTTTAACGTTTACATAATATATACTAAATATTTACTTAATCAGTTAAAATACGTGCACTAGATGGTAGGGGTCGCCGATTAAGGAGTCTAGGAGTCGCGCCCCGTAGTTTTTTACCCTATAAACTCAATTACGTGTCCTAGGTAGTCGGGGTCGCCGATGACGGGTCTGGTAGCCGCTCTCCATAGTTTCTCATCTTATGAGCTCACATACGTGCACTAGGTTGAAGGGGTCGCCCGTTACGGGGTCCAGGGGTCGTTCTTTCAATATAGAGGGTTATTTCCATTCATATTTTTGTCCTTTTTACGTTTATTATTATTTATTATTATTTTTAGTACTTTTTACGTTTATTATTTATTTGTTCAGGTTTATTCTTATCTGTTAGTACTGCAATTTTTTCATTTCATGTTCTTAAAACTATTGTTTTTAAAGTTACTAATTCACGAAGCGGATTTCTTATATTGATAAAAATTTGGTTAAAAATATTTATTTTCTACTCAGAATTGAACACACATTTTACGTTTCCCATTGACAATATTACACGTATGTTTGCCAAAGTCAATATATTGTAAATTGCGTCGGAAAAAGCGATATGGTGAAAATTCCTATTTTATCGGCAGACGACTTTAGAACCGTCTTAAGGTGGGTTTAAAGTCACAAACCGATAAGGTAGTAATCTACACTAAAAATCTAAATTAATAATGACTACATCGATTTTTGAAAATTCGGTTTCCATACTAGTGATTCTAATTAATATAGAAGAGTTTCTAAAAAATATCATTGAAATTTTTAGGTCAGCCTGTAAACAGCATTTGCAGTAACTCCCCTTGTACCGAAATCGAGATCGTGCTGTAACGCTATCCTTTTTATTAATAAAGGCGTATAATAATAATAATGAAATTAATTAAAAATTTACCGAGCATTTTCGGAAATACATTATTTAGACTTATTTCCGAAAATTCTTAGTTAATTTCTTTTGCATTTTTTAGAAACTTTTCTACAGTAATTAGAATCACTTGTGCGGAAATCAACATTTGAATAACCCATAGTCATTTTTAATTTACATTCAACAAACAAACTGAGGACTATGCCGCCGATAGGTTGGGCTAGGCAAGAGACGGGAAATCGTCACTTCGTTTCTGCCGGGTGGGGTTCCAACTAAGAAGAGATAGCCCCTAAGTCGGAATGTGTTAGAAAACCGTGCCGGAAACCGGAATACTGCTGCTTGGGTGTTTTGGCTCCGGGGGTCATGAAGGTGACACACAACGGCCCTTGGGGCACCCCTCGTATTAAGTCACCTCACCTCGGCATGCGGAGCTCTGTCTTTGGAAGACTGCTTCCCTAGCTTCTCGTGGTACCAAAATGGATACCTTACTCAAAAGCAAACCAAAACCAGACGGCTTGGCGGCTATGCAGGGCGAAACGGACGCTTCGGTGACCGAGACGCTTCTAGGCCGCCAAACGGAACAAAGAACCGGTGTTGATCTCCCAGCAGCCGCGTTCACGTAAGAGGGTGTGACGGCCCAGGAATCGACGCCGATTAAACAAAAGAGGAAAAGGCTTTGAGTACTCCGTAAAAACACAAGATCGGACTGGTTGAATCACCAGCCTGCAGGTATTGTGGTGAGGCGGAATAAACTGATATCCACATAATCTGCCATCTAACTGCACAAATGAGGGCGAGGTAGAGCAAAAACCCCGAGTTAACAGTGGACGGGGTCGCCAACATGGATGCCGCTCTCTGGGCGGCGACGCGAGGAGCCACGTAGAGCCGACCCTGACTCTGCTTCTAACTCTAATAGGATGAGTGCAAAGAGATCACCCAAGCACTCAGGTCCGTTTCTGTATGGAAGGGGACCAACTCTTTTCGCTCATATTAATAATAACCCTATCATAACTCTTGCGGTTGCCGAGGTGTTGTGTCAGTACAACACCAAGACCCGCATCACTGGCATCCGTCTCCAGAATATACTCCTTCGAGAAATCAGGTCGGTGAAGAATAGGCACAGTACTCAATAAATATTTGAGTCTTTGAACGATTTTTGCTGCATTTCTCCCCTAATATAGGTCTGGTCCTTCCGTGTTAATTGAGTGAGTGGTTCTGCTATAATGGCAAAGTCACGCATAAACTTTCGGTATCACGACGATCAATCTTCTTAGGCGTTTTGAATTCTTTGGTACCGTATTTTTATCGCCTCCACAACATTTACGGGAGTCCTCGCAAAATTGTTTCCAACCACGGCGACTCCCGTTAGCAATGATACATCAAATCGACTAGTGTTTTTGTTCATATAGGTTGAACAACTTCCTCCTTCCTTAGAGACACCCTGGCGAGGTGACTTCTCAACCAGGTCCCCCGAATGCGGTCTGCTCTGGTGTGGTAACCTATGCATCTCCTCTACCATTTGTCTCGCATCCGGAGATGAAAGTTAGTTGATACGCCCTGTCTGACCACCCACTTTTTAACTGTTAGATGACTAGATGGTTTACCCGATGTTCTAATTCATTTAAATCCAGGTCCTTCTCGATTTGAACTATCCTCTTGAATGGAGTCCTGATTTCAATTACTCATTTCTTCTCTATTTGACGGGTCACGTGTTATATTGTCTTTTCTATTATTTACTGATGACGATTCTTGTTCTTGATATACTTGTAGTGGAACAACGAAAGTTAAATTTCATTATAGCTACTAATTACGCATCCTTAATTCAAGAAGGCACTGATTAGTTGACGAGGTTCCGATCGATAAAACATTTTTTATATCAAAACATTCAAAACTGAGCTAACGCAAAATAATATTTTGCGATTATTTGCGTAGTTAGTTGAAATTTTCGAGTAAGTCCAACAATAACAAGTCGCAGGCGACATTCGACAGAACAATAATATTATGATTATCAGAAAGCGAAAGAATTTCTAGAAGTGAAAAAATACGAAAAATGTTATTTTATAAAATTTAGTTAAATGTGAAAAATTTTATTAAATATGACAAATTTTATATTTTCATTTATTACTCGTTCGTTAATAAAATCTGTTTAATAAAGAATTAGTTTTCATTAAAAATCCTTTATCCGAGAATAATTAAAATATGGAATAGAACCAAGTTCGTGATCATCCCATTTTTATTTTATAATTATCTTCAAATTATTTTATACGATAAAATTAAAGCACGTGTACGAAGGCAAAAGTTGTTTACGAAAAACAGAGCATGCTGATTAGCTTCCGAGTTCAACAAAGCTCTTGCGAACGGGAACGCGCTGATTGGCGCGGTGACAAGCAACAATAGTGTATATAAATAGGCGAGATTCACGACACATTGCTTATTCTCTATTTGGTCTTCATGGCGAGAACATCAGTCAACAAGACGACTCATTCGACGAGAACCGCCATTTCAGTATATCGAAGGTGGATGCAGCGACTTACATACCGTCTCCATTGGCATCCTCAACTTCCAGAAAAGCGACTTCTCATAATTAGCTGAAATCATCGATACTCTACAACCGGCGTTCGAGGTCGAGTCCTGCTTGGAATTTTTGCAGGAATTAGGAATTAACATAAATAGTCCATTTCAGGACTCATAAATATTTCCTTTTCTTTTCATATCCAAATTTGTTTCAGCATTAACAAGACGAAAAGAATCGTATTCTAATATGCCCAGGATCCGTTCCAGGCGCCAAATCAGAAGGAAGTCTTCGATGTTAGCGGTTTGCTAATTGCTAGCATTGAAAGTGAGATTTTGATCTGCTGATCATCGCTAATCTCACTTCCAAATTAAGTATATTTGTCAAGAAACTGGGAAGTGGTCTGTTAACCGGTGTTTCACCGAAGACACGTGATTGGAGGAATTAGATTCTGGTTCAGCAGATCGAAACACCGACAAACTTTAGAGTTTTTCTACATCGAAATTCGTTTAAATCAAAATGCCACGAAGCCCGATAGGATCGTATTATTCGCCTAAGTTATAAAGCAAATAAAATCGTCTTATGTGCGCGAATTATAAATCCAACTAAATCGTCTTATTCGCTCCAGACTTACATCCCATCAAATCGGTGTATTCACTATTGCTTTAACTTCTCATAGACGGTATAAAAGAATCGCTAAATTTTAAGAATAAACCGAATCGACGGAAACGCGTCGTAGTTAATACCGTATAATTGTAGGAATGAAGTTTTTAATAAATAATATTCTGATTATTTTATGTCTTAGCAGTTTTACTTGCCCTCTTGAACACCTTTGTCGATTTTAATCATTAAGTTCGTAATATTTAAAGTTCGAATTTATTCCGCTTTGAAATCAAAACAACGTTGCTAATTTTGGTCCATTGAAATTCTTAATGAGGTTCATCAACAATTTTTCAATAAAATTTTAATTTGGCCGTCGCTGACATTACGACATATTTGAGCCTGAACTCTTATTTCTATTTTGGGTCTCTTCGACAAAACCCACGAAAGACTCTAATAAAGAATCGCGACGCGATCTAGACTCTGATTCGCTTTCGCCTAAGCCAGACCGTTCAAAGCCCACCTCGGTATAATTCATCCATTCATTTATTCAATTCGAGGCGTTCTGATGCCTCGTCCAATTCATAGGTCGACAAATGGAATACCCATTCGTCTAATTCACAATACTAGTATTGGCTGATCTTTTTCTTATGAATTCGGTTATCGATATTTTGAATAATTAAATAAGTTAAAATTATGCTAACCTACGACCACCGTAAACCCGGCGAAGTTACTTATTCATTTATTTAAGGTGAAACTTATTAAAAAAATTAAAATTTTAAATTTAACTCTTAGACGTTCAATTCATAAAACCAAAATTTTAATAAATTAATATCGACTTTATGCCAATTTGATTAAAGATATACGAATTCAATTTTACATTTAAAATAAATTATTAAGACGCATTCACAATTATCCTATTTAAATCACTTAATATTTTTGTTACATAATTAAAATAAATTTCTTTGATTTTTAAGTCCTAGTACATAAAATAATTTAAAAATTAAAATTTTAGTCAATTAATTCGACCTCATATTTTAAAAACACAATAATACGCTCTCAATCGTCTTCGTTTTTAAAAGGTTTTGTTAAATAGACGACTCAATTATAAATTAAATCGTTAAAATCACAAAAAAATAGTTAAAACTTTTCCTGAGTTTTCAATATTTCTTGCATAGTTCCTAATAGTTAACTGCTATACAAAATTTAGGGATCCTAAACCAACTTTTAATTTTATAAAGTCAATAAACTAAATCTAACCCCAAAATTCTGACACTTTCAGTTACCTCGGTCGTCTATTTATTTAAAAAAAATAAAAACAACTCTTCATATAAGTTTTATTTCTAATGATCTACCAACTTTTCTGATTTAATTCATGTCAAGCTTTAAATCGAGCCTATACTATTTTACCTAAGGTGCTACCCAAACCAATCAAGTCAATATAATATAGTACATTTCGATATATGTGCGTAAAATAGGATTTTACGCATCGTTTTCTAGCATGGGATTAGATAGGCCGGTGCGTAAAATCGAACTCTTACGCACGCGTGTCGAACCGTATTTTTTGACATACTATGCGGAAAATTTGTGCGGCGTTTTTTGTGTGTTAAATACGAGGTTGCACACGAGTGATGACCGCGGCGCACGACTGCCCGTATTTTCGACTGCCGAAAATCGTATTTTACGCATACGTATGTAAAAAAATCTATTACTAAATTTTGCAATACACCTACCAAATACATTTCTATTAAATAATCAAATACAAATTTTTATAAAATTAAATACCATGTACGTCTTTTGCGTCACAATTAATTTCACGAGTCAGTATTTATACTGTATACACTTAATACGGATAGCATATCTAAGTATACATATGCATTATTTCCACACATTATCCTCACCAGTCACTTTTGACCAATATATCACACCTAGGTACAGTACGTAAAACACAATTTCCTTTGCACTATTTTATTGTTAAATTGTCACAATACAGAACATAAACAGTTAATATTGAATATAATAGAGTCGACATATATATAAAAAAATGATTGTTACGATCCGAGCGGTGATTGTTATATCGCGAGGGTTGGGTGCAAATATGAACAAGATGGTACGAACAAATGGTTTATTATATATTTATTGTCAGCACCCGTTAACCCGACGCAGTGGCGCGCAAACGTGGATGACGGGGCGCGTAGGCTTTCCGTAGTCCTACTTGAAGCTCGTTACTTCGAGTCCAGTTGACGCGGTACCGAGACTAAGTCGAAGGTTCCGAGTCAAGATCAGGAGGTAAACTAAAACGTATTTTTAAGCGCCGCCGGATCCGTCGACGCGCTTGTTGACGGATCGACGCCATTCACACGCGTGGTCAGCATTTCCTGTCCCTGAGATCTGCCGAAATTGCAGTTTTTGGGTGCGAAGGCAGTTGTAGACTAATGAGACTTGCCCATGCCCGCAGGTTCTTAAAGACCAATAACGCTGATATCTTCCATAATGCGTGACTTATCGTAGCTTACATAGTATGGTAACAATGAAGAAACAATCTTAACAATTATGAGATATACGATGGACCGTTCGTAACAGTGGCATTCGAGTTAAATTATATCACTGTTAATGTCGTTGAGTCGACACCTGAAAAAAATTAACGGCGAAGTCGTTCTTTCACAACTATAATGTGATTTGTGTAACTGTCATTGGTTGTGGGAAAAGTATTAAGAATAAAATAAAAACTTTATGCAATGATTAACCCTTGATAAAGTAAACATTGCAATTAATTAAAAGAAAGAAAATCTACAACAATTTGTTCATCTAAAAGTTGTAAATGTCGCGTTAATTGCGGATGATCCTAATTCAAAATGATACTCGATTCTGACTATTTATCGGGTTGAAATAGACGTTGAATCTTAAATTAAAGAGGACGGAAATAATGATTATACATACGTATATATATGGGGCATTCTCTGTCAATTCGGCCACCTCCACTCTCTATTTCAATTTTCGAGATAAATTGCTTTGTAAGGGCTTAAAATTTTCGTTGAAGTATCTACTTTTTAATGCCATATGGTGCTTTTCATAAATCAAAATGGCGGTGTTATTGAGAGGCCAAAAATAAGGAAGGCAATGAAATAAATTTCATTTTAGGAGGTTCTTGGTGAGACGGTCCAAAAATAATTTAAAAAAAAAAACAATTAATCTTTTCGGCTCTCGATGCGAGCCTTCATCAGTATAATTTCTATAAATAAATAAATAAATAAATACAATATTTAAAAAAAAGGTTTCACATAAAATACAAAATAATTTACAAAAACGCAAGTTACTTACAAGACTTATAAATGAAATTTAAATTTAGTTACATATCGAAAAATCCGTTGATGGAAATGTGAAAATTGACCCTACAAACGTGATATGAATAACTTTAAAAAACAGGTTTGGAAAGTATTATAAAACTTTGTAGAGAACCTTACCCAGAGATGTAAAGGACTGGATTTTGTTCGTCGTTTAGATGCGAGGTTGCATCTTGGGAAATTTTCACTCACAGTGTTTACGTGTACCGGATTGTAGGTTTCGATATGTCAGAACTAAACGAAGTAGCATAAACGGGGCATTTAAATACATTCTATTTACATACACAACTTTGGTATTCACACCCATGACATAAATATAAACAAGCCTTCTCTTTAAATTTGAAACAAGTGTCTCGCATTTCGAATACCTCCTAATTATTCATGTTTATCTACGACTATGAAAGCAAAACGTTGTATACTTCTGGAAAAAATAAATTTTCAAATCTCTGGTTAACTGCTTTCTTACATTTCTTTACATAGTAGTTTTCGATTTCCTTTCTTTTATATGTGTTTTTCTCTGTTGCTAAAATTTTTACTTTTGAATAATTAAAATTATGTCCCGTTTCTAATCTATGTTTTGTTAATGCTGTATAGTTGCTTCCTTTGCTCTTGATATTATTTTTGTGTTCATAAATTCTAGTTTTTAGGAGCCTGCTCGGTTCGCCAGTGTATTCACAGTCACAATAACTACAAGGGATTTGATAAACAATGTCGCTCTTATGAAGTTTATCTAAACGGTCTTTGTATGGTTTAATTCCGCCAATATTGATATTGATTGGCTTGTTTACACACGTACAGATTGTTTATTTAAGATTTTTGAAATTTTGTCTGTCAAACCTTTTACGTATGGAAGGGATATTGTTGTTACAGGATCTATTTTTTTAGTACCATCACGTTTTTCACTTTTGTTGTAAATATAGTGAACCCGTTTTCGTATAGTTTCCTCGATGAGATTTGTAGGATAATTATTTTGGAGTAGTATTTTTTTTTAACCAAACTCAAATTTTTCTCCCAAAAATTTGAATTCCGCTAACAAAATAGCTCGATCTATAAGGCTGTACATTACTCCAATTTTATAATTTAACGGGTGTTCGGAGTAAAAATTAAGGTATCTACCGGACCACGTGGCTTTATGGTGCCAATCAGTTAACAATACGCCATTATTGAGTCTTATCACCTTAAGATCAAGGAACGTAATCGTACGATTTAATTCTTCCTCCGTGGTAACAGTTATTTTATTGTCAAAATCTTTAAAGTTGTTGAAAACGTTTAAAAACGAAATCCAACTTTTCGGCCGGAATTCCAATCAAAATGTCGTCAACATATCTGTAGTAAAAAGCTAATTTGAAATTTAGTAAATTAAAAAGTTTCTTTTCTAAAAATTCCATAGCTAAATTTGCAATAACCGGGGTTAAGGGCGAACCCATTGGCACCCCAAAAATTTGTTGGTATGTTTTATTCTGAAATTAGTGCATTTTAAGATAAGGTTAAGTCCTTTTATGAATTCCGTTTTTGGTATTTTAGTGTAATTTGTAATTTCGTACCATTTACTGTATACAGCATGTTCTATGATCTTAGGTGAAAGGTTAGTAAACATTGAGACGACATCCAGAGAAGCGAGAACATGATCTTTGGGGAGAAAAACTTGTTTTATTTTCTTATGAGAATCCCAGCTCTCCCTTATATGTGTCTCAGTTTTACCAACGAGATTATTTAAGATGTTAGTGTAGAATTTGGCAAGATTATACGTTTGAGCGACATATACTGTCGATACAATAATCTTAAGTGGATTATTAACTTTGTGTATTTTAGGTAGTCCATATGCCATAGGGATCACTCCTTTATAGTTTTTTTTAACATTTTGAAGTGACTAAATCAATATATCCTGCTTTGTTCCATTTTGAAACCAAGCGATTCGTGTCTTTACTTGTAGTTGCTGTATATTCATGTTTTGAAACTCTGTAGGTGTTATTGTCTCCTAATAGCTCGAGCATAGAATTGATATAACTATTTTTATCCATGGCAACCGTTGTATTCCCCTTATCGCTTTTAGTAGAGAAATTTTTTTATCAGCATTTTTCAGATACTGAGTGCAATTAAAACGAACATTATTTTTGTTATCAACAATTTTGTTACCCTCATCGTCGTAGACATCATGTATTTTACGAATTCCTTGTTCTATTCTTTTAAAAATTGAATTTATTTATTTATTAATAGAAATTATACTGTAGAAGGCTCGCTCGAGAGCCGAAACGTTTAAATTGTTTTTTTTTAATTATTTTTGGACCGTCTCACCAAGAACCTCCTAGAACTCCTTAAGGTTTTTGCACTTTATTTAATTAGCGGTCAAGAAGAAATCAAACAGAATGATTTTTAAATTATTTCGCACTTATAAATTTCATTTTGTTGAACCAAAAAAAAATACAAACGCACATATGAAAAGTATGTCATCATGCCTGAATTATAGAGTTGTACATGTAATAATATTAGAAACATCATATTCTAGAAAATTCAAAATGGCGAATCCAATATGGCCGACCGAAATTCAATAATTCGCATGATTTGGATGACAGACCGTATGTGGGGGTTTTCTAGGTCGCAGTTTGCGAATCTGAAGTCGAATTTATAACATTCAAAATGGCGGATGCAATGTGGCTGACCGAAATCCAATAATTCATATGATTTGGATTGTAGATGTTTTATGGGTTATAAAACTTCAGAATAGACGATACAATATGGCCGACCATAATATAAAAAGTCAGAGGATATGAATGGCCATATGATTGATGCTCGCAAGATTTTCCTGCTCTCGGCATTACCCAGGATCAACGACGTGGACGTTGCAGGAATCTGATCCCTTCGGGGTGCTTAATTATTGTGAGTCCCCTTGCTTCTCACACGATTATGTACATGCATGGATGCAAATGCATGTATTTAAACCATGGATTAGAACCCCGTAGATCGTCAACTCCACAGTATTTTTTGACTCCACATCCTCCATGGCATACATGCGTGCAATTAATAGGTTTAACGGTGTTTCTCAATTTTTTTGGTGGTCTCACTGTACCATAGTTTTCCATTTTTGTCATTAGAGTTTCGTTTAATTAACCCTTGATTTTTAGCGACAACTACAAACCCTTCATTTTTTAGAATTTTCGGTACAGGCTGTGCAATATCAAATCTCCTGTTAAGTTTTCTTCTTACCTTTTCATGGTCCGTCTTTTTAAAGTAAAAAATCCGTATGTTTTTGAACTGTCTGGTAATCCAGTTGGTGAGAGCTTGAGGTGTCAATATTCAATCCTGTGGCTTGGCAACAAGACTTGCTTTATACTCTCTTTTAAATGTGGCACCGATACCACCATAACCACTTTTACCATGAGCAGTCGTACTGCAGTGCCACTCTGCATCAACATTGAAGTCCTGCTTATGATGAAGTGAGTTAGCATTCTGAAATTTGTTTTTAAAGTGCTGTTTCGCCCCATCAGTCATATATACAGGGTGACCCATTTTAACTTCCCCACCAGATTATCTTGAAGGGAATGCATTTTGTGTTTTAAAAGTTTCAGACATAAGTTTTAGTATTTTTCCTTGGCTATTTAATGATGATATTGAATTTGACCTTGAACACGACCTTGTAGATTATTTCAAGGTCAATTTTGTTTTTTTAAATGGAAACCCCTATTTTTTCTCACGGATTTGGAAAAAGTACATATATACGTTCGAATATGATATGGACGACATTTTTATGAAGCTCCTTTCAAGGTGAAACTTAAAAGTGCCCGTAATGGCGAATTATCTCAGCAGGAGTGCAGTTTCCTGAAAAATGTTAAAGATAAAAGTTCAAGATGATATTAATGGTGATATTAATTTTGACTTTGACTATTATTTTGAAGGTCATTTCAAGGTCAACCAGGTCAACAATTTTTCAATTGGGAACCACTATTTTTAGAGCGGAATGTCTTACGTCAGAACATGACTTTGACCATGTCCTTTAATTTAATGTCAATTTGACGAACTTGTAACTACAATTACAAACATCCTATAAGTGGGTTCCATTTGAAAAATTGAACTTGACCTTGAAGTGACCTTCAGTTTCTATCCCAAGGTCAAACATACTTGAACTTGAAATTACCTTCAATTTCTATCCTAAGGTCAACTATACTTGACCTTGAAATGACCTTCAAATTCGACCACCCCCCCCCCCCTCCAAGGTCAAACATACTTGACTTTGTAATGACCTTCAAATTCGACCCACCCTCCCCAAGGTCAAACATACTTGACCTTGAAATGACCTTCAAGTGTGACCCCTAGGTTCCGACACCCGGGACACCTTCTGAGAGTGCTCTTCCTATACGATGAAGAAATACGGAATGCGAAACTTGTACCTCTTGCCACACTTTTCTCCTCGTCAGGTTGTTTTAATCACAACAGACAAAAATTCTTGCAAAAGTTGTGTGAATTATGTAGAGTTCAGTTTGTGTACAGAAAATATCCGCGCAAATATCGTAAATCTGAATTACAAATAAAAGTATTCATTATATCACTAAAGTATATTCATCATTGGAAATATTATATCACTAAAATATGTACTTAGTATTCTTGTATACATCAAACTTATAACTGACGCTAAAGATTAACTTAAGGTTTGGAAATTGTAGCCATTCAGAGTATTTGTAATAAAGTTTATTACATCGAAGCACTTGTACATAAACGAGGGTGTCTGTTGTCTTCAAAATAGCAAATTATGCGGCTGATGAAATAGTTCAAATTTTAATTACTTTTGGTGAATGCGGTAAGAATTACCAATCAACAGCTCCAACTTATGCACAACGCTTTCCTTATCGTCGTCATCCTGACCATAGGCAAGTGAGTAATATTTAAAGAAATCGCAATAATCCACTACATCGACAAAGCCAACTTAACAGACTGGAAACACTAATGATCCCAGATTGCTGTCAGTTTTGGGAATAGTTCATTTAAATCCTAATATTAGTAGTCGACAAATAGAAAGAGAATTGGGGATCCCTCAGTCTACCGCTAGTAGGTTATTACGATCTGTGCAATACCATCTTTACCATATTACTCTAGTACAGGAATAAAGCGAAGCAGATTCCATAATAAGAATTCAGTTTTATAGATGGGCCCTTGGCATGTTGGATCAAAATCCACATTTCTTTTGGGATGTTTATTTCAGCGATGAAGCTACATTTCATAGCAATGGTAGTATTGGTAGTCTCCACAGACATCACTTCCATTATTGGTCTCCAGCGAATCCCCATTGGTATCGTGCAGTTCTAAATCAACATCGTTGTAGTCTTCATGTATGGATTGGTATTTGTCATGGTCAAGTGATCGGACCTCATTTTTTTGAGCGGACGATTAACGGACAAATTTACTTAAATTTTCTTCAGAATGATTTTCCAACATACTTAGAAAATATGTCTCTCGACGCCCGTTGACGATTATGGTTCCAACAAGATGGCGCGCCTGCTCCTTATTCTCACATTGTTCGAGAATTTTAAATCAACGGTTTCAAAATCGCTGGATAGGTCGTGGAGGTCCAACTTTGTGGCCTCCAAGATCACCGGACCTGAATCCACTCGACTTCTATTTATGGGGATATATGAAAGATGTTGTCTATAGTCGTGCCCCAACTAGTAGACTGGACTTGATGAACAGAATTACAAGCGCCTGTGAAGCAATAACACCGGATACATTTCGAAATGTTCAACGCAACTTTCGTAAAAAGATTAACTGCGTGCTTGGACAAGATGGCTCCCATTTTGAACATTTACAATAAATTCAGATTGCACACATGCCCACACACACATACACACATACACACACACGCGCGCGCACACACACACGCACACGCACGCACACCCACGCGCACACGCACACACATACAGGTGACGGCGAGAGGAACCACCTGAACAAAGCACCCCGAAGACATGTATACCCGACGGTGCAACCTTCACGCTGTACATCTTGGGTAATGCTAAAGCCTGCGGTGGCATTGAAAACAGTGTAAAAATGTTATACGGTATTTATAAACGTATCGGATTTAGAAAAGAAATATTTTATATTTTTAGCCCGGAACAATGATATTGCACTCTGGAAACTCTTTTCACCGATCAGCAAATTCTTGTAACTTCTATTTAGGATTTACTTGTGAATTTCAAAATGGCAGCATCGCATTGCAGAAAATATTTCAATCGATGTTGGAAATCCCAAGCAGCTTTCAGAAATGTGCTCTTTCCGAATCCGTGACAAAAAATTAGGAGTTTCCATTTTAAAATCCCAACTTGACCTTGAAATAACCTTCAAGGTTAATTTCGATGGTACCATTGAATAGCCAGGGAGATATTCTTAAGCTTTTGTCTGTAACATTTTCCCCGAAAATGCACTCCCGCTGCGGTAATTCGCCGTTACGGGAACTTTTAAGTTTCACCTTGAAATAACCTTGATCAAAATATCGGTCGTATCGTATTCGGACGTAAAATTTCCCGTTCTTTCCTAATCCGTGACAAAAAATAGGGGTGTCCATTTAAAAAAACAAACTTGACCTTGAAATAACCTTCAAGGTCATGCTCAAGGTCAAATTCAATATCATCATTAAATAGCCAGGGAAAAATAATAAAACTCCTGTCGTTTTATGTAAAAAAAAAGTTTAGAACAAAACTTTCATATTTTTCGTCATAGAATCAGAAAATGTAATAAAAAATTAGGGTTTCCATTTAAAAGTCGCGATATCACCTTCAAATAACCCTCAAATTTGAACTCAAGGTCAACACCCAGGTCACCGTTACACGAACCCCTTCAAACTCTACAACTTTTTTCTGATACATTTTTTGATACAATCATCTCTCTCGAAGTTATTTCCATCGATAGATCAAAACGGACCACCCTGTATGTATATAGGGAATACGTATAGTATTATTGTATACGAAAAGTATGGAAACGGTTCTGTAACTTTTGAAAGAAAAGATATTTCGAAAATCGCTAAAACACGTAAAACAACCCCAAAGGGGGGGGGGGCACGAGGGGGATGAATATCTTAAATGGCAACATCGCTCGAGAGGGGGTTCATTTGAAAGGTATTTTAGAGACGAATTCAAAACACTAGGCATAGATGGCGCACGTAGGGCGAGGTCAAAAAAGTCACTTTCTGAACCTAATATCATGAGAACGGCACTATCAAAATTAATGAAACATTGTACAAATGAAAGACATATAAATGGGGAATAAGAAAAAACTATAGAGAAGATTTTAGTTATTGTAGTTCATCGGGAAATTTCGCTTAAACTCGGCCGAAATCGTAAAATTCATAATCAAACCCCATTATCTGTCCAATGGAATGATCAATATTGATGAAACCAAAGCCAAATGAAAGATAAATCAGTATAAAGGACGGTGAGGTACACTAGATTAATAAATGCAACATGCACATTGGGAAATTTCCTTCAAACTCTGTCAATATCGTAACATTCATAGCACAGCTCCATAAAAATAGAAGTTGAATGACATGTATGTGTTTTTCGAGTTGCTGAATCCGAATCCGGTGTCCGTTGGCCCTTATCTGGTGTGGATCAAGGTCAGTTGAAGGTCAAATATCGAAAATCAATCCAGTATCAATGTAGACTAATGTATCTAAATTCCCTGCTTTAAAAAGTGGATAGAAAAGGATAGGAATTTTATGAATACTTTTGTATCCTCTTTTTGTCACGATTTTATTCAATACATTTCTATCCCAATCAGAGTGGATCGAAAGGGATAAGATGCAATGAATATTTTTGTATCCTAATCCTATCAAATTAGAAATATCATCCACTATAAAATTTGTTGTTCTCTTTTAATAAAAAAATTAATTTTTTTCTTATTTTTAAATTTATTATCGTTTTATTTAATTTTATTACTTTTTTAAATTGTTAAGATGATTTAATTATCTTAAAACAAGCTGTTCTCATGCGGTCACCCATCCAGTTGTAGTCCACTGCGTACGGCGCTTAACAATAAATAGCGAACACGCGCGACACCGACCATCGGTCTACCACTGTTGAACACCCTTTATAACATAAACTAATATTTGTGTTACCCGCAGTGCACAAAATTAAAACCGTACTCGCTTTTATACATTTTTCAGGGATTTTCGAGAATATCGGCAGAAGCTAGAGTTCGATAAAGACCTACCTGAATTTTGAAAATTTGAAAAATTAAAAATTAATAAATATAATATTCTGAGAATATGCACAGGATACGTTAGGCGTGTTTACTTTTAATTCTTAAGTATGGAAAATTGAGATTTAGTTTGGGATATGCGGGTAATAGACGATATTGGAAATAAATATAATATTTTTTTCGATATTTTAAGAATATGTTTAGAATATACAAAATATTATGTGATGTTTATGGTATTCTGAGTATATTCTGAGAATATTACGGATATTCAAAGAAGATTTTCATGTGAGTTTCGAATATGCGGCGAATATCATATGTTATCTGAAAATATATGAAATTTGAAATAAATACAATATTCTGTTTTCGGTATTCTGAGAATATGTTTAGAATATACGAAATGTTATATGCTGTTTACGATATTTTGAGTATATTCTGAGAATATTTTTTATTGCCTGAATACTTTTCTATTCAATTAAAGTATAAAAATCCTTTCCATATTAATACTTTAATTGAATAGAAAAGTATTCAGGCAATAAAAGTTGATCAGGATTAGTATGTAAAGAATTTGTATACTTTCATGGGATAGAAGAGTATTAAATTCCAGGGGCTGGCAGCCCAGAAAAGAATAGGATTACTAAGGATTGCATTTGTATCCGTTTTAAGACTAACAAAGTATAAGAATGAAATTTTTATTGATGGGGATACAGTTTGTATCCGTTTTTCGGATTCATATTGATAAAAGTGTAAGTGGGATACATGCGGATAAAAATGGATAAACTTAGACTGTACATGGTGTAAAAACATAGGATAAGAATGGAAAGGATTCTCTTACTGTGACGAAAATTACGGAGCGGTCGACCTGGACGGCGTAAAACGACGGTGCGGAATACCTAAACATCGAAAACTATGGAGTTGTCGACCTGAACGGCAAAAAACTACGGGGAGGAATACCTAGACACCGAAAACTACGGAGCGGTCGACCTGGACGGCGAAAAACTACGGTGCGGAAAACCCAGACATCGAAAACTACGGAGCGGTCGACATGGACGTCAAAAACTACGGTGCGGAATACCTAGACACCGAAAACTGCGGAGCGGTCGACCTACACGTCAAAAACTAGGGAGCGGAATACCTAGACACCAACAACTACAGAGCGGTCGACCTGGACGGCGAAAAACTACGGTGCGGAATACCTAGACATCGAAAACTACGGAGCGGTCGACATGGACGTCAAAAACTACGGTGCGGAATACCTAGACACCGAAAACTGCGGAGCGGTCGACCTGGACCGTAAAAACATAAAAATCACATTTTGATTCATTTTGATAGAATTTCTATAAATTTTTAGGATACATAATGATAAAAGTGTAATGAGATACATTTGGATTGATTCTCTATACACGATTGGGATAGAAATTTATTGATTTTACCTAATCGATAGAAAAATATTAACATTGGCGTAACTTGAAGTATTCAGATAGGATAAGAATGGAAAGGATTCTCTTACTGTGACAAAATTAGGATTCAAAGTGATAGGATTCGCGCAGAAAATCAATACTTTTCTTTCCTTTTCTATCACTTTTTTTAAGCAGGGCTGGACGGCGAAAAACTACGGTGCGGAATACCCAGACACCGAAAACTACGGAGCGGTCGACCTGGACGGCGAAAAACTACGGTGCGGAATATCTAGACACGGAAGACTACGGAGCGATCGACCTAGACGTCAAAAACTACGGTGCGGAATAATTAGACACCGAAAATTACGGAGCGGTCGACCTGGACGGCGTAAAACGACGGTGCGGAATACCTAAACATCGAAAACTACGGAGTTGTCGACCTGAACGGCAAAAAACTACGGGGAGGAATACCTAGACACCGCAAACTACGGAGCGGTCGACCTTGACGGCGAAAAACTACGGTGCGGAAAACCCAGACACCGAAAACTACGGAGCGGTCGACCTGGACGTCGAAAAACTACGGTGCGGAATATCTAGACACCGAAAACTACGGAGCGGTCGACCTAGACGTCAAAAACTACGGTGCGGAATATCTAGACACGGAAAACTACGGAGCGGTCGACCTAGACGTCAAAAACTACGGTGCGGAATACTTAGACACCGAAAATTACGGAGCGGTCGACCTGGACGGCGTAAAACGACGGTGCGGAATACATAAACATCGAAATCTAGGGAGTTGTCGACCTGAACGGCAAAAAACTACGGGGAGGAATACCTAGACACCGAAAACTACGGAGCGGTCGACCTGGACGGCGAAAAACTACGGTGCGGAAAACCCAGACACCGAAAACTACGGAACGGTCGACCTGGACGTCGAAAAACTACGGTGCGGAATATCTAGACACCGAAAACTACGAAGCGGTCGACCTAGACGTCAAAAACTACGGTGCGGAATACTTAGAAACCGAAAACTACGGAGCGGTCGACCTGGACGGCGAAAAACTACGGTGCGGAAAACCCAGACACCGAAAACTACGGAGCGGTCGACCTGGACGTCGAAAAACTACAGTGCGGAATATCTAGACACCGAAAACTACGGAGCGGTCGACCTACACGTCAAAAACTAGGGAGCGGAATACCTAGACACCAACAACTACAGAGCGGTCGACCTGGACGGCGAAAAACTACGGTGTGGAATACCTAGACATCGAAAACTACGGAGCGGTCGACATGGACGTCAAAAACTACGGTGCGGAATACCTAGACACCGAAAACTGCGGAGCGGTCGACCTGGACCGTAAAAATATAAAAATCACATTTTGATTCATTTTGATAGAATTTCTATAAATTTTTAGGATACATAATCATAAAAGTGTAATGAGATACATTTGGATTGATTCTCTATACACGATTGGGATAGAAATTTATTGATTTTACCTAATGGATAGAAAAATATTAACATTGGCTTTACTTGAAGTATTCAGATAGGATACGAATGGAAAGGATTCTCTTACTGTGACAAAATTAGGATTCAAAGTGATAGGATTCGCGCAGAAAATCAATACTTTTCTTTCCTTTTCTATCACTTTTTTTAAGCAGGGCTGGACGGCGAAAAACTACGGTGCGGAATACCCAGACACCGAAAACTACGGAGCGGTCGACCTGGACGGCGAAAAACTACGGTGCGGAATATCTAGACACGGAAGACTACGGAGCGGTCGACCTAGACGTCAAAAACTACGGTGCGGAATACTTAGACACCGAAAATTACGGAGCGGTCGACCTGGACGGCGTAAAACGACGGTGCGGAATACCTAAACATCGAAAACTATGGAGTTGTCGACCTGAACGGCAAAAAACTACGGGGAGGAATACCTAGACACCGAAAACTACGGAGCGGTCGACCTGGACGGCGAAAAACTACGGTGCGGAAAACCCAGACACCGAAAACTACGGAGCGGTCGACCTGGACGTCCAAAAACTACGGTGCGGAATATCTAGACACCGAAAACTACGGAGCGGTCGACCTAGACGTCAAAAACTACGGTGCGGAATACTTAGACACCGAAAATTACGGAGCGGTCGACCTGGACGTCGTAAAACGACGGTGCGGAATACCTAAACATCGAAAACTATGGAGTTGTCGACCTGAACGGCAAAAAACTACGGGGAGGAATACCAAGACACCGAAAACTACGGAGCGGTCGACCTGGACGGCGAAAAACTACGGTGCGGAAAACCCAGACACCGAAAACTACGGGGCGGTCGACCTGGACGGCGAAAAACTACGGTGCGGAAAACCCAGACACCGAAAACTACGGAGCGGTCGACCTGGACGTCGAAAAACTACAGTGCGGAATATCTAGACACCGAAAACTACGGAGCGGTCGACCTACACGTCAAAAACTAGGGAGCGGAATACCTAGACACCAACAACTACAGAGCGGTCGACCTGGACGGCGAAAAACTACGGTGCGGAATACCTAGACATCGAAAACTACGGAGCGGACGACATGGACGTCAAAAACTACGGTGCGGAATACCTAGACACCGAAAACTGCGGAGCGGTCGACCTGGACCGTAAAAATATAAAAATCACATTTTGATTCATTTTGATAGAATTTCTATAAATTTTTAGGATACATAATCATAAAAGTGTAATGAGATACATTTGGATTGATTCTCTATACACGATTGGGATAGAAATTTATTGATTTTACCTAATGGATAGAAAAATATTAACATTGGCTTTACTTGAAGTATTCAGATAGGATACGAATGGAAAGGATTCTCTTACTGTGACAAAATTAGGATTCAAAGTGATAGGATTCGCGCAGAAAATCAATACTTTTCTTTCCTTTTCTATCACTTTTTTTAAGCAGGGCTGGACGGCGAAAAACTACGGTGCGGAATACCCAGACACCGAAAATTACGGAGCGGTCGACCTGGACGGCGTAAAACGACGGAGCGGAATACCTAAACATCGAAAACTATGGAGTTGTCGACCAGAGCGGCAAAAAACTACGGGGAGGAATACCTAGACACCGAAAACTACGGAGCGGTCGACCTGGACGGCGAAAAACTACGGTGCGGAAAACCCAGACACCGAAAACTACGGAGCGGTTGACCTGGACGTCGAAAAACTACGGTGCGGAATATCTAGACACCGAAAACTACGGAGCGGTCGACCTAGACGTCAAAAACTACGGTGCGGAATACTTAGACACCGAAAACTACGGAGCGGTCGACCTGGATGGCGAAAAACTACGGTGCGGAAAACCCAGACACCGAAAACTACGGAGCGGTCGACCTGGACGTCGAAAAACTACAGTGCGGAATATCTAGACACCGAAAACTACGGAGCGGTCGACCTACACGTCAAAAACTAGGGAGCGGAATACCTAGACACCAACAACTACAGAGCGGTCGACCTGGACGGCGAAAAACTACGGTGCGGAATACCTAGACATCGAAACTACGGAGCGGTCGACATGGACGTCAAAAACTACGGTGCGGAATACCTAGACACCGAAAACTGCGGAGCGGTCGACCTGGACCGTAAAAATATAAAAATCACATTTTGATTCATTTTGATAGAATTTCTATAAATTTTTAGGATACATAATGATAAAAGTGTAATGAGATACATTTGGATTGATTCTCTATACACGATTGGGATAGAAATTTATTGATTTTACCTAATGGATAGAAAAATATTAACATTGGCTTTACTTGAAGTATTCAGATAGGATAAGAATGGAAAGGATTCTCTTACTGTGACAAAATTAGGATTCAAAGTGATAGGATTCGCGCAGAAAATCAATACTTTTCTTTCCTTTTCTATCACTTTTTTTAATCAGGGCTGGACGGCGAAAAACTACGGTGCGGAATACCCAGACACCGAAAACTACGGAGCGGTCGACCTGGACGGCGAAAAACTACGGTGCGGAATATCTAGACACGGAAGACTACGGAGCGGTCGACCTAGACGTCAAAAACTACGGTGCGGAATACTTAGACACCGAAAATTACGGAGCGGTCGACCTGGACGGCGTAAAACGACGGTGCGGAATACCTAAACATCGAAAACTATGGAGTTGTCGACCTAAACGGCAAAAAACTACGGGGAGGAATACCTAGACACCGAAAACTACGGAGCGGTCGACCTGGACGGCGAAAAACTACGGTGCGGAAAACCCAGACACCGAAAACTACGGAGCGGTCGACCTGGACGTCCAAAAACTACGGTGCGGAATATCTAGACACCGAAAACTACGGAGCGGTCGAGCTAGACGTCAAAAACTACGGTGCGGAATACTTAGACACAGAAAATTACGGAGCGGTCGACCTGGACGGCGTAAAACGACGGTGCGGAATACCTAAACATCGAAAACTATGGAGTTGTCGACCTGAACGGCAAAAAACTACGGGGAGGAATACCTAGACACCGAAAACTACGGAGCGGTCGACCTGGACGGCGAAAAACTACGGTGCGGAAAACCCAGACACCGAAAACTACGGAGCGGTCGACCTGGACGGCGAAAAACTACGGTGCGGAAAACCCAGACACCGAAAACTACGGAGCGGTCGCCCTGGACGTCGAAAAACAACAGGGCGGAATACCAAGACACCAAAAGCTAGGGAGCGGTCGACCTACACGTCAAAAACTAGGGAGCGGAATACCTAGACACCGAAAATTACGGAGCGGTCGACCTGGACGGCGTAAAACGACGGTGCGGAATACCTAAACACCGAAAACTACGGAGCGGTCGACCTAGACGTCAAAAACTACGGTGCGGAATACTTAGACACCGAAAATTACGGAGCGGTCGACCTGGACGGCGTAAAACGACGGTGCGGAATACCTAAACATCGAAAACTATGGAGTTGTCGACCTGAACGGCAAAAAACTACGGGGAGGAATACCAAGACACCGAAAACTACGGAGCGGTCGACCTGGACGGCGAAAAACTACGGTGCGGAAAACCCAGACACCGAAAACTACGGAGCGGTCGACCTGGACGGCGAAAAACTACGGTGCGGAAAACCCAGACACCGAAAACTACGGAGCGGTCGACCTGGACGTCGAAAAACTACAGTGCGGAATATCTAGACACCGAAAACTACGGAGCGGTCGACCTACACGTCAAAAACTAGGGAGCGGGATACCTAGACACCAACAACTACAGAGCGGTCGACCTGGACGGCGAAAAACTACGGTGCGGAATACCTAGACATCGAAAACTACGGAGCGGTCGACATGGACGTCAAAAACTACGGTGCGGAATACCTAGACACCGAAAACTGCGGAGCGGTCGACCTGGACCGTAAAAATATAAAAATCACATTTTGATTCATTTTGATAGAATTTCTATAAATTTTTATGATACATAATCATAAAAGTGTAATGAGATACATTTGGATTGATTCTCTATACACGATTGGGATAGAAATTTATTGATTTTACCTAATGGATAGAAAAATATTAACATTGGCTTTACTTGAAGTATTCAGATAGGATACGAATGGAAAGGATTCTCTTACTGTGACAAAATTAGGATTCAAAGTGATAGGATTCGCGCAGAAAATCAATACTTTTCTTTCCTTTTCTATCACTTTTTTTAAGCAGGGCTGGACGGCGAAAAACTACGGTGCGGAATACCCAGACACCGAAAACTACGGAGCGGTCGACCTGGACGGCGAAAAACTACGGTGCGGAATATCTAGACACGGAAGACTACGGAGCGGTCGACCTAGACGTCAAAAACTACGGTGCGGAATACTTAGACACCGAAAATTACGGAGCGGTCGACCTGGACGGCGTAAAACGACGGTGCGGAATACCTAAACATCGAAAACTATGGAGTTGTCGACCTGAACGGCAAAAAACTACGGGGAGGAATACCTAGACACCGAAAACTACGGAGCGGTCGACATGGACGTCAAAAACTACTGTGCGGAATACCTAGACACCGAAAACTGCGGAGCGGTCGACCTGGACCGTAAAAATATAAAAATCACATTTTGATTCATTTTGATAGAATTTCTATAAATTTTTAGGATACATAATGATAAAAGTGTAATAAGATACATTTGGATTGATTCTCTATACACGATTGGGATAGAAATTTATTGATTTTACCTAATGGATAGAAAAATATTAACATTGGCTTTACTTGAAGTATTCAGATAGGATACGAATGGAAAGGATTCTCTTACTGTGACAAAATTAGGATTCAAAGTGATAGGATTCGCGCAGAAAATCAATACTTTTCTTTCCTTTTCTATCACTTTTTTTAAGCAGGGCTGGACGGCGAAAAACTACGGTGCGGAATACCCAGACACCGAAAACTACGGAGCGGTCGACCTGGACGGCGAAAAACTACGGTGCGAAATATCTAGACACGGAAGACTACGGAGCGGTCGACCTAGACGTCAAAAACTACGGTGCGGAATACTTAGACACCGAAAATTACGGAGCGGTCGACCTGGACGGCGTAAAACGACGGTGCGGAATACCTAAACATCGAAAACTATGGAGTTGTCGACCTGAACGGCAAAAAACTACGGGGAGGAATACCTAGACACCGAAAACTACGTATAGGTAGACCTGGACGGCGAAAAACTACGGTGCGGAAAACCCAGACACCGAAAACTACGGAGCGGTTGACCTGGACGTCGAAAAACTACGGTGCGGAATATCTAGACACCGAAAACTACGGAGCGGTCGACCTAGACGTCAAAAACTACGGTGCGGAATACTTAGACACCGAAAACTACGGAGCGGTCGACCTGGATGGCGAAAAACTACGGTGCGGAAAACCCAGACACCGAAAACTACGGAGCGGTCGACCTACACGTCAAAAACTAGGGAGCGGAATACCTAGACACCAACAACTACAGAGCGGTCGACCTGGACGGCGAAAAACTACGGTGCGGAATACCTAGACATCGAAAACTACGGAGCGGTCGACATGGACGTCAAAAACTACGGTGCGGAATACCTAGACACCGAAAACTGCGGAGCGGTCGACCTGGACCGTAAAAATATAAAAATCATATTTTGATTCATTTTGATAGAATTTCTATAAATTTTTAGGATACATAATGATAAAAGTGTAATGAGATACATTTGGATTGATTCTCTATACACGATTGGGATAGAAATTTATTGATTTTACCTAATGGATAGAAAAATATTAACATTGGCTTTACTTGAAGTATTCAGATAGGATAAGAATGGAAAGGATTCTCTTACTGTGACAAAATTAGGATTCAAAGTGTTAGGATTCGCGCAGAAAATCAATACTTTTCTTTCCTTTTCTATCACTTTTTTTAATCAGGGCTGGACGGCGAAAAACTACGGTGCGGAATACCCAGACACCGAAAACTACGGAGCAGTCGACCTGGACGGCGAAAAACTACGGTGCGGAATATCTAGACACGGAAGACTACGGAGCGGTCGACCTAGACGTCAAAAACTACGGTGCGGAATACTTAGACACCGAAAATTACGGAGCGGTCGACCTGGACGGCGTAAAACGACGGTGCGGAATACCTAAACATCGAAAACTATGGAGTTGTCGACCTGAACGGCAAAAAACTACGGGGAGGAATACCTAGACACCGAACACTACGGAGCGGTCGACCTGGACGGTGAAAAACTACGGTGCGGAATACTTAGACACCGAAAACTACAGAGCGGTCGACCTGGACGTCGAAAACCTACGGTACGGAATATCTAGACACCGAAAACTACGGAGCGGTCGACCTAGACGTCAAAAACTACGGAGCGGAATACTTAGACACCAAAAACTACGGAGCGGTCGACCTGGACGGCGAAAAACTACGGGGCGGAATACCTAAACATCGAAAACTATGGAGTTGTCGACCTGAACGGCAAAAAACTACGGGGAGGAATACCTAGACACCGAAAACTGCGGAGCGGTCGACCTGGACGGCGAAAAACTACGGTGCGGAAAACCCAGACACCGAAAACTACGGAGCGGTCGACCTGGACGGCGAAAAACTACGGTGCGGAAAACCCAGACACCGAAAACTACGGAGCGGTCGACCTGGACGTCGAAAAACTACAGTGCGGAATATCTAGACACCGAAAACTACGGAGCGGTCGACCTACACGTCAAAAACTAGGGAGCGGAATACTTAGACACCGAAAATTACGGAGCGGTCGACCTGGACGGCGTAAAACGACGGTGCGGAATACCTAAACACCGAAAACTACGGAGCGGTCGACCTAGACGTCAAAAACTACGGTGCGGAATACTTAGACACCGAAAATTACGGAGCGGTCGACCTGGACGGCGTAAAACGACGGTGCGGAATACCTAAACATCGAAAACTATGGAGTTGTCGACCTGAACGGCAAAAAACTACGGGGAGGAATACCAAGACACCGAAAACTACGGAGCGGTCGACCTGGACGGCGAAAAACTACGGTGCGGAAAACCCAGACACCGAAAACTACGGAGCGGTCGACCTGGACGGCGAAAAACTACGGTGCGGAAAACCCAGACACCGAAAACTACGGAGCGGTCGACCTGGACGTCGAAAAACTACAGTGCGGAATATCTAGACACCGAAAACTACGGAGCGGTCGACCTACACGTCAAAAACTAGGGAGCGGGATACCTAGACACCAACAACTACAGAGCGGTCGACCTGGACGGCGAAAAACTACGGTGCGGAATACCTAGACATCGAAAACTACGGAGCGGTCGACATGGACGTCAAAAACTACGGTGCGGAATACCTAGACACCGAAAACTGCGGAGCGGTCGACCTGGACCGTAAAAATATAAAAATCACATTTTGATTCATTTTGATAGAATTTCTATAAATTTTTATGATACATAATCATAAAAGTGTAATGAGATACATTTGGATTGATTCTCTATACACGATTGGGATAGAAATTTATTGATTTTACCTAATGGATAGAAAAATATTAACATTGGCTTTACTTGAAGTATTCAGATAGGATACGAATGGAAAGGATTCTCTTACTGTGACAAAATTAGGATTCAAAGTGATAGGATTCGCGCAGAAAATCAATACTTTTCTTTCCTTTTCTATCACTTTTTTTAAGCAGGGCTGGACGGCGAAAAACTACGGTGCGGAATACCCAGACACCGAAAACTACGGAGCGGTCGACCTGGACGGCGAAAAACTACGGTGCGGAAAACCCAGACACCGAAAACTACGGAGCGGTCGACCTGGACGTCGAAAAACTACAGTGCGGAATATCTAGACACCGAAAACTACGGAGCGGTCGACCTAGACGTCAAAAACTACGGAGCGGAATATCTAGACACCAAAAACTACAGAGCGGTCGACCTGGACGGCGAAAAACTACGGTGCGGAATACCTAGACATCGAAAACTACGGAGCGGTCGACATGGACGTCAAAAACTACGGTGCGGAATACCTAGACACCGAAAACTGCGGAGCGGTCGACCTGGACCGTAAAAATATAAAAATCACATTTTGATTCGTTTTGATAGAATTTCTATAAATTTTTAGGATACATAATGATAAAAGTGTAATGAGATACATTTGGATTGATTCTCTATACACGATTGGGATAGAAATTTATTGATTTTACCTAATGGATAGAAAAATATTAACATTGGCTTTACTTGAAGTATTCAGATAGGATAAGAATTGATAGATTTGCATTATGTGCCAAAAATAGGATTCAAAAGCATACGAATCACGCAGAATTTCTATACTTTTCTGGGTTTGACGAGTTCGAATCCAATGTCTATTTAATCCAATGAAGTCTCGGTCAAGGTTAATTCTAGGTCAAATGTCGAGAATCAATATAATATCAGAGGAAACCAGTGTAAAATAAATTTCACAACAAATGTTAGATAAATTATGTACTGAACATCAATTCCTTCAAAAGATACAATTGAAAATTGCTAAAAATAATCTGCAATTTTATATACAAGATTGTATACAAGTTTGTCTACTATCTACAAATCATCTTCACTTTCGCTTGTGAAGACATCTTCATCTCTCTCTGAACCCTCGCTATTCTCTTCAGTATTTTCAATTGCCCTGGAAATGGATATAAGTTACACTTTAATTCCTACTATAAATATTAGTACTACAATATCTTGCATATAAGAGTATCGCATAAAATACAATTATGGAAACAACCCTTATATCAATGAACTATCAACAATAGGATGGAATGGATTTAATGATATTCTAAAATCCATAGTTTAACATGGTATGAGAGGAGGGGTGGAAATTGGTTTAATGACACCCGGTTATTTTAGGGTTATCAGAGCTTAGTTATCACAGCTTTTCTTACGAATTTAACAGTTTTTGCAAAAGTTTGTTGCGATATTTCTTCGATTTGTAATGTGACTTATAATAATTTAAAATAAGGCTGTTGTTAAAGCCCAACTAGGCAGTAATGTGAATTGCTACGGAATTTTTATCGACTCAATACCATCTCAAGCACGATTGCCCTGTACGATAACATGTTGCAGAATTACAAAAAGATAGGGCTGGAAAGAGTATTTTTATGTTAGACGATGTACTTTAGACCTCCATTCAATCCGTTTAAATTTTAGCCTTATATCCCAACACGCAAATAAGTTACTTCACCATTCCGGAATTTATTTCAATTACTGTATCTGAAACAATCATAGTAAAATTTAAAATATCATTTAAATTTCCCGAGTTGTGATTTATTTTGATTGTGAGTGATCGCAAAATTTTATATTCAATTTATGTTCTGTAATAATTTGCTTTCATTCCTTCAACATGGAAGAACTGAATGAATCTTGTACGAATCTTTTTGAGATTATGTGTTAGAATTACAAATGACTAAACGAATCTATGAAGAATTAACAATCATAATCTAAATAATTATCTAAACGAGACTTTCAGTTACTATTACTCAGTGAATAAAAATCCAAAGCGTGAAATTACTTCTAGCATTGTTATTATTGACAATACCCGCGAGAAAATGTCTGTCCAAAAAAGATCTTGTGACATGTATCTAGATCTGACTTCATATCTGTTAAGATACAATTATTTCTGGTATACCTTTCCAAAGACTACTTCCTCTCAAAAAAAATTTTGAATTACCGTATTCCGACGTATTTTCCCCCCTGTTTACGAATATAATAAAAAGTGGCTGTCGGTCAAACTGAAGCCGCCATCTTGAAATGCAGGCCAACAATCGTGCGAATATAAGATATTTTCCTGATTTAATTACCACCATTTCACCAACCTTGGAGACGCCATCTGCTAATTTTTGCCGCGTCATCAACTGCTTTTCAGAAGCAGTTTCCCCACCTCACTATCCAGCAGACAATCCAGCGTCACTTACTTAACTCCGAAACGCGTACGCTACTGGCGAGTCGCTCCCTATTTTCCCTTGGGATAGTATCGCACCCAGGCCATACCCTGAGGCTTCGGTGGTTACAATCAAGGGTTCTTAAAGGTCTGGTAATTTCAGAATCGGAGCTGAAGCATTCAGACTTCCGTAGTAAGGTGGTATAGTTTTTGGAAAAGTTTTCCTCAACCCGCCGGTAATATCCCGCAAGGCTGAGAAATTGTTTTATATTTTTCGGATTTCTCGGTCGGGGAAACCTTTTGACCGCGTCTATGTTCTTAGGATTGGGTTTCACTTTATTTTCACTGATTACACGACCCAAGTACCGTGCATCCTTACAGAGAAAATTACATTTCCTTGGTTCTAAGGTAAGATCTTTGATGACCAGCGGGTAACGAAATCGTTTCGCTTGGACGGGTACATTGTATGTATCCTATGCGAGGGACATTGTCGTAGCGCTCAGTGGTTCACCCGGTAGGTGAAACCTTCGAGATTGCTTCGTGACTAATGCGCGCACGTGCTCTCTTTCTTCGTCCGTTAGTGACGTTTATCCATGAGCGCCAACACGCGCTCCGCCCGGCTTCCATCCGTGTGCGCTGTATGGACTTTCGCGTTCCTCGGAGGTTCTGGCGGTTCGTCGATTTCGTCGTCCGCGTCGTCGGTTTCGTGCCCGTTCTCGCACGCGATTGCACACGCTTCGAGGGTGGCGACGGGAATTTTTATATTCACCGGAAAATCATTAGTATTCGCGGCTATAGCATACGCATATCCTGCCCGGTTTCGCACGAGAGCATTTCCAAAATATACTCCATTAGTAGTGTCTATCTTAGGGAGAATTTCGTACTCCAATGTATTACCGATCTTCACCCATATTACTTTCCGACTTCGAGACGGAAGTTCCACGCGGCTGGAGTCCGCGAATAACAGCTGTTCGCCCCCGATATGGCAGATCACTTTCTCATAGTCGATTTTGACCGAGTGTTCACGTAAAATAGGATCTCCCAAGGTGCCGTCCTCCGCGATGTGGAAGTCGTCCCACACGACCTGTGCCTCGATTTGTAACCCGCGAAAATCGATCCTCGAACAACCGTATGTGCGAGTGGAACCCTCGCCGATACCGCTAAGTACAGGTGCGATTATTAGGCTTGCCCGTTTCTTCCGCGTTAGAAGTGCTCGCGCCTTCGTCGAAAATCACCTCGCGTTTCACGGACGTCGCGTCTTTCCATGAAAGACGAATTTTTTTGTAAGCCGGCGAACCAACAACAGCATATAGAATGTGAAATTCTGAAAACTAAGTCATTTTGTAAAAAATGATTTCGACCTACCGTTTTCAAGTTATTCAGCATTGAAATTAACCAATAGTACAAGAGCTCGGCGATTGTCGCGATCGGTAGCATTGTAGCGAATGTTGATAATGAATATGAAGAAAATGCGCATCGTCGATAAGCCGCGCTTTTTTGTTTTCTAGAGAAGCCGAAAGAGTCGTCAGAAATATCGATCGGATTCGAATGCCTAACCTGCAACTCGCTTCCGCCATTGAAAGTAAAATTCAAACATGTCATTGAATCAATAAATATTAATCAAATTAATGATGATTTTACAGGTTATAAGTGCAGGAAATAAGGTTACATATGATTCCGTAATACGAAATACCTTAGAAAAAATGAAAATGCAAGATTTAAAATTGAGAAGTCGGATTGAATAAAGGGTTACGCGCGAAATCGAATAAGTTTTGACCGAATTGGATTCTTTTAAATTCAATTTTCTACAAAGTATTCGGATTTAAAATCTGAAAGCATGGATTTATACATAGTCGTAAGACGCATCTTTTTTCCTATTGATAAAATTGTAAGACTTTTAGTTTTTGACACAATCAATAAGTACTTATACGCCGATTCCGCGCATAATCACTTACCCGATTAGTCTCCTCAATTATACGAGTGAAATGAAACTCCAAAGATAAGATTGAACTTAAATTGAATTGAAATAAATTTAGTAAGAATTAAAATATTAATAAATCGTTTTGAAATTTTGTTCAATCATAATTTAGACAAAATTAGCTCCGGATTTACGTATTTCAATTATGATAAAATAAATATCTTAATTTCTTGTAGTTGAAAACGCGTTTTTTACTCAAAATGGCTCTAAAACTGTTATGATTAAAAAACACCCCTATGTAGAAAATGCTGCCAGTTTCTAGCCATTTGTTCTGGTCTCTATGCTGTAAGTTAGCAACGAAGCCCAGGAAAACTGGCCAGAAACTAATGTCGGTTTCTACTAGGTACTTTTCTTTGGTAATTAATACATGTTAAAATCGATTGAAAGATAAGGAATCAATTATAATCAATAAATTGCTGCTATCTATCAAAGGTAAGAGATTTTTTATACATTACATAGTTTTGAATGTTAACTGGAATCATTATTGACTCATCATTACAAAAACTCATTGTGCACTTATTCTCTTAGCCATGTAGTGTTGTTAATTTTTGAGGTGTTAGTCAATTGGGTGATAATTATAAGTTACAAGTACGGTTTAGTTCTCTTCCTGGAAATTAATTTTCTACGTAAGACCAATATCTTTCCGGGAAGATAGCACCTCTAATAAAAATAGAGAACAGAACATATTTGAGCAATTCTCTGAAAATTTTAATATTCAGCGAACTGGCCAATTTAACTATAGAATTAAAACTTTTATCGACTTATACCTATGGTGATACTTAAAACTAACCAAGAAACATATGGCATGATACTTTTGAGTGGACCAGTTGCCCGACACCATAACGAAAAACACGTGTAATATGACATTTTTCAACTATTTCACTGCGAACTCGATGAAAATTAATTTTTTAAGTGATTATAAAAAAGAATACTTGTGCTCAATTAAGTTCGTGCTTGCATAACATCTTCATAGATGATAGACGTTTGTAAAAATATGCTATTCAGACATGTGCCTCTTATAGAAAACGAAAAAAAACGCAAATAAGTGAGTGTAACTGAGTTTTTCAAAAATTATATTTTATTTATTAATTTCATCGTTAAAAAAAGTACTTTGTGAATTCAATATTTTGTTTTACGGGGTTGTATTCTTTATTTAACAAGGAACAAAACCCATTTTGGGAAAAGTGCGTGCCTCGCTTAGAACTCAGTCAATATCGGCGCAAAGAGTGCGCCAATGGATTAAAAAATCATCATTTTTTATCAGCATGTCCTGACAACTGACTAGAAACATCTGTAAGGTATTGCAAATGTTTCTTAAGCCTATTTTGGATAATATATCATTTGGTAATATGTTAAATTTGACGTTCCAAGCGAGAAACGAAACTTTTAAAATGAAAACAAAAAATATTGTACGAAAACTGTCGAAAAATCAAACGGCTACTTGCCTTGAATGTATTACAGTGTTTATATTAAGAGTGAGATCATCGAAATCAACAATAAGAATAAGTATTACAATAGTTTCACGGTAAGTAGACCACAACAATAAATATTTCGTGTTATTATTTTTTGACAGTGATTTGCGTGGAAAGTGTCAACGAAAGGAGACCTGTTACAATATAAATGGAAGAAAATGGAGATGAAAAACTCAAAATTAAGAGAGAGAAAGCGAAATATCATAGAGAAAAAATTAAGCTGAAAAGACTACAAGATGTTGAAAAACTACGAGAACGAAATAGGAAATTAAAGGAAGAAAAGTTGAATCAATGTAGCAATAGGTTTGTATTAAAAATAAAGAAATTTGATATTTTCATAATATTGTTGTGGGTAAATTATCATATAATTTTACTTTGTAATATTTTATTTACTAAAATATAGCAAGCCGACATTCACTCAAACATCAGATGAAGTAATCGAAGTAGAAGATAATGATAGCACTGATTATATGAAAATGAGACGGAGTATAAGGCTTCATAATTACGAAAACGACAAATTAACAGATTGTGACAATCGCAGACAAAAGTCAATGAATTGGGAATCAAAGGATGATAGTTTGGATAATTTGAGCAACAGGTATGTAATTAAAAAAAACAAACCTTGTTAAAATTATAATATTATTGTGGTACATTACTATTACAAAAATTAAAGATCTTCTAAATGGATTAAGTCAGTAATGTTCGTAAATATTCGAAGGTTTCATTTAAATTTTAACTTTCAAAAGTTAGCGTTTAATAAGTATTGTTCAATCGATTTCATGTTTCAATCAAAGTTAGAATATAACATCACCTATTGAATATATTTAAAATAATAACAATTTTGTCAACTTTCATGTATTATTATTTTTTATTCTTTTACTAAACTATAGCACATCAAAAATCACTCAGAAATCAGATAAAGAAATCGTACAGAAAGATTTAGATAACGAATTTTATGACGTTGCTGATATAGAAGTCAGTCCTATTGGACAAAGTATTTCTACTCCAATAACAAATAATAGTAATTACCAAAGCAACTTAAAAGATAATCCCGAGAGAAATAAAATAAGTCGTTTATCCGAACACTTCGAAGATCTTTGAATAGAGAACGAAAATTGCGTAGAGAAAAAAAAGGTTTAGAAAAACAAATTGAAATAGAAAGAAAGAGGGAAAATACCTGGAAATGTAAATATTATAGAGCTATCAAGAAGGAACAAGAAGATGATATAATAAAAAATGTTAAAAAAATAGAACGCAGCTCATCTGAAATTAGAAAAAATTTACTGACGGCTAAAGTACTGAAAGCACAGTTAATACAAAATAAGGCTTTATTAAGTAATGACAAAGAAAGGTCGATTTTTGCAAAAATTACTTCCGGAGATTTTACGAAAAAGTATAAGTGTATGGGCCAAATGTCTAAAATTACTAGTTTATATTATCAACGAAAACATTTGAAAACAAGAAAGACAGGTATAAAGAAAATTAAAGAACGAAAAAACTCGAAGAGAGCAGATTTCATCTACAAAATAAAAGGAGCCGTACGTGAATTTTTAGAGCGGGATGAAAATTGATGTATCGCTCCCGCTTCAAAGGACGTTAAAAGTATGTGTGGAATCACGAAACGGAAAAGGTTCCTAAATGACACATTAAGCAATTTACACAAACAATATTTAGAAAATGAACCACTAAAACTCTCAAAAGCGACATTCTATCGATTTAGACCATTTTGGATCTTATCTCGAGACACCTGTTTGTGTAAATATCACGCTAATTTCGATTTGCTCGTTCAGAAATTGTTTTATCTGAAAGTATTGTCCAGTAATAGTACACGCAATTTTATACAATCAATCACTTGTGATTGTAATAGCAAAGATTGTATGTACAAAGACTGATCAAGATGGAAGAATTGAAAAGTAAAAGACGAAACTAATGAAACTGTTTCTTTTTATTATAAATGGATTACCCAAAAAGAAATCAGAGTTGGTGCGAAAAACAAAATATTTAATGTCAACGTGACTTCCAAACATAAAATTGCGTGTACTATTTCAGAGATGGTACAAGAAATAAATTTATCAACTCCAGCATTTTTAAAACATGCTTATGACACGAACCACCAATTGCAATTTATGCAAAAAAATAAACTGAATTTAAAACCAAATGAAGTGCAGATTACCATTGACTTTTCGGAAAACTACGAGTGTAAATATAGTAGCGAAATTCAAGCGGTTCATTTTGGTGCATCAAAAGTACAGTTAAGCTTGCATACTGGTGTATTATATTATATCAATTCTGAATCGGTTGTAACATGTATTTCTTTTTGCACCGTATCTGAGAGTTTGAGGCATGACCCATCTGCAATTTGGGCCCACTTGAAGCCTGTATTGAATTTGATTTCAATAATTGATCCTGAGTTAAAAGTGATTCATTTTCGAAGCGATGGCCCCACATCTCAATATAAGAATAAAACAAATTTTCAATTGTTTCATAATAGTTGTAAAAAGTTACAAGTTGATTACGCATCTTGGAATTTTACCACTCCAGGACACGGTAAAAGTTCTGCCGATGCTACTGGAGGGTCAGTGAAAAGATTGTGTCACCAATCCGTTTTAGCTGGAAATGACATTCGTACAGTACAAGATATTGTACAAGCAGTAACAAAATCATCAAAAATTCAAATTTTTCCAGTGACATTGGCAGAAATTGAAGCTATCGATCAACTTGTAAATGCGCAGATAAAATCAGCTCCTAAATCTAATAAAATATTTCAAATAATTTACAACAAAAAAGCAAAAGATTTGTTATTTTTAAACTGTCTTTCATGCGATAAATGTTTCCAGAATCCACCCTGCAAACATTTTTCTTTGATTCCACATGGTTGGAATTTAAATAGTGTAGCCAATACAAATGTAAAGGCGGCTAAAGCTAAACCTGCCAGCAGGACTGCAGCAAAACGCGCTTGTAAAAATGTAAAATAAAATATTATATTCTCTATGCCATCTTGTTATTGTATTTTCTTTTAACCATTACAATGGATGATTTTTTTAAAGTAATAATTAATGTAGTACGGTAAAGTGGGGTAAAACAATTACCTCTAATTTCAAAAATAATATCTTGAATAACAAATTGTTTCTAAAAATTTTATCATTTGGCTAAAATTTTGCTATAAAACATTTTTGCATATTTCGTGTTAGTATTTAGCTGCACTCTTTCTATTCAAGTGATGCAGTTGGCTATTTCACCCCACTCTACTGTGATAATATACTATAAATATACTAAGTGTTTTTTAAAGGTATCGAAGCGATTCCAATGAATTATTATCGTTAGTTTTAGCTTCTTTGCTTTAAAAAAAATTGTTTTTCAATAAAAAGTATATTTTAAAATATACTTTGTAAAAAAACAATTGGCACACCATTTTTCTTACTTTTTATAAGTGTAGAAACGTAGTGGAATAAGTGCGGTAAGTGTGCAATTAATTTTTTGTTTTAATTTTTGTTATATCGAAATATTAAAATGTTCAGAGAATTGCTCATATCCATCTGTTAAACACGTCCAGTAGTCGATATTTTCGGCTCGTTTGTCGAGCATGGGAAATCATGTCGCGCCTGTGAAATTTATGCCATGCTTCCAAAGCGTCCTCTGCATAATATTGTAGTGGCATTGCGTTCATGCGTGCCCATTTGTACAACTGAAAATGCTGCTTATATACACTCCAACAGAATTCTCCAACAGAGTTTATCGTAATCCAGATCCATTTTACATTTAAAAAGAGATAGAATATTGGCTATGTTTTGAACAAATTGACGATCCAAACCCAAAGCATCGGCAAACTGTTCCGGATTTTGGAAACATTTCCGAGCTACGTTACCGGTATTTGTGGTTCCCTGTCCCTGCAGAACCAGGTCCACTCTAACACATAGTTTATTATATACTTCTTGTTGTACTGTCATTTTTCTCTTATTAAATAATCCTGAAAATGCATTTAATAAACCCATAAAAGTAATGACATACAATTTTAAGATAAGAAAGTGAAATTGTATCTGTAAGTGTTAGTTTCATAATTAGCAAACACGGAGAGAAAAATTCCGGAACTTCCACATTGATAACAATGCAGTATTTGCATGACAAGCTCAAGTTGCAACTCTCGTGGATGTAAAACGGTGATTACAATTGAAAATCGTTAAAAAATAAGTTTTTACGAATAGGTACACTTTTTATATCATAAAGTAAAGTAGGTAACTTAAAGAAATTGGAATTTCATATTACAAACTAACGATAACCTTAAAATTCATTTTCAGTCACATCATTCAAAAACTGCATTGTTCTCTGTGCAAAAGGTGCGTAACATTTCTCTTCATGTGCACACGTTCATTTACAGTGATTTTCATGTGTCGAATTGAGAATACGTTGAAAACAGAACTTTAGGTCTTTATATGAGTTTTAGAGGTAGACAGTATTGTTGTGGTAACCAAAATATTGCTATACATCCCAAAGTTTGCTTTCAGTGTATCGTACTTTGATCGCGAAGTATCAAATCTTTATTTTACCTTTTTAATCTTTCTTGACGTCCCATGTTTTTAATCCTTCAACATTCCGATATGAAATGTGCAATAAGTGCTCGAAGCACTTGATGTTGCAATGCAGCAAGCCTAAACCCATGTTTACAGATTCAGGTGTTGCTTCGAACGGATCATTTACATTGCCGAATTCGTGTGACGACTTCCTGCACATGGGGCACCGGACTGTTGCTGGATTTTCAACAATTACGTTCACGCTTTTTCCATCAAACAGCTTTGTTGAAACCGTATATTTAATTACAACAGTTCTCCCTTGAAAGTTGAACGTGTATGGAGACAAGTTGTCAATTTCATTTTTTAACATGCAGTATTCGGCTTTAACGGCAAAGTCATCTTCTTTCTGGACCGCTAAACGTAGAGGCCTGCAAAACCGAACACTTTGAGGTGTTGGGTTTAGCCAGGACTTGTTTGATAATGATAATTTCATTAACAACATTTTAGAAAAGAATATTGAATTTTGGGCACTTGAAGTCTTGTTCCGTTCATCTTCATATTTTTTATGCGGATTAAGATGACCAGCCGAACTATCAAAACCCAAGGTTACATGCATTTCACCGTTCAATATCTTCTTCGTAAATTCAGATTCATCTAAGCCATACTGAGCTGAGGAATATAATCTTTCAGCAGTTTTATTTAAAATGTCTTGCAAAGCAACTGAAACTTCAGTTTCACTGGAGTTATAGGCATTTTCAGCTGGTTTGCATTTATTCATTGCCTTATGCAGTACATCGTATGAAGCATAAATGTTGAAGTTGCGAGAAAATGTATCCTTCACAAGCGCTCTATATGTCCGCTAATTGAAGTCATTGTCTAAATAAAATGCCAATGCACTTTCATCTGTGTGTTTTCTAAAAATCGATTCGTCTCTTTCGTCGTTTACTGATGAAGTGTCTTCATCTCGAACTCTTTTCTTGCATATATTCAATGCCATTTGCAAAATAGTGCAATCATTATTTGCCGCATTAATTACCCTAAGTGCTCGCCTATATTTCGTACTGTAGGACGCTTCTTTAGTATTTCCCATCTTTTTCCTACCGCTGTTAGGGCGAATACGAGGCATTTTCTTCGGACGACCACCTTTTTCCTTGCTTCCATTTTTCTCTTGCCCATACTAAAAATAGGCAACCGTGCTATGGATTATATAGATAACATCTTTAGTCCAGTCACTATGTACATTTGAAAAAGACAAAATTCCTAGTAGTAATTTTTTTTCTAGGTTGTAGGGGACATCGAGAAAAGCTTAACTCTCATTTTTCAGCACCTGAGAGCGCGTGCTTCTTTTGCTAGACTAAAAAACGTGAAAAGAAATCGTTTTTTGGCGATAACTCGGGTTCTGATAAGGCAAAATAATATAAAATAATAAGGCATAAAATGTGCAATAACTCTGTTTGAGTTAACAGTAACCGAAATTTAACTTCAGAATCTGAAAAAGGGCTCATTTTTACAATTTTTCAAGGGCACATTTTTCAAAAATTCTTCTGTCTGTATTTCTCATATCTCATCAAGTCCTCCTTTAACTGAATTTATTATGTCACCACATGCATACAGGTCGTCAGAGTGACTGCTCAACTTAATCTCGTAGAAAGAAATATGGTAAGTGGGTAAAAGTTGTTGACTCCAAAAATCTTTCACATTGTACGTATACTTCTCCTTCGGGTTGTATTGCACTTTTCCCGATAGGTTAAACTTCCAACTTGCATAATATCGAATATCGACTCGAATTAACTCATATAAATTAAATCACTTCTCTAATTACTTCACTTTCAAACGCAATAAATTAATAATTTCAACTGAATCTCCTGCTGTAGAAAAAGCTAATCGATATTAAAGGTACCGAGCTATGGATTATATAGATAACATCTTTAGTCCAGTCACTATGTACATTTGAAAAAGACAAAATTCCTAGTAGCAATTTTTTTTCTAGGTTGTAGGGGATATCGAGAAAAGCTTAACTCTCATTTTTCAGCACCTGAGAGCGCGTGCTTCTTTTGCTGGACTAAAAAACGTGAAAAGAAATCGTTTTTTGGCGATAACTCGGGTTCTAATAAGGCAAAATACTTTTATGATAGCTCATTTTAACGGGGTTTTCCCGCTCTACAAATTATGTTGTATAACTTTTTTTTTATTAATCGATTGTTTTCGAGATATCGAAGAATTAAGTAAAATAAAAGAGATAAATTTTTAGTTTTTTGCGTTTTACTCAAAAGTTTCGATCGGAAATGAAAAACTTTTCAAATAAAAGTTGTAGAGCATAAAAAATGAACAATTTTCAGATATTATACGTTCACTTTTGTTGAAAAATACTCCTTGTAGAGCGCTCTCAAAGTGCGAGTTCCGCGTCAGCGGCTCAGCGGTGAATCGGCTGTGTCTCTACGCGGCATGAAATGGCTGCGCCTGGGATTTCCGACTTTACTATTATAAAAAATTAATATAATATATATTTTTCACAGGCTTTATGATGCTGTACAAGTTATTTTTTATGGCACCTCGAAAATTGTAAATAATGTTCGACGAATTGAACGCGAAAATATAAAAAATGAGCATTTTCGAACTTATTTACATTTCATAATTAGGTGCAATTAGAGCAAAGAAGATATTTTTTAATATTTCGTCATTATTGCAGGTATTTTGAACACCGTAAAATTGTCCTCTACCAATCGAATCTGTATTTATCATTGCAGACATAATAGTCTATACGAAAATATAGTTACACTTACCGGCTGATAAAAAAAATACAAGACGCCTTAAAAAATACAAGAAATTTTATTTTTGGATATAATTGATCTTAACCTATGTATGAAGTTTGGAAGAATAAGTGTATCGACAACATTTCATATAAAAGAGTAAACAATATTTATTTATTCATTAACCATTAAACTAATTGTCATTATATTAAAAGAAATACACATAATTTAGTTGTATCTAAGTCGTTTAGTTGACGGCTGGTTGTCATCTTCTTCTTCTTCTTCTTCTGCAACGGAAGGTGATGTGTCAGGGTTTTTCGCGTTTTCTTTGTCGATATTTTCTAAACATTCATTAATTTCATTTCGGACTATTTCTGGTGGAGTAACTGCATTAAGACACGTTTGCCCGGAACAGTGGTAACAAATGACTGAACATTTGATGCCTGCTTTCCTGCAGCCACATGCACCACTGCAACTTCCTTTACATTTACAGGAAATTAATTTTAATAGTTCTTCAGGTACTGGTGGCGCATGGTTTCTGATTGGCTGTAAACCTGCATAAGTTCTAACCCAGCCATAGTTTTCGGGCTCTTTTTCATTACCTAGCCAAGTCTGGACTTGGTGGTAGGTGCGCAAAATGTGTTCCTTTGCGGAGGTTTTTGTTGGTGGCAGCGTGGCTAAATTTAACTGAGTGTTTGAAGCTGATTTGACAAAACATTTGAAGCGTATCGTATCCAAGCATTTGTCCTCTTTTCGACCTCCATACAAAGCGACCAGGAACACTTCTCCAGCCGACGTCAAGACTTTATCATCAATTGTTTGGAATTTAAATAGTTCCACCGAACTCGTTAAATCTGGCCGATTTATCAACGTTGTAATAAATTTCATCTTTCCTACATTGACTAGAGAGGACGTGGTATCACATCCGCTTAACGCATGTAAAAAAAGGATATTACTGCGGATGGAATCATCGTATTTGAAACTCGTACAATTGAAAATCGCTTCTTTGACTTTGCCTTTAGCAGGCTTTGTGAAAAATATATTCTTTGCATTAGGTGCCAGTCCAGTAAGTAACACCAGTAAGTCGATGTCCTCACCGACAATTTCAGCTGAATCATACATTTCAACTTTTTCGATTGCTGTATTGACGAGTAGGGCATCCGCAACTTCGACAGCCTGTCGAACTTCAATTCCCGCGAACTCGAAATGAACACGAATCATGGCGATGAACCTCTCTTTGTTGTTAGCGTTTGACAGAAATTTATCTTGGCTGATTATTGGAGTCGTGTTTTCGTCGAAAACTACATCTGGGCTTTGTTTCTTCCTAATACGCCTTTCTCTCTCAGCTGATTTCGTCCCGGAAATTGACTTGTCGTTTGTGTAACCGTCGAATACGATGCAAACATTTGTTCCAAAATGTTTCTGCACATACGTCACGTACTTTGTACACGCAACTTTATGTAAGAGGAATCCGCCATCTATCAATCTTATATGATTTTGTCCAAACTGTACATTTTGTAATGGCGTAAATGCATTGTACTTCGAGGACTTAGTTCCTTTGCGCATTCCTACTTCTGTAAATAAAGTTAAAGGAAAAGGCGACAAGTCATATTTTAAATATTTTTCAATATCGGCTTCCGAATGTTTCGTTATGCACATTCTCTGAAATAGTAGCAGAGGGTCGATCGTAATAGATGTAGATTCGATTTGAATGCAACTGTTGACAGTAGCCAGTGGTTGTACTTTATCTTTTCTTTTGTAAGAGATACAGTCGAATCGTTCGTTTACGATTTTGGACATCATGGAGTCACCAATTTCCTGTGCACGGTGACAATTGATTTTGGAATGTCCAACGATTCCCGTACTTATGGACATGACATCTTTTCCTTCAGGAAATGGATTGTGGGCAGCGAGGCAAACATCTATTTTTTCGACGTCTGAATCATCTCGTATGATTCTTGCAGGACGCATGTCTACGTGTTGCTCGGAAGTAGCACAAGCGACGCCTGCGAAATTTTCAATCTGCTCGCATACATTTTGAAGGGAGATCATTCCCAAAATCCATGATGAGATGGTTGAGTCCGAAATGTTACGTTGGTGTAATCCACCAGCTGTCCAGAGTGACCGCATCAAAACTTGTTCAATGGTCTGTTCCGACATGATGCCGGACCAAAACTTTTGTGTTCTTCGAATTGTAAAATATCCTTTATTAGTGAATTTCTCTAATTCGTCGGCAGGTACTTTTTCACCCAAGGTCCTCATTTGCTGAAAATATAAATGGGCAGAGTTTGCATATAAAAAATGACCGCTTGCGTGAAAAAAGGGCAGCATTTTTTGGATGGTATCAAGATGAAGAGCCCAATTTCCACTTCGCTCAGCTTCTATGAAGTTTTTGACTAAAGTCACCATTTCATAGTACTGGATCCATAGTCTTGCAGTAGGGCTCTTGTCCTTCGTTGTTTGGAGTTCGTTGTAAAATTTATTCACGATTTCTTGGACATTTTCATTCTTGGAAGCTTCCATCACAGCAGGACGATCGAGAGCATCGGTGTAATCGTCTAATACATCAAATTCATCATTACAAACGTCGATATTATTCATAATGATTTTAGATATAGCTAAATGCGTTAGGAAGTGTGCGCGAATTGCTCTCGAGTACGCATGTCCAATAAGGATTTTTTTCACACAATTTTCTGCGTAAATCAATTTAAAAATGTCCTCAATTACGCTACCAGCCATGATATAGCCTATTGTTCCAAGGAAGGACATCAATAGGTGAAAGCTCCCGAGTCTCACAACGACATTCTGCAAATCGGACGATGGCTCAGAAGCTGCAACTATGTCGGAAGCTTTCCAGTACAGCGGCTGGTCGAAAGTTACAAAACAGGCCGTCTGATTTGAATCCTTACATCTTTTGACTGCTTCAAGAAGTGACGTGTAAATAGTATTATAATCTGAAGGGGGCGCGTTGATGAAAGGTAGGCATATGACTTTTGACATCTCATAACATAAATCCGAGGTAATTAACTCCATGAAGCCGTTCCATCCAGGTATATCGACAACGCATTTCCATTTCCCGTATTGCCAGATAAAGTCTGATACTGTAGGCAAAATTTTCTTAGATATTTTATACAGTTCATTAACATCAGAGAAACGGACATCGTGTAATCCTGCTAATGCATGTTTTTCATAGTTCAGTACTTCTATCTTCCCTAACGCAGCAATTTGTATGGCCGACTTCTCTCCAAAGATACGATTTACGGGTTCATCTTTTTCAAAACCAGTGGATGGTGTAATGCACTGAATGCCACCCATCGTATGGAAAGTGCCTCGTCCGTCCAAGGTGTCCGTATTAAAATCGGCATTGTCAAAGACGAACTGGACAAATGCGTTGTCCAACGTCCTACGTTCCTTTGCGTGAATGGCCGAATTTTCAAACGTTTGGACTTCTTTGTATGAGGCGCTGAATCCCATACTTGATAAAATGCTGATGAGTGTTTTCGAAGCAATTTTTTTGTATAAAAATGCTCCTACGCCAATCAGAAGTGGGGAAAGGAACGAACGTGGTCGTACAGCCGCTATGATTACATGCGCAATCGATGTACATTTCCTATTCCAAGGCTCGAGCCAACCGCGTTTATCTTTTTGTATTACCTCAGATAACAAGACTTGCAATGTTTTAGGCACATAAGATTTCACGTCTTCCACAAAGTTGTCGGATGCTGGGTATTCACTTGTTTCATAAACCATCGAGCGAATATCACTGCGAATTATACCTGCAGCCTCACGTATGACTCGCAGTTTTTCTGCCTGAGGATCTGCGTCTCTTCGTTCGTAAAACATGTCAGAGAGGAGTTTGTGACCAACATTTCTGAAACAAACTAAAGTACCTCGACTTTGTCTTTCCACGATGAGGATATCGTCACCATACTTTTCAAGTAATAGTCTTTTAACTGTTTTAACATGAGGACCGGTACATGTTGTAATTTGATCAATTAATGTCTGAAGTGGAAATTAACACTCACTAGAATTTTCTTGCAAATATGTAAAAATTTGTTCCATGCCTTCAGTTATGTCATCATCTTTCGGTCTTCCACTTGACACACGTTTCGACGCATCAGTAACAAGTACATAACATTTTTTGTGGTACCGAGCCCCAGCTGCTACCAGATCAAGGACACTATTCAAGCGAAACTTGATTGCACGAGCAATGTCATCATCGCGACCGCCCAGCTTGTTCAAAATATATTCTTTCGAATCTGCATGTTTTACTCTGGAAATTTGCGTTCGGTATTTCATCGCCAATTTTGTAGCCGATTCTTGGCATTCTGTTCCGCAAAATATGCAATTTTTCTCGAAATCAAAAACTGGATTTTTCTTTTCTCCTGTTGTTGAGTTGCTACGCCGAGAAGCCGAAAGCGCTGTTTTTGTATTCGAGTACGTTTTGTAACAGGAACTGTGCACACTAACTTCGTTTAAGTTCTCTAACATTTGACGGTTTTCTTCATCTCCTCTTAAAACGGACACAGATATAAGAGTTTTAATACCCATCGATTTCACTATATGCACGTCTGTAATCAAAGGTTGCTTGCATGTAAAGCAATTTGAGGCACTCATTGTTATTCGCGAAAAACTAAACTACAACAATTTCCAAAACGGCAATGACAAAGTGTCCACAAACGGCACTTACAAAGAGTTCAAGAATAAATACTGCATTAAAAAGGTGCTCGAAAGTAGCACAAACAAAAAAGTGCAATAACTGCACTAACAATCTGCTAAAAATGGCAGAAACTGTCACAAAAACTCACTACGGAAATATTCACTACGTTCTTCTTACTAAATGCATGCGCTCCCCATGAAATTCAGAAAGAAACTGTGAGAAGACGCGAGCAAAACAAGAACAAGCACGCACAGAGGAACAGATGTTTTCTTATGTTATCCTCGCATTCCATTATATTACGTCAATATATATAATAACAATTAGTTTAATGGTTAATGAATAAATAAACATTGTTTACTCTTTTATATGAAATGTTGTCGATACACTTATTCTTCCAAACTTCATACATAGGTTAAGATCAATTATATCCAAAAATAAAATTTCTTGTATTTTTTAAGGCGTCTTGTATTTTTTTTATCAGCCGGTAAGTGTAACTATATTTTCGTATAGACTATTATGTCTGCAATGATAAATACAGATTCGATTGGTAGAGGACAATTTTACGGTGTTCAAAATACCTGCAATAATGACGAAATATTAAAAAATATCTTCTTTGCTCTAATTGCAACTAATTATGAAATGTAAATAAGTTCGAAAATGCTCATTTTTTATATTTTCGCGTTTAATTCGTCGAACATTATTTACAATTTTCGAGGTGCCATAAAAAATAACTTGTACAGCATCATAAAGCCTGTGAAAAATATATATTATATTAATTTTTTATAATAGTAAAGTCGGAAATCCCAGGCGCAGCCATTTCATGCCGCGTAGAGACACAGCCGATTCACCGCTGAGCCGCTGACGCGGAACTCGCACTTTGAGAGCGCTCTACAAGGAGTATTTTTCAACAAAAGTGAACGTGTTCATTTTTTATGCTCTACAACTTTTATTTGAAAAGTTTTTCATTTCCGATCGAAACTTTTGAGTAAAACGCAAAAAACTAAAAATTTATCTCTTTTATTTTACTTAATTCTTCGATATCTCGAAAACAATCGATTAATAAAAAAAAAGTTATACAACATAATTTGTAGAGCGGGAAAACCCCGTTAAAATGAGCTATCATAAAAGTATTTTGCCTTATTAGAACCCGAGTTATCGCCAAAAAACGATTTCTTTTCACGTTTTTTAGTCCAGCAAAAGAAGCACGCGCTCTCAGGTGCTGAAAAATGAGAGTTAAGCTTTTCTCGATGTCCCCTACAACCTAGAAAAAAAAATTGCTACTAGGAATTTTGTCTTTTTCAAATGTACATAGTGACTGGACTAAAGATGTTATCTATATAATCCATAGCTCGGTACCTTTAATATCGATTAGCTTTTTCTACAGCAGGAGATTCAGTTGAAATTATTAATTTATTGCGTTTGAAAGTGAAGTAATTAGAGAAGTGATTTAATTTATATGAGTTAAAGCGAGTCGATATTCGATATTATGCAAGTTGGAAGTTTAACCTATCGGGAAAAGTGCAATACAACCCGAAGGAGAAGTATACGTACAATGTGAAAGATTTTTGGAGTCAACAACTTTTACCCACTTACCATATTTCTTTCTACGAGATTAAGTTGAGCAGTCACTCTGACGACCTGTATGCATGTGGTGACATAATAAATTCAGTTAAAGGAGGACTTGATGAGATATGAGAAATACAGACAGAAGAATTTTTGAAAAATGCGCCCTTGAAAAATTGTAAAAATGAGCCCTTTTTCAGATTCTGAAGTTAAATTTCGGTTACTGTTAACTCAAACAGAGTTATTGCACATTTTATGCAAGAAATAGGTAAAAATAAAAGGAATCAGGACAACTATTTCACCTTGTTAACTCAATCCTGACTGAAATAACAAGGAATTCTGGCTAAAACAATATGGATACCTTGCTATTACAATAATATAAATTTTTGACACTTTAGAGCTTACATATTTGTTAAAATAGTAAGGAATCCTTGCTGTTTTAACAAGAATTTCTTATTATTTGTCGAAACAACAAGAAACCTTAAATACAACAATATAATTCCCAATTATTGTAGTAAGTTTATCCTCGCTGCTTTATCAAGGATTGATGTAGTTGGCGCCGATTCCAATAAAGAATCCGCACTGAATCCTTGCACACGGGTGTAAGGAATTGTTTCGGTGTAGACATCAAGTGGAATTCGCCATAAAAATCTAAAATATCGCGTCATCGAATAGTCAGATATCAAAATGCATGGTTACATATTGTGAAATTCATTATGGTAGATATGATATGCTATTTAATAACACTTCAACCCTAGCAATCCGGACCAACTACAAACCGACTGTAAACCAACTGGTTGGTTTTTGACTCTATTCCAACTATTAAATTTCTATGAATGTTACGATATTGACAGAGTTTGAAGGAAATTTCAAATGTGCATGTTGCATTTATTAATCTAGTGTACACCCATGTGCAATGAGTCTGTCGCTAGGTATTTATCACCAGAACGGGAATGCACGTTGCGACTGACGCTTTATGATAAACGACTTTTCGCCGTTCGATTCAAAATTGTGTTTTGAAGCTGTCATTATGTAACCTTCCAATACATAACCGCGTGAATAGATAATAGCAGGTTATAGTTAATTTGTATGAGCTTCTAAACACAAATAATTAAAAATTGATACTAAATGAAAACTGTTTGAGAACGTGATTTATACAATTTTTACATCTTTTTATACATTTTCATATACATTTTTTACATCTTTAAAAACAGTCACCAAATAAATACATTTTAAATAAAAACGAAAGACCGAATAATTCTACATAATTTTATTACATAAATTCTACATAATTGTATTATGCAGTTATAGTTATTTTGTATGAGCTTCAAATAACGATTAAAAATTGATTTTAAATGAAAACCATTAGAGGCCGTGATTTATACAATTTTTTACATATTTTTATACATTTTTATAACTTTTTTACATCTTTGAATATAGTCACCAAATACAAATACATTTTAAATAAAAACGGAAGACAGAACACTTACATCTAACACATACAAAGAGATATATGTAACGAAAATATAATGTTGGCAGGAAGAAACATAACAATTGTTATTCAACAAGGGGATAATATGGCCCTCGATATAATATTGGGCACATCAATTGTCCATTGGAGTCAAACAGTACCTGGAATATTAATTTTATATGATGCTCTTTTATACTGCCAAAAATTGCATATATAATACAAATTTCTAGTTGGAAAGTAGCTTACTTCACCGGGTGGGATTGTGTCGTTCAAAAATGGTATAATAACCGTCCACTTCCCCATGAAATCAAAGTCCGCTCTATCCATCGTTAACGGATCTTTATTTTTAATGCGTTTCATTTCATCCTTTACAGATTGAAATAATGTTTTGAATTCTTGAACTGAAAATTTATAATAATATGAAGTGAATATATACAATTTATTAGATATATGACATAAACAGAGTAATTGAAACTAACTTCTCTTTCGAGACTGGTAACGACTATTGTAGTTACGGGTAATACAACGCCATGCTCGATTTTTTGCGCGTTGTGAATCGTACAAGCTATTATTCCAGTCGAATAAGCATTTGTGGGATGTTATTTCATGAGCGAGATACCTTTCCATTTTCAATGTAAATGTTCTGAAGTATCGTGACTTATAATTGTATATAGGCTATGTGAGCAAAACAATGTAGTATAACATGAAGTTGTCAATAATTTCGATAATATATTGAAACGAATTAATTTGAATTCGGGCGCTGAGAATTATTTTTATTCTTAATAAATTCAATACTTATGCTTCAATATTTATCAAAGCAAAAAGTAGATTGGAACATTCTGTAAATTTACCTTTCATGGTTGGGACCTCGAAAAAAGTAGACAACGTTTTTACATTATCAATGCACGTTAATGAATACTAACAACCGAGGCGATGCGTAACTCAGTAAATTTATGATTAATGTTATGCAAAATATATTATAATTGACTTGTTACTAACTATACCATTATTATTTAATGTAATACATTGAATGTAACACAAAGTCAATTGTAATATATACTATCCTCTATGGAAATAAAAATGGTATGTTTTCGTTACATTTAAGCATGATTCCGTACGATTACGTACGATTTGGTACGTTTAGGTACGTTTTGGTTACGATTCGAATATTTTTACAGCATTATACAGAAGCGTACGCGAACGTATGCGAAGGTACGTTAACGTACGCAAAATTATGCAAAAATGCAGTATCGTCCAGAATCCTACAAAAATGTACACATACGAGAAAAAATGCATAACAGAATATTTCTAAACAGATGTAAACGGACGTAAACGTACGTGAACGTACGCGAACGTACGCGAAAGTGTGCAAAGGTACAGTATCCTGTAGAATCCTGCAGAAACGTTACTTACGAAAAAAAATGCATCAAAGAATTATGCTGGAGGAGCACATGTAAGCTCCGAAAATAATTCGACTCGGTAGATTTATGATTAATGCTATGCAAAATATATTACAATTGATTTTGTATTACATTCATTGTATTACATAAAATAATAATGGTATAGTTAGTAACAAGTCAATTATAATATATTTTGCATAACATTAATCATAAATTTACTGAGTTCCGCATCGCTTAGGTTGTTAGTATTCATTAACGTGCATTGATATTGTAAAAACGTTGCTTACTTTTTTGGAGTTTCAAACCATGAAAAGCAAATTTACAGAATGTTACAATCTACTTTTTGCTTTGATAAGTATTGAAGCATAAGTTTTTAAATTATTAAGAATAAAAATCAGCGCCCAAATTCTAATTAATTCGGTTCAATATGTTATCGAAATTATTGACAACTTCATGTTATCCCGTATGGAAAAAATCAACGGTAATCTAACGCAATTCACCGTACGATTTTGACACATTTCGGTACGTCTGTATAGAATTATGTACGGTGAGGTACGTTTACGTACGTTTGCGTACGATTTGGTTACGATTCGAACATTTTGTACACCATTGTACAGAAACGTACGCAAACGTACGCGAACGTACACGAACGTACGCAAACGTACAGAAAATTGCTAGAACATACTGAAGCATGCGGAGATGTACAGCATTGTACACTATAGATGTCAAACAACCATTCGTAATAAAATATTTTCTTACAAAAACGTCCGGAATCATATGAATATGTAATGAAACGTACGCAGACGTTCGCAAACGTACGCAATTGTACGGATATATGCAGCCATGTATAGAAACGTACGAGATTTTGCAACTATTTACAGGAACGTGCCCGACTGCACGAATATTGAATATCCCAGATAGGTGCCCGTTTTTCTTCCGTTATTTTTTTTCGATTTTTTGTCCAAAATTTTTCACGTAATTTTGGAGAAAAATTACCCAAACCAATTCTTCTACATTGGACAAATATTCCAAAAATTTGTCGCGTTTTGTAGGGCTATTTATACATTTTTTCATATTTTTCGGGCATTTTTTACAATTGCAAGGTTATAAAAAAAAAAATCACGAAAAATTTGTGTAATCTTTTCTTCGATGGAGAAATCATATAAACTATTTTCATCAAAGTCGGCAATTGTTCACGGATTGCGGTCAAGTTGGCTTGGAATGCCCCACATCTATTTTTTTAAATATACATTGTAAATGATGCACGTAATGAAGAATAAAATGAACAATATACAGAAGGGAACCGTAGGTAACTGAAAGGAATGCTTTTTTTTTATTTATATCACTTATGTCATATAAAATATCTTTATTGGAATAATAACAAAATTTTAAATTAGTTGATACATTTTGCAGTAGTTGCTTTGCTCAAAGAACCTATGAATAGATGATTTCTTACATTCATTAAAATACATGGTCTGTAAATGTACAACTGATGACATTGAAATAATTTTTTCCACTATTTTACAATATTTTACATGTTTAACAGATACATCCGCATTTTTGAAAATATAAGTATTACGAACATCCAATTTTTTATAAAATATAAATACCTTATTTTTGTTACTATACTCTACTTTACTTAACAACATATACGTAACTGACGATTTTGCGCGTAACGTTGGATCCAATGCCTGGAGCCCGTAGTTTATTGTAAGGCAGTATGTACCTGAGCCGTCCAGCGGCTTGTGGGCAGCGACACGTCAACACAACGGACACTACTGTTAGCGAAATCTACCCCTTGCACCAGTGTTGCACTTTTGCATCAAAAGCGTGTAAATAAACACCATCCGGGTGCAAGTCTCTCGGCTAGAGACGGAGGTTAGGTTTTGTTTGTTTAGTTATTTTCATTTAATTAACACCGATATTTTTGAAGCTATCATTTTTATATAAGAACATTTTATATATCTAGCGAAATTGTCAAGGTCACAGGTGTCTCATATAGATAGGCAGAAGAAATTTAACGGGGATTTTAATGTAGAGACTATATGCGTTTTGAAGCCAGCGCTTTTTGGGTGGAACATGTGCACCGTTACACCGGTGCAGTGGTGTAGAAACGGTGCAGGGGGTAGATTTCGCTATGTATTGTTGATGGTTAAACGAACTTACCTGTAAGTGAAGTTCGACCATAATTATATGAGTAGCTTGTTCGAAGATATTAACTATGTAGTACGGTGACACGCCGCACGATGACGCCTCATTTTAGAGTCCAATTGGAATTAATAATTAATAATATTAATATCTTCGAAAAAGCTTAACGAAATATAATAAATGGATTTGATAATGTTTTAAAACTAATTGGATTCTATGAATTATTCTCGGAGCTTACATGTGCTCCTCTAGCATAATTCACGTGGTGCACATTTGCCATACGTTCGCGTACGTTTACGTACGCTTAGGAATATTCTTTGATGCATTTTTTTTCGTAAGTAACGTTTCTGCAGGATTCTACAGGATACTGTACCTTTGCACACTTTCGCGTACGTTCGCGTACGTTCGCGTACGTTTACGTACGTTTACGTCCGTTTACATCTGTTTAGAAATATTCTGTTATGCATTTTTTCTCGTATGTGTACATTTTTGTAGGATTCTGGACGATACTGCATCTTTGCATAATTTTGCGTACGTTAACGTACCTTCGCATACGTTCGCGTACGCTTCTGTATAATGCTGTAAAAATGTTCGAATCGTAACCAAAACGTACCTAAACGTACCAAATCGTACGTAATCGTACGGAATCATGCTTAAATGTAACGAAAACATACCATTTTTATTTCCATAGAGGATAGTATATATTACAATTGACTTTGTGACATACAATGCTCACATAGCCTATATACAATTATAAGTCACGATACTTCAGAACATTTACATTGAAAATGGAAAGGTATCTCGCTCATGAAATAACATCCCACAAATGCTTATTCGACTGGAATAATAGCTTGTACGATTCACAACGCGCAAAAAATCGAGCATGGCGTTGTATTACCCGTAACTACAATAGTCGTTACCAGTCTCGAAAGAGAAGTTAGTTTCAATTACTCTGTTTATGTCATATATCTAATAAATTGTATATATTCACTTCATATTGTTATAAATTTTCAGTTCAAGAATTCAAAACATTATTTCAATCTGTAAAGGATGAAATGAAACGCATTAAAAATAAAGATCCGTTAACGATGGATAGAGCGGACTTCGATTTCATGGGGAAGTGGACGGTTATTATACCATTTTTGAACGACACAATCCCACCCGGTGAAGTAAGCTACTTTCCAACTAGAAATTTGTATTATATATGCAATTTTTGGCAGTATAAAAGAGCATCATATAAAATTAATATTCCAGGTACTGTTTGACTCCAATGGACAATTGATGTGCCCAATATCATATCGAGGGCCATATTATCCCCTTGTTGAATAACAATTGTTATGTTTCTTCCTGCCAACATTATATTTTCGGTACATATATCTCTTTGTATGTGTTAGATAGTAAGTATCTATGTGTTGTTATGTATTACACGTGTTTGATTAATAAAAATAAATAAAAATGTCAAAATTTCTACATTACATTTGATGGAGGCTGTTTATTAAAGACCGAACATAACCCAGTTAACCTACATTTGTGTAGAATTATTCTGTCTTCCGTTTTTATTTAAAATGTATTTGTATTTGGTGACTATATCCAAAGATGTAAAAAAGTTATAAAAATGTATAAAAATATGTAAAAAATTGTATAAATCACGGCCTCTAATGGTTTTCATTTAAAATCAATTTTTAATCGTTATTTGAAGCTCATACAAAATAACTATAACTGCATAATACAATTATGTAGAATTTATGTAATAAAATTATGTAGAATTATTCGGTCTTTCGTTTTTATTTAAAATGTATTTATTTGGTGACTGTTTTAAAGATGTAAAAAATGTATATGAAAATGTATAAAAAGATGTAAAAATTTTATAAATCACGTTCTCAAACAGTTTTCATTTAGTATCAATTTTTAATTATTTGTGTTTAGAAGCTCATACAAATTAACTATAACCTGCTATTATCTATTCACGCGGTAATGTATTGGAAGGTTACATAATGACAGCTCCAAAACACAATTTCGAATCGAACGGCGAAAAGTCGTTTAACATAAAGCGTCAGTCGCATAGTGCATTCCCGTTCTGGTGATAAATACCTAGCGACAGAATCATTGCACATGGGTGTACCTCACCGTCCTTTATACTGATTTATCTTTCATTTGGCTTTGGTTTCATCAATATTGATCATTAGATTGGACAGATAATGGGGTTTGATTATGAAGTTTACGATTTTGGCCGTGTTTAAGCGAAATTTCCCGATGAACTACAATAACAAAAATCTTCTCTACAGTTTTTTCTTATTCCCTATTTATATGTCTTTCATTTGTACTTTGTTCCATTCATTTTGATAGTTCCGTTCTCGAGATATTAGGTTCAGAAAGTGACTTTTTCGACCTCGCCCTACGTGTGGCGCTGCGATCAATTTTTAACGGTCATAATCGACTAAAACTTTTAATCTAGTAACATTTGAACAAATGAAGGTTTTGACAATTGCAGAATTAAGCGAAACCATTTTTCAAAAATTTGTATTTTTTGGTTGTTTTTAATTGTGGGCAGAGCAGTGTTCGGTTGACGTAGAATGTCCCATGTATACATACATTTCATTAATTTAAAATGGCTGAAATAAAATGTCGGATCATTTTTCTGAAATTCGGATTTAAATGCAATTCGTTAGTTGCAGACCTGCAATAGACGATACCGTTTTTTAAATTTGTAGTGGCGTCCTTGGCCTTTGACTATTTCAAAGTTTCCCGATTCTCACCGCGAGGAGGTGGACGATTTTGAGAATCTTTTTGTTTGTATTTTATTTAAAATTTTTTAAATTTAAATACACATAATTCGGCATTCTAATTTTGCTTCATTTAAAAAGCCATGGAATTACGGAATCTAAAAGTAATGATTTTTATTTTTTTTAAGTTTACTATTTCTAGTATTTTATTAAACTTGTGCCAACTACTGAATGTGATGTTCAAATAGATGTCCTTCAGCAATTTGACAATATCCCAGTCGTGCAAGTTATCATTTACTTTTTCCAGCGTTTCTTGAGATATCGAATTAGGACATTGAATTATTCTTTCCTTTAACTCATCAATGTCTATAGGCTTTGTTTCGTACACCTTGTTCTTCAAAAACCCCCAGTAAAAATAATCCAGAGGAGTTAGAACCGGTGGCCACTCAATAGAACCTCTCCTGTCGATCCAACACCCGGGGAAAATGTTGTTTAATCGATTGCGTACAATCAAACCAAAATGACACGGAGAACCATCCTGTTGAAACCAGACATTGTCAAATGCTGTACTAGTAATATTTTGGATTGCGGTATAACATAGGTATTCAATAAATTTAAGTACGCCACAGCTGTGAAATTCTCTTAAACGAAAAAAGGGCCCACAAATTTTATGTGACCTCATCCAATGAGGATTTTCGTGTGACCAATATCGCATATTGTGTCTATTAACTTCTCCACTCAATTGAAACATAGCTTCATCGGAGAAGCATATCCAGAATTTGAAATACTCATTTTCGTCACACCTTCTCATCATTTCCTTACAAAATTCTAATCTGCGATCGAAATCGTCATCCAAAAGTTCTTGCACAAATTTTATTTTATATGGATAAAACTTATTTTGTCTTAGTATTTCATGGACAGACGATTTGCCGATACCAGTTTGTTACGCAATCTTGCTAACTGAAGTATGAGCCTCCTCAACAACACAAGCATAGACTTCTAAACTGTTACCTTCGTTCGTAGCCGTTTTTGTTCTCCCCGTTTTTGGACGATCTCTGACAGAGCCAGTATCGTGAAATCGAGAAACAGTTTTACAAACAGTTGATTTGGATATGGGTAGACGATCAGGATGGGGATCATTAAACTGTTGGGCGACTTGTTCGTAAGATTTTTGTTTAGCACCACATCCTCGTAGAATAAGGATTTCGATTCTTTCTTTTTCTGTTAAAGTCATTTTATAACAAAAGCAAGGAGACAGAATAGAGAATTTAAAAAATGGAAGAAATTTTGGGTAAATAGTGATAAAACGAAAAAATGATGAAAAAATCGTACGAATAAGTGCAGTATTACCGTATCACTCCAGTCACACTCAATATAAATTTTACACGATCTTCCAGTTAGATTATTTTGAACAAAACGTACTTCCTTTACGAGAAAGCCGTAATCAAGAAGTACACGAATGTTGCCATCTGTCAACGAGATATTGTACGAAATAGTCGTGGAAAACTTGAAAGTTCTATCACACGCAAAGAGAAATTTCGAATGTTTATTATGTGGGTCACCTTCAACGAAAACGACGTTCTTGCGTACGTGAATCTTTTTCAACAGGATCGCATACTTTGTTTATTGAGACTCACAAGATTTCGTGATTCGACTGCACTTATTGTAAGAAACTCGTACTAAATTTTTAATATTTGAACCAGTTTAACACTGTAGCATAATTTTAATTATAGTTATAGTTATAGTTTCGTTTATTTATGGCACGGGATATGGTCTCCCTTAAGCCAACCAGATTATGTGTACATAAAGATAAAATTTACATTGTGATAATAGTGTTCATAAATAAAAGTAATTATTTAGAGATAACAAGAAAAAAGTACCTTATAAATAATAATCAAACTTCGCACTCAGTAACTAAGATATGATTTTACAATGTCTATAACTTATTAATATCTAGTAATACAATACATTTGTAATTTGTAACTTAACAGATAGTTAGGATTGCTGCATTTAATATGCCCGTATCACATTACGGCCGGACTTATCAGCTTCCAACAAATATTCGAAAAGTCTGCTCTTAAAGGACTGAATTGTAGCGCTATTTGAAATATTGAGAGGAAGAGAGTTCCACAATTTGCTAGAAGTAATTATGAAAGAATTAGCAAATACAGCTGTGCGATGATTGGGGATTCGTAGTACGGACCCCCATGGCCTAAGCTCACGGGAGGCGATATCACGACGCCAAATGTAGCGCTGATAGAGGTATTGTGGCTGATTATTGTTGATAAGCTGGTAAGTCAGGCAACCGATAACATAAATTCTGCGGTTTGCAGCGGTCAACCATCCTAGTCGACGTCTATAGCAAGTAATATGTTCAAACTTCCGAACCCGGTAAATGAAACGTATTGATGCATTCAGCATGCATTCCATTTTGAGTTTTTTAGTATCAATCGCATTATAGACCGCAGCACAATAATCAAAGTAGGGAAGTATCAGTGAAATGATCAACTGGCGCCGAAGGTTTTCCGATAGAGCGTTCATACTAGAATATAACTGCCGTAGGGCACCATACATTTTTCGGGACATCTGCACAATATGTTCACGCCACGACAATGTTTGGTCGATGTACAGTCCAAGGTTTTTGGCAGTGACAGTCTATGTTAAGGGTTGTCCCTGAATAACAATTTGAGGGATAACACTGACATTCATCTTACTACTATTGCTCGAACCAACAATGAGCATAGCTTTGGTTTTAGTGGCATTGATCACGAGTTTGTTCCTGACAACCCATTCAGTAAGCCGCTGCACATCAGACAAGATTCTCTGTATCCCCGAGTCAATACTTTGAGGACGACATTTCAAAAATATCTGCGTATCATCAGCAAATATTGCCTGAGATGAATGCTGGAAAATTGCAGGCAGACCATTGATAAACAGCGAGAAAAGGAGGGGCCCGAGAACAGACCCTTGGAGTACTCCAGCTCTCACTGATAACCATGATGAGATACTTCCGTCAGGCCCACGAACTGCTTGTCGTCATCCCCCAAGATAGGATGCAAACCATGCAATCGCCGAATTGGAGAAACCAGCATCTCTCATCTTTAGAAGTAGCAGAGCATGGTCTACTAAGTCAAACGCTTTGCTAAAGTCAAAAAGCACTAGAACAACAATCATGACCTCCTCAATTGCAGTACGAATTTCCTCTGTGACGTACAGTAGGGCGGTTTGAGTGCTGTGTTGCTTTCGGAACCCCGATTGAAATGGGTCAAACCAGCCTCTGCCATTTAGACATTCACTCACCTGTTCATAAACAATTCGTTCTAGTATTTTAGATGGCATACACAGGATGGAAACGAGTCTGTAGTCAGAGGGATCAGTAGGTTCATTAACTTTTTTAATCGGTGTTAGCAGGGCCTGTTTCCATAATGCTGGAAAAGATGATGTCTGCAGAGACTGATTAAATAAGTGCAGCAAATAGGGGAAAATAGCCGGTAAGCACTTCAATAAAAACGTGCGGGAAAGTTCATCAACTCCTTTGGCTTCCGATGATATCAGCATAATGTTTCTATGTAATACCTCGGGTGTAATATAAGCCAAGAATAAACGTTCTTCAGAGAAATCAGAGTGCCAAGTATACGAGGAGAGATCTACGGTTGATACTTCAGTAGAGTTTTGTGATAGTGAAGCAGAATATTGATTAATTTCGTCAACAGTGCAGCAAAATCGTAAATTATCTGTTTTACGTTTAACCAAACCCATGCCACGTAGCTCCCTCCATAGTCTCTTCGGCTCTGATATTCCCGTTAGCCTGACGGCGTAATAATTGTCTCTAGTCGTTGATAATTGTTGCCTGTAGATCTTTCGAAATGCTGTTAGTCGTGATTTGATCGGAGGGTCCCTCGTGCATCTAGTTGCTGAGATTAAAGAATTGTAATGAACGCGCATTCTGCGCAGTTCTGGAGTAAGCCAAGGGGCAGATGATACTTTGGGCCGAAAGGAATGTAGAGGCGCATGATCATCAAGCGTAGTTTTTAGCGTTTGACTTAAAAATGTACACGACTCATTAATACTAGGGAGGGATAGGAAGGCGGACCAATCCTTGTTGTCGAGATCAGTCAACAGATTGTTTATATTAATCCTGTTGTAGTTCCTACAGGAGATAGTTCCCTCAGCTTTGGTTGGTACCTTGATATCGTACTCGATCGATATTAAATCATGTCCAGCGACGAACGGACTAACAATTTGGTCATAATGAGTTACCTTGGTTGAATCTAACACAAGACAGAGGTCAATCCATGAATCTGAAATGTGGCTATAATGAGTCGAGTTAAATGGGATAATGGAAAGACCACTGTCTGAGGCAAACTCACGAAGATGTGACGAAGCCGAGTTGTTTTTATTTAAATCAATATTCTAATTCCCGAATATTATTATATCGTTGTATGCGTGACTATATCTCAGTAGCGAATCTTCAAATTTGTTCAGGTAAGACGTGGAAGGCGCTCTGTAGGTGACAGAGAGTAAGATTTTAGTACTGTGGTTAATTTTTAAGTCTATGAGCATAAATTCAGGCTCATTTATAACGTATGTAGATGTTGAAAGTACAGTTGGTCTTAGAGAGCTATGAATATATGCAGCGACACCACCCCCACGTTTCCCTAGTCTGTCATTCCTCAGTCATACATAATTTTTTAAGTTAAACTGTTTATCCAAATGAAAAGCATTGAACCAGGTTTCAGTTAGCAGGATAACATGAAAGAAGTTAGTTGTAAAAAATTCTGTCAATATTGGGAACTTATTGGTGGAACCTAATGACTGCACATTTATATGGCATAATTTGACGTTTTCATTATTAGGAATGAATGACAAAGGTAAAGGGCATAGGGGGCTATACAAAAAATGCCCCCACAGCTCTGTCACCCGAACTGGGTCCATATATTGCTACCCCGATGATTACAAATTTCTGAAAGAATGAACTCAAAATTCGCTTTTGCGAAAAAGTTATGGAGGGGGAAAGAAAAATAAAAAAACTAATTTTTCTAGAAAACTACTGGATCGATTTTAATGAACTTGAAATATGTTAGAAACGTAGGTAAGACAATTTTAGAGAAACAATATGAATTTTTTTTTTTTTTTTTTTTAATAAGTAAAAAACTGGTTTGAAATTTTCGAAATTTTTTTGTTGGCATAATTTTTTATGTGACCACCTTCATCTTTTTTCTTGAGGTACCTTACAATGTCCCCTTTCATATATATTTTTTTCAAATTTTTAAAAAATATAGTTTTTGAATAAAAAATCGTAAACCATGGTCGTCCTGCTTGACTTGCGCATTCGCAAACACCCGTGCACTCACGCACGCACGCACTGACTAAAAATACTATGTTATATACAGTTGAGACTCATGTGTAGCCAATATAAATATTCAAATGTTTTTTTCGTGTTTAATGCACAGTGTTGAAATGTACGAAGTTAAATTGGACCGAAACAAAAACCGGTGCTAAGTGTATATAGTCTAGGTCGACCTTAACCGATGTCAATGAGATATTTTATTATCCGGTGTGATGTCGGCGTGATTGTTGACACGAGACTCCTATATAGAAGAACTGCGAGGCAATAGGTGACTTCTTCTCCGGTAGGCATCGTTCCTTTTATTCGATAGACATTTCATTCTCGTTATCGAAATCCATCCTTTTTTTAGTAGATTAGGAATCCGGACGGTGCGACCTGACACTTGTATATGATATTGTGCTTTGATTCATATAGTCTATGTAAATCGGTATAGCTGAGTGCAGGTTTATATTTAGTATTTTTTTCGGAGTTATATCTCTGTGATTCTGGAGAATTTTACTTTTTACATTCTTTTGTTTACATCTGACATTGTTATTTCTTCATAATTTTCAAGATGAATAAGACCGTATTGCTAAGACAAAAGTGCCCTGGTTGCAATACTTTTTTAATAAATACTACAGGCCGAAAAAAAATAGTAACAAATCAACAGGAAGCGAATATTTACTCCACTTCTTTGTAGCAAGCAATAAATGTAAATGACATTATTTGTAAAAAATGTAGAATGTCTGTTTATAGAAAAAATATATCTGCAGAGAAATCTGAAGTAAATGTCGTAAATGATGTTGTGCCTGATTCGGTAGATCCCACGTTTGAAATAGTTGAATCAAAAGCATCGGTTTCTGAGGTTGAACGTATGGAAGTTTTTATTCGGAGAACTATTGCAACGCATAAATCATGTTGCTTTTATGGCGGCACAAAACATTTACGTGTCATTCCTGGGGAAACACGAATAAAAACTTATATCAAAACTCAAATCTACATTCCATCTGGGAATCGATGTTGTCGTATGCACTTGATAAGCGATAGAATATACGAAGAAGATCTTATCCAACTGAAAGCCTATTCTAATACTACAAGCCTTACGGCATCTGAGTTATCAAAACTAATGGAAACTCTTTCTATTAGATGTGACTCGACATTGCTTGATAAAATAGGGGAATACAATATTTCTGAGAAACAACTCAAAATTTTTACAGGCTTAAATTGGGAACAATTAAATGAACTGAAAGACATGTTAACTTCATTGCGAAATAGTCATTTCCGTTCCGTCATTCAAGCTATTGTTGTCTTTTTGTTCAAATTACGGTCGCGTAATTCGAATGCAATGATCGCGTCAATTTTGCAATTGCAAAATGAACACGATGTCTCGGACTATTCGGCCAGTGTAATGAAATCATTTGAAGTTGATGTTTTGTCACTTCGTTTTGGAGTGAATGCTTGTAGTCGGAATGAACTCATTCTAAACCATACCACTAAAATGGCAAAACATTTATTCGATTCTAACAATAAACTTTTTTTGATATGCGTCGGCACATACGCTAGACATCAAAAAAGTTCTAATAATGATTACCAAAGAAAATCGTACTTTGGCCAAAAGAAAGTTCCCCTTTGTAAACCGTTTACCATCTGCACAACTGACGGGTATGTTGTAGACATTGCTGGACCTTTTCTTGCGAATCAAAATGATGCCCAGATTTTGGAAACAATTCTCGAAAATCCTGAAGGTTTATCTAAGCTGGTTAATGAAGGTGATATTTTTGTTCTTGACCGTGGATTTCGTGACGTAAAAGAAAAGTGGGAAGAAAAAAAATTTCCAGTTTTGATGCCTGCCTTAAAAGGAAAAAGGAAACAATTAACTGTAGAAGAATCAAATAATTCTCGCTTTGTTACGAAAATTCGGTGGGCTGTAGAATCCGTTCACGGTGTCATCAAGCGAAAATATCTTCTTCTTAATCATAAAATCGATAATAAGTTATTACCAAAAGTTGAAAAAAGATTACATTCTGATGTAGATAACTTCGATGATATTCTTCAAAAGATGCAAACTCAGAAAAATGTGAAGTTTTCTTTGGCTGATAAAGTAGAAGAAGCAGGATGGCTACGTCGTAAACTTCCGTTTGGAACTGTCTCCTCAGATGATCTTAATGATTTTCCGGAATTAACAACAAATGATTTGAAAATTTTATTCACTGGTACCTATCAACTTGCTCAGGCTGTTTCCTATTTAGCAGAAATGCTTGACAAAGATGGCAATATAAAAATGGAATTTGTTAAAGATGATTCAACGACTTTAAAAATTAGAGTTCCGTCCCGTCACATTTCTCGTCAAACCTATAGGTGTTTTATTAAATACGAACCTGACACTATTGGACATTCTGGAATTACAGAATACACATGTGAATGTGCCAATGGAAATAGAACTGTTGGCTGTTGGTCCCACATTGCGGCTGTTATATATTATTTATCACATGCGCGTTATTTATCAAGAATTTTCAAACCAGCTGAGATATTAACTGACATATTCACCACAACTAAAATTGTGCCAGTAATCGAATCTGATAGCGATGAAGACTGAACAATTGTAGCATCAGTGAGCGAGAGGCAAGATAATATATCTTGCTTTAATTGTATGGGTAACAACTCCATATGCCTTAACTGGCTGGGTGACTCCACTCCTCCATCTTGCCTTAAATGGCTGGGTGACTCCTCCATCTTGCCTTAACTGGCTGGGTGATTCCTCCATCTTGCCTTAACTGGCTGGGTGATTCCTCCATCTTGCCTTAACTGGCTGGGTGACTCCTCCATCTTGCCTTAAATGGCTGGGTGACTCGTCTATCTTGCCTTAATTGGCTGGGTGCCCTCATTTGTCCACCTTCACGTGGTGGGGGTGTTACGGCTAACGATCCGCTCGGGCTATATCAGATCAGGTTCAACCATGCTGAATGCTGGCCGACGGGGAGGTCCAAACTAACGGACATAAAGAAAAAGAATTATAGAACCCCACCATGGGACCTGGGTCCTAAGACAAGATCGTATTCGGACGTAAATTCCGCTTTTTCCATTTCAGGAGTGAAAAAATAAGGGGTCTCATTAAAAAGAGGCTTCATACTGAAATGACCTTAAAGGTCAACGTCAAGGTCACTATTGGATGTCCCCCTCGGAATCCAAAAACTTTTCTATTTAAACTTTTTTTTTCTAAACAGCATTCATTCTCAGATTTCCGGGTGGTAGTTTTAAATTGTGTACCCTGTATGATGCTGTTTAGAAAAAAAAAAGTTTAAATAGAAAAGTTTTTGGATTGGATATATATATATATATATATATATATATATATATATATATATATATATATATATATATATATATATTGACAAATGAGGGCACCCAGCCAATTAAGGCAAGATAGACGAGTCACCCAGCCATTTAAGGCAAGATGGAGGAGTCACCCAGCCAGTTAAGGCAAGATGGAGGAATCACCCAGCCAGTTAAGGCAAGATGGAGGAATCACCCAGCCAGTTAAGGCAAGATGGAGGAGTCACCCAGCCATTTAAGGCAAGATGGAGGAGTGGAGTCACCCAGCCAGTTAAGGCAGATGGAGTTGTTACCCATACAATTAAAGCAAGATATATTATCTTGCCTCTGGCTCACTGATGCTACAATTGTTCAGTCTTCATCGCTATCAGATTCGATTACTGGCACAATTTTAGTTGTGGTGAATATGTCAGTTAATATCTCAGCTGGTTTGAAAATTCTTGATAAATAACGCGCATGTGATAAATAATATATAACAGCCGCAATGTGGGACCAACAGCCAACAGTTCTATTTCCATTGGCACATTCACATGTGTATTCTGTAATTCCAGAATGTCCAATAGTGTCAGGTTCGTATTTAATAAAACACCTATAGGTTTGACGAGAAATGTGACGGGACGGAACTCTAATTTTTAAAGTCGTTGAATCATCTTTAACAAATTCCATTTTTATATTGCCATCTTTGTCAAGCATTTCTGCTAAATAGGAAACAGCCTGAGCAAGTTGATAGGTACCAGTGAATAAAATTTTCAAATCATTTGTTGTTAATTCCGGAAAATCATTAAGATCATCTGAGGAGACTATAGACGAACTATAGACGAGTACTCGAACTGTAGACGATTAATCGAACTATAGACGAGTACTCGAACTAAAGACGAGTACTCGAACTATAGACGAGTACTCGAACTATAGACGAGTTCTCGAACTATAGCCGAAGTTATTGCATGTGTTACGATTTTTATGTTTTTCGTAATGCAATTTTTTATCAGGATCAGGAGTTGTAAGGGATGATTCTCGGTAGCTGAGAATCGTTTATGGGATCTTCCGCATAAAGGGGATCGACACCCCAAGTGATGAAATACTGGCGAATTTAGTAATGATAACTTTATTTTAAGTTAGGGAAATTCCAACTTCAGATCGTACAGATCGTTCGGGTATATAAGTACTAAGTCCTGTATTGATTCGCGGAGAGTCGCGGATTAATGTGTCGCGAAGCTTCTAAGTTCGAGTGCGACTCTGTACCGAGATCTTCTCTGGATCGTACACGTTGCGACTCTGTACCGAGATCTTCACGGCGTCAATCGCGGGGCGACTCTGATTTCGGGCAATGCGATTGCCCTTTTTATATGGTAGATGTCGATCAGATCATCGTCCTTTTTGATGGACACCTGCACTTGTTGTTTGCCACGTGCCATCTTCCACGAATCGCTCACCCCTTTGACTTATCGGTAACCTCGGCGATTCGGGGAACGTGTGCTATTGTGTGCGTGTGTGAGTCACAATCTTAAGGATTGTGTTACTTCGAGCTTCGGCGTCGCACATTCTTTTCTTGACCGATTGGGCTTGCAGCCAGAGGAACCCGTGGTTCCCAGTGTAAGTTACAACACGTGTGCAATATATGTGCGACGCCGAATCGGGCCCTTCGGTGTGTGTGTCTTGTCGATCTTACAAAGACAAGTATTGTCTGCGTTACGAGTGCTATTATGTGCGTAGCCAGCATCCGTAAGACATGTATTGTTAAATTACTTTTTAAAAAATATCAATTGATGAAAATACATCGTAAGAAAATATTGCAAATCAGAAAATACGGGTAAATTAAAAAAAACGGTGTCTTGGAACATTTTTAAGTTTGTTCTTACTTGGTTAAACCACGTGAGCAATGGTGCTGATGTTTATTTCTAAAATATTATCGTAAATAATAATTTTTCTTTAAATTGGTGTTTGAAAATTAGTTTTTATTTTTTACGACAATATATATATATATATATATATTTTTTTTTTTTTTTTAATAGATATTTGGTCTCTATTTTTTCGCCGCGTACTTAAAGTAAATGTACTGTCGTCGACTGATGATCGGGTTGTCGTTGAGGTAGTACAGTACGAAACTGTTCACGTTATATATATATTTCTTAGATTAAAAATGACCAAAAATAATGTGCACAATTGTTTCAATTAATTGTTATTGCGAAATACTTATGAAAAACCTGGTATTCGCGTTTTTTTTGAGAAAACCAAAAATTGGTCATTTTCAATCTTCAAAAAAAAAAAAATACTTTTTACGGCAAATCGAATAAATGACCCCGATTTCGTAAAGTTCAGATCGTCAGCTTTCCAATGCTATAACAATACAGTCCTTTAAAAAAAAGTGATGTTTTGACATTTTTTGGTCGAACCTTGTTCACTTTTTTCAAATATCTTCATTTGTACTAAATGTAGGGCGTTGTAACTAGTTCGACTGTTTTTTTGACAAGTTTTTGCACTTTTTGAAAAAAAAAGTCAGAATCCGTCCACCGCAGCTCGAGATATGACGTTTGGAAAATCGCTGGGTGTGGCATACCCAAGTCGGTCTGTCCCGGGAGGATTTTGAAGTCGGTCTACAGAGGGTTAATATACCTATTATTGATTTATGAAATATATAGAGATACAAGTTTACATTCGTTTTCTTGAAACCTCCCGAATATGACAGAGTGCTCAAAGACGATCGAGCTCTCACAAACATCGAAAAACTATCCAGTACTCGAAAGCGAACAAGTACTCGAAAGCGAACGAGTACTCGAAAACGATCGAGTACTAGGAAAATCGAATAATCGCGAGTCGAGTTTGTAGAATTACTTCGACTCGATTCAAGAAAAGGGCTATTTGCACACCGCTATTAGTCGTCCATTGGGATGGTAAGTTAATGAAAGCTTCGAAAACTGAAAGTGTTGATAAACTTTCTATAACTGTCACGGATATGAGTGAGGATCAACTTCTGAATGTCGTATCAATAAACAAAACTACGGGAGATGCACAAGCTACAGCGGTTCATAACGAATTACAACGCTGGTAATTGGAAAATATAATTGTGTACAACGTGAACCGATTGCCTTATCGAAACCACCTGCTGTTAAAAGTAATGATAATTAGACCGAAAAAGTGAATGATCAAAATGTTCATAATATTAAACTTGAAGAGCAAAATTTAAAGATTAATAGTCAGTTGGACATAGTCACAAACAAAATGAATGACAATTTTGATGAACTTCGGCAAACAAATAAAAATCTTATGGATCGGTGCTCCAATCTTGAAAAAGAGAATTCTACACTTCAATCAACCGTAAGAACATTGACTTCTGACGTCGCAAAATTACAATCGGATCATGATCGACGTGGTTTATTAATATCAGGTATTCCTGTATTATTTCTATCCTGTATTCGTTTTTGTAATTGCCAATAAAGACGTGATTATTATTATTATTATTATATTCATTTTACAAAAATCGTTGTAAACAACGTGTATTTAAACAATGATTCCGTCGCGAATTGTGTCAAAACGATATTTTCCTTACTTCAAACAGTTTTTTTGAAGTGTATGCAAAATTTTAACTTTATAAAGAATTTCCTGCACAATTTATCAGAAATCGTTATAAACATTGAATATTCAAACAATGATTCCGCCGCGACTTGTCTGAAAACGATATTTTATTCATTTCAAACTGTATTTTTGAGGTATATGCAAAATTTTAACTTTATAAAAAATTGTCTGCACAAGTTATAGGCATTTTACAGAAATCGGTGTAAACAATGATTTCGTTTCGAATTGTGTCAAAACGATATTTTCCTAATTTAAAACAGTATTTTTGAAGTGTATGCAATATTTTAACTTTATAAACAATTTCGTGCACAAGTTATATTCATTTTACAAAAATCGTTATAAGCAACGAGTATTTAAATAATGATTTCGCCGCGAATTTTTATTATAACTTAATAATTACAGGTCCAAAATAAAAACAAAATTCGCGAGTTTCCTTTAATTAGAGATAGTGGATCTTATAGATTTTGGGTGGCTGAAAACGAATCCGCGCCCGATTTCGCCCATGACGTCAGGTTTTCCAAATATCGTATCCGGCAAATTGAAATTAGCGGATAGGATTCCTCGAAATGTTGACGCGATGGCCCAAATCGGGCTACGGATTCGTTTTCAGCGACCCAAAATCTATAAGCTCCACTACTTCTGATTAATGTAAACTCACGAATTTTGTTTTTATTGTGGACCTGTAATTATTAAGTTAAAATCAAATTAAGGTTTTATCAATATAGGACGGCAAAAAAACCAAATTCGGGGATTTATTTTAATCAAAGATAGTGGACCTTATAGATTTTGGGTCGCTGAAAACGAATCGGTAGCCCGATTTGGGTCATCACGTCAAGTTTTCGAGATATCCTATCCGCTAATTTCAATTTCCGTATACGATATTTCGAAAATCTTACGTGATGGGCCAAATCGGGAAACGGATTAGTTTTCAGCCACCCAAAATCTATAAGATCCATTACCTCTGATTAAAAGAAACTCCCAACAAATTTTTTTTGCGGTCCTGTGTAATTCTTTTCTTCGTACAATTATTCGCTTTTTAGCACTAACAAGTAACACTAGGGAATGATAATGACCGATTTTTTTGAAACTGCGTATACAAGTACTTCTTTAAAAAGCATTTAACACGTGTTTTTTTGTTTTTGCCCAAAAACCATTTTTGGGGTAGAAATCACCCTTGAATGTTTGTAGAAATGGCCCTTGAATGTGTTTAAGGTTGAATAATAGTATGTCAAAAATTATTTGTCGCATGTCTGTCAATATTGGTATATTGACGTTTTGAGGTCGCTGATGAAGAATTTAAAGTCAGATTTTGAAAATTCAAAATGGCGGATCCAATATGGCGGTCGAATTTTGATTAATTTTTATGCATGTAATGAAAATTTGGATCTTTATGTTTTTGCGGTCGCTGATGACGATTCTAAAGTCAGGTTTTTAAAATTCAAAATGGCGGTCGAATTTTTATTAATTTTTAGGAATGTAATGAAAATTGTGATCTTTGTGTTTTTGCGGTCGCTGATGACGATTCTAAAGTCAGGTTTTGAACATTCAAAATGGCGGAACCAATATGGCGGACGAATTTTTACTATTTTTCACGAATTTTGTGAAACATGGTTGGCTAGGGACTTTTGGCATTACTGATTATCAACATGATGTTAGAGTTTGGGAAATTGTAGATTAAGAATAGCCGTTGCAACACGGTCAACAAGTTTCCGGATACGTAACAATTATAAACTGCATTAGTGTTATATCATGAAATAAATAGTTGAAATTTACATTCTCTACTTTTTACGTTATTCAGGAACAACGACGTGGACGTAGTAGTTTTTTTGTTCTCGTCGGGGTGATTTTTGTAAGTGAGTCTCCTTGCCTCTTACAATGACGGGTGTTTTTTATGCGAGATCCCTTCACAATTTCATAAACTCTAACATCACATTGGTAATCAGTAATGACAAAAGTCCCTAGCCAACCATGTTTCACAAAATTCCTGAAAATTAATATAAATTCGTCCGCTATATTGGTTCCGCCATTTTGAATTTTCAAAACTTGACTTTAGAATCGTTATCAGCGACCGCAAAAACATAAAGATCCCAATTTTCATTACATTCATAAAAATTAATAAAAATTCGACCGCCATATTGGATCTCCCATTTTGAATTTTCAAAATCTGACTTTAAATTCTTCATCTGCGACCTCAAAACGTCAATATCCCAATATTGACAGACATGCTACAAATAATTTTTAACATACTATTATTCAACCTTAAAGACATTCAAGGGCCATTTCTACAAACATTTAAGGGTGATTTCTACCCCAAAAATGGTTTTTGGGGAAAAATAAAAAAACACGTGTGAAATACTTTTTAAAGAAGTACTTGTATACGCAGTTTAAAAAAAATCGGTGATTATCACTTCCCAAGTGTTACTTGTAAGTGGCTGTTGAGGCAAAAGCACGAAAACAACAATCTTGCAGAATTAATCGGACGTGTACGTACAAGGCCGTGCGCGAGCACGGTTCTATCTCGTCACTCCAAATTCGGCAATAAGCTACCAACGGTTCTTTCCGAGGATCACGTGACCATATCGCACATATCCGTGGATATTAAACAAGACTCATGGCCTCTCTTTCTATCTTATCGTCGATTCTGCTTCGCCTTCTCTCGTGCTCTGCCTCTCTGAGACTATCCTTATACCCTTGAAATACAAATATGCAATACATTGTTACTGACTGCTCAAAGGAGGCCTGCAACGTTCTCAGGAACGTTACAGCTCCCCTTCCCCAGACGCTGGGTAGCTTGAGCGTACCAGCTCTCCCCAAACTCTCTCCAGTTCGGTAAACAGGAAAAATAAAAAGATAAACAATGCCTGAAACATAGAAAATATTCAAATCAAAATTTATTAATAAAATTTTAAGCACCGTCGAGTCATTCAATTTCAAACTAAATTTATTTCAGGTACAGTAGTAGGTCCACGGCCACTCCGGGTGCCGATAAGCCTTCTGTGGCACCAATTGGTGCAGATGCCGATCCGGGCACTCATCCCCTCTCAACACATTGGGGTCTCGGCAGACCGTGCAGCTTCTTTGCTCCCGCAGTGCCTCACCGACATCCTGACCCTGCCCAAAAGCTAATTTCTAGATCAGGGCCCTCATTTGCTCCGCAATTTCCTCCGTTTCCTTCAATTCGGTTAGCTCCGCTTCTTTTGCCCTGGTCTGCTCTTCTTGAGCTCGTTGCCACTTTTGGACCCCTCGATCCCGCTTCGCGGCAAATTGTTGTTGCAGCTCCTGCTGGTGTTCGGCATGTGTATGTACCGCTTATCCACCGCCGCCTGAAAGAGAGCTCCAAATTTCTGCACCAACCGATCAACGTGAGCAAAATTCGTCGACGTAGTCGAAGTTCCACGATTTTATCCTGTATGGGCTCCCACAATACCCGATATTGGGCCAAATTGGCCACTTGCAACGTGGAGACTGCGGCTTCCTCCCTGACTTCTTCAACTTCCAAAGCAGATACTGCGCTCGTAATGTGCCTAATCTCCGCCTCAGGTTCCTCCACAATCGGCTCTCTGTCCTCATTCTTATATAAATATACTTTAATGAGAATGATGTCGCGTCTGGGCTCGTGTTCGACATAAAACTAAGTTTGCCCTTTTGGCCTCTAACGGCTTAGCTTTTGCACCTTTTGAGCTTCCACGCTTCCTAACTTCGCGTAATGGCTCATCCGCACAAACGTTCAACCCCGGTTCCGCTTCACGCCTCGGCGGCGTCGATTCGCGATCTATACAGACACGCGTAGTACGAATTCGCTCGCGCTTCCCGTTCGCGTTAACCGTCTTATCCAGCACATTACGCGTTTTACTCTTGTAGCCACTTCGGCTCTTGTCGCCTCTTCTGGCATAGGCTGAATTTCGTCCAGTTCCTCCTCCAATTCTTCGTATGACTTGAGATCAATCACGTGCATAGGCCCACCTGGCTGACCCTTGGCATCTTCTAATTCGTAAATATTCGCGCCAAGTCGCCCAATAATTGTGTATGGCCCAACATGCTTTGGAGCCAGTTTGTCAGTTATACCTTGAGTAGCTGATAATAAAACTCGGTTCTTTTTCCATACTCGTTCGCCAATTTTATATTGCACATCACTATGCTTAACATTGTAATATTTTGCTTATCGTTGATGTGCCTCTTGGCTATTATCAGCAACTTGTTCATAAAGGTCAGGCAATTGCTTTAGCCTATCGTTCCACCGTATTCTCGCGGCTTCTGGCTCATTTAATTCCGCTGCCAATTCTTCTTGCCGCCGTTTTAACTTAGGTAGCGCGATTTGTCGACCGTAAACCAACATGGCCGGACTGAATCCAGTCGATTTATTGACCGCAGTATTAAACGCGAATGTGAATTCGTTTAGCAGTACGTCCCAATTCCTATGATTTTCGTCGGTAAAAGCCCTGATCATCGTTTTTACCGTGCGATTGACGCGTTCAACAGGATTTGCTTGCGGATGATAAGGTGGGGTTGTCTCTTGTGCGATTCCCGCTTCCTTCAGGAATTTACCCATCACCTCATTTTTAAATTCGAAACCTCGATCTGACAAGAACATTTTAGGTGCACCAATTCGTAATTATCCCCAAGCCTGGGACAGCTATATTATAGCAAGAGATGACTTCAGAGATGCAGTCAGGAAAGCCAAGAAGGACAGCTAGGAATCCTTCTGCTTGGAGGTCGAGGAGGGACCTCCGACATCCAGGCTTGGAAAGGTTCTAGCGAAGGACCCGGCTGCAATCATGGGAGTACTAAAATTGCCAGATGGCACTAGTACGACGACAGACGCGGAGACACTGGACTGCCTGATCCGAGCCCACTTCCCGGGCTTTTATGGGTCTGGGAGAGGGAAGGGAAGAGACGAAGACCTGAACCGAGCCGTTTCCGGCACGGGAGGTGGGATGTCCAAGGCCCGCAGAGAACTTGGACGCCGAATCGCTCGGGAAATCGTCACCCCCGTGGGGATGAGGTGGGCCGTATACTCCTTTAGTCCGTATAAGTCACCAGGGCCAGATGGAATGTATCTCTCGGGCTATAAATATCTTTTATATTATTAATAAACTTATTTATCTTAAACCATATTTTATATATTTCATTTGAATTTTCTCCTTCTCTTAACGATGTTTCATATCTCATTCTAAGGGTTGTTTTTAAGACGTATTAGTAGTCGTCTCGTGTTTTCCGGGTATTTGCAGGTTTGGTTTGGGATAACTGTGTGTTTTCATTGATAGTGGAACACGTGACTCCTAACTCGAGATTTTCTCGCCGTTCATTTTTATTGAAGGAGCGCGACTGTTGTAACTGTTGACGCGAGACAGACTTCTTTTAAAGTTTGACGTATAGACGTCTCACTAAAATTCATAATCAACATTGTAACGTAGCAAAACACGTTACAGTGCTATCTGCCACGAGACTCACGACGGGGATAACTTAAGGGGGGACTGGTCTTCAAGAACCGCTAATATTTCATATGGGTGCAATTTCCGAAATGATCTCATCACCTTATAGGGGGGACTGCTCCGAAGAAGCACTAATATTTATTTTGGTGATGACGTCATTCGGCTCTTTTTGAATGTTATATGTTAAGAATCTGCCGGGAGGCTTTTATCCAAGGAGGAATGTTGCCATAATAGGGGGGACTGCTCCGAAGAAGCGCTAATTTTTAATATGGCCACAAATTAGGATTCATATTTGTTATGAATCGGCCGAGAGGCTTTTATACACGGGGAAATGTTGTCATTATAGGGGGGACTGCTCCGAAGAAGCGCTAATTTTTAATACGACAACAATTGAGACATAGAATTCGTAGTTTAGGCATTAATAATTGATAATTATAAAGGTAGCTATAATTCGGGGTATTATTCAGTATTTAATTTTATTTTGATTATTTCCTGAAATTAATATATTGCATGCGATAAATATTTCATGTGTAAACATGGGTATTCGCATGTGCTTTGTTTTGGAAGTCGGATCAAGGACGGCCTTGTTTTCGATTTCCAGAAGTACGAGACCCGAACATCCAGGGTATATTGTCAAGCACGCTGCTTATTGCGGGCGTGCAGGGGGGGGGGACGACGCGTGGAGATTCTGGAATGTTCGCGAAGGAAAGGGTACGCGAGGGCGACGTGACGAAACTTCGCGAACATTTGAGAAGCATAAGAAAGAGTACCGGGAGGGGACGGCCGGTCGTGTGTGACCGCACGGGCCGCGGGGCTCTCCCTACCATCCCGATCGCGGTAGAGAGGTGATAAACGGCGGCCGGCGCGGCGCGAGCGTCGCGATTCCAACCGACGCGTCGGATCGGCAGTCCGTGGCAGTCCGTGGAAGATTTGGGACAGTCCGCTGGTAGCAGCCCTGGAGCCGATAGGTACGCCTGGTCATCAGAAGGTACCAACAGCACTGAGCGCAAATAGTTTCGGCTACGAAGTCTTTCCGTACGCCAATATCTCGATTCTTTGTGCTCACGGCTGTTTAAATAAAATGCGCTCTTCCGATTGTCCGTGGCCGTTTCACGAGTGAAAGTGAAAGTGAAAAACGCGAATCGCCTTCGGTTATCTGAGTCGGGTTTTCGGTTCGTATCGTGCTTCGGTAAACTTCTGCTTTGGCCGCGAATTTCTCTAGGGTTATCTTCCGGGAATCCTTCTTTTCGCGGAGAATATCTCGATTAGATTCTTTAACGCGACTGTGGTTATCTCTCGTTATTTTATTCGGCATACTCGGGAAAAATATGGTTATCTTACGCTTTTTGTTCGTTCTCGTTACTTTCGGAAAGACGAAGCCCAAAGGCCACGCGCGTCGGTATGGTTAACTATCGGAAACGTGATCGAAGACCGTTCTCTTAACCCATTAACGCCGAGGTGATCAGAATTTTTACTAACTTTTCAACGTGTTTATTTATTATGTAATCGGACCAAAAAAATAATGCAATACCTTTACTCCTATGCAAAATTTGATGCTCTTTCAGAATCTGAGCTCAAAATTTCAATTAGACACTGAGAAAAAAAAATATGGCCGTTTTAAACGTGAAAAACGTGAAATTTTTCGAAAAAAAAATTTTTTCGCATTTTTTTTCACAATGATACCGCAAAGGTATCGACTTTCTACTATGATCAGAGGTGATCATGGCACTCGAACATTAAGAGGAATTTTTTTCAGAAAAATTCATCGACGCGTTTTTGCAAAATGGCGGCGGGAATGAAAAATTTTATAAAAATCTTAATCTATTGTTTTTTAAAAACTATAAAGTTTAGACAAAAATTTCTAAGAACAAAAATGTCTTAAAATTAGTCAAAGAACACTCTCAAATATTTTCAGAATTTTTTGAGATAATTTTTGATTTTCGAAAATTTTAAAAAATCAAATTTTCGAAAAAATGTTTGAAAAAATTTGTGAGTGTTCCTTGACTAATTTTAAGATTTTTTTGTTCTCAAAAACCTTTTTGTAAAGTATAAAGAAAAACCTTTTTCTTGAATTGAACATAAAATTTTGTTTCTATCTACACGGAGAGACCCAAGGTGTAATTTTCGTACCACCCGCTACATTTGATAAAGGTACTAGACTGTTTGTACCCAAAACGTACCAAAGTGTGCACCGAAATCGTCCGAAGTTGTCTGACTATAGCACGGTGAATACGGGACGACAATTGTGTGAGGAACGTGAGAGGCTAGAGGACTCACGAAAAAAAAGCACCCCAAAGGAGACAAAGTTCTACGACGTCCACGCCGTTGTCTCTGGGTAATGCTAAGAGTAGAAAAACTAATGTATATGCACAGAATCGGCAAGAAAGTAGTCAAGGAACACTTTCAAATTTTTTGAAAAATTTTTTCGAAAATTTGATTTTTAAAATTTGTTGAAAATCAAAAATTATCTCCAAAAATCTGAAAAAAATTGAGAGTGTTCTTTGACTAATTTTAAGACATTTTTGTTCTTAGAAATTTTTGTCTAAACTTTATAGTTTTTAAAAAAACAATAGATTAAGATATTTATAAAATTTTGTCATTCCCGCCGCCATTTTGCAAAAACGCGTCGATGAATTTTTCTGAAAAAAATTCCTCTGAATGTTCGAGTGCCATGATCACATCTGATCATAGTAGAAAGTCGATACCTTTGCGGCATCATTGTGAAAAAAAAATGCGAAAAAATATTTTTTTCGACAAATTTCACGTTTTTCACGTTTAAAACGGCCATATTTTTTTTTCTCAGTGTCTAATTGAAATTTTGAGCTCAGATTCTTAAAGAGCATCAAATTTTGCATAGGAGTAAAGGTATTGCATTATTTTTTTGGTCCGATTACATAATAAATAAACACGTTGAAAAGTTAGTAAAAATTCTGATCACCTCGGCGTTAATGGGTTAAAATTCGGTGAGATACTTCGGTAAGAGGATAACTTCGTCCTTTCGAGGACTTCAGGAAAAAGCCGTCATTTGGTTATTTTTTGTGATCGTTCGGTATCCGGGAGAAATAACTAGCGGTTCGGGCGAACGTAAGATCGAATCTAGTGTGGTTACCTTTATCGTCTCGAAAGTGCGTGTCCGGTGATCGGAAATAAAGACGGTAACGAAAACGGAAATACGACGCGTGAAAAGCAAATTCCGCCGAACGTGATGCTTTGTGACGTCACACCGCGACGCCGACAAGATGGCCGCCGGTTCCGATCCGCGGTCCGCGCCGCGATCTCCAGTTGGCTTGGCGAGCCGTTAACTAGCATGGTCGACATTATAAATTCATAGTCTGACATCTTATGATCGAAAACGCAAGCTCGTTAATTTTACCTTGGTTCGATTGATCGCTCTTGTGAGCGATCGTATCTTGAACTTCCTGGTTATCTTTTCACTCTGTTAGAATGAACACTGTGGTTACCTGTTATCTTGCCCCTCTTGTGAGGTGGCGCTATCTTATGAATTAACGAGCGGACTTTTGTGCATAAGAAGGTTTTTCTCGGGTAATACTCCAGCCGATCTAAGGAAAGGACCATGCGGGCGATGCTAACTGGACTGGGCCCTCCGCGCGGTTAAGTTACCTAGATTGCTGATTCACGAGCAATCTTGTGGGGCCAAGGCTATCTCGCACTGCCGGAAGGTAGTGCCGTGTTTTTGTTATGTTTTTGTACGTGAGGATAACTGTCTCTACGGAGACGCTAAAATTGTTGCGTATGAGTGTGAGCGTGTTAACTTGAATAGCAGTGTCCGCGGTAAACGATAGCGTCCGGGTGGTCCGTTTCAGTTTAGTAACGAAAGTGCAGATTGTTAAATTAGGGAATTAGTCGGTTTGTTAATTCCCGCGGTCAGTTCGAGCGGGTTTCGGGTAGCGTAATTTCGATGAGTTGTTCGCGTTTAGTAGATTTCAGTAAAGGGGTGTAATCTGACAATTCAGTCGGTTTCGGTAAAGTTCGTGTGGTTCAGATAATGTCGTTCAGTGTAGTTTCGGTATGAGATTCGTGTAAGTTCGTGTAGGTATTGTAGTGTCCTTTTGGGGAGGGCGAATGAGTATCGGACGAGCACGGTTCCTCGACGGGTTCGTCGCAGGGCGCCGCGACCGCGTACGAAAGTCCCGACCGAGTCCGTCGCAAGGCAGCGCCCTCCGGAAGTCCTTGTCGAGTTCGTCGGCGGGCACCCCGTCTTTAGGAAGTCCTGGTAGAGTTCGTCGCCAGGCACCGCGTGCGTAAAGTCCTTGTCGAGCTCTTCATCGGGGAATCGCGCGTCGTCGCGTATAGGGGAATCGAGTGTCGTCGCGTAGTTGGGAATCGCGAATAGAATTTGGCGTCCGTGATTTGGGGCGCGAGAGAGGGCGCGATGTACGTGGTGAACCATTCTCGTCGGCCGTGGTCGCGTAGTCTTTAGTCTGCGCCAGAGAATACCGCCCTCTCCCTTGCCGAGCCGGGTACTCGGGGCTGAGCTAGCGGGCACACCAGCGCGTGCGGAGCGCCCATAAATTTGTCGAGCTTCGGCTCGGCTGGCGCCCTCTCTTACCATCCGGCGCGCCGTGCGGATTTTTGTGGCCCCCCGGAAAGTTCGGTTTTTTGCAGGCGGCCACGAGCGACGACGACGGACGGGTGGAGGCGATGAAATCCGTGGTGGGGGTCACAATATAAAAGGCAGTTACATCAGAAATCGTTATAAACAACGAGTATTTAAGCAATGATTACGTCGGGAATTGTTTCAAAACAATATTTTCCTTATTTCAGAGAAAATTTTTGAAGTGTACGCAAAATTTTTACTTTTTAAAGAATTTTCTGCACGAGTAATACGCATTTTACAGAAATCGTTATAAACAACGAATATTTAAACAATGATTCCGTTGCGAATTGTTTCAGCACTATGTTTTCCTTACTTCAAACAGTATTTTTGAAGTGTGTGCAAAATGTTAACTTCATAAAGAATTTCCTGCACTAGTTATCAGAAATCGTTATAAACAATGATTATTCAAATAATGATTCCGTCCGAATTGTCTCAAAACGATATTTTTCGTATTTCAAATGGCATTTTTGAAGTGTATGCAAAATTTAAACTTTATAAAGAATATTGTGCACAAGTTGTACACATTTTACAGAAATCGTTATAAACAACGAGTATTTGAGCAATGATACCGTCGCGAATTGTCTCAAAACTGTATTTTCCTTTTTGAAACGGCATTTTTGAAATGTATGCAACATTTTCACTTTATAAAGAATTTCCTGCACTAGTTATTAGAAATCATTATAAACAATGATTATTTAAAAAATGATTCCGCTGCGAATTTTGTCAAAATGATATGTTACTTATTTCAGACAGTATTTTTGAAGTGTATGCAAAATTTCAACTTCGAAAAGAATTTTCTGCACTAGTTCTCAGAAATGGTTATAAACAACGAGTATTTCAGCAACGATTCTGTCACGAATTCCTTCAAAACTACGTTTTTCTTATTTCAAACCGTATTTTTGAAGTGTCTGCAAAATATTGAATTTAAGAAGAATGTTCTGCACAAGTTATACGCATTTTACAGAAATCATTATAAACAATCATTATTTAAACAATGATTCCGTCGCGATTTTTTTCTTTGAAAAGAAATGTCTGCAAAACTTATACGCATTTGACAGAAATCGTTATAAACATTGGTTAGTTAAACGATATTCGTTTTCTTTCAAACCGCATTTTTGAAGTGTATGCAAAATTTTAAATTTGAAAAGATTTTTTTGCACAAGTTATACGCATTTTACAGAAATCGTTGTAAACAATGATTATTTAAACAACGATTCCGGTGCGAATTCTTACAAAACGATATTTTCCTTATTTCAAACAGTATTTTTGAGGTGTGTGCAAAATTTTAACTTCGAAAAGAATTTTCTGCACTAGTTATCAGAAATTGTTAGAAACAACGAGTATTTTAGCAATGATTACGTCGCGAATTATTTCAAAACGATATTTATCTTATTTTAACCGAATTTTTGAAGTGTATGCAAAATTTTACATTTAAAAAGAATTTTCTGCACGAGTAACACGAATTTCAAAGAAATCGTCATAAACAATGATTATTTCAACAATAATTCCGCCGCCAATTTTTACAAAACGATATTTTCCATATTTCAAACAGTAATTTTGAGATGTATGCAAAATTTGAATTTCGAAAAGAATTGTCTGGACTAGTTATCAGAAATCGTTATAAACAACGAGAATTTAAGCAATAATTCCATCGCGAATTATTTCAAAACTATATTTTTCTTATTTCAGGAGGTATTTTTGAAGTGTATGGCAAAGTTTAACTTTATAAAAAATTTTGTGCACAAATTGTATGCATTTTACAGATATTGTTATGAAGAATGATTATTTAAACAATGATTCCGTTTGAAATTGTCGCAGAACGATATTTATTTTATTTCAAACCGTATTTTTGAAGTGTATGCAAAATTTTCACTTTGTAAAGAATTTCCTGCTCAAGTTATCAGAAATAGTTATTAACAACGATTATTTAAGTAACGATTCCACCGCGAATTGTCTCAAAACCATATTTATAATAACAAAAACCGTATTTTTGCAGTGTAAACAAAATTTTTACTTTTTAAGTATGTTAGCAATGATTACGTCACGATTTATTTCAAAACGATATTTTTCTTATTTTAACCGAATTTTTGAAGTGTGAATACAGTTTTTAGTATGATATTTACCACTGTTAACGTTTACTTTTGAAATTTCTGACGAATTTTTTTATTTATACAGTACACAATTTTCTTTTATAAATCTTGTGTATATAATATGTACTATTAATCTTTAGTTTACGGTATATTTAAATTTTCCCATATATATATATATATATATAATTTGAATTAAAAATAGGTTAGGTTTCACCTATTTTGATATCTGCCGATTAAACATTCCAGGTTCCAATTTCTTAACAAATTTGATACAAAATCATCCATGTTTTACCCTGGTGAAAATTTCTCATTCAATCCGATTGGGCAATCCGCAATTTGTTCCCGACCTAATCAGTTCTAAACGGACCTAATCAGACACCTTTGCACCCTCTCGAAACGGACCTAATGAGACCGAAACGGATTCAAACTGTTCTAAACGGACCTAATCCGACAATGAAATTTTCCAAAATTTTAAATTTATATAAAAATTAATTTCTTTTTATTTTTTTTTTATATTTTAAAGTTTTTTTTTGATAATTTAATTATCTTTAAAAAATCTGTTCTCAAGCGGTCACGCATCCAAGTAGTATTCCCCAACAAGAATGCTTAACAAGGAAGAATGACCGCGCGCGTCACGGACCACTGGTCTACTACTGTCGATCACTACTTATATCGTAATATGATATTTGTGTCACACGTTAAAATTTTTAAAAATTCTTCAATATCTCGAAAACGGTGAGAAATACGTGAAATCTGACAAAATTTTGAAGGTTATCAAAAGGGGGGATGACTTCGAGCTAACTAATGCATACATGAAAGAGAATTTTGAAAATTTACAAAATTGAAAATTCCGATTCGTTCCGAATGAGGGGTCCGATTGAAACCGTTTGAAATGCCTATCTGGATTGATTCCGATTCGTTCCGAATGAGAGGTCCGATTGAGACCTTTTGACATTTCCACTTCAGATTAAATCCGATTCGTTCCGATTGATAGTTCGGATTGAAACCGTTTGAGTTTTCTACCTCGGAATGATTCCGAATCATTCCGATTGACTGTTCGGATTGAAACCGTTAGAAATATATGCTTTCCATTAAATCCGATTCGTTCCGAATGAGGGTTCCGATTGAGACCGTTTGACATTTCCACTTCAGATCGAATCCGATTCGTTCCGATTGACAGTTCGGATTGAAACCGTTTGAAATGTCTACCTGGATTGATTCCGTTTCGTTCCGATTGATCGTTCGGAATGAGTCCGATTAATTCTGAATAAATGATCGGATTGAATCCGTTTGAAATGTCGCCCTCGGATCGAATCCGATTCATTCCGAATAAAAATTCCGATTGCAACCGATTGAAACCGACGTCCGATTGAGTCCGATTGTATCGGGGACAAATTGCGGATTGAAACCGAATAGGTCTGATCGAGTCTCATTAGGTCCGATTGAAGTTCAATCGGAAATTTTTACCAGGGTAACGTTTGGTACCAACAAATAATTGTACCAAGCAGTCATTGCACGAATTACAATAAGCGCACCGGCTCGAATCGATTTAACTCGACTCTTGATGCGTCGATACGATTCTAGTGGAAAGTGAATTTAATTCTCGTGTAGCGCAGAAACTACTCAACTCATGTGTCAAAATTATTCTACACCTCACGAGTAGTTATTACGCTACAGTTTGCCTGTTAATTTTACGCATTTTTTCTCTCCGTGTACGTCCACGTCGTTGTTCCTGGGTAACGCTAAAATTATGGATTCTTATAAAAAAATCTGAGTATTTCAACAAATTTCCCACCATTAATGACAAACTAAAACGTAAACCTGGAATGTGCTCTTAAAAAAATCATAACTTGAGAACGGAAAGTCTCCATAATTTTTTTTTTTTTAAATTAAAGGTGAAACATTTTCTTATCCACTGACATATCAAATTCTTTTTGAAAATCCCGAGAACGTTGCTAAAATTTTAGTTGAAAAATATTTTTGCCCAATTTTCTAACAAGTTAAAAAAAAAGGTAATATTTTTTATTTTTAATTAAAAACGCTTAAATTTATGAACAAAATGCACATAGTCCCGTTTAAATTCGATACTTTAAAAAAAATATATATATCAGTTTTAATAAATTCAATAAATATGACGTCGCGGCCGCCATTTTGAAACTTTTAAAAAACTAATATATTAAGTTGTTTTTCATGTCGATACCTATAAAATATTCAATTTTCGTTGAATTCGGGGATATCGACCTCCGTTTTGATATAGTTCATGTAGAATGACTCCTCTGCTACATAAAAACTGTTACATAGTATTTATAAACTAATGTATACATACCCGCTACGTGACTAAAATGGGGGATACATAAACATTACGGAGTATATACATGGTGGGCATTCCATGTGTAATCGGTAACTTTTTTTTCAGAATTTGTAATTTTAGTTATATCATTTATTTACCGATAGTGCATGCAAAAGAAGTATTCTTAACCGTGTACAACATTTTTTTTCGACTACAGTGAAAGTTGTGAGTATATTTAGCAAAATGTTTGCCCGCAATGTTTAATTTATTTAAACACAAAAATGTAATGATGCCTTTTGTAGTTTTTAATGCCTTTTCTTGTGAGAATATTCGCGTTGACGTGTTATTGCAGGATGCGTTTAAAAAATCGTTTAAAATGTTGTAATGTACATTTTTCAAAGGAAGGACCCATTTTAAAATTCTGAAAAAATTCAGAAAAACAAATGCTCAATATATCGCTTTTATGGCAGTACAGTTGAAATTATGGTTATAGATCAGCTTACAATTACAAAATCGATCTGAAAAATTGTGAATAAATGTAAATGAGTTCATCAATTTTTCGTATTCTTTATGAAAATACATTATTCTTCCAGTTACTGTTTTATGAGATGCAGCAGGAATTGATGCCTCTTCGTACAATTCTACGATATTAACAGCAACAACTTTCGCAATTTCAAGATTTGGAGTTTTAGGAGACAATTCCTTAATGTGTACAACATTATATTTTTCCTCAAACCAAGCAAGAAGCACATCTTTATAAGTGGGTAACTGATTTTTTGGCATACTGCACGACGCGCCTAGTATTGGACAGGTAAAAGAACTTCGAGTGGAAGTCATGTTTATCTCAAATACTTGAAAGCAAATTCAGATAATGCCGAAAGACTCGAGGAGTCAAGATAAAAACGAAAACATGAACAAGATCAACGCAATAATTAAAATCTAAACATCGTATTTTATAAACATACATCGGGAGAACTAAAGAGCGACTTTGTCTTTTCTACCATATCTCCTGCCAGCGATCAGTTCCCTCATATAGTAAATCTATACTATCTAGCGCATTCGCCGATCATTAATTTATCTGCCTGTTATTGGTGATATTGATAATGGAAAAAAGCAAGTAATGGTTCGGAATATCGGTACGAACGGGGTAAAAAATAATTCTATGAAGGGAATTCTACCAGTCATGCAAACAGTTGAGTTTCTTCTAATGGGTGAAAAACATTGAGTAACAGCTCGCTGCGAAATTGGCCAAGAAGGCAAGGCATATCACGAATATCGACTTGCTTTCTTTCGTCATAACAGTCGACGTTCACACTGCCGACACTTGAACTAAATCTTTCAGAACTTTACTTTTGGACTTTAGCGACATCTAGCTTCCCAAAGAAGTAATTTAAATTTATTTAATATGCTCTGTTCATCTTATTCTTTCTTGGTATTTCTTTAATATATACAGAAAAAATCAGTACAGTTGCAACATTTTCTACATATTACCATTTAAAAGTATCATACCCGTTGGGTATGCAACCAATTTTTGGATTGAAAGAGCTACACATGAAGCTAATAATAGAGAAATAATGCTTCTGACTTTTGATCGACGGATATACATTTTCTTACTCCGTAAATTCCATTCGTAAAATTAAACAAAAATTTACCATTTTCAACAATATCACAGAAGATACCTCTCCCTTTCCGTAAAGATATATCTCTTTGTTGATAACCTGAACAGTGTGAAATAGTATTTTAACGTCTTTAGACCAAGTATGCTCATAAATAGGATATAATACACCAGCACCCGCTACGTATATATTTTCATGCAAATTTCGAGCATTCAAGTACTCGGCGGGGATAGTAAATATTATCCGATCGGGTTCAACATTCGGGCCCTTTCATTTTATGGGGGACCACAACTTTTCCGCGCCCCGCCGAATCCGAACTCTTAATTTTGTGTGTTTTCGGTACACCCTACTACCTATGCCTCCGATGTCTAATATGCTACCGTCACAAGCACAAACCCGTAAGTCACCCGTTGTATTTTATCTGATCAAAATTCTACAAAAAAATGGTTTGGTTTGGCATTCTCTACATACAAGTATTATTCTTAAATCAAAATATCGACTTTCAAAAATTGTACGTTTTCCCCGTTGGGCAAAAAGGCCGTTTAAGCGTCGAGCGAGTTAGGGACCATCCATAAACTGCGTAGATCTTTTTTGGCATTTTTTGTTTTCATGATGAGTACAGACGCATACAGTATACGTTCCGCTGCTTCCAGCAACAACACAGTGACATGGCCTAACCTGAGAAAATTTCGTAAATCAATTTTCTCATTTAGATACTTATCTGGAAATGCATAAGAATGTAATATAGAAAGATTACTCAAAGTAAGTGACGATTGTACCTGTTCTCGAGATCCATCTTCTTTGCATACTGAAACAAAATCCTTCTTCCGGGTAAAAGATGGCTATTCTTATCATCTTTGTAGAATGCTTTGGCAAGAATTTCTATTTCAGTGCTCATTTTTCTGCCCCCTTTTTTTGGATGTGGTGATTTTAAAATGCCATTATCCTTTGATAACGGTTTTGGTTTTCGAGCCTCGTGTTCTGATGCATGACATTCAGTAGCTACTTTTATTCCACTCCTCATGGTGATTCGGCTGATCAAATTGTGCATTTTATTTTGAAGCCCTTCCACCAGTCGTTTACAAATTTGGTACCGAAATCTGGGAGTATTTACCGGTCATGATGGAAGCTGCCTTTCGCTCATGAGTCTTCCTGATCGCGGCGGATCGAGAATGTCTCGTAATGTGAGGATTGAGGATTGTGAGGATTTTCTGAATGCGCAAGGCTTTTCGGTGGAAGCCTTTTTGAGAGATTTCGCGATTGTGCTTGAGTGTCGATGACAGTGGATGTAGAATCTGTGACATCCATTGATGAGTGTTTGGATGTGTCGATCGGTTTCTAGAGACTTGGAGTTCAAAGGGAAGGAAGGTCAAATTCGAAGGATAATGAAGTTGACGCCCGTATGCATATACGGGAGATTTGTGGATTCGTGGCCGATGACAAACGAGGATAAATCAACTTCTGCTCGAAAGCTGATGTGAGGGTAGGTGGGAACCATGGCTGTTCGAAGCACGATGCGAGATTCATATCGGTGAGATATAAAATATTATCAGGATCATGTAATTACCGATTACCGCGGAGAAATTTATTACTGAAAAGAAACAGCGCAATTTTAGAACTTCGATCGAAGTGTCGCACGTTCGTATTTTGTCTAAAATTAGATGCCGTTCGTTCTCTGCATGACACTAGTAATATGAAAATTGACTAGAAAAACAAATGGCACCCGGCATCGATTGTAATCGCGACAGTTTATCACCACATGTTGTACCGTTTAGTTTATAAATTAACTTAATACCGACTGGTTTGGTAAATTATTATTGTTTACTGCAAATTTAAGAGGGTTTTGAACAACGAATACAATATTAATTAATTGTTTAGTGGAATTTTGTAATTTGCTATTCGTCATTCTGAGTTCAGAGCGACACTACCAGTCGATGCGATAATGTTTTGTTTAGCGAAATATGGTATTTTTAGACAATCGTCAGTTTGATTCGGTCTGTGAACGAAAACGTTTATCAGCATTGAGTGCAGTAACAACGTCTAGCAATTTCAATAATCTAACCTTACTTTCATATTTAATATAAACATGTTTGCTGACAATTAATTAATTGTTTAAATCGAAATATTCATTTCCTCAAATTATCGATATACATTATATACATTAATTTTTTTGTTACAACTCCATAAGACTTATAGAAAAGTCTTTGTGGAGCCGAAATTTCGAAAAATATCGACTAATTTTATAAAAAAAGTAGCCGAATATTACAGTCGATTTCTGTTGACATGAATTTTATTTGGAACTCTAAGTTCCCAATTTTCCACCGATTGCCATGAACATTTTTTTACAACTCCATGAAAGGCATAAAAAAGTCCTTATGGAACTATAATTTTAAATAACATCTCTAAATTGTCTAAATAAATATTTATTTGATATTGCATAAGTTCTGAGTTTAACTGCTAGCGCTGCGATAGGTTCATGCCGCAATGTTTCAATGACGCCACAAAATCAAGAAAAAATGTAAGTTATATGGCGGACAGACACCCAGTTGTTTGTCTGTCATATATGGATTCGGCAGTCTGTTGTTTGAACATTTCGCGCCGCGCCGTTCAACAATTTTCCGTTCGTGCGGGGAGTATATATTCATTTAGTTATTGTTTTGTGATATACATATCGTGCATCTCTGAATATACTTCGATCGGTCTCTCCATCACGAAGAGGACGTGAAATCGGTAGAAAAGATGAGGAGGAGGAGGACACTACCGCTGTAACGTTCATATTAACAAAAAAGGAGAGAAGGAGCTGTGGAGAGAAGGAGCCAACATTTTTTAATTGTTGTAAACTAAAGAAAACGAATGAGTGAAAATACCGGCACCGGCGCGAAAATCATGACTGCCTCGCACGTGCGACAGACGACCGCCATGATCAACATCACCTCACCTGCTTTGATGATACACCAGATGATTGACGATACGACACTTCGGGCGCGGTCAGAGAATGCGCTATGCGGAATACGGACGAATCAAGCAGGAGTGGCGCGGGATTTAAATGTGACGGGCGGGCTGTCAGAATGAAATGAAACAATGACATTTGAAAAACTGACAGTTCCGTTCATAATTCCATGTAATAACTGAGCGGGTTGGGTGCACCCCGAGCGGGTCAAAGCTTATAAATAAGACTCCCGGGGATGTACTCGCTCTCTCTATTTGGCCGATCAACCTACGACGCGGACACCTTCTTCCGGACCCCCATATCTGCAGCCACGAGGTCACAAAGTCCGGTCCGGACTCCTAGCAGTTTTCTGGACATATACCTGTGGTGTTCTTCGTCGACTTCGACGAACCCGGTCGCAAACTCCCTCACTTTCCATTAACCACCTGGGAACCGAATTTAGCCGTCTGCTTCTCCTTTCGAAGTTCGCGAAGGTGCAGGAAGCACGGACGGCTACAACAGGGTACCCGAGGGACTCGCTCACCTATCCGACCTTCACTTCGACCCGCGGATCCGACGACCGTAATCGCGACAAAAAAAGGAAAGAATCATAAGCCGAAGGAGAACCAAACTTCAATCGACAGGACCAAAATTGCGAGAGAGACGACAGCAATGAAGATGGACCAAACATGAAGACGACGCTCCTTCTCTCCATTTAATAGCGAGCGGTGATCCAAATAGAATATTATGTAACTTATTCGTTCGTCATAATTATGGTTTTCACATAAGTTATTCGCTTGACCTAATTTATTCGTTTTGACTTAATTTTGTCCGTGTAATTTATTCGTTTTTGACTGAATTTTATCCGGGTAATTTATTCGTATTTGACTTTATTTTATCCGCGTAATTTATTCGGTTTTGACTTGATTTTATCCGCGTAAATTATTCCTTTGAACAGAATTTTGTTCGCGTAATTTATCCGCTTCTTTTGTTTGGCATGTTCATTTTTATCTGTTTTTTGACTCAGCGAATTTTACGATTAAGGATATATGAAATAATGTAAAGTAGGCTGCGATATACGAAAGACGTACAGAATTGCGACGAAATAAATATTTAGAAGAAGTGATGTGATGAATATAAATATATGTGTACAGCTTGTATGTTTAGTGTAATTGTAATAATTGATTGTGCCACACGAATATTATTGTTAATGTATAATAAATGATCTCCATGCAATTGTCAATGAAGAATAAAATAAAATGTTCTTCTAAATATCATGATTATAAATAATAAAAAATAAGTTTTAATTGTTACAAATGGCGCTCAACTAAAGGGCTCGAAAAGAAAAGAAAATAGCTCTTTTCGTGAATCCACGGAATTATTGACAATTGCATGGAAAAATTTAATATTATGACACAATCCAAAACTGGCAGAATAATAAACAAGAAATACAATAATTTAAATTTTTCAAAACAAAATATTCAAAATAAAACTGCCACGAAAATGCCGCTATTCCGCGATGAATACGAGCATAGTACACCACGCAAACAGGCTCAACAAATTTTGATCACACAAACACGAATTCAAATGAAACAAAACACATCACGAAATCACTAGAAGAAATGCAAAAACAATTAGACGAAATGCGAAATCAAGTGAAATAACAAAATAAAGAACGTACACGACAACAAAGCGAAAATAACGAAAATAATGACTCGATAAATATACGAAATTTCACAAAAGAATTAGGCTCAATTTTGACACAAAATATAAACATACAAAATATAGATCTAATTGCTCCAAAATTTGAAAACGAATATGCGACAAATCCGGTGAAATTCGTGGAAGATTTGAACCGGTATTCCGCGATAAAAAATATACAGGGTATAAGGAAATTGTTCGTGGAGTCCGCATTAGAAGAAAAGGCACAAACATGGCTAAACTTAAAAAATTTTGAATTGTATGACGTATGACGAATTTAAAAGAGCCTTTATTGAGAAATTTTATTCAATTTTAATGCATCTGGAAATAAAACAAAGATGGACGAATGAGCGATCTCGCGCCTCGGAGGGAGGATGGCATAATTATTTTTATAAAAAAATGAAATAAGGGACGTATTTTACTCCAAAAATGACGACTTGCGAAACGAATTATTTAAATATTCAACAACTACTGTTTTCAGCAAGGGAATCGCTTGTTTCTTTACAGTACGATGATACTGAAACAATAGGCGAGACTCTCGCAAAATTAGATGCCATTCGAACCGAAAGAGAAAATAAAAATAATTATGCCAACCTCCAAAACAATAAAATGATCGGAGTAAAATGCCTTCGAACGGATGAGGGAAAAAATCGTAACAAACCGTACACACTCGAAAAACACTCACAACACGGGGAATTTCGCGATGCACAATTTGTATTTCTCGACGTTAGGTATCCGCCACCCAATCTCGAAAATCAACGTCAAAATTCGCGGAACGACGTTATTCGAAGCCGAAAGGACGATTTAAACTAACGACCGGCGCGATGTATCAAGCCCCGACGGCGCGTCGTGATTTTGATTTCGTTTCAGCATATGACAACAATGACGTACATGAAAGTCAAGGACGAGGGAATTTTAAATGTCCACATATTAAATTGACGATTTGCAGTAGGGAAGTGTGGTCTGTAATTGACTCCGGTTGCCAAATAACGGCTATTTCAGAGGAATTTTACCGACAAATTTCAAATGCTAGTAATTTTCTAGAATTACCAGTAACTAATTCATTAATAACGACTGCCATCCGGAAAAAGGCTACGACGATAAAAAGACAAGTTTTTTTGAATTTTACCATTGACAACATGACGATAGTTTCTTAATAATAGAGACCATACTTTCTTAATAATTCCTTAGTTAGTTAGTTAGTTAGTTTAGAGGGTGGTACGTAGACGTATCCGTCGCTTAGACGTCTTCTGGCGTCCATTGTGCCCTGCTTTCCACCTATCACTCCTTCTCTTCATCCTCATGGTACAGTAGAGTCTCCCTTATTGCATACTGCAGATTTTTCAAAACGGCGGCGGTCTTCCTTATTCTCTACTTCCTCTTTACCCCCACTCTTAGTGGCCGACGGACGACAACGGTTCAAGATTCGCTCAGCCGCGAAAGTTAGGTTAGGAGGCAATGGAGGAGGGAAGCCAACCGAAGGGAATATTTGCAATAAGAGATCCTAAATCTAGAGAATAAGAGATGTCTAGAGAATAAGGGAAGATTCAATAAGGGAGACCCTACTGTACTCTATTTCCCTCTTTAAACCAGCCAGATTGTTCAATGAACTTTTTCATGGCTGACAGAGTATAATCCGCCGCTTCCCCTAGATCCTCTAAAGTTTTGCAGCCGAAGTTCTTCCTCCTTGCTACAGACAAGGTCAGACATTCGCATATGAGATGTTGGATTGTCTCCTCCACCGGCTCACCGCAGCTTCGACATGGGTCGTTTTCTTTGGTGCCCATTCTCCGTGCATGCCTGCCTATCAGGCAATGTCCAGTTATTGCACCCACAAGTATTCTTACGTGTGCCTTTTTCCAATTCAAAAGAATTTTGCTTTTGTCCTCGTCATAGGATGGCCACAAAATTCTCGCATGAAAACAGTCTCCCCGTTCCTGCCAGCGTTTTCCATCTTTGTTCAGGCTAGACCGATCTATCTTCCTCTTTATAACTTCCAGGGGGATCCCCACTTCCATCATCCTGTTTGGATTTTGCGCGGTGGCGCCCTCTTTTGCTAGTTTATCAGCTTCTTCATTTCCACTGATACCACTATGTGCTGGAACACAGCATAGGTTTATTTTAAGCTTTTCGCCTACTTTGTTTAGCGCTTCAATTCCTCTTTTCACTAAACTCGATCTTATCATGTCAGCCGTCAGCCTTTTGAGGGCTGTCTTGGGTTCTCTCTAGATCGTTATTTATTTATTCTGCCCTGCCTTTAACTGTATCAGTTCGCAGGATCTGAGAATAGCTGACAACTCTGCTTGTAGTGCATTCGTTGTCGGAATCTTCAATGCCTCCCTCATTTCCATATTCTTAGCATAAAAGCCTATGCCAGCACCATCTTCTCCTACTGAGCTGTCCATATATACTTCAACGGTTTCGTTAAGGGGTGTATTCCCGTCTCTCTAGTCTTCCGCCGTTGTCATTTCCACGGAGTATCTCCTTAGGAAGTTCAACTCTGGGACTATATAATCTGTATTACGCAACGGTTCGCAGTCCCCAGATTCGGTCAGGATCGCGCTGTGTCCTTCCTTGAAAGGTTTCCAGTATTTCGATTCACTAAGTCGAAGGGCACTCTTAGCCGCTGCTCCTTTTATAAATAAGTCTAGAGGTTCCAGATAGAGGATTGTCTCCATCGCGAATGTAGTCGTTCCCCGAGACGTGCGCGTTTATGAGTTCCACCAGAGTACTTTGATTTGACTCCGTCCACCTCCCATCCGAATCCCTGCTGCTCATATTCACCTTAGGATCTTTTGAGAGGATTTTTCGCAGTCTCGCCGCCTCACTGGTGGTCTCTATTTTTTCGCAAAAAGTCGCCCAAGAAGTTCTTTTCGCGAGTCTTATTGCTTTCTTATAGTTTTTGAGACTTTCTTTATATCTCGCCCAATCCTCTTCCTGATTGCTATCTTTTGCTTTATTAACATTTCTACGCGCTTCCTTACGAAGTCCATCTACATCCCCATTCCACCAGGCTGGCAGCCTTTTCCCGGATGGTCTGCTGATTGGACAGCTCGTTTCGAAGGCCTCTCTGATCGATCGAGTAACTTTTCCTACTGCCGCTTCTATTTCGGCTTTGCTGCAAAGATCATCTACCGACTCTCACCTCTTTGGTAAATTTCTCCCATTCAGTCCTTTGCGGATTACGAAAAAGCTTTGGGGGTTGGATTCTGATATTAACTTGGAAGGTTATCAAGCTATGATCCGAAAAAGCGGTTATATATGACACCTTCCATTCCCTAACCCTACGTTTTTCTGAATCTGTGACTAACGTCACATCCAGTACTTCCCCCCTAAGCTTATTTCTAAAAGTTGGGGTATCACCTATATTACAAATTAATAGCTTAGAAAAAAGGATACACTCAAATAGCTACTCACCTCTTTCATTTTTGTCCGTACTTCCCCATTGAGTATGATGAGCGTTGGCATCTGCTCCTATTAGCACCGGTATGTGTTTATTTTGGGACATCTGTATCAGCTTGTCCCATTCCTACATTGGCATCTCCTTATCGTAAGCGCAATAGGCAGATACCAATAGAAAGGAGTTATCCCCATCCTCCAGCCTTACCGTCGTCAAATCGCCAGTGTTGTAATCAGATAGAAGCGTTAGGTCAATATTGCTCCTTGCCATTATGCAGGAGCGCATCTTATCTTAATTTTTAGCATGGTATAGCCTATACCCCTTCCCATTCAGGCCCATAATTCTATCGTTCCGAATCCATGATTCCTGAACGAGAAGGATGTCGTATTTTTCCACTCTGAGAATGTCCAGGAGTGTGGCGCTTGCCACCTCGCTATGATGGAGGTTGAACTGGCCTATCTCCATCGCCAGTTTCTGCGCCCTCTTTCGCTGCCTCCTTTCTCTCCAGGATGGCGACCGTTACCGTGCCTATGTTAAAGACAAGGCGATCCTTTGATCTTTGTCAAGGCTTCCTCGCCAATCTCCACCACGAAAGACTGTCCCTTCGGTCCGGCCTTCTCCGCCTTTACCACCTTGATTTCCGAGCTCGCAACATCGGGGTTCTGGAAGCGGAGCGCCATCTGGACAGACTCCATTGGTGGGATTGGCTTCGGAATGAAAATTCTTGCCCTCTTCATTTCTGGGAGTTCTTCGTGTCGTATTACCCCCAGCTTGGCTCCTTCCCACAGTTCCCCCATCCCCGCCATAGTCTCCCTCACGAATCTCAGAGATCCCTGGTCCTGGCACTGTATCAGTCTCAGTCCCCTGAATCTACCGAGATCCCCAAAGGTAGGCGGCGGAGTGTTGGAACCTGCTTTCAGGGATTCCAAGACCTTATTTAAGAAGATGGAGGAGATTGATTCCCACCTTTCGACAGATTTTATCGACAGAGATTATATTAGGAAATTAATTTCATGTACGATTTGGCACCATTTTAGATTACCCGAAACGAAAGATTGGATGGACGGATAAAATAATAAAAAAAGAAGATGTACAATTTTTAATGTACCCAGCGAGTAATATTACATGCATAAATGATCATGGGGCCACATATGTATTCGTCATGAATCACCGAGACATACAACATTTTAATATATATGAAAATGAATATGACATGAAAATGAATAATGATAATATAGAAAAAGGTGGGGATAATAATGTAATATATGAGAATGATAGATTACATAATAGCAACGAATATAGGGGAATAAACAACTTTACGAACAATGACGATATAATTGGTGATGATGATGATCTGAACCATGATTGTTGTGAAAATAATAATGATAATGTTAATGATAATAATGTTGATTATGAAAATGATAATGGTGAATATATTTTGAATAATGATGACGTTAAAATGATGATAATCCAAATAATGATAATAATGAAATGTATAATGATAATTTTGATGATAGGTATGATAAAGGTGATATAACCATTAATAATGTGACAAATAATGATGAGGATAATTTATGTAATAATGTTGAGGTTATGTTTAACGCTGAGATGCATAATGATGATGATAATATAATAATTAATGATATGTTCGATAATGATGATATAATTTATAATGTTGGTGTGCTAGTAAATAATGATAAAATAAATAATGATGGTGTCATTAATATTAATGATTGGAATGAGGCGATGAATAAAAATGAAAATTAAACACACAGAACTGATGACGAAAGTGTAGTTGGAACGTCAAAAGTAGTTCCGATGATTCATGACGAAGAATATAAAATTATTTATGGTTATGATAGTAACGGCCAAGTTTTGCGAACGTGTAATGCTGTGGACTGTGAGGTCAATGACACTCAGTCCATTATGGGTAAAGAAATTAATGATGTGGTGGAAAGCATTACAGAAATTGGCCGAGGAGAGAAACAATCCTTTAAAAAACTATTAAATAAATATATCGGTTTATTTTTTGACCAAGTAGGCCCTGCGAAAGGATATGAGCATCGGATAAATTTGCGAAACGACAAAACTTATGTACGACGCAACTATCTAGTGCCATTCGCTATTACAGCCGCTGTCGATGTTGAGATGCAAGAAATGCTGAGGCTGGGAATTATTGAGAGAGCAATAACTTCGTACGTAAACCCCCTTAGAATAGTTAAAAAAGCAAATGGGGGGATTAGGCTATGTTTCGATGCTCGACAGTTAAATGTCATTATACAAAATGACAACGAATCCCCACCATTAATTAAGGAATTATTACAGAAATTTAATGGTGTGTCCTTTTTCTCAAAAATGGATCTCACACATGGGTATTGGCAAATACCATTATATCTGGATTCACGCCAGTATACGGGATTCAATTTCGGGGGAAACACATACCAGTTCTGTCGGATACCTTTTGGCCTCAAACCAGCTGGCATCGGTTTTATGAGAGCATTCGGTATGGCATTGGATGGCGATTTAGAAAATGGGACTTCTATACACCATGTTTCTCAACCTATTGAACCCCGTCTACCAGCAGATAGAGCGTAAAATTCTGAAATGAAAGTTCCTTTGCCGAAAATGTTTTCAAGCTACCGTTTTCAAGTTATTCAGCATTGAACTGAACCAATAGGAAAAGAGCTTTGCGATTATCGCAATGATAGTATTGTCGGTGCATTTTGAGAATAAATACGAAGAAAATGCACATCGTCCATTAACCACGCAATTGTTTTCTAGCGAAGCAGCGGAACGTTCGAAAGAGACTGTCAAAAATATCGATCGGATTCGAATGTCTAACCTGTCACTGGTTTTCGGTTTCGAAAGGAAAATTAAAACTTTTGACTCGAATTTGTAATGAATCAAAAAATGATTATTTTACAGGTTAGGCATTCATGTAGAAAATAACGTTTCATATGTTTCGAAACCCTGCAAAATATTTTCTAAATTGTGTAATGAGAATATAAAAGTTAAAGATTTAAAATTAAGCAATTGGAAAAAATTGGAGCTCAAAAAATAGTTCTGTGCCGTTTAGAAATAAATTTTATGAATAATTTGTTAATAACAATTACGTGTTAATCGCGTATAACTCTAATGAAGTTAATTATTAAAGTCGATGATTTAATCTTGCAATTGGAAAAAATGGTTCTGTGCCGTTTAGAAATGATTTTTATATATAATATGTTAATAACAATTACGTGCTAATCTCGTTCAACTCTGACTGAAGTTGATTATTAAAGACGATAATGTAATTTTGCAAAAAGAAAAAATTGGAGCTCAAACAGTGGTTATGTGCCGTTTAGAAATGATTTTTATGAAGAATCTGTTAATAACAATTACGTGCTCATCGCGTGCAACAATGAATGAAGTTGATTATTAAAGTCGATAATTTAATTTTGCAAAAAGAAAAAATTGGAGCTCAAACAGTGGTTATGTGCCGTTTAGAAATGATTTTTATGAAGAATCTGTTAATAACAATTACGTGCTCATCGCGTGCAACAATGAATGAAGTTGATTATTAAAGTCGATAATTTAATTTTGCAAAAAGAAAAAATTGGAGCTCAAACAGTGGTTATGTGCCGTTTAGAAATGATTTTTATGAAGAATCTGTTAATAACAATTACGTGCTCATCGCGTGCAACAATGAATGTAGTTATTATTAAAATTATTGGAAAAAATTGGAGCACAAAAAATGGTTCTGTGCCGTTTAGAAATGAATTTTATGCATAATTTGTTAATAACAATTACGTGTTAATCGCGGGCAGCTCTGAATGAACTTGATTATTAAAGTTGATCATTTAATTTTTCAAAAGGAAAAAATTGCAGCCCAAAAATTAATCTGTGCATTTTAGGTATGATTGTTATGAATAAATTGTTAATAACAATTACGTGTTAATCGCGGGCAGGTCTGAATGAAATTGATTATTGAAGTCGATGATTTTATCTTGCAATTGGAAAAAATTAGAGATCTAAAAGTGTATCTGTGCCGCCTAGAAATGGATTTTATGAATAATTTGTTAATAACAATTTCGTGCTAATCGCGTGTAACTTTAATGAAGTTAATTATTAAAGTTGATGATTTAATCTTGCAATTGGAAAAAATTGTTCTGTGCCGTTTAGAAATGATTTTTATAAACAGTATGTTAATAACAATTACGTGCTAATCTCGTGCAACTCTAACTGACGTTGATTATTAAAGACGATAATGTAATTCTGCAAAAAGAAAAAATTAGAGCTCAAAAAGTGGATCTGTGCCGTTTGCAATTCATACAAAAAAAACAAGGGACATTTCCAGGGTGGTCTTTGTATGCGTAATTCCACCCAGGGGCTTCAAAAGGAAAAAGAGATGCATCTTACGACTTTGTACAAATCCATGCTTTCTGATTTTAAATCCAAGTACTTTTTAAAAAACTGCAGATCCCTTAATTCTCATTACACAATTTAGAAAATATTTTCCAGGGTTTCGAAACATATGAAACGTTATTTTCTACATGAATGCCTAACCTGTAAAATAATCATTTTTTGATTCATTACAAATTCGAGTCAAAAGTTTTAATTTTCCTTTCGAATCCGAAAACCAGTGACAGGTTAGACATTCGAATCCGATCGATATTTTTGTCTCTTTCGAACGTTCCGCTGCCTTGCTAGAAAACAATTGCGCAGTTTATGGACGATGTGCATTTTCTTCGTTTATTTAATCTCAACATGCACCGACAATACTATCATTGTGATAATCTCAAAGATTTTTTCCTATTGGTTCATTTCAATGCTGAATAACTTGAAAACGGTACCTTGAAAACATTTTCGGCAAAGGAACTTCCATTTTAGAATTTTACGCTCTATCTGCTGGTAAACGGGGTTCAATAGGTTGAGAAACACGGTGTATATATTGACGATCTACCAGTGGATACTAAGCCCTTTAGTACTCACATTAATAGGTGCTATAAGCTGGCCGACCCCGTAGGGCCGAATCGAACCAAACTAGTGCGATTAATTGTTGCTCAATTGTTGCTCAAAAGTTGCTCTATTCCCGTATTTGTTGCTCCCATTTAAAAAAAAAAATTGCAGGTTCGGCTAGCTTGCACAAGAGCCAGCCGACCCTAGCTCAAAAAGTGGAAAAAACAAATGCTACCGTAAAAAAGAGTACGCAGCTAATTGTTGCTCATTTGTTGCTCAAAGATTACCGCTGTAATATTGAATTCCAAAGTACCGGTTCTGATATTTAAAAAAAATAAGTAGGTTCGGCTGGCTTACCTCAGAGCTTACATAAATAAAGGATACTATCAAGGTCCGGACCGGATCAGCTAGTAAAATAAAAAATTACAAGCGTTTAAAAGTGACTAAAGAAGAGCATTAATCTGGCAATAATAAATACCCATTATGAAGGCAGCAACAATTAGCCGACATTTGTTGCTCGATTCCTTTGCGTTTTAGGGACATAAATGAAGGATACTATCATGGTCCAGACCGATTCGGCTAGTAAAATAAAAAATTACATGCGTTTAAATGTGACAAAAAAGCAGGCTCAATCTGTCAGTAGTAATCAGCGCATACGACGGGAGCAACAATTAGCCGACATTTGTTGCTCGATTCCTTTGCGCTTTAGGGACATAAATCCAGGTCACGGTCCGGACCGATTCGGCTCGTAAAATAAAAAATTACAGGTGTTTAAAAGTGACTAAAGAAGAGCGTTAAACTGTCAATCGCCGTAATATTGGGCTATTGACAGATTAACCCACTTCTCTAGTCACTTTTAATCGCGTGTAATTTTTTATTTTACTAGCCTAATCGGTCCGGACCATGATAGTACCCTTCATTTATGCCCCTAAAATTTAAAGGAATGGAGCAACAAATGTCGGCTAATTGTTGCTGCCGTCATATTAGCTGATTACTATTGACAGATTAACCCACTTCTTCAGTCACTTTTAAACGCGTGTAATTTTTTATTTTACTAGACGAATCGGTCCGGACCATGATAGTACCATTCATTTATGCCCCAAAAACACAAAGGAATGGAGCAACAAATGTCGGCTAATTGTTGCTACCTTCATATTGGCTGATTACTATTGACAGTTTAACGCTCTTCCTTAGTCACATTTAAACGCGCGTAATTTTTTATTTTACTAGCCGAATCGGGCCGGACCATGATAGTACCCTTCATTTATGCCCCTAAAACACAAAGGAATAGAGCAACAAATGTCGGCTAATTGTTGCTACCTTCATATTGGCTGATTACTATTGACAGTTTAACGCTCTTCCTTAGTCACTTATAAACGCGTGTAATTTTTTATTTTACTAGCCGAATCGGTCCGGACCATGATAGTATTCTTCATTTATGTCCCTAAAACACAAAGCAATGGAGCAACAATTGTCGGCTAATTGTTGCTGCCGTCATATTGGGCGATTACTATTGACAGATTAAGTCTGTTTTTTGTCACTTTTAAACGCGTGTAATTTTTTATTTTACTAGCCGAATCGGTCCGGACCATGATAGTATTCTTCATTTATGCCCCTAAAACACAAAGGAATAGAGCAACATATGTCGGCTAATTGTTGCTACCTTCATATTGGCTGATTACTATTGACAGTTCAACGCTCTTTCTTAGTCACTTTTAAACTCGTGTAAATTTTTATTTTACTAGCCGAATCGGTCCGGACCATGATGGTATCCTTCATTTATGTCCCTAAAATACAAAGGATTGGAGCAACAATTGTCGGCTAATTGTTGCTGCCGTCATATTGGGCGATTACTATTGACAGATTTAGTCTGTTTTTTTTTGTCACATTTAATCACCTGTAATTTTCTATTTTACTAGCCGAATCGGTCTGGACTATGATAGTATCCTTCATTTATGTCCCTAAAACGCAAAGGAATCGAGCAACAAATGTCGGCTAATTGTTGCTGCCGTCATATTGGGCGATTACTATTGACAGTTTAACGCTCTTCCTTAGTCACTTTTAAACGCGTGTAATTTTTTATTTTACTAGCCGAATCGGTCCGGACCATGATAGTACCCTTCATTTATGCCCCTAAAACACGAAGGAATCGAGCAACAAATGTTGGCTAATTGTTGCTACCTTCATATTGGCTGATTACTATTGACAGTTCAAGGCTCTTCCTTAGTCACTTTTACACGCGTGTAATTTTTTATTTTACTAGCCGAATCGGTCCGGACCATGATAGTACCCTTCATTTATGCCCCTAAAACACGAAGGAATCGAGCAACAAATGTTGGCTAATTGTTGCTACCTTCATATTGGCTGATTACTATTGACAGTTTAACGCTCTTCTTTAGTCACTTTCAAACGCGTGTAAATTTTTATTTTACTAGCCGAACCGGTCCGGACCCTGATAGTATTCTTCATTTATGTCCCTAAAACACAAAGGAATGGAGCAACAATTGTCGGATAATTGTTGCTGCCGTCATATTGGGCGATTACTATTGACAGATTAAGTCTGTTTTTTTGACACTTTTAAACGCGTGTAATTTTTTATTTTTCTAGCCGAATCGGTCCAGACCATGATAGTATCCTTCATTTATGTCCCTAAAATACAAAGGATTGGAGCAACAATTGTCGGCTAATGGTTGCTGCCGTCATATTGGGCGATTGCTATTGACAGATTAAGTCTGTTTTTTTGTCACGTTTAAACGCTTGTAATTTTTTATTTTACTAGCCGATCCGGTCCGGACCATGATAGTACCCTACATTTATGCCCCTAAAACACAAAAGAATCGAGCAACAAATGACGGCTAATTGTTACTACCTTCATATTGGCTGATTACTATTGACAGTTCAACGCTCTTCCTCAGTCCCTTTTAAACGCGTGTAATTTTTTATTTTACTAGCCGAATCGGTCCGGACCATGATAATACCCTTCATTTATGCCCCTACAATTTAAAGGAATGGAACAACAAATGTCGGCTAATTGTTGCTGTCGTCATATTGGCTGATTACGATTGACAGTTTAACGCTCTTCTTTAGTGACTTTTAAACGCGTGTAAATTTGTATTTTACTAGCCGAACCGGTCCGGACCATGATAGTATTCTTCATTTATGTCCCTAAAACACAAAGGAATGGAGCAACAATTGTCGGCTAATTGTTGCTGCCGTCATATTGGGCGATTACTATTGACAGATTAAGTCTGTTTTTTTGTCACTTTTAAACGCGTGTAAATTTGTATTTTACTAGCCGAACCGGTCCGGACCATGATAGTATTCTTCATTTATGTCCCTAAAACACAAAGGAATGGAGCAACAATTGTCGGCTAATTGTTGCTGCCGTCATATTGGGCGATTACTATTGACAGATTAAGTCTGTTTTTTTGTCACTTTTAAACGCGTGTAATTTTTTATTTTACTAGCCGAATCGGTCCGGACCATGATAGTATCCTTCATTTATGTCCCTAAAATACAAAGGATTGGAGCAACAATTGTCGGCTAATTGTTGCTGTCGTCATATTGGGCGATTACTATTGACAGATTAAGTCTCTTTCTTTGTCACATTTAAACGCGTGTAATTTTTTATTTTACTAGCCGATCCGGTCCGGACCATGATAGTACCCTACATTTATGCCCCTAAAACACAAAGGATTCGAGCAACAAATGTCGGCTAATTGTTACTACCTTCATATTGGCTGATTACTATTGACAGTTCAACGCTCTTCCTCAGTCCCTTTTAAACGCGTGTAATTTTTTATTTTACTAGCCGAATCGGTCCGGACCATGATAATACCCTTCATTCATGCCCCTAAAATTTAAAGGAATGGAACAACAAATGTCGGCTAATTGTTGCTGTCGTCATATTGGCTGATTACTATTGACATTTTAACGCTCTTCTTTAGTGACTTTTAAACGCGTGTAAATTTGTATTTTACTAGCCGAACCGGTCCGGACCAAGATAGTATTCTTCATTTATGTCCCTAAAACACAAAGGAATGGAGCAACAATTGTCGGCTAATTGTTGCTGCCGTCATATTGGGCGATTACTATTGACAGATTAAGTCTGTTTTTTTGTCACTTTTAAACGCGTGTAATTTTTTATTTTACTAGCCGAATCGGTCCGGACCATGATAGTATCCTTCATTTATGTCCCTAAAATACAAAGGATTGGAGCAACAATTGTCGGCTAATTGTTGCTGTCGTCATATTGGGCGATTACTATTGACAGATTAAGTCTGTTTTTTGTCACTTTTAAACGCGTGTCATTTTTTATTTTACTAGCCGAATCGGTCCGGACCATGATAATACCCTTCATTTATGCCCGTAAAATTTAAAGGAATAGAGCAACAAATGTCGGCTAATTGTTGCTGCCGTCATATTGGCTGATAACTATTGACAGTTTAACGCTCTTCTTTAGTCACTTTCAAACGCGTGTAATTTTCTATTTTACTAGCCGAATCGGTCTGGACCATGATAGTATCCTTCATTTATGTCCCTAAAACGCAAAGGAATCGAGCAACAAATGTCGGCTAATTGTTGCTGCCGTCATATTGGGCGATTACTATTGACAGTTTAACGCTCTTCCTTAGTCACTTTTAAACGCGTGTAATTTTTTATTTTACTAGCCGAATCGGTCCGGACCATGATAGTACCCTTCATTTATGCCCCTAAAACACGAAGGAATCGAGCAACAAATGTCGGCTAATTGTTGCTGTCGTCATATTGGCTGATTACGATTGACAGTTTAACGCTCTTCTTTAGTGACTTTTAAACGCGTGTAAATTTGTATTTTACTAGCCGAACCGGTCCGGACCATGATAGTATTCTTCATTTATGTCCCTAAAACACAAAGGAATGGAGCAACAATTGTCGGCTAATTGTTGCTGCCGTCATATTGGGCGATTACTATTGACAGATTAAGTCTGTTTTTTTGTCACTTTTAAACGCTTGTAATTTTTTTATTTTACTAGCCGAATCGGTCTGGACCATGATAGTATCCTTCATTTATGTCCCTAAAACGCAAAGGAATCGAGCAACAAATGTCGGCTAATTGTTGCTGTCGTCATATTGGGCGATTACTATTGACAGATTAAGTCCCTTTTTTTGTCACTTTTAAACGCGTGTAATTTTTTATTTTACTAGCCGAATCTGTCCGGACCATGACAGTATCCTTCATCTATGCCCCTAAAACACAAAGGAATGGAACAAGAAATGTCGGCTAATTGTTTCTGCCGTCATATTGGGCGAATACTATTGACAGATTAAGTCTGTTTTTTTGTCACTTTTAAACGCTTGTAATTTTTTATTTTACTAGCCGAATCGGTCTGGACCATGATAGTATCCTTCATTTATGTCCCTAAAACGCAAAGGAATCGAGCAACAAATGTCGGCTAATTGTTGCTGCCGTCATATTGGGCGATTACTATTGACAGTTTAACGCTCTTCCTTAGTCACTTTTAAACGCGTGTAATTTTTTATTTTACTAGCAGAATCGGTCCGGACCATGATAGTACCCTTCATTTATGCCCCGAAAACACGAAGGAATCGAGCAACAAATGTTGGCTAATTGTTGCTACCTTCATATTGGCTGATTACTATTGACAGTTCAACGCTCTTCCTTAGTCACTTTTAAACGCGTGTAATTTTTTATTTTACTAGCCGAATCGGTCCGGACCATGATAATGCCCTTCATTTATGCCCCTAAAATTTAAAGGAATGGAACAACAAATGTCGGCTAATTGTTGCTGTCGTCATATTGGCTGATTACTATTGGCAGTTTAACGCTCTTTTTTAGTGACTTTTAAACGCGTGTAAATTTGTATTTTACTAGCCGAACCGGTCCGGACCATGATAGTATTCTTTACTTATGTCCCTAAAACACAAAGGAATGGAGCAACAATTGTCGGCTAATTGTTGCTGCCGTCATATTGGGCGATTACTATTGACAGATTAAGTCTGTTTTTTTGTCACTTTTAAACGCGTGTAATTTTTTATTTTACTAGCCGAATCGGTCCGGAACATGATAGTATCCTTCATTTATGTCCCTAAAATACAAAGTATTGGAGCAACAAATGTCGGCTAATTGTTGCTGCCGTCATATTGGCTGATTACTATTGACAGTTTAACGCTCTTCTTGAGTCACTTTTAAACTCGTGTAAATTTTTATTTTACTAGCCGAACCGGTCCGGACCATGATAGTATCCTTCATTTATGTCCCTAAAATACAAAGGATTGGAGCAACAATTGTCGGCTAATTGTTGCTGCCGTCATATTGGGCGATTACTATTGACAGATTTAGTCTGTTTTTTTTGTCACTTTTAATCACCTGTAATTTTCTATTTTACTAGCCGAATCGGTCTGGACTATGATAGTATCCTTCATTTATGTCCCTAAAACGCAAAGGAATCGAGCAACAAATGTCGGCTAATTGTTGCTGCCGTCATATTGGGCGATTACTATTGACAGTTTAACGCTCTTCCTTAGTCACTTTTAAACGCGTGTAATTTTTTATTTTACTAGCCGAATCGGTCCGGACCATGATAATACCCTTCATTTATGCCCGTAAAATTTAAGGGAATAGAGCAACAAATGTCGGCTAATTGTTGCTGCCGTAATATTGGCTGATTACTATTGACAGTTTAACGCTCTTCTTTAGTCACATTCAAACGCGTGTAAATTTTTATTTTACTAGCCGAACCGGTCCGGACCCTGATAGTATTCTTCATTTATGTCCCTAAAACACAAAGGAATGGAGCAACAATTGTCGGCTAATTGTTGCTGCCGTCATATTGGGCGATTACTATTGACAGTTTAAGTCTGTTTTTTTGTCACTTTTAAACGCGTGTAATTTTTTATTTTACTAGCCGAATCGGTCCGGACCATGATAGTATCCTTCATTTATGTCCCTAAAATACAAAGTATTGGAGCAACAATTGTCGGCTAATGGTTGCTGCCGTCATATTGGGCGATTACTATTGACAGATTAAGTCTGTTTTTTTGTCACTTTTAAACGCTTGTAATTTTTTATTTTACTAGCCGATCCGGTCCGGACCATGATAGTACCCTACATTTATGCCCCTAAAACACAAAGGAATCGAGCAACAAATGTCGGCTAATTGTTACTACCTTCATATTGGCTGATTACTATTGACAGTTCAACGCTCTTCCTCAGTCCCTTTTAAACGCGTGTAATTTTTTATTTTACTAGCCGAATCGGTCCGGACCATGATAATACCCTTCATTTATGCCCCTAAAATTTAAAGGAATGGAACAACAAATGTCGGCTAATTGTTGCTGTCGTCATATTGGCTGATTACTATTGACATTTTAACGCTCTTCTTTAGTGACTTTTAAACGCGTGTAAATTTTTATTTTACTAGCCGAACCGGTCCGGACCATGATAGTATTCTTCATTTATGTCCCTAAAACACAAAGGAATGGAGCAACAATTGTCGGCTAATTGTTGCTGCCGTCATATTGGGCGATTACTATTGACAGATTAAGTCTGTTTTTTTGTCACTTTTAAACGCGTGTAATTTTTTATTTTACTAGCCGAATCGGTCCGGACCATGATAGTATCCTTCATTTATGTCCCTAAAATACAAAGGATTGGAGCAACAATTGTCGGCTAATTGTTGCTGTCGTCATATTGGGCGATTACTATTGACAGATTAAGTCTCTTTCTTTGTCACTTTTGAACGCGTGTAATTTTTTATTTTACTAGCCGAATCTGTCCGGACTATGATAGTATCCTTCATCTATGCCCCTAAAACACAAAGGAATGGAGCAACAAATGTCGGCTAATTGTTGCTGCCGTCATATTGGGCGATTACTATTGACAGTTTAACGCTCTTCCTTAGTCACATTTAAACGCGTGTAATTTTTTATTTTACTATCCGAATCGGTCCGGACCATGATAATACCCTTCATTTATGCCCGTAAAATTTAAGGGAATAGAGCAACAAATGTCGGCTAATTGTTGCTGCCGTAATATTGGCTGATTACTATTGACAGTTTAACGCTCTTCTTTAGTCACTTTCAAACGCGTGTAATTCTTTATTTTACTAGCCGAATCGGTCTGGACCATGATAGTATCCTTCATTTATGTCCCTAAAACGCAAAGGAATCGAGCAACAAATGTTGGCTAATTGTTGCTACCTTCATATTGGCTGATTACTATTGACAGTTCAACGCTCTTCCTTAGTCACTTTTAAACGCGTTTAATTTTTTATTTTACTAGCCGAATCGGTCCGGACCATGATAATACCCTTCATTTATGCCCGTAAAATTTAAAGGAATAGAGCAACAAATGTCGGCTAATTGTTGCTGCCGTCATATTGGCTGATTACTATTGACAGTTTAACGCTCTTCTTTAGTCACTTTCAAACGCGTGTAAATTTTTATTTTACTAGCCGAACCGGTCCGGACCCTGATAGTATTCTTCATTTATGCCCCTAAAACACAAAGGAATCGAGCAACATATGTCGGCTAATTGTTGCTACCTTCATATTGGCTGATTACTATTGACAGTTCAACGCTCTTTCTTAGTCACTTTTAAACGCGTGTAAATTTTTATTTTACTAGCCGAACCGGTCCGGACCATGATAGTATCCTTCATTTATGTCCCTAAAATACAAAGGATTGGAGCAACAATTGTCGGCTAATTGTTGCTGCCGTCATATTGGGCGATTACTATTGACAGATTAAGTCTGTTTTTTTGTCACTTTTAAACGCTTGTAATTTTTTATTTTACTAGCCGAATCGGTCTGGACCATGATAGTATCCTTCATTTATGTCCCTAAAACGCAAAGGAATCGAGCAACAAATGTCGGCTAATTGTTGCTGCCGTCATATTGGGCGATTACTATTGACAGTTTAACGCTCTTCCTTAGTCACATTTAAACGCGTGTAATTTTTTATTTTACTAGCCGAATCGGTCCGGACCATGATAGTACCCTTCATTTATGCCCCTAAAACACGAAGGAATCGAGCAACAAATGTCGGCTAATTGTTGCTGCCGTCATATTGGGCGATTACTATTGACAGTTTAACGCTCTTCCTTAGTCACATTTAAACGCGTGTAATTCTTTATTTTACTAGCCGAATCGGTCTGGACCATGATAGTATCCTTCATTTATGTCCCTAAAACGCAAAGGAATCGAGCAACAAATGTTGGCTAATTGTTGCTACCTTCATATTGGCTGATTACTATTGACAGTTCAACGCTCTTCCTTAGTCACTTTTAAACGCGTGTAATTTTTTATTTTACTAGCCGAATCGGTCCGGACCATGATAATACCCTTCATTTATGCCCGTAAAATTTAAAGGAATAGAGCAACAAATGTCGGCTAATTGTTGCTGCCGTCATATTGGCTGATTACTATTGACAGTTTAACGCTCTTCTTTAGTCACTTTTAAACTCGTGTAAATTTTTATTTTACTAGCCAAACCGGTCCGGAACATGATAGTATTCTTCATGTATGTCCCTAAAACACAAAGGAATGGAGCAACAATTGTCGGCTAATTGTTGCTTCCGTCATATTGGGCGATTGCTATTGACAGATTAAGTCTGTTTTTTTGTCACTTTTAAACGCTTGTAATTTTTTATTTTACTAGCCGATCCGGTCCGGACCATGATAGTACCCTACATTTATGCCCCTAAAACACAAATGAATCGAGCAACAAATATCGGCTAATTGTTGCTGCTGTCATATTGGCTGATTACTATTGACAGTTTAACGCTCTTCTTTAGTAACTTTTAAACTCGTGTAAATTTTTATTTTACTAGCCGAATCTGTCCGGACAATGATAGTATCCTTCATTTATGCCCCTAAAACACAAAGGAATGGAGCAACAAATGTCGGCTAATTGTTGCTGCCGTCATATTGGCTGATTACTATTGACAGTTTAACGCTCTTCTTTAGTCACTTTTAAACGCGTGTAAATTTTTATTTTACTAGCCGAACCGGTCCGGACCATGATAGTATTCTTTATTTATGTCCCTAAAACACAAAGGAATGGAGCAACCACTGTCGGCTAATTGTTGCTGCCGTCGTATTGGGCGATGACTATTGACAGATTTGGTCTGTTTTTTTGTCACTTTTAATCACCTGTAATTTTTTATTTTACTAGTCGAATCGGTCTGGACCATGATAGTATCCTTCATTTATGCCCCTAAAACACAAAGGAATGGAGCATCGAATGTCGGCTAATTGTTGCTGCCTTCATATTGGGCGAATACTATTGACAGATTAAGTCTGTTTTTTTGTCACTTTTAAACGCTTGTAATTTTTTATTTTACTAGACGAATCGGTCCGGACCATGATAATACCCTTTATTTATGCCCCTAAAATTTAAAGGAATGGAGCAACAAATGTCGGCTAATTGTTGCTGCCGTCATATTGGCTGATTACTATTGACAGTTTAACGCTCTTCTTTAGTCACTTTCAAACGCGTGTAAATTTTTATTTTACTAGCCGAACCGGTCCGGACCCTGATAGTATTCTTCATTTATGCCCCTAAAACACAAAGGAATCGAGCAACATATGTCGGCTAATTGTTGCTACCTTCATATTGGCTGATTACTATTGACAGTTCAACGCTCTTTCTTAGTCACTTTTAAACGCGTGTAAATTTTTATTTTACTAGCCGAACCGGTCCGGACCATGATAGTATCCTTCATTTATGTCCCTAAAATACAAAGGATTGGAGCAACAATTGTCGGCTAATTGTTGCTGCCGTCATATTGGGCGATTACTATTGACAGATTAAGTCTGTTTTTTTGTCACTTTTAAACGCTTGTAATTTTTTATTTTACTAGCCGAATCGGTCTGGACCATGATAGTATCCTTCATTTATGTCCCTAAAACGCAAAGGAATCGAGCAACAAATGTCGGCTAATTGTTGCTGCCGTCATATTGGGCGATTACTATTGACAGTTTAACGCTCTTGCTTAGTCACATTTAAACGCGTGTAATTTTTTATTTTACTAGCCGAATCGGTCCGGACCATGATAGTACCCTTCATTTATGCCCCTAAAACACGAAGGAATCGAGCAACAAATGTTGGCTAATTGTTGCTACCTTCATATTGGCTGATTACTATTGACAGTTCAACGCTCTTCCTTAGTCACTTTTAAACGCGTGTAATTTTTTATTTTACTAGCCGAATCGGTCCGGACCATGATAATACCCTTCATTTATGCCCGTAAAATTTAAAGGAATAGAGCAACAAATGTCGGCTAATTGTTGCTGCCGTCATATTGGCTGATTACTATTGACAGTTTAACGCTCTTCTTTAGTCACTTTCAAACGCGTGTAAATTTTTATTTTACTAGCCGAACCGGTCCGGACCCTGATAGTATTCTTCATTTATGTCCCTAAAACACAAAGGAATGGAGCAACAATTGTCGGCTAATTGTTGCTGCCGTCATATTTGGCGATTACTATTGACAGATTAAGTCTGTTTTTTTGTCACTTTTAAACGCGTGTAATTTTTTATTTTTCTAGCCGAATCGGTCCGGACCATGATAGTATCCTTCATTTATATCCCTAAAATACAAAGGATTGGAGCAACAATTGTCGGCTAATGGTTGCTGCCGTCATATTGGGCGATTACTATTGACGGATTAAGTCTCTTCTTTTGTCACTTTTAAACGCGTGTAATTTTTTATTTTACTAGCCGAATCTGTCCGGACCATGATAGTATCCTTCATCTATGCCCCTAAAACACAAAGGAATGGAGCAACAAATGTCGGCTAATTGTTGCTACCTTCATATTGGGCGAATACTATTGACAGATTAAATCTGTTTTTTTGTCACTTTTAAACGCTTGTAATTTTTTATTTTACTAGCCGATCCGGTCCGGACCATGATAGTACCCTATATTTATGCCCCTAAAACACAAATGAATCGAGCAACAAATGTCGGCTAATTGTTGCTGCCGTCATATTGGCTGATTACTATTGACAGTTTAACGCTCTTCTTTAGTCACTTTTAAACTCGTGTAAATTTTTATTTTACTAGCCAAACCGGTCCGGAACATGATAGTATTCTTCATGTATGTCCCTAAAACACAAAGGAATGGAGCAACAATTGTCGGCTAATTGTTGCTTCCGTCATATTGGGCGATTACTATTGACAGATTAAGTCTGTTTTTTTGTCACTTTTAAACGCTTGTAATTTTTTATTTTACTAGCCGATCCGGTCCGGACCCTGATAGTACCCTACATTTATGCCCCTAAAACACAAATGAATCTAGCAACAAATATCGGCTAATTGTTGCTGCTGTCATATTGGCTGATTACTATTGACAGTTTAACGCTCTTCTTTAGTAACTTTTAAACTCGTGTAAATTTTTATTTTACTAGCCGAATCTGTCCGGACAATGATAGTATCCTTCATTTATGCCCCTAAAACACAAAGGTATGGAGCAACAAATGTCGGCTAATTGTTGCTGCCGTCATATTGGCTGATTACTATTGACAGTTTAACGCTCTTCTTTAGTCACTTTTAAACGCGTGTAAATTTTTATTTTACTAGCCGAACCGGTCCGGACCATGATAGTATCCTTCATTTATGTCCCTAAAATACAAAGGATTGGAGCAACAATTGTCGGCTAATTGTTGCTGCCGTCATATTGGGCGATTACTATTGACAGATTAAGTCTGTTTTTTTGTCACTTTTAAACGCTTGTAATTTTTTATTTTACTAGCCGAATCGGTCTGGACCATGATAGTATCCTTCATTTATGTCCCTAAAACGCAAAGGAATCGAGCAACAAATGTCGGCTAATTGTTGCTGCCGTCATATTGGGCGATTACTATTGACAGTTTAACGCTCTTCCTTAGTCACATTTAAACGCGTGTAATTTTTTATTTTACTAGCCGAATCGGTCCGGACCATGATAGTACCCTTCATTTATGCCCCTAAAACACGAAGGAATCGAGCAACAAATGTTGGCTAATTGTTGCTACCTTCATATTGGCTGATTACTATTGACAGTTCAACGCTCTTCCTTAGTCACTTTTAAACGCGTGTAATTTTTTATTTTACTAGCCGAATCGCTCCGGACCATGATAATACCCTTCATTTATGCCCGTAAAATTTAAAGGAATAGAGCAACAAATGTCGGCTAATTGTTGCTGCCGTCATATTGGCTGATTACTATTGACAGTTTAACGCTCTTCTTTAGTCACTTTCAAACGCGTGTAAATTTTTATTTTACTAGCCGAATCGGTCCGGACCATGATAGTATCCTTCATTTATATCCCTAAAATACAAAGGATTGGAGCAACAATTGTCGGCTAATGGTTGCTGCCGTCATATTGGGCGATTACTATTGACGGATTAAGTCTCTTTTTTTGTCACTTTTAAACGCGTGTAATTTTTTATTTCACTAGCCGAATCTGTCCGGACCATGATAGTATCCTTCATCTATGCCCCTAAAACACAAAGGAATGGAGCAACAAATGTCGGCTACTTGTTGCTACCTTCATATTGGGCGAATACTATTGACAGATTAAATCTGTTTTTTTGTCACTTTTAAACGCTTGTAATATTTTATTTTACTAGCCGATCCGGTCCGGACCATGATAGTACCCTACATTTATGCCCCTAAAACACAAATGAATCGAGCAACAAATGTCGGCTAATTGTTGCTGCCGTCATATTGGCTGATTACTGTTGACAGTTTAACGCTCTTCTTTAGTCACTTTTAAACTCGTGTAAATTTTTATTTTACTAGCCAAACCGGTCCGGAACATGATAGTATTCTTTATTTATGTCCCTAAAACACAAAGGAATGGAGCAACCACTGTCGGCTAATTGTTGCTGCCGTCGTATTGGGCGATGACTATTGACAGATTTGGTCTGTTTTTTTGTCACTTTTAATCACCTGTAATTTTTTATTTTACTAGCCGAATCGGTCCGGACCCTGATAGTATTCTTCATTTATGTCCCTAAAACACAAAGGAATGGAGCAACAATTGTCGGCTAATTGTTGCTGCCGTCATATTGGGCGATTACTATTGACAGTTTAAGTCTGTTTTTTTGTCACTTTTAAACGCGTGTAATTTTTTATTTTACTAGCCGAATCGGTCCGGACCATGATAGTATCCTTCATTTATGTCCCTAAAATACAAAGTATTGGAGCAACAATTGTCGGCTAATGGTTGCTGCCGTCATATTGGGCGATTACTATTGACAGATTAAGTCTGTTTTTTTGTCACTTTTAAACGCTTGTAATTTTTTATTTTACTAGCCGATCCGGTCCGGACCATGATAGTACCCTACATTTATGCCCCTAAAACACAAAGGAATCGAGCAACAAATGTCGGCTAATTGTTACTACCTTCATATTGGCTGATTACTATTGACAGTTCAACGCTCTTCCTCAGTCCCTTTTAAACTCGTGTAATTTTTTATTTTACTAGCCGAATCGGTCCGGACCATGATAATACCCTTCATTTATGCCCCTAAAATTTAAAGGAATGGAACAACAAATGTCGGCTAATTGTTGCTGCCGTCATATTGGCTGATTACTATTGACAGTTTAACGCTCTTCTTTAGTCACTTTTAAACTCGTGTAAATTTTTATTTTACTAGCCAAACCGGTCCGGAACATGATAGTATTCTTCATGTATGTCCCTAAAACACAAAGGAATGGAGCAACAATTGTCGGCTAATTGTTGCTGCTTTTTTTGTCACTTTTAAACGCGTGTAATTTTTTATTTTTCTAGCCGAATCGGTCCGGACCATGATAGTATCCTTCATTTATATCCCTAAAATACAAAGGATTGGAGCAACAATGAGAGTCGGCTAATTGTTGCTGCCGTCGTATTGGGCGATGACTATTGACAGATTTGGTCTGTTTTTTTGTCACTTTTAATCACCTGTAATTTTTTATTTTACTAGCCGAATCGGTCTGGACCATGATAGTATCCTTCATTTATGCCCCTAAAACACAAAGGAATGGAGCATCGAATGTCGGCTAATTGTTGCTGCCGTCATATTGGGCGAATACTATTGACAGATTAAGTCTGTTTTTTTGTCACTTTTAAACGCTTGTAATTTTTTATTTTACTAGCCGATCCGGTCCGGACCATGATAGTACCCTACATTTATGCCCCTAAAACACAAATGAATCGAGCAACAAATATCGGCTAATTGTTGCTGCTGTCATAGTGGCTGATTACTATTGACAGTTTAACGCTCTTCTTTAGTCACTTTTAAACTCGTGTAAATTTTTATTTTACTAGCCGAATCTGTCCGGACAATGATAGTATCCTTCATTTATGCCCCTAAAACACAAAGGAATCGAGCAACATATGTCGGCTAATTGTTGCTACCTTCATATTGGCTGATTACTATTGACAGTTCAACGCTCTTTCTTAGTCACTTTTAAACGCGTGTAAATTTTTATTTTACTAGCCGAACCGGTCCGGACCATGATAGTATCCTTCATTTATGTCCCTAAAATACAAAGGATTGGAGCAACAATTGTCGGCTAATTGTTGCTGCCGTCATATTGGGCGATTACTATTGACAGATTAAGTCTGTTTTTTTGTCACTTTTAAACGCTTGTAATTTTTTATTTTACTAGCCGAATCGGTCTGGACCATGATAGTATCCTTCATTTATGTCCCTAAAACGCAAAGGAATCGAGCAACAAATGTCGGCTAATTGTTGCTGCCGTCATATTGGGCGATTACTATTGACAGTTTAACGCTCTTCCTTAGTCAAATTTAAACGCGTGTAATTTTTTATTTTACTAGCCGAATCGGTCCGGACCATGATAGTACCCTTCATTTATGCCCCTAAAACACGAAGGAATCGAGCAACAAATGTTGGCTAATTGTTGCTACCTTCATATTGGCTGATTACTATTGACAGTTCAACGCTCTTCCTTAGTCACTTTTAAACGCGTGTAATTTTTTATTTTACTAGCCGAATCGCTCCGGACCATGATAATACCCTTCATTTATGCCCGTAAAATTTAAAGGAATAGAGCAACAAATGTCGGCTAATTGTTGCTGCCGTCATATTGGCTGATTACTATTGACAGTTTAACGCTCTTCTTTAGTCACTTTCAAACGCGTGTAAATTTTTATTTTACTAGCCGAATCGGTCCGGACCATGATAGTATCCTTCATTTATATCCCTAAAATACAAAGGATTGGAGCAACAATTGTCGGCTAATGGTTGCTGCCGTCATATTGGGCGATTACTATTGACGGATTAAGTCTCTTTTTTTGTCACTTTTAAACGCGTGTAATTTTTTATTTCACTAGCCGAATCTGTCCGGACCATGATAGTATCCTTCATCTATGCCCCTAAAACACAAAGGAATGGAGCAACAAATGTCGGCTACTTGTTGCTACCTTCATATTGGGCGAATACTATTGACAGATTAAATCTGTTTTTTTGTCACTTTTAAACGCTTGTAATATTTTATTTTACTAGCCGATCCGGTCCGGACCATGATAGTACCCTACATTTATGCCCCTAAAACACAAATGAATCGAGCAACAAATGTCGGCTAATTGTTGCTGCCGTCATATTGGCTGATTACTGTTGACAGTTTAACGCTCTTCTTTAGTCACTTTTAAACTCGTGTAAATTTTTATTTTACTAGCCAAACCGGTCCGGAACATGATAGTATTCTTTATTTATGTCCCTAAAACACAAAGGAATGGAGCAACCACTGTCGGCTAATTGTTGCTGCCGTCGTATTGGGCGATGACTATTGACAGATTTGGTCTGTTTTTTTGTCACTTTTAATCACCTGTAATTTTTTATTTTACTAGCCGAATCGGTCTGGACCATGATAGTATCCTTCATTTATGCCCCTAAAACACAAAGGAATGGAGCATCGAATGTCGGCTAATTGTTGCTGCCGTCATATTGGGCGAATACTATTGACAGATTAAGTCTGTTTTTTTGTCACTTTTAAACGCTTGTAATTTTTTATTTTACTAGCCGATCCGGTCCGGACCATGATAGTACCCTACATTTATGCCCCTAAAACACAAATGAATCGAGCAACAAATATCGGCTAATTGTTGCTGCTGTCATATTGGCTGATTACTATTGACAGTTTAACGCTCTTCTTTAGTCACTTTTAAACTCGTGTAAATTTTTATTTTACTAGCCGAATCTGTCCGGACAATGATAGTATCCTTCATTTATGCCCCTAAAACACAAAGGAATGGAGCAACAAATGTCGGCTAATTGTTGCTGCCGTCATATTGGCTGATTACTATTGACAGTTTAACGCTCTTCTTTAGTCACTTTTAAACGCGTGTAAATTTTTATTTTACTAGCCGAACCGGTCCGGACCATGATAGTATTCTTTATTTATGTCCCTAAAACACAAAGGAATGGAGCAACCACTGTCGGCTAATTGTTGCTGCCGTCGTATTGGGCGATGACTATTGACAGATTTGGTCTGTTTTTTTGTCACTTTTAATCACCTGTAATTTTTTATTTTACTAGCCGAATCGGTCTGGACCATGATAGTATCCTTCATTTATGCCCCTAAAACACAAAGGAATGGAGCATCGAATGTCGGCTAATTGTTGCTGCCGTCATATTGGGCGAATACTATTGACAGATTAAGTCTGTTTTTTTGTCACTTTTAAACGCTTGTAATTTTTTATTTTACTAGACGAATCGGTCCGGACCATGATAATACCCTTTATTTATGCCCCTAAAATTTAAAGGAATGGAGCAACAAATGTCGGCTAATTGTTGCTGCCGTCATATTGGCTGATTACTATTGACAGTTTAACGCTCTTCTTTAGTGACTTTTAAACGCGTGTAAATTTTTATTTTACTAGCCGAACCGGTCCGGACCATGATAGTATTCTTCATTTATGTGCCTAAAACACAAAGGAATGGAGCAACAATTGTCGGCTAATTGTTGCTGCCGTCATATTGGGCGATTACTATTGACAGATTATGTCTGTTTTTTTTTGTCACTTTTAAACGCGTGTAATTTTTTATTTTAATAGCCGAATCTGTCCGGACCATGATTGTATCCTTCATTTATGCCCCTAAAACACAAAGGAATGGAGCAACAAATGTTGGCTAATTGTTGCTGCCATCATATTGGGCGAATACTATTGACAGATTAAGTCTGTTTTTTTGTCACTTTTAAACGCTTGTAATTTTTTATTTTACTAGCCGATCCGGTCCGGACCACGATAGTACCCTTCATTTATGCCCCTAAAATTTAAAGGAATCGAGCAACAAGTGTTGGCTGATTGAAACCTGGTTGAAGTCGCCCATTCAATGTGCTTTCAAAAATATGTGTATTTTTTATTTTGTCAGTCATGTCGGACCATATTTGTTGCAAATTATAGCATTATTTTTTAGCAACAAATGAGCAACAATTAGCTGTATGTTCGTTTTTGCGATACAATTTGTTCTTTTCACTTTTTGAGTTATGTTCGGATGGCTCTGAGCTAAGCCAGCCGAACCTACTTATTTTTTTTAAATATCAGAACCGGTACTTTGGAATTCTATATTACAGCGGTAATCTTTGAGCAACAAATGAGCAACAATTATCTGCGTACTCTTTTTCACGGTAGCATTTGTTTTCCCACTTTTTGAGCTGGGGTCGGCTGGCTCTTATGCAAGCTAGCCGACCCAGCTATTTTTTTTTTAAATAGGAGCAACAAATACGGGAATAGAGCAACTTTTGAGCAACAATTGAGCAACAATTAATCGCACTAGTTCGGTTCGATTCGGTACTAAGGGGTCGGCCAGCTTATAGCACCTCACATAATAGTTTAGAGAAGTTGTTTCGCAGATTATCCGAATGCAATTTTACGCTAAATCTAACAAAATGCGAATTTTTTAAAATGGGGATGCCATTTTTAGACTTTATTATTTCTCGCAGAGGGGTACAGCCGGATTCGGACAAACTTAAAGATATTCGTGACTTTGAACAACCGAAAAATGTGAACGAACTACAGCGCTTCTTGGGTGTCTGTAATTTTTACAGGGAATTCAGCCCCGAGCATAGTAGCGCAGTAGACCCTTTGCGAGAATTATAAAAGAAAAATGCAAAATGGGAACGGAAAATGACACAGACAGAGGCTTTTACTGCACTAAAGCAAAATTTGTTATCATGTGTGACGCTCCACCAAGTCATTCGAAATGCAAAATTTTATGTTCAGGCTGATGCGAGTGATCGTGGTATAGGGGGAGTGTTATTACAATACGACAGTTTCAAAGCCCCAAAAATCATTTCCATCGTGAGTCGATGCCTAAATATCGCTGAAATAAAATACACTACTACCGAGAAGGAATAGTTATCTATAATTTATGCTGTAACAAAATTCCGCACGTATCTGATCGGAGTTCGCTTTGAAATCATGACAGATCACGAAAGTTTGACATTTTTGGTATCTAGCACATTTCAAAGCCACGGCCTTCTACGTTGCAGACTTTTGATGCAGCAATATTCCTTCTTGGTGACACATATAAAGGGATCAGAAAACGTTTTGGCTGATATTTTAAGTAGAAATCCAGAAGGTATTTTTGGGATAGAACCACCAAAAACGATAGTCATTGCAGCAACTCAGGATGTAAATGATCATTTGTATGCATCTGCATTGAGTATAAGAAATTAATTACAAAATATAAGGAAAATTTAAATGACGAATCATACCAAATGTATAATGACATTTTGTTCCATAAATCTTATGGACAAGGACGATGTCGTCTCAAAGCAGATGCATCAAGATATTACAAAAAATATACATGAAAAATTGGGACATCAAGGGTGTATAAAACCGTCGAATATTTGAAAAATTTCTTTTATTGGAGGAAAAAAAAGTTCTTTCATCTATTCGAAGGTCCCTACGAAATTAAAAAACAAATAGGGAGTAATGTCTTCCTTTTGTGGGACCCTGCGAACAGTAATATAAAAGGAACTTACAATCAGTCCAATCTTCGACGATATGTTACGCCGGAGATGTGTAATTAATCCTCCCTGTCGTCGCCGAAAACGGGGATGGGATAAATCATTAGAACATAATTACATTAGTATTTTATTTTATTCATTACACGGCATAGTCACTGCACTGAAAAAACACATGGCGAACCCAGTTTTTTTTCCGTTTCGATTGACGACCCCTGAAAAGAAAAGGGGGATAATTGTAACGCGACGTTCATATCAACAAAAAAAAAGGAGAGAAGGAGCCAACATTTTTTAATTCTTGTAAACTAAAGAAAACGAATGATTGAAAATATTGGCACCGGCGCGAAAATCACGACTGCATCGTACGTGCGACAGACGACCGTCATGATCAACATCACCTCACCTGCCTTGATGATACACCAGATGATTGACGACGCCACACTTCGGGTGATTCGATTTAAATGTGACGGGCGGGCTGTGAGTATGAAATGAACGAATGACATTTGAAAAACTGACTGTTCCGTTTATAACTCCAGGTAATGACTGAGCGGGTTGGGTGCACTCCGAAACGGTCGAAGCCTATAAATAAGACTTCCGTGGATGTACTCGCTCTCTCTCTATTTGGCCGATCATCCTACGACGCGGACACCTTCTTGCCGACCCCCATATCTGCAGGATATCAATCGACAGGACCAAAATTGCGAGAGAGCCGACAGCAATGAAGATGGACCAAAAATGAACACGACGCTCCTTCTCTACATTTAATAGCATGCGGTGAGCCAAATAGAATATTATGTAACTTATTCCTTCGTCATAATTATTGTTTTCACATAAGTTATTCGCTTGACCTAATTCTATCCGCGTAATTTATTCGTATCTGACTTTATTTTATCCGCGTAATTTATTCGTTTTTACTTGATTTTATCCGCGTAAATTATTCGTTTGGACAGAATTTTGTTCGCGTAATTTATCAGCTTCTTTTGTTTGACATATTCATTTTTATCTGTTTTTTGACTCAACGAATTTTACGATTAAGGATATATGAAATAATGTAAAGTAGGCTGCGATATATGAAAGGCGTACAGAATTGCGACGAAATAAATATTCAGAAGAAGTGATGTGATGTATATAAATATATGTGTATAACTTACATGTTTAGTGTAATTGTAAAAATTGATTGTGCCACACGAACATTATTGTTAATGTATAATAAATCATCTCCATGCAATTGTCAATGAAGAATAAAATAAAATGTTCTTCTAAATAAAATGATTATAAATAATAAAAAATAAGTTTGAATTGTTATACCGCGGCACAACGACCACGGGGAAGTACCCAATAGGTTCAGCAATGAATCCACCAAACAATTGTTCCAGGTATTTTTTTAACAATAATAGTTTATTTGCAATATTACCAGACTACACCTACTTGACAGCTCTGGTAATAATTAACAAATGTGGAACATGAAATGTCGATAGATATGAATAAAGATCTATTTTGAACCACAAAAGTTTATTGGATTTCCAGTCTCCAAGAAACAGAGATGAGAGCTGCGGTAATATTTAAATAAAATGCGAAACATGAAATGTCCATAGCTTTAAATACGGATCTATTTTGAACCACAAAAGTTTATTCGCTCCTTACCATACTCGTATAAATAGACTTGACAGTTCCGGTACGAATTAAACAAAATACAGTACAAATAATGTCCTTAGATGCAAGTAATCATCCAAAAAAGTTTATTCGTTTATAATCAGCCTCGAGTAAATGGGTTGACAGTTCTGGTAATATTTCAAAAGTGTGACACATGAAAAATTCACTGATGTAAGTGATCATCTATTTTGAACATTTTATTCGTTTATTACCAAACTCCAATAAGTAGACTTGGGAGCTCTGGTAATAATCAAATAAAATGTAATATATATAAAATATGATTAAATGCAAATAATCATCTGTAAAAAAAGTTTATTTGCTTATTACCAGAATCAAATAAATAGATTGAGAGCTCTGATAATAATTAAAAAAATATGTGAAACAGGAAAAGTCCATTGCTGTAAATAGTCATCTATTTTTTACCACTAAAGTTTATTCGCTTATTACTAGACTCGATTAAATAGACTTGACAGCTCTGGTAGTAATTAATCAAAATACGACATATGAAATGTCCTTCGATGTAAATATTGAACTATTTTGAGTAATACAAATTTATTTACTTCTGACCAAGCTGCAATAAACTTGTCAGCTTTAGAAAAAATTATTCTAAACACTAAACTTTAAATGTGGATAGATATAAATATAAATAGATTTGTAACAATAATATTTTATTCACATTCTTACCAGACTTGCATAAATACGTTAGTAATAATTAAGTTGAAGGCGAAAGTTAAATTATTAACAGAAGTGAATACGAAACTGTTTTTGAGCATATGAGCTTATTCAAGAACTTGAATTAAGCAAATTGGTCAGACCTCTGATAATAATTTAGCTCAAGGGAAAGATACAATGTGCTTAGAAATAAATTTGAATATTTTGAGAAAAACACAGGTTTATTCGCTTCCCGAATTCAGTGTGTGATCGACTATTTAACATCTGGCCGTTCATTTACGGCAAAAGTCAAGAAGTTCGCACAACAACTGCGGACGTACTATCACACACTGAACAAGCTGAAGTTGCTCAACATCAAGCAACGTTTAGCGGATAAAATTCGGGTTTTGGCCGATGCCAAAAAGAGGCTGCAAAGACGGGAAGAAGGAATTCGACAAAACTCAATATTTTGGACGAATCCTTCCAACCTTTTCAAACATCGTATCGCATCCTCAAGCGAGTTTCTGTCGATGGCCGCAGTTAAGGAATTCTGGGGGAGCACCTACGAGAAAACATCTAGGCTTAATGCAGACACTCCAGGTATTGAAATCTTCACCGAGTTGTGCGACGAAGTCACACAACAAAGTGAAGATTGCCCACTCGTCAGTGCATTAGAGGTAAAAATTGCCGTCACAGGAGCGAGGAATTTCTCCTCGCCGGGCTGGGATGGAATTAACAATTATTGGTGGAAGAAGTTCACTTCTGTCCATCAACACCTAGCCCGGATATTCAACTCTTATATAAATGGAAACCAACCCATTCCGCACTGGCTGGTGGAGGGCCGAACGACACTAATCCCAAAATCGGGAGACTTGTCCATCGCGTGTCTCAATACGTTATACAAATTGTTCACTAACACCTTGAACGAACGTATTGAGAAATCCGTGAAACCGGTGTGGCAACGAATAGTAGAACAACGAGGCTGCAAAATGGGTGTATCCGGCTGCAAGGACAACTTGCTTATCGACAGGTGTGTTTGTCAGGACGCAGTCCAGTACAAGCGTAACCTGTCGATAGCCCGGCTGGATAACATGAAGGCGTACGACTCAACATCGCACGAGCTTTTAAGCTTGTTGCTCAAACGCCTCCATGTCCACCCAAACATAGTGAGAATTGTAGAAGACCTGATGCCTCTTTGGAAAACACGCTTTGTCATGACATCGGGCAAGCGTCGAACCATGTCTAGACTGGTTCAGTTCCAAAGAGGTGTCAATCAGGGAGATTCTATGAGTCCTCTGCTCTTCTGCATCTCACTATTGCCTCTATCCGTTGCTCTCCGGAAATCTCAAGGGTACATGTGTGGACCGCCTGGTGAACGTGTACATAAAATCACCCATCTTTTCTATATGGATGATCTTAAATTATACGCATCAGGCGAAGATCAATTACATCGATCTCTGAACATCGCCCTCACATACTCGAGAGATATTGGAATGGAATTCGGATTGGACAAGTGTGCAGTCGTTCATTTGCACAGAGGAAGGTCAGGTTCCCATAACAACGATATGGAGCTCGTCAACGGAAATGTCATCCGCCACCTTACCGCCGAAGAAGCCTACACATACCTGGGCGTACCTCAAAGGCATGTCCAGGATGTGCAGGCTGCTAAAACCACCATTATTAAGAAATACCGGCGCATTCTCCGTCACATGTGGTCATCAGAATTGACCGGGAGAAATAAGGTGGCAGCCACGAATATGTTGGCCGTATCACCAGTGCTCTATTCTTTTGGAGCACTGAAGTGGAACGTTGACGAGCTGAGGGAACTTGACCGAAGCACACGGAAAATGATTTGTATGCAACGCAGTTTGCATCCAAGATCTTCCGTGGAACGACTGTATTTGCCCCGAAATATGGGAGGTCGTGGCCTTTTAAGCCTGGAGTGTACGCATGACCGATTGGTCCTCGAAACAGCTTGCGACGTGATTAATCGAACGGAGGATCCCCTGATGATGCTAGTACATCAGCATGAAATTCAGGGGAAGGGGGCGTTTTTGTACAACGCGGCGGAACGAGCGGCGCGAAACCTCGGTCTGGTTTTCAACGTGGGACGTAGTGGTGCACAGGCGGCTGAATCAGTCATCAATCTGTGCCCAGTGCGTCTCAGGGCTAACATACGGAAGAAACAACTCCGTATGTTGGAGGGAAGGCATATCGACAAGCCGTTGCATGGACAATTCTTTCGAAATGTCCAACAACTTGGCTTGTCGGCAGAGATGACCTTCTCCTTCTTAAGATCAGCCGGCTTGAAATCCGAGACCGAAGGTTTTATCTTCGCATGCCAGGATGGGGTCATCAATACCTTAACGTATCGCCAGAACATCTTACACCAGGCGGTACAGAGTACGCTTTGTAGATTGTGTAGATGTCATGCTGAGACACTAATGCATCTTTTGGCAGCATGCCCAATATATGCAGTTTCAGCATACATCGAACGTCACAATGCGGCTCTTCGAGTGCTGTATTACCATCTTCGCAGCACTTATGGTATTGATGCAACCCCAGTTTTGCCGTACGTCCCTACTGATATTGAATCCGTTGTCGGGAATGAGTCGTGCCGAATATACTGGAATTACTCATTCCCGACGAGCAGGCAAATATCAGCCAATAATCCTAATATCGTCCTTGTTGACTTCGATGACAGATCCATCTTCGTCATCGAGTTTTCTGCACCAGCAGAAACAAATATAGTCAGCAAAGAGGACGAAAAACGGATGAAATATCAGGAACTCCTGTTCGAGATTCGCAAGCTGTATCGAGGGTTCAAAATCAAGCTCGTCGTGCTGATAATTGGAGTGCTGGGAGGAATGAGACCAACTTTCCTCCAAATTATCAAAAGCATTCCGGCCTGTCAAGAACATGCAAATTCCATCGCAGGCCGAATGCAGAAAGCAGTGCTGCTGGGATCTCTGCGTCCTCTGAGGTCGCACGAGATCCTGTAACCACTAACCCAATGGTAGAGGGAGTGGTTACAGTTGCAAACCTTGCCGTTAACATCAAAGATGAGGGAGTCCGACACACGGGGGGTTACACCTCTTCAATCCCCTATGGTGCCTAATGCATTTCCCCCTCCGCAAAAAAAAAAAAAAAAAATGATATAAGAGGGGCGAGATGGTTACGACTGCTAAGGCGTTCGACTTGTTTCGTAACCTGATCGTCTACGATGGTTCTGGGTTCGATTACCCTTGCAGCAATTTTCTGCGCGTTGAATTCAACCCAGTACCGACACTGCAATTACCTACCTCATGTTGCAGTGAAATTTCACGCTGATCTGGTAGAAATTCGAGCAAAAAATGTCTCACTTTTCAGACAAATAGAGTGTCATAAGAAACCAATGTTGTTGTTAAAGTTATTATTAAAATAATAATAAATTACAAGAGCAATAATAAAAAATATATTACGACTTTATTGCACATAATAAAAGGTACAAAGCTCGAGACTGTAATAATTCCGTTTTACAGCCTAACCCGAAATGAATATTATTTTAATTACTTGAAATATATTGAAATCTATATCTAAACGTATACGTCTATAAATGTAATTTGTAAAATCAATGAAAACGATAACAAATTTGAGTTCTTTTGGAAGCCTGGTAATAATTCCGAGAAAAGGTTTATAAAAATTACATATAATGGCAATTCTTATTTTAATTGTGTTGTTTGCTGTAATAGGTTGGCCAATGATGGGACAACATAATGGACTGTTGAAATTGATTGCAGAATACAGTGCTGGCCTTTAGATGAACAAGAAGTTTGGAAGTTCGCGGTGCTAGGGATTTAATTTGAATACGAAGGTACGTTCAAATCACTATTGTTCATTGATAAGTTTTGTTTAAAATGTTTGAACAAGATTCAAATCTGAAGGTACGTTTTAACCTACGGCGTTTCATACCGTGGTATGGAAATGATAGTTTTTCGTTCTTCAATGGGTAGCTACATCGTCACTCTCGAAAGTCAGTTGCCTTGGATAAGCAAGTTGATCGGGTCGAATTTTAGCTTTTATATCGTCGCCACAGTCCATGAATTTTCGCCAATAAAGGTTTTAACAGTTTTTGGCGATACGCGTTGTTTATTACATCTTTGGGATAGAAATGCTTGCATTACTAGCTACCTTAACTTCTGCATTGTGAATTTTATACAAACCGCGCATGACACGGGTTGATTCGATTGAACATCGATACCGTCACCAAAGTCGTCCAATTTGTAAACTTGTCATAATTAGAAGCATAATGTGTGGTTACTTTTACATTATTATAACTCGACATTACCTAAATAATTGCGAAGTTATGTGGCAGCTGATATGAATTTCTTCGATAATATCCCCTAAGCGGGAGGAGTAATATAGTATGCACTGTACGATATGGTGATATTGTAAACCTTCGTTGTACGACTGACCAGCATAACTGACAGAGTCACCTACGTCATTATAATGATAATCCAGATTTTTATTGTAGCGTAGCTTTATAGAACCTGAGTATCGTTTAATGACTTTGAGTAGTATTTGAGTACAATTATAGAGGTCTGTAAGGTTAGTAGCACTCGTCCTTTCATACGATTTGGGAGCTATCCTGTCTTTGCATTATGATCACTAAATTTGGCTTTGTTTTTGTTATTGTTTAAATAATTAGAGGACCAGTAGTTAGAGGATCTACCTGGTTTGTCTTTTCCACTGACTTTGGACATAACTATTGTTAACCTCCAGCGAACTGTGCTGTGATGTATTACATGATATTATGGTGAGTTTGAATTTATGGAAATGTAAAATGAACGTTGTATCGATGAAATCGAATGTGTTAATATTAGCGAAATGGAAATGAATTAGTAATAAATTGTACTTGGTTGCTGAATTATGATGATGGTGCCATATGATACAACCATGCGAGTTCTAAAAGGTATTAATGTAAAGTGCATGGCGTGTGAAGACTTCGATGATGATTTGAATGAGTTATGAAAACATCGATTCTAGTTAAGTGTACGCGGCCTGCGACCTAGTATATGTAGGAGAATGTTGAGAACCGATGAAGATGAAAGCGACGACCTTTATAGACAATCGGCGGTATCCGAAGAAGGTGGATATGAAAATACGTATCACCACTCTGCGTATAAACACTTGATGCCAACACACAATATTTCGGCAGTCAATCTTCACCGGACATTTGGTGTATTATTGTCGCGACGACTAATTAAACACACTTGTACAATTTAAATAAACGAATTGTTTCACACGAAGATTCACTGTATTCTTATATTGATCCCCTTATAGCAATAGGGACGAAGATGGAAAACACTTGGCAGATCGAGCCATTTTAATAAAATGATAATTGGTCATCTTTTATAAACCGATTAGAAGCGTTTATAATATTAAATGATATTGCTAATAAAATAAATGCATTATTATTAACAAGATTGTTGGCTCAAGATTTCCAAAAACTAAAAATAGCAAGTGCAAAAGAATATTTACATCCATATTCGTTTCGTAAACGAAGACAAAAACAAGACGAATCTATCCCAGAATACAAAATGACACTATGAAATTTGGTTCAGAAATGTAAATTTAGATCTGCGGGGTGAAATAATCATATTAAGGACCAATTAATTTCCAGGGGACCCTTCTTCGGCCTCTTCTTTCCCCTCGTTTGGGCCCCGAGCGACCCCTCTGTTGCCGGTACTGCAATCGACCTCACAAATCAATTTCCGTAGCACACCGGTTGCCTTCTGGCACGCGTATGTCTCGGCTACACCTCCCGGGGCACCTCGTCCTGCAGTTGACCGAATATGAATCCTCCTGCGGCCTGAATCTGTCTCAGACTCGCTTGCACCGACAAGAGAACGCTCAGTTTAGTTCCGCGCGGCCTACGGGGCTTCCTCGGGACTACTTTAGCTCCGTTGCCCATTTGGGCTTCTTCAGTCGGTTGATCCCCCTTCACTTCCTGATTGCCGGGTCCGGTCGCGTGTATGGTTTCAGGTCCGCAACGTGGATTGGTCCATCCTTTCGGTCATGCTCTGTTCGGTTCTCCTCTGTTCTTCGGGTAGTTGTAAATCTACCCCCACCCCATTCGGTCCCGGATTCTCACCAAACTGAAATTTACATCTCGGGCATCGAATTTTCGTAACCAATCATGGCACAACCAAGACATCGTAGTGGTTTGAGAGAAATTGTAAAAGATTGGCCCATTTATTCACCGTTATAACAGCCTTCTTGTCTTTGACCTATCGGAGTTCCATGATTAAAATGTGGTACGGTGTTTAATACCGGTGCCGATAATCTCGGGTATTGATGCGCGTTCGGTACATAGCTAGGTCCTGTCGAAGCTTGACCTAACCAATTAGTTGGTCCTTTGAGGGCAGTAGTGCTTCCACTTGGAATAAGGCAAAATATGGCTGCTCGATCAGATGCGACTTATGTTGTTTGAGTCCTGATGATCCTGCATTATCTGCTTGCCGTACTTATCTCTCGGGCCTCGAGTGTACTGCACTGACTGGTTGTACTTTCTTCTTTTTCTTGGTCTTCTTATTCTTCCTCTTTTCTTGGATATTTTTCTCACACGATCGTTCTGATGATGACGTGGAGTTCACTGGCGCTATTTTTGACTTAACTTTCTTAGCTGTATTGCCTAGACCAAAATCTCTACTACTGACCGGTTTATTTAGTCCACGATAATCTTGGTTCTATTTTCGTTCTTTTTCATACTGTTTTCCTAATTCTTGTAACTCAGAAAAGTTAACGAAGTCACGAGAACTAATAAACCTTCGATAATCGGGACGAAGATTCTTATATGCCCATTTCAACTGGTTACTTAATCGTATGGGCTCTCTCAAACGACTGAGAAATGATTCTGAGAAAAACTGGGTGATTGTCTCATTCGGATTCTGCAGTCTGTTTCTAATGTGATCTGTCTGAACGTCGTCGTCCTCTTCCTTTAGGAAGTTCGATCTGAATTTTATCATAAACTTGCTTCAAGACATGAGTTTCGAACGTTCCATTTGATACCATCGTCGAGAGGTCCCTAGAAGTATGCCGGGTAGAGATCTTAACACTTGTTCATTAGTTAGACCTAAACTGTCTTTACTATCTTTTAGGTCTAATAGAAAATCTTCAGCAGCCCCGGAATTCTCTCTTGAGAAATGTACATTCCATGTCTTAATTCGTCGTAAGATGTCATTTTCACGTCACCGATTTGCAGGATTTCGTGCATTTTCAAAATTACATCTTCATCTCCGCTGATGGCATTCTTGATGCAACAAATCACTTTCGAACTTACTAACCCATGTTGACGATAATATGTCTGTCCTCTCCTTTTTTAAGGTGTTTGAAATTCCTTTCGGTTACTGGACGATGACGACGTATTATTCGATTCGACTGACTGTACTTCAAGGTTTTCTTGATTAACATTGTTTTGAGTGAGATTACCTTGATTCCTAATCACGGGTTTAATTGGTCCACTGACTCCGCCATGATTGTTGAATTTCCCAAGTGCTGGTATAGTTGGGCCTTGTGATGTCTGCGGCAAATTTCAATTATCCCAGATAAAGGGTACTGGTCCTTACATTCATATTGGTCGATTTGGTGGTCAAATCATAAACGAAGAAAACGCCGCTGTAGAGGGACTATAATGTCTTGGGGAGCTGCTTGTACCAACTTGCGTCCACGTAACTGCAGTTTGCTGACCTAGATCTACTGTGGTATTCACAGGTCCGGATATAGTTGTCGATGAATAAATTTAATTTGTTCTCTTCTTTTTTTCTCTTGTCCTTTTCGCCCTCTCAAATTTTGGTGATGAAACAAAGTTTCTAACCTATCTTCGTTATTGCTAATCTCATCACATTCGTGAACACATTCAAAGTCCGAAAACGAATTAACCTATCACGTAATTCAGCTTCATTGCCATCATCGGCTAACCCCTCATGTAATAAATTAATTACTATTTGTCTGATCGATAAATTTTCTATCTCATTGCGAATTGATCTAATGTCCTCTGTTCCATCCCATTCAATAGGATCTTCAGTATTTCTTAAATTTGCATTATTATTATTACCTTCGGCCATTATTCTAACTCAATTTAGCCAATGACCAAGGAAATCAAATAATCTCAATATGACTCTGTGCAAACCGTCGTTTTCTCACTTTACCAAAATCCACGATAAAAAGCTGTAGACAATATTCTTGCTTAAAATACGAAATATCGTTCAAACGAATTATAAAATGACGTACATTTTATTAATCATTAATAATATTTCTCCTCTTTAATATGGTCTAATCTATTCCGGATGAAGGGTTGGTCTAAATTTTCGTATGACAGGAGTTGTCCTAAATAGTGCAGCTTGATTGTCACTAATTTCAACAATTTTAAATACTTAAATTTAAAGAGCACTCGAGGCGACGGGTAACTGTTCCCCCTTTTTTCCAAATGGTACATTGGTTCGTGATTGCTGAAACAAATACAAAATTCACGCGATATTAACCATTATCCTACGAGACTTATAATCGCCGAGAGAGAGACAACCCTACTTTACCTACAGTACGTCGATCTGCAGAACAAAGAAGTAGGTAACGAGATCTCCCGTTACACCGTGAAGAATAATTTGTATTGGTTTGGACTTGTAAGCCTAAGATGCCATTGTAAGATGCGGATAACGATGTGGTCATTGTCTTTATGACCCATGTCGTAACCGATGTTGGTACACCGGTGATCGTCGAGATTTTTTCGTATGACGGATTGGTATGTTGTTCCGGGATTGAGTGCTTGTCCTCACGAAATATTGGGATAGCCTTCTCTAAAAATGTCGCCAGTAGTGAGTTTCGAAACACTCTGGCTTCATTCTCATCTTCGCGTACTATTTCTCTGAAGTGGGACTCGGTGTACTCCCTCATCATCCGTCGGTATCGTCGGTCGACTCTGGTAATGAATGTTTAGAATTTAAAACACTTATTACTATTATTATGGCGGGCTGGCAATAATTGATGTGTATAAATGTACAAAATTAGCGTCACAAATATGGACTTAAACTTTGGGTAACGAGATGATAGACGACGATGATATTTTTATTTAACTTTGAATATCGTCGATTTTGAAATGCAAGACAATCAAACGAAATATGCGAACAAATTTTGTAATTTGTCACTATTTTGTGTGACGCAGTCACACATTTCAAATGCACCGAAATAATTTCTGAACCATTTTTCGTATTTTTAATAGAAATTACCATTGGGCGCCATGTAACTGTTTTTCTAGCGGAAGTGCCACCCAAATTGGCCAGGATTGCCGACCCACGTTGTCCGGGCTCCTTCCGAGCAAATGGCCTCTGGACGACTCGATTGGACATCATGGTACGACACAACCCGCGGCGAAATGCTCGTTCACCGACTAGCTCACTCGCGGTGAGTTTACGAGATGGCCGTTGCCGATAGAAAATACTGAAAACTCCAGTCGACGTCAACCAGGGAGAACGAAAGAATAACATCTAGTGACCGGTGTAATGACAAACAAAATACGTGACAGATGTAGTCCCGAAAGTTACAAGAGGAACACCATTCTCGTTGAAAATAAATGAATATATTACTCGGTATCACCGCCGCAATTACAGAAAATGAGAAATAGGGACTCACGAAGTATCCCGCTAAAACCACACGATCACAGCTTAATTTAAATGTCAAAAATGAATTACCCAGATTAGCTTTACAACAGTTCCACGGACCTCCCATGCGAAGTACTGACTGCTCTATCGCTGCCGCACAAATAATTGAGCGGCTTATCTCGCTCGGTCGAAAACTTCGTCGCTAAAACAACGTTTGAGCCGAATGTATTAATCGTACGCAATCGAATTTTACGTCCATAGAAAAATTGTAATTTGCAGCAACCAACAGTTCACCCACCAAAGAGCGCCGATTCGTGTGGCGAATAATCTGTCACAATATATCGTGTTAAAAATTGATCATTTTCCATTGCGACCTCATGAAGAAGTATTCAAAACTCTTTTTGGAGGAATATCATTGACTAAACTAGATAGAGTCAAGCACATCAACAATTATGCTTAAATGGCGATTTATAGACTTCCAAATAATGTTCCTAAAAATCGTACTTTCCAAACTTTCTGGAATAAAAAAGAAACGTTATTAGTTGAACATAATTATTTCTTATCGGAGGACCGGGATGTAATACATGAATTGTATTGCAGTCATTTTGGAATTTTCAAAATCAAAGCGTGGGCGTATTCTATTATTTTGTGCCCCACGCTTGATCACGATTTGGAAGAAAGAATACAATTTTTTATCATGACTAACATGCGTGAAGAACTAACGATCACGGCTTTCCAAATAACTTTTTTTCAATTCGAATTTCCCTGTTACTTAGTAACTGATAATTTTATGAGTTTCGTAGGCCAAGCATTCAAAACCATCATAAAGGGAAGAGACATACGATATAGTACCATTCCCTCCGCATTGCTCCGCTACAAACGGAGCAGCCGCAAATTCATTGTATACATTCAAACGAAAAATATCCTGTGCGGTTTGTAAAAAAGCATCTACCAATTTCTATTTGACTACAGAAGTATATCACACAGTGCCACTAACCAAACTCCAGCACAGTTGATGTTAAACCGCGAAATTCGAACACGATTCATATTGTTACACCTCTTTCAGCTGTATAACAAGTCTATTCACACCAAAATAGGTAAATTTCAAATCATAAGAGGACACGGAAAGTCACATTCAAGGTAGGTAATCCTGTCACCTGGTAGCCGACTATAGAGGGGGAAAAGCGACATGGGTCGTAACGAATACTGTTAAGGACTTAATGCCTGACATAACATATTTAGTACAGGTAGATACAAGTAAAGTGTTGAAGAGGCTCTGAGATCAAATAAAAGAGTGTAGCGAACAAATTTTAGGGAGTCGCGAAATGGCAGGAGGTATAGGTCTTAAATCGAAAAATGATAAAATTGACTCAGACTTCATAGAAAGAATATTGCGAAGATCAGAACAAATTAAGAAAAAGTATTGTAGTTTAAATTTCGAATTATTATTTGTTTATAATTGATGCGATATCCGAAACAGGTGGGTACGAAATTACACAATTCTACTCTGCGAATAAACCCATATTTCAGCAGTCACTCTTCACGGAATATTTGGTGTATTATTCTCGTGATATTAAATTAACTACGCTTGTACAATTTAAAGAAACGAATTATTTCACACGAAGATATCCACTGTAATCTTATATTGCCCTCATTATAGCAGAATAATTTTCGCCCTCCGAGAACAAATGCTCAAAGGCTCATAGAATCTTAAATACTTCGCATATCGTTATAAAAATTTCACATCATTTTCATTAACACGATGTGTTGATGAAATTTGTAATAAAAGAATCGATTTTTTTTCGACTTGTAATTTTTAGGTTATTTCAGCCAATTAGAGCTCGAGTTCAACCTCTATTTCAAGAATATTAGACCTGCGGTGAATATTTCTGAAGTTATGGCCTCAAAAATGGTAAAAAGGCAATTTTTTGCTGTTTTTCGCATTCATATAAATTGATATATCAAATTGATAAATATACAAAAATTTATTATTTAGATAATTCTATTGACTTAAATTAGCCCTTGATTTTTGTAGGTTATAAAACTTGTTTTGATAACGCTGTCTCGTTGGCGTAATATGTTTGTTTACTCGTTCTTAATTTAAACATATAATAACTTCATTTAATTGGATACATATACAGATGTTGTAGCTCTGCGATGTAACGAAAATAACTGTTTTACATCCAACATTGCTCATTGTGATGAATTTTATAATACTACTATTTCGGATAATTTTGGTAATGTTGATCATTTTCATGAATTGTCTGAAACTGGAGATTTGAATGAATTGCATAACACTGACAAAGAAGATTCAAATAACTCAAATCATTCTGACGAAGAAACTTCAAATTATTCAAGTGATTCTGACGAATACGCTATAAGTGATGCTATAATTATCGATTAAACTATTTATAAAGACACACCTATTATATTAACGGGAAGTATCAGCTTTAGTACTTGTTCTTCGTCATAAATTAACTAATGCTTTTCTATATCACATCCTTAAATTAATATGTACAGGGTGTCCAAGAACTGAGTTACGATATTTCAGAAGGTTATTCTCCATGATATTTCAAACCAATAATTCTATCTCTAAAAAAGTCTGCTCTACCAAAATTGGATTTGAGGACAAGAATTCGAGTGACGGACCATTTAAATTAAAAAAAAAATTATTATATAAAATGTTCTTAAAAATTTGCAATTTAAAATTTAATATTCGTTTTAATTAGATTGTTTGTAACATACAGATAATAATTAATACAAATTGCTTGCACAATTTAATCTGATTATTCACATTCATATTCTTCGACTTCTTTCCGCTGACAACTGCTCCTCAGAACTGTCCCTTGGATATTCTCAGGAGTTGCGCTGAAAATCAATATAAATTATAGTAGATATTATAAACAATTATAAATATAATTATAATATAAAGTAAAAACATAAATCAACCGGCAGATTAAACATACGATAGATATCATGTAGCACGACTTAGATATTTTCAAAACTTAATAATTCTATAAACATATTGTATTGATTATTACCCTTGTACTAATTTTAATTTGGAAAGTGATTTTCGACGTGTTTATTCAATATGAATCTATCCTTAGGTAGATCGAAAATACTCATTCGGTAAGGGAAGGTTGTTTCCCATAAAACATAGTATTAAATTATTAAATTGGTTGCATTTCTTAAAAACGTTTGCTTTTTTAAAAACTTGTTTTTAACATTCTGAACGAAGCAATGAACATGAGCTGGTACCATAAATAGAAATTACGAATAAAACTAATATTCGGAAAACATTATTTTTTCTTTGCCCTTGTATAGTTTCGTCAGTAAGAAAGTATATACATAATTTAAGAAAGAAAGGATTATTAATACAGAAATTAGGAAAATTGTCAAATTAACGCTTTCGTATCGAAAACGGCACAGGAGAGAACAAAGTCGCACTAAACTGTTTTTATAGAGCACGAAATGTTAGAAAAAAAATCGGGAAGAATCCTGTTTTTCAACGTCCATTAAGCATGGCATTATCCCCAGTGCCTGAATACCATAAAATCTTATATCAAGTTTCAGCTCAAAGACTGTAATGAAATGGCGATCAGTTGTAAACGGGACAAATATTTCTATACATTTTCGGGTATACTCTACATAATAAAATAATTTAAAGTAGTGTAAATAACGAATTTGTATTGTTTTTTGACAACTTTGTATACAAAATCACGATTTTTACGCAATTTTTTAGAAAATAACGATCGATTGTTTACCGAAATAATCGATTATTTGCACTAAAAACTATTAAAAACGTGGTATTAGTGCTTATACTTGGAAAATATGGAGGTTGATTTCTGAATTTTGTCTTCAAAATGGCGGCCGTCAAAAGGTATCGGCAATATATCTTTGTATAATTATTATTAGAGTTGCATAGTTTATTTTAATCTCATGATGTTTGATTATTCATTATTATGATCTCCGATAACAAATATACTTTCAGATTTGAAAAATACAAAATCGCGGATCCAATATAGCGGTCTAAATTGGCGAAACTTATCGTTTTCATGGCACAATCGGTAATGGAGTATCTTGATAACGAATTAGTTCTTAGATTTAGAAAATTCAAAATGGTGGATCCTATATTTAAATTAATTATAATTAAGCTCGCCGTGGAAGAGGCGAAAGCAGAAATGTTTCCCGATATCGCAGCACAATGTCGACGCATAAAAAATCGCGCATTAATTATGATATTTTATACAGTTCTGTCCAAAAACGATAGAAATGGATCATTTACACTATTGTTAATTTTTCTATGATGTAGAGTGATGGTCTCAGTGAGAAAAACGGACTCCAAAATTTCTGGTGTCTCAACTGGGGACAGGCTGGTCTATTGAAGATATTCAGGAAGAAACTAAGATTGCTGAAAATGTAGTCTAATTTCGGAATAAATAAGTTACACAAAGAACCGTGACCGTATCGAACGGCATTCACACGTATGGATGATGAAAACCGATCGTTTGTATCGTGGTACAATTTTTATTCGTTAGCATAAGAAAATGGCATATCGCGAGAAAGACGACAGCTCGTCGTATGTTCGCTGTCTATTTTCTTTTCAAACTGACGGCTCACAGGAAGGAGAAACGCAAGACCGATAACAAGTTGCGCATAGAGCGTGTACATAGGCTAGGTCGCGCGCATATTCCGCTTAGAGACGTACAACATAAGACACGCGAAGTCCAAACTCCTCTGATCATACTCACAGGAATATAGAGCATACCCGAAAACGTACAGAAACATTTATCCCGTTTAAAGTTGAAGCTAGCAGGCACAGAGGGAGAAAATGACGAAGGTAACCTCTAACTGAATATTATTTAAAAGGAATGAGCTAAGCAAAATGTTACGTGAAATGTCAAAAGATAAGCCCTCGTTACTTTCACTCGGAAAGAGTCAAATATTACAAGATAACCTCTAGTTAAGTTTCATCGTAAGAAAGATAACCGGAAATTACGAGATGGACGAACAACCGACTAGCCGAAACCAGCTGCCCGACAAGAGAGAGAGAGAGAGAGAGAGAGAGAGAGAGAGAGAGAACGATCAATTTCGATTTTTCCCCGAAGCGATCGACGATCCCATGGTTTTTCTGTAGAAAGTTATACCGGTACTTTACAAACTTAACGAAAACTTAGATCGTTCTCGGAGCCGTCCGTACATCGTTGTTGGTGGTGTTTCGTACCTTGTAGGTCTTACAGCTTGGCTGCCTCCAGGGAGAATGAAGATACTGCGGATCGGCCACGGCAACGATTGCCCTCCAAAGCAACCGCTAACTTCCCCATGTGACCGGTATCACGCGCTCTCATTGACCCTAATCCGATATACAGTCCGCGTGAATTCCCGCCACCATCCTCCCGCGAATTAAACAGCAAGATTCATTTACAATAGAAATGAAATATTGACAAACATTTGTTACTTGAATATTAAAACACAAAATAAATTAATTTGTAGTAACAATTCGATTGTAGAATTGTTATAGAACAAATGGTCTATTAAAAATAAAGTACAAAAATAGATTCATTGCACTAGAAATTAAATATTGAAACACCTTTGTTATTTGAATAGTAAAATACAAAATGAATTAATTTATAGTAACAATTTTATAAGAGAATTGTACAAACTAATGACATATTAAAAATAAATTACAAAAAAAGAATCATTTACAATAGAAATTAAATATTGACAAACATTTGTTATTTGTATATTAAAACACAAAATAAATTAATTTATAGTAACAATTCGATTGTAGAATTGTTATAAAACAAATGGTCTATTAAAAATAAATTACAAAAATAGATTCATTACACTAAAAATTAAATATTGAAACACCTTTGTTACTTAAATATTGAAATGGGGCATTCCATGTGAAATCAAAGTTGAACTACATTTAGAGTGCGTCAAGATAAGCATATCCTGTAAATTTCAGCTCAAAATATTAATTTTGTTCAAAAGTTATTGATAAAAGTGTGAACAACAAAAATGAAATTTACCATTTTTTAAACGGCGATATCTCGAAAACTATAATTCAGAAAAAAAAAGTTCAATTCGAAAATGTGCAGAAATGTCTAAATTTTTCACTGGTGTAAATGATATAAACAAAGTATTATTGTTTATAACAAATTTTCAAGATTATTTTGTTGTAACTCAATTTCCGCTCGTATTCCATCTTTTTTCTTCTTGTGCCATAAACAAAAGTTATTCGCAAAAGTGTTTTCCTTAATTTCGCAAAGTTTCAGTTGTCATCTCCGAAACTGGCTTTGTAATGTAAAGAATACCGAGCGCATGAGTGTCGTGCGCCATGCCACCGGCCCGGCAGCCTGTACATACCGGCCGGCCCGGCCGTATAAAACGCTCTCTCCCCCTCTCTAGGCATACACTTCCTAACTACTTGTTTGTAAAATTGTCAGATATATAGTGGTGGTAAGTATATAGGTATACCCCGATGTTTTTTTCTATATATTTTTATTTGGGTCATTACTTGGAAAATGAAGAGGGGTTTGTTTAAAAACATGCACATCGATCATTTATATAGAACTTTTTTCCCAAGTTGCATCAGTCTTTAGGTTAATTTGCCACTGAGCACATCAGTTTTTAGTTATATTATCCAAAAGACAATTCGATAATTTAAATACAGCAATGATTCCGGGTGATAAATTATAAACTTTTCTTAACGAGAACAATACAGAAAAGGTTCCTATCACGTATCATGATATGTTAAAACTCATGATATGCCAATCTACTAGATAATAATAAGGGGGCGTGATGGTTACGATGACTAAGGCGCCCGCCTTGTTTCGTAACTTGAACGTCTCCGAAGATTCTGGGTTCGTGTCGTCGTGTAGACAATGTTCTGCGCGTTGAATTGAACTCAGTACAGACACTGCAATCACCTACTTCATGGTTACGGGGGTGGTTGCAGTGAAATTTCACACTGATCTGGTAGAGATTTGAGTAAACAAATTTCTCATTTTTCGGACAGATTGAGCGACATAAGAAACCAGTGTTGGTGTTTAAGTTATAATTAAAATAATAAATAATAACAATAACAACAACACTTAGAAAAATAATAAATAATAACAATAACAACAACAATAAAAAAATAACAAATTAGACCAACATTCAGCTCCTTTCTCCTCAAAAGAAAGACCCAATCGCCAATATTCCGCTCCAAGACTTCCCATTTCAGTCTAGAAAAATATATAAAAGGGCGAACCCACTCCACAAAAAAGCAGCTAGCGAGAGAGCCAGTAACTGAGTCAGCGACACGGTATAAATATCATGCATGTGTGTACCAGCACAGATTTATAACAGATCGCTAAAGGTCCCGTTTTCTTGCAGTCAAAAATTTCGCTGGTTTCAGCGCCAATGCCGACATTTGGAGTGGCCGTTGCTGTGACTAACGTGTCTTGTACAAGTTGCAAGTACAGTCGGTATTGTCAACGTGCAATATATTCTAATTCTCCTGCGCGATCGATTCTGACCGAACTGTTTATCGCATACATACTGTTCACTTATTGACTTATTGAAAATTGTACATATGCATTATTGACGAATGCAACTTGATATATGATTTTATTATTTATGAAATGATAGACACAAACGGCATATTTTTCTAGTAGAATGACTGACTTGTGGGCAATTTTTCTCTTACAAACCTTGGGCACAGTTTAATAACTGCATTTCAATTATTTGTGAATAGTATTCTGATTTCATGCTTAGAAGCAGATAACGATAAGCTTAAAAACACTTTTTTTCTTTATTATAGATAATATATTTTTTATTATTAGATATAGAAATATGTAATTAATATTTTTCAATAAAATTATTATCATTGTTATGAAATAATTAATTCAAATGAAAATAATAATAATACCATATTTCTATTTAATCATAAAGAATACAAATAAAAAAAATTAATTGGTCGTGGACGGGATTCGAACTGTTACTGCTGTATAAAAACTCCGCCTTAGCTCTCGCAGCTATAGCTCAAATTTCCAGTCTATAGTCTATAGAAAAAATGTTGACATTGGCGCAAAGGCCGATTTTTGCAAAATTATTTTAGTACGGAGTACTAAAGATGAATACCAATCGTATACAGCCCTTTCATGGACTTTTTTGAATGGGTATTATTGAAGCTCTTTTCTAATTATCTCTACTATGCCTATGACACTTTTTTGGTTTCTGGCTTGGAATTCTAACAACTTTATTTTCTGTTTATTTAATCGTAATACGTTTAAGTTTTTGAAAGAATGTAATAAGTATGTAGGTTTATTTAATCATATTTAATTTATTATTATAACCCGCTAAACATGTAACATAAATGAAACGTTACATGTTATCTCATTTATGGCAAAAAAGTAACGTTTCGTAACAAAGTCTTGACACCGTTTACACCACGTTCCACGATATCTAAATACGTAAAGGTAATGCGTAACATTACCAGAATGTCAATTTATAACAGTTTCAAAAACGTTTTATGGAATCGTTTCTGCAACGTCACAAAATCACCAGGGAAATTTAAAACGGCACATTCAGGTTACTAACTTAACATTCATGTAATGTTACGAATGCGACGTTTCATGGACATGATTTATTGCATATCTTCTATCGTTTCGGCCGGTTCCATCTCAGACTTCGCCATCAAGATTCGGAAGCTTTCGAATGCAGCATTTATTTTCGTATATTAGCATGATTTACATGCAATCTTTTTCTTCTTATAATTATTCTTTTTTCTGGTGCATAATATTATTTGCTATTATTAATTTTGTTCTTTTTATTTCTTATACGTGTGTAACTTAAATACATTGATGTCCATTAAATTCAATATTTTTTTTTGTAATATTACTACAAAAATTAATTTAAAATATTGAGTAATTTGAGGCTGAGACTGCAATGAAGTGAAATTTAACTATTGTTATACTTCACATTTGAAATTGAAACGGGTTTTGTAATATTTAGAGAATATGCATTTTATATATACAGTGTATTTAATTTAAAAAACTCGTTCGCTTTTAATATATTTATGTACAAAATTTGTAAATTTCCGTCACTTGTCCAGAAAAATAACTCGCACCTTATTATTTTTAATGTAAATTGTATTAAATTTAATTCATAATTTAAAAAGTGGTTCACTTGTGTTAATTTTAATATCCGCGTAATTTCATAACTTATTTCCAAGTAGTGCATTTGTAAAATATACGTGTGTCAATTAACTTTACATTTTTTTAAACATTGTCTATTAATCCATTTCGTTTGAAAAAAATATTATACGGATATCTTAAAAATATTTATTTAAATTACAATAAATTACTACAAAATAGTCAAATAATATTAAAATATTATTATTCCCAATATAGAAATGACAAAATTAGTTAAACATATCTTGTTTAAACTAAACCCGCATTTATCAAGAAGCCTTCTACGATTGAGTATAAGAGCTCTCGTTCGCATGGTAATACGTATGCAAGCATAGCGTAGTGGTTAAGACGTCAGCGTTGTAACCGGTAGACACGGGTTCGATCCTCGGTCGGGATAGATTTTTCTTAGATTCATAGATTTATTTGCGAGTAAAATTATAAAACTACATTCTTTCATAACATATCTAATGATACATAAATAATAATAAAATTCGAATTGAATAAAATAATTCGTCGAATTTCTTATAATTTTTATTTATGACCGTTTAATGTAACGTTTTTACAACGTTGGATGTATAGTTTTCAAACGTCGCAGGTACGTTACGAATGAAACGTTATTTAAAAACCGTAAATGTGGCAGGACATTTCTGGTTCCAAGGACATCCCAAAAATGTTTTTCCAATGAAACAAGTTTGGTCGCATGGCTATAATGCGACGTTTCAAAGATGTTGCTGTAACGGAATATTGTTTAGCGGGAAGGTATATTGTAAATATTTGGAAATAATTAATATAAAAGCGATATGTTTAATACGGTTCTACTTTAATTGTAAAACTTAATTAATACTGTTATTTTTAGCAGCAGTATAAAAATGCACTAAAACAGCGCTTTTAAAAGTTTCTGTCATATTTACACATAATATTTTTTTGACAGAATTTACAGACATTAACAGAATTTTGATATCCAATAATATTACATAGTTACTATTGAATTAGTATTAATTAGAATATTACACATATATACATGATTTATATACTGCTGCTAAAAATAACAGTTATAATTAAGTTTTACAATTAAAGTAAAACCGTTTTAAACATATTGCTGTCATTTTAACTATATTGAAATATTTGCAATATACCTTGTAATAATAAATTAAATCATCGAACCAAGGTACCCCTGCTTTGAGAATTATGTCACTATTTCGTCAAATTACGTATCTCGTAAGGTTTTAGAGAAATTGCGTAATTTAGAAAAAAGAATTACAATATTTATTTTATCACCAAAAATATGTACTATCTATATCCATTCGTTCTTTTCAAAAGTCGATAAGTAAATTATTACGTAAATGGTAATAAATTTAAGGCATTATTTTAGTTGCACAATGCTCCATGTTTTAACTATTCATTAGTTTCCCATCATTTTTAAAACAACGAGTCTAGTCGATTAATATTTTTTTTTTGTAATATTTTTGTAATATTTTGTTGTAATATTTTTTTTGTATTAAATGTGTGAACTGTGATTTTTTGTTATATTTAAATGAATTGCGATGAATTACAAATTTTAATATATTTCAATCTTTTTCAATACTTTTCTATGTTTAAATAGCGCATTCAAATGTATTCTAATATATTCCGAATATAATATATATATTAGGGTGTATCGAATTTTTTAAAATCGAAGTGAGTAGTGATAAAACGATATTTTAAGACGCCCTATTCACAAAAAAAAAAATATAAAAAAAAAATAAAAAAATATCTAGCATTCGGGCATGCGCGTCGAAAAGGTCGTTTTTTGGGTGTTTTTTATTATTTTTCCTGTAACTTTGCGATTTTTTTTTCCTTGACTTTTTTTATCTTAAATGTTGCCCAGAGTATGCATCTTCAAGATCCAAATTACAAAAAAAAAATTGGGTCATATGTATCTTTAAGACCCAAATTACAAAAAAAATTTTGAAATTTTTTCGCGCCTCTGAAAAATCGCTAAATATGACCATTTTTGCCCCGTAACGATAATCCGCTATAGCAAACCTGGTAAAAAACTGGCTATTCGAAAAAATAATATTTGACAATATGATTTTTATGTATTTTGGTCTCCTGATTACGAATATGATGCCAGAAGTTGGCGCTCGTCAATATTTCGGCCGCTATCTTGAAAAAATAGCCAAAAAAACGTAATTTTTTCAAGTTTTTTTTGCATTTACATATTGGAATAGTATTTTAAGTAACAGGCGTACAGTTTTCTCGGCATTATGTTTGTTTTGAAGACCTAAAACTAGTCGTTACTGATGAGCAGCTACATTATCATCCGCGGACGATAATGTAACATTATCCCATTAAGTCCCAAAAAGGCAAAATTTGTAGCTTACGTTTGAGCTCAGGAAACTTTGTGACAAAGTAAGAAAATCTTTTGGAAAATACCCAACCCTACTATTTTCGGGTATGCTCTACACGATAGAATAGTTTACGAATTTCAAAAATTTGATTTTCAATTGTTAATTAACAACTTAAAAAAAAAATACGATTTTTTTATGAAAAATTTTTTATCAATCAAAAATTTGAGTGGGAAGGAATTTTTTTTTCTATCGCAAATATGCACAATGGTGCACAAAACATCTAAGCTTTACAACCAGCTTTGGTTTTTTGTCGTACAATTTTTTTATACAAAATGGCGGCCAAAAAACAAAAGCTAAAAAATCAAACGTTCATTTCACTATTGTTTTTGACGTTTTTTCATTGGAATCGTGCAAATTATTCAATTATTTCAGTAAAAATATACTTAAATATAATATGTTTTTAAAAAAATAACTATAAAAAGGGGTAAATATGAAAAATAATGTTTTTAACGTTTTAAAAATTCGTTTTTTTTTACGGTTTCTCGCTATTATCGCAACAGAAACTAATGCAAGAACCTGAATATCATTGAATTTCGAAATACTGATTGATGATCTGATACTGTTAGGGTAAAATTCATAATATAGACATAGACATAGACATTGGTCAGTTTTACTTGCCACTTTATGCCACCATTCGGCTAATTGGGCAAGGTTCATCTTCATCCCACACAGGACGACGCAACATATATACAATTCACATAAACTACACACATATCGACCCCGTCAACAATTTGTTCGGTGGTCTCTGCCTTAGCGAGCACATCGTAAACATTTCTTTATTTAAACCAAGGCAATGCTGACGGCGCGCCGACGATTCGCGGAATTTTCCAAACAATGAAAAGTGATTAAAAAATGTGAACATAGTAATCACTTATTTTTATTTTCATTTTCGTACAATTCATTGCTATACTTTTATATTGCTATCAATACTTTCATGACAATCGTACATTTTGTCTATGATTCAATAGTCTTTGTATTTCGATAAATAAGTTTTGCAACAGTAACTCTGACAATAATTTGTAAATGCCTTCAAAACGTCGTAGATTGATTTCTGATTCTGAATCAGATGATGAAATCGACGAAAATCAGTATTTACCAGATCCTGATAATTCAGGCGATGAAGATGATAGTGGGGATTCTGAATCGGAATATTTTGATGATATTGCTGCAGAAAAAACGTATTTTCAGGCTTCTAAAAATTATAGACAAAATCAAACTATACTGGAAGAAAAAGTAAGTATTTTCAACATTTTCTGGATAACATTTTTGAATGGGTAGAGGGAGAAAAATGTTATCCAGATAATGTTGAAAATACTTGCCGAATGCCAGATTTGAAACTTTTTTTGATGATGATATGAAGAATTATGTCATTTAGGCTACCAAACTAAATGGCTATGATATAACAATGGCCGACTTAAATTCGTTCATAGGAATTATGATCGCTTCTGCTTTCAATTGCAGAAAATCTTACAAACATTATTGGTCAACCGACCCTTTCTTATCTTTTGAACCAATCAAAAAGGCTATGTCTCGTAATAAGTTTCAAAAGATAAAGTCTACAATCAAATATTCAAAGCCAGAAGACGAAGATGTCAACGATAGAGGTTGGCGGGTACGCAAACTTATAAATTTATTTCGAAAAAACATACAACAATTTAGGTATTTCCAAACTGCCATGGCTGTAGATGAAATGATGGCTAAATATTCTGGGAGGACCGTTTTGAAACAATTCATAAAGGGAAAACCAATTAGGTTTGGTCTCAAATTTTGGGGAATCTGTACACCCGATGGATATTTATTGGATTTAGATTTATACTGCGGAAAAAATTCGGTTGTGGGAGAAAATAAGTTATCTAAGTGCTCTTTAGGATCTCGAGTAGTATTGAATGTATTACAAGGATTTTTTTCTAGTATGGGTGTCAAAAAAATACCTTTTTATCATCTCTATATGGACAATCTTTTCACAAGTTTTGATCTTTTCTTACATTTGAAAAAATTATGATTACGTTCTACTGGTACTATTAGAGATAATCGAGTGAAAGATAAAAATGTTATCCCCAAGAATTCCCTTAGAGATACATTCGCAGTAGAGTCATTCCATGTCAACAATATCAAAGTTGTGGTCGATGTCGCAGAATTCAACGAAAATGAAATATTTGATAGGTATAGGCGTGGAAAATAACGTGGTAAAATATTTTTTCAAAATTTTCAAAATGGCGGCCGTGAGGTCATATTCACTGAATTTCTTTAAATTACGATATCTATTTTTCTAATTATTGCATTTAAATGGGACTACGCGCATTTTGTTCACAAAAATGAGTACTTTTATCTAAAGATAAGACAATTTTTTTTCTTCTTAATTTGACCAAAAAACGGTCCAAAAAAATTTTCAACTTAAATTTTTGCACAAAACGCATATTTTTTTTTCAAAGTCGACACCTCATTTTATAGAAAAACCTTCCAGCTTTCATTCAAAAAAAAAATTGATGAAGACTCTTTTCGTTTTCGAGATATGATTTTTTAAAGAGCGCGACTCCGGCTTTCGCCGGTGGGCTGAGCCGCGCTTCAGGTGCAGTTCGGAGCACTATCGAGGGACCGTTTTTTTCTCGTAAGTAAAATGTGATTCCGTTTGTATAAAACGGGTCAAAAATGGTTATATTTAGCGACTTTTCAGAGGCGCGAACAAATTTCAAAATTTTTTTTGTAATTAGGGTCTTAAAGATACATACTCTGGGCACAATTTAAGTTAAAAAAAGTCAAGGAAAAAAAAATCGCAAAGTTACAGGAAAAATAATAAAAAAACACCCAAAAAACGACGTTTTTGACTTTTGAATGCTAGATATTTTTTTAAATTTTTTTAATATTTTTTTTCGTGAATAGGGCATCTTAAACTATCGTTTTATCACTACTCACTTCGATTTTAAAAAATTCGATACACCCAATATATATATATATATATATATAAATATATATAATATATATATATATATATATATATAAATATATATATATATTATATATATATATATATATATATATATATATATATATATATATATATTTATTTATAATATATATATATATATTTGTATAAAACTATATAAAACTCCAATAAAATGCGTTTATTATATCTTTAACGGAGGCATTTTAGCTATGCATTACATGTTTCTATATCAATGCACAACCAAATATAAGAATATGAAATTTCTGTATTTTGCACGAAAATGACTCATTAATCCGTATTAATGGTTAATTTATCAAGAAAATAAATGAATATAAAAAATTAGACGTTAAATATCATGAGTTAATTTATATTATAACTACATACCGAAAGTGGAGAAATTGAAATTATATTATGAAATAAAAAATTATAGAAAACATTCCGCAGTACCACGAGGTATTTCTTTGGCACACAAAATTGATGTAATATTCCTGTTTTTACTTGAAAATTAGAAGATTGTATTTTTTGAGTTGTGCCAATCAAAGAAGTTAAAGTAATTGAAACTTTTAAAGTGTGCTTTTCAATGAAAATAATAATATAATTTGATTTAATTGATAGACCAAACTTTAGTTCCTTCACGACCAATGCGAAGTACTCATCATATAAAAAAATATGTTCCAATTTTATATTTTAGTTGAAAATGTTATAACATACCATAATGAACATAATGATAATGTACATAATACATTAAATTTGTTGACAAGTTAAAAATATGCTAGTTAAAAAACACGTAACACCTTCACGGAAAAAACACTATAGTTCATTTTTCATCAACTAGTAAATGTACCACAAATATCGAATAATCTGTAAAAGTATACAATGTTAAGTAAAGTACAGAATATTATTGATTTATTTTTAGAATGATTAAAACTATTTTATTTTGACAACTAAAGAAGTTTAATATAACAAAATTGGCATACTAACTAACCTAGTTTCGCGATTTGAAAGTAGGTACTGATTATAAAAAGATGGACACATTAAAATAAAAATTTATCTTATCCAATATAAAGTAATTGCATTTTCCGCGCTAACTTGGCATATTCTTCGTCTTAAATATATAAACAAAATTGAAAATATGCATTTTTCGGATTTTCACGAACTTTGAATGTTGATCTCTGTTAAAGAAACATTTTGAAAATTGGTAGTTTTGGTATAATTAAATCAAATTTTCGTTTTCACTCATCAAAAGTTTGGTGTTAGTTCCGATTCCAGTCTATGAGATATAATTAAATGATCAAACGAACTTACCAAGTGATGTTCGATCTTAATTCTATAAACGTCTCTTCGAAGATGATCAACATGTATAAAGTATCTCCGCCGCACAGGTGTTGCCACAAGGTTCAAAGTTTGAAAAAAAAAGAATTCCTTCTATCGATTTGATAATCAACCAAGAGGAGAGTGAGACCAACGGAATTCAGAAAAATTCTAAACTTCCCCTGATGAAAGATTATTAGATCACATATCTTGCGGTAAAGTATTAAAGCGCAACATGCAGCAGGTTTCGAGAAAAATGAGGTTAAAAAAATTGCGCTTGCCTAATATGCTTCGTTAAGAAAGTGAAAGCCCGAAGCAGCAGCGTGGCGCAGTAGGTAGAGCGCCAGACTGCTAAAATTGACGTCGAATCTCGAGCGTTACGTGTCCTTTTTTTCTATTTTGTTGTGTATGTATATACATATATTTTTTGTTCAATAGTTGTAAAATTAATAATTTTTAACAACTTCAATTCCTTTTAAGAAAACTTTTTTTTTTAATTATTTGTATTTTTTATTTAATTGGCTACTTGCATCAAAAATTAAAAAATCCACAAAAAATATGTAGACTTTCTATAAACCCCCATAAACCTGAAAAAAATATTGAAAAATTTTTTTGATAATGAGAAGTTGCTAAAAAAAATAATAAAATTTGCAAAAAATGCGATCTTCAGAAACGTTTGTGATTGGTCGCGACGGTCGTGACGTAGATATTCATCGTCGGTTTGAATGAGATTTCGAACTTTTTTCCCGGGTAAACAGAAATTTGCAAATATTGAAACAATACGTTTGTCAAGGAGAAAATTATATTCTTGAGCATGTCAGGAAACAAATTTTTTGTACGTGCTCAGTCCGACAATTTGCCGAGGATTAATATATTCATGGTGACTGATTTTTTTAAAAATAATGAGTGTTTTAATGTTGCTGAAAACAGAGGAGTCAAGACTAACAGGTAATTTTCTTTACATTTAAAACAATTTAATTAAATTTAAAATAGAAAATATACTTAATTCTTCTAATTTTACAAATTATTTTAATGTATTTACATCAATTTATCATTGAAGCAGAGTGACATAACCTCAAAATGTCACATCCAATACTGATATGTTCTGATAATGTATATATCTAATTATAATATCGTTATAAGATAATGTGAATATTAAAAATGATTTGATTGTAGGTCAAAACGCGAGAATTATGGAGATTCGGCTGTTGGATACGTAGAACTATGCAGGGAAAACAAATATTGCTATATACGTGGAAGGGTTTGCCCGGAGCACAGTGTTAGGCAGAAACCGTACTGCGTAACAATGACAGTTCACGAAGAAGATGAAGTTATCGAAGAAGCTAAATGTCATGATTGTGCTGCTTCCGAAGTTAAATAATGAAATAATTAAATGTATAACAATAACCAAATATGGTAGGTTCTACAAATGAGGGCCGTTTTCATTTCGGAAAATTTTTTTTCTGAAATTCATTTTACTAAGTAACTTTTACCTAGTATCTTTTACATAGTATACAAAACAAAAATATTCATTATGGAACTTAATTATCTTTGGATCTATTTTTTATAGGTAAAAATGTGTCAACAGTTTTACTAAAAACATAATTGCATTTTTATGTTGACGGAGTTACGAAATGCATAAATAATATGAATTATTCGTTTTTTGATATCTTCATCTATTCGATGTTATATTTAAACTTTATGCACTTCATTTACAGGAGGTTGTAAACATGTCATCGCATTTATAATGTGGATGCACCGTAGAAGCGAGGAACCTGAACCGACTGCAGTTGAATGTTACTGGAAGAAACCTCGCTTGTCCCAAGTGGCATCAAATACTCGAAGTTCTAGAGCAAATGAGATTGGTCACCCTCTGGTCACCGTCAACGAACTTCCAGATAATACCAATTTTCTGGATACAGTTATGACTGCGATAAAAGTCAAGAGATTCGACAGTTCGTTGTCAAGACATTATCTTGAAGTTAGTGAGCACCGTCAATTGTCAATGCACCAATTTATAATTTCGTACAAAAAGTCTGGTAATTCGAGTATGGATGCAGACGCTTTTCTTGAGTACGCAATGAAAATGATGTCGGTATTAGTATGTACAAAAATAGAATTACGAACACGAGATCAGTTTCAAAATCAACTATGGGATGAAATGAGGTATGGAAGAGTAACTGCATCATCCATTTTTGAGATTGCACATTGCAAAACTGAAAATGGCAGTTTAGTGCAAAGAGTAACAGGAGCTTCCAGATGTCACGATTCTGCAGCAATGGAACGAGGAAGGAGATTGGAAAAAGAAGTTGTAAAGGAATTGCAACGAAGATGGAATACGGAGTTGTCAAACAGTGGTCTAATAATCGATCCACAATATCCAGCCTTAGGTGCTTCGCCGGATGCTGTAGGGAAAAACTTTGTAGTTGAAATAAAGTGTCCAATTTCTGACAAAACTGCAACAAAATATATTAGTCAGAACACAGTTGCAAATAAATTTATGGCACAAATTCAATTACAAATGTTTCTAAAAAAATGTCAGAAAGGTTTTTTCTGTGTTGCGAAACCAGATTTTGAAAGCAGTAAAAATGTAGACATAATTGATGTTCAGTATGACGAATTATTAATTACTGATTATAGAAAATGCAATGGCATTTTGGAAGAAAAATATCTTCTCAAAATTGTTTAAATCTCTAAAGACTACATAAAGTAATTCATTTTATCACAATGTTTATTTTAGAATATTATATTAGTACATTATGCTACTAGTACGCCTACGGCGAATCTCGGCAAATCTCACATCCTCGGATAAAACAGTTTCGCACGTGTAGCATACGATATTTTATGTAACGACGGAGAAAAAAGCGCACGAAAGTGTGCTTTATGCTACGGAGTTACATAAGCTTGTTTTATTTTGGAAATTTATAAGTTTTTATGATGAATAAATAAAGAGTTTATCAACATGAATGTTATTTATTTTAAATATAGCACAAAATATTTTTTACATGCATTGATTAATAATTGGCATCTGTAGGTTTATAAGAGCACAAGCAATAACAACACATTTGTCGATTTGTTGAATGTGCCTTAAATTCACTGTTGCATGCGGTTTCAATAATTCATATTCTCTGATTCTTCGTATCACCCTCTCGATGTGGATTCGAAGGCTAGCTATTCGCTTTGTTTCCAGCACTTCAATTTTTGAAGGTTTTTCTTTTGACGAAACACTTGGTGGTCTGATAAGACTACAATTTTTAGTTTCCAGTAATGGTTCGATGTTTTTGAAACCTCTGTCAGCCATTACTGCACTGTCAATATAAATTTCTTCCAAATATCGACTTTCTTCTGCAATTACTGTGTCTGATGTTCGTCCACCAAATCCTTCAGATACAAAGTTTATAAACCCGTCAGGCGTTGACGATATCAAATATTTGATTGTATTACATTTCTTATAATCAGACCATGTTGTACTTTGCTGCGCAGCACCCGATGGCTTTTGTATTTCAATTTCGAAACAATAAATAATTGAAATAACCTTGCTATAATTTGTCCGGAATGCTATGGGCAAGTTAGACATGACCGAATCTTTTTTAGGCCAAAATATAAATTTCGACAAAAAATGTGCCAATATTGGAACAGTGCGTGCAAAAATTCTTGATGATGTTGACTCACTGACACCAAATTCATCACCCAGTCGTACAAATGTGTCATTCAGTCTTATTTTTTGCAGCGTTAAAAATATATCAAACATATCCACATTTGACTGTTCACTCAAAATACGTAGAATAAACATAGCTTTTTCTGGAACACCGATGTACATTTTTGGCCTGTATTTAATTAAATTCATTCTCGTATCCAGAATGGATTGTTTATTTCCAACTTCATCACACTTCCTGTCTTTACTACTTAATTCTGAAGAGAAAGGTAAATACTCGTCGCACTGTTCTAACGTGTCATCAAGTGATTTTGAAGTGGTTACATCGGTCGCATGTGATGTTGATGGATTTGGTGACTTGGGAGACAATTCAAATCGCTTTCGCCAATTTATGCATGAGAAACCTGCATCACACACTTCTGGTTCGCACTGCACTCCTTTGCTGCGAAATTTCTTGTTATAAGATTGTTGGTTACATTGAATACCAACATTTCTGTCCAATCTTTCACTATCTTCTACATAACACTGATATTCAAAAGTTATTCACTGTCCAAGAGAGCGGGTACAAGATTATAGTCTTGGTCTGAGTTCACTTGGACGGTCCGCATTTATCTGCTCTGAACCTGCTTAGGCTGAACTTACTTGGTCCAAGCTTGTCTGAACCAAACTTATCGGTGGTAAATTTTCTTCAATCGAACATGCTCCGATTGAACTTGTCTGGACTGAACATAAATCACCACAACTTTCTACTTGAATAGGATTTATTTCATTTGCCGCTGCAGTGCATGTCAACCGAGGAAATACTCCTTTCTTTAGCTGTACTCTAACGTTTCTCATTAAAGAAACTTCCATATAATTCCCTACATCTTCTCGTATCTACACAAGAAGCATTATATGAAGTTTATATTTATATACTTACATTGTCGATTAAGAATCCATATAAACGTACAATATTTATTCATCTGAACTCAATACAGATGAACTTCTACGATAAGTGATATAGACGTTAGACATAGCGACTTCAACATTATTACACAACTTATAAAGCGATTATATTTTTTAAACAAAGGAGTGTATTACACAATTCCTATTCACTTCACAGAGCTGTTGATCTTAGATATGCGAATAAAAATACTACGTAAATATATAGGTTCACATAAGTACGCATTCATTTACGTAAAATTTGTATTCATCTAAAAATGTATTTCAAAAACTGGATTCAAAATCATACTTTGAAATATAATGAATTAATACATTACATTTTACTTACATTAAAATGATCTTCACAACAATATAATGAAGATTTCAAAGATCTGTTACACATTTCTTCATCATTACTTAAAGCTATTTTATACCATTCTTTTCTAATTTCACCCTTTGGCACAGCAACAAAGGTTTTCTGTGGTGAATTAGTTGAATTGTTTGAACAATTTGGCATAAAGCAGTATTTAAAATTTGTTGGCTTTCTATTTTGTGTTGACATTTTCAATATTGGAGTTCAACTGATTTCGGAGTTTTGTATTGTTTGTATATATGGGACAGAAAGGTTAGGTTACAGAGTGAACAGTGACGTCACGCCTCAATGGCGCGCAAAACAGGCCGTTTCAAAAGTAGTCGAACTTTAAGTGTTCAAAAAATATATAAAAACTCACAAAAAACACAGGAATGTATTTTTGTATGTAATAATCTAACCCATACTTTATAATGATCGAATAAAAACCAACAAAAAATTTTGATGCAAGTAGCCCATTATGAAGCAATTCCATTTAAAATAATATAATGAATAAATATGAATATATTACTTATTCGTATATTGAAAATTAATTTTTTAAAGTATGAATTGTATATTACGTGATTTTTGATAAATTAACTCACAAGTATAACATATATCGTATGACAATTTTGTAATGGCAATAAAAATGTGTTCAAAATAATAGTACAGGAATGTGAACATATATTATAAATATAATAGAATGAATATACTGTAATATAAACATATATATTATCTGATGTAAAATGTATATTTATTTTGGAAAATTGAAAATATTGTAAATAAGAATACTGTATGAGAAAACTGTTAGCATTTCACAGTTCGAAAATATTGGCAAGATTGCGTTGGCATCGTTTAGTTTTCAGTTGTTTATTATACGGCAAATTAATTCGAGGCGCACGTGTGCAGGAAAAAAGTTTTTCTAGAATTTTATTGTTCTGCTTTTCTTCGTTTTTTCCTCGACAAAAATACAATAGCAGATGAGATTAGTAGTGGGTCTCATTCCGCGATAGAAGAGCAGATGGATGAAAATTCACTTTACAGTTACGCATTGAAGCAACGCTTAAAAGATGCAGTTACTTATTTTAAAAATTTGCTGTTGCAAGAAAATCTTATCGCTAACGAATGTTCTACAGTTATCTCCGAAGAAGCGAAGCGAATTGGTGAAGAAATATACAAAAGCACAATCGAAATGTTACATAATAAAAGTTTCATTACCGATGAAGAACTCATCATGGCAGACGAGCCGGATACTGAAAGCCTGTATGTAAGTGTCGAAGGAAGCGATTCGGATGATGCATCAGAAGATTTTCAACCAGAGGCGAAAAAGCCCAGGCGTTATTTGCGTATTCCCTTGGAATACAAAATTAAAGTAGTGAATACCGAGAAAACCCATCCACATTGGAACCTAAAATCGCTGGAATAAATGGATGCTCGCAGTAACGCCTGCATACGCAAAACGTATATATGGATTCTTTGGCTCCATGGAAAGAGCAAATAAAAAACGGTGGAACAATACATGACAAATATAACTTTCTTGATTCGTGGACGATCGTTTTAAAGAAGCTCGCGAAAATGATCAGCAAGTCACAACAAGAAACTTGCAACAGTGGGCGCTAGCTGCAGCTAGTCAATTTGACAATTTTGAATTTAAGGCATCCATGTCGTGGGTGGTTAGATTCAAACGACGACATAATATTCGTCAAAGAAAAGTGACGAAGTTTGTATCAGAAAAAGAGACGATAACATTCGAAGACATTTTAATTGCAGAAAACTTTCGCAAGCAAATCCGAAATGTGGCACCGAAATTTGATAAAAATTTAATAATCAATACAGATCAAACAAGTATTAAACAAAAATAATAGTAAGTATATATATAAAATAGTAAGTATATAGTAATATTAAAAATAATAACTTCAATTGCTTTTTTTGCGGTTATATTATGATAATATTTTTGGTGATATTGATGAATTCCCTGTTTAAAAACAAAGAATAATTGCATTTCGTATTAAATAACGTTTATTTCATTTATTTCTGAAAATACCATTATAAATGTCAATAAATACCGAGTAAAGTATTATTTTCGAGTGATTTCGTGTGACGTCATCAAACTTACATTCGTACCGTAATAAAATATTAATGTTAATAATATGTGATATTTATTTTTTTATTTATATTTGAATTCTGTGGGTTTTATATACATTTTTTGTATTATTTTTTGAGGTTGTCAGTATCAATCTATATATAACAGAAGTCTGGCGGAAAAAGGAGCAAAATCTGTTTTTGTTAAACGTAAGGACGTGAATAAATTCACGTTCTCCTACACCGCACAGTATGATATCACGATGTCCGGAAAGCTGTTACCGAAAGTTTTTATTTGCCTCCAAAAACTTTGGACCTAGGGTAAATAAGACAATACAGGAGTTTTGTGAAAAGTATAAAAACGTTGTTGTCACTGCATCCAAATCAGGAAAGCTTTCCCGAGTATTATATAAAGGGTTTTTGGAGGATGTTCTGGAACCGTATGTTAAGCAGGAGTCATTTTTACTTCTTATTGGTTCCTGGGGGCGGACAAATTGATACATCATAGATGAGGTATTTCAAAATGATGACGGTTTCACTAGCTGCATGCTGAAAGTAATACCACCGAAGTGTATTCCTCTCGTTCAGCCTTGCGATGTATATTTTTAGCGGCAAGTGAACAATTTTATAAAGAAACTCCAGAACTGTGCATATCTTATAGAGAAAGACAGAGAAATTACTAGTCGCGAGGATTGTATAAAAATACATGCGATTCTCGCCTACCAATATGAGTGCCTGGGTGCAAAAACGAGATAGGCGCTGGAACGGTCTGACCGGGCAGTAGATAAAGACTAAAATATCAAAATGCGAAAATCGAATTTTAAAAAATACTAACTTATAAAGAATTTTATGCTGTATAATATTTACATTTAATGTTTTTTGATCCGACCTTTAGATTCCAAGAAAGAAATAAAAACGTTAAAATATCGAACTCGCGAAATCAAAGTTTTTTTTATACATATAACGCTATATCTCAGGTATACATGAACGAAAAATGTTGAAATTTTTGTGGGATACTCAAGAATGATTTCTAAAAGCAATGAGCACTGTCAAGCATATTAATTTAATGTTGGTCTAAAGTTATTTGCCGTTAAACGTTGCGCACTTTTTTTTGTTTTTTATTTTCAAACGCTTGGGGAATCGAGCGAAGTTTGTTTGTTTGTGCGAAGTTAATTGAAAAACTAAAAATACTATTTTCTAGCTAAAGAATCAAAAAAGATTTCGGTGAAAACAGAACTTTGATATAATTATCCTATAAATAACCACGAACGTTTTTCTAGCGTTCTGACTGCCGACCACGCGCGGCATTCTTTGCCGGCAACAATGCGAGCCGTGTCGCGCTATTAATCGCGCTATTAAACGTAATCGGTGAAATGTAACTTGAAATTGGTGTAGTGGCAGATAAAGTAGTGGTAGTATTTTTTTTTCATATACAGATACTCAAATATATGTATTTTAAATATTAAAAAGATATATTTTCGTTAAAAATTAAATTATTATTCATGCTGTAATATATATTAATCTGCAATAATTTTTATGAGCAAATTCGTATTCAGCGCATCAAAATACATTAGGAAAATACACAAAAGTGTTAAAAATTGTATAGAATAAGAAAGTAAAAAATGGCTGCTTAATTTTGTTAAAAGTAGCTTTATTCAGCAATTTTTCAGTAGCGCGGACAAATTTCAAAAAGTTTTTTGTGATATAGGTTTTAAGGATACATACCTTAGTTACAACTTCAGACCAAACAAATTGTATTTTTTGGAAAAATGTCGAAGTTACAGTAAAAACACAAAAAAACGCCCAAAAAACATCGTTTTTGACGTTCGTGCGCGAATGTAGGATATTTTTTAGAATTGTTTTATATCGATTTTCGTAATCATCACTAGCCATTAAAATTCTGGCAAATTCGACCCACCCTAATATATATAATTCGTTATTTTTTAAAAAGTTCTAAAAATGTAACCTAATTCTATTAAAAGCTATTTAACATATATAATATATAATATTAGGGTGGGTCGAATTTGCCAGAATTTTAATGGCTAGTGATGATTACGAAAATCGATATAAAACAATTCTAAAAAATATCCTACATTCGCGCACGAACGTCAAAAACGATGTTTTTTGGGCGTTTTTTCGTGTTTTTACTGTAACTTCGACATTTTTCCAAAAAATACAATTTGTTTGGTCTGAAGTTGTAACTAAGGTATGTATCCTTAAAACCTATATCACAAAAAACTTTTTGAAATTTGTCCGCGCCTCTGAAAAATTGCTGAATAAAGCTACTTTTAAGTATACAGGGTCATCGAAAAGTATCGGACCCCCCTAATATCTTCAGTTAGAATGCACTTAGGAGAAAATGTCCAATAGCAAAGTTGTATGGTTTCAAGCGGGGAGTAAGATGATGACCTTGACTTTGACCTTGACCATGTCCTCCAAGGTCATTTCAAGGTCAATCTTATTTTTTTAAATAGAACCCCCTACATTTTATTGCATATTCTTATAGCTTATCTCGAGAGCTTTCCAAAACACTATAATAAAATATTTTTTTATTAAGTACTTTTTGAGTTATAAAGGTTTGAAGTTAACAATTTTTTGACACAAAATGTAAAATATCTTGTAAAATATTATTTAGTTTTCAGTAATCATAACCTTAATACTTTTGTGCGCGGAATAAGGAGACCAATTAATTGGTTTAAAGAAAATACATTAATCGGATCCCCCTAATATTTTCAGTAAGACTCGCACACCACTTAACAAATTGTTAACTTCAAACCTTTATAACTCAAAAAGTACTTAATAAAAAAATATTTTATTATAGTGTTTTGGAAAGCTCTCGAGATAAGCTATAAGAATATGCAATAAAATGTAGGGGGTTCTATTTAAAAAAATAAGATTGACCTTGAAATGACCTTGAAGGACATGGTCACGGTCAAAGTCAAGGTCATCATCTTACTCCCCGCTTGAAACCATACAACTTTGCTATTGGACATTTTCTCCTAAGTGCATTCTAACTGAAGATATTAGGGGGGTCCGATACTTTTCGATGACCCTGTATATATGAGGGTGGGGTGAATCGGAAAAGTTTTTTTGTAACACTTATTTTTTGGTAGCTTTTGATGCGCTAAGAACGAAAATGACCATAAAAAAAATGTTTCACATTCGCCCCGACGTCCCAAAGATGCCGTTTTTGGTGTGTTTTTTTTTCGATTGTTTGTAACGCCGTCATTTTTTTTAATTTTTTTTTTTTTTTGGAAAAGGTGCCCACATTATCCATCTATTAAATCCATATAATAGAAATTTTTATTTTTTTTTTGATGATGCCTCTGAAAAATCGACATATATGTCGATTTTTCAAAAAATTGAATATTTCGATATTTTTCATTTATAACAAGTCAAATATCGGCAGAATCGAAGTGTGGCTATGATTTTTCGACGTATTTTGTGCTTCTAAACATGAAAATGATCGTAAAATTTAACTAAATGTCTTCTCTTAGTCGTTATTTTTTAAAAAGTTCTAAAAATGTAACCTGATTCTATTAAAACCTATTTTAAGGGCTTACTACGGCCAAAAATTGTCAGTTTTAATTTTTTATTCGAAAGTACAAGATTTCAAGAATATTCTGTAAAAATCTCGCGTCAATCCGAGCAAAACTAACACAGACATGATTTTTTGAACTGAATGTATATGTACGCTTATATATAAATGAAATGTATAAAATTGAGAAAAAAAATCACATTACCTTTACATATAAAGTAAGAATCAGTTTACAACATAAATCTATGAGTACTTCTTACAAGTAATACAATAATTCATATACTAATATTAAACATTGTTTTATTGACTGATATTGTTTCATTAATATATTAAATAATGGATACGTTAATAATGTTATTTTATGTTGAGATATGGGTAGGGTTCAAAACTCAAAATTTTTAATATTTCGAAGAAAATAAATGATAATGTATTTATAATTTATACATATAATATACGGGGCATTCCATGCCAAATGAGCAACTTTTTTTTGACACAATTTTTTTGTCTAATATTACTATTTTTTATCGTTAGACCTCCTCACGGTACATCTTGGTTAACGCAAATGCCGGCGGTGTAATATCACGTAGTGAAAATCAATTTTTGGAGTGAGATATAAAAATGTTAGATATCTTTTGATATATCAGCCTTGCAGAGCAAGAAATTCTCTTTAAAATGAAAAAAAAAGTATATTTCCGACTAAAATTAAACGAGATAATCGAGGTTCAATTTGGAAAATAGAAGGCCCCTGTTTTTTATATGTCGATGAAGGAGTGAGTAAGCCTTTCACGACAAGAGGCTGGGACGTGCTCGACAGAGCGTGGAGTGAACGAGGAAATACATGAGAATGAGAGAAGGTTAGGGTGCGCACTATCAATAACAATATGATCCTTGAAGTTTTATTAACATTACTTTAATTGCACTTATTTCCACACTAATCACACCGTATTCCACAATTAATAATTCCAATATGGCGATGCCCACGTGTTTGCATCCGCGAGTTTCACCGACAAAGACGCATCGATTTTCCTAAATCGTTGTTCAGAGTGTTCGACGGTTGAACAACTGGTTCGTGGGTGGCGAACTTGCGTCGCACGAAACCGCGGAAACTGTCGAACCGTACAAAAAAATGCTTTTTTTGTGAACTTAAGCAAACGTCTCGGGATGACTTGCGAACGCGCACCTTGTTTCGGAAGAACTATCGATCCGAGATCTAAAGAAAAATGAAATCCGCTACATACCACCCGCCTCGGCCTATTTTGGCCGAAAAGAAAAGAACAGAGCTGTTGCTATAACAAATGAAACTTACTGTCTAAGAATTTCAATATAAGTACAACTTATAACTAGAACGATAAATGCAAGCTGCATGAGATGGGAACGCATTGCCGCCCGCCATGGCCTAGAGCCTTTCTTATTCTGTAGGCAGCGCAGAAATTTTTGAGATTGGTCGCGTGTACTTGGACCGCGCGGTCTGTACTTTGACAACCCGAATCAAGTTATCGTCGCCACAATAGCAGTGGACGATGCGTCCCAGTTCCCATTTACTAGGGGGTAGTTGAGCATCTCGTAGTAGGATGAGAATCCCTACCTTTATTTCGTTTTTTACAAGACGCCATTTCGACTGCGATTGTCAAAGTTGCACGTACTCAGCCATCCATCGCTTCCAAAACGACTGGTACTTTCAACGCACGACTTGCCAACGCGTTAGATGTGATTCGTTCGTTTCGAGCAAGGTAGAAGCAGGAACGGTGGTCAAAGGTGAGCCGATTAGAAAATGTCCTGGCGTCAGAGCCGTATAATCATCAACGTTGTCAGACAAGGGGGCAAGCGGTCGCGAATTTAAACAAGCCTCTATCTGCGCAAGAAGCGTTATGAACTCCTCATATGTAAGAGTATGCGAGCCGATGACGCGTTTCAGGTGGTGTTTAACGCTCCGCACTCCCGCCTCCCACACTCCACCGAAGTGGGGTGCCGAAGGGGGCATAAAGCGCCAAGAAACACCGTTAGTTGCGACTTTATTTCGAAAATTTAGGTCCGACATAGCCTGCTTGTAAGCGTGTGATAACTCTTTATCGGCGCCAGTAAACGTTCTCCCGTTGTCCGAATGGACCTCGATCGGCAAGCCACGCCGCGAGCAAAACCGATCAAAGGCTGCCAAAAATGCTTTTGGGGAATAGTCATTCACCAGTTCGAAGTGAATGGCACGTGTTGCAAGACATACGAATAAAGAGATATATGCCTTGTGGCTTTTGTGACCTCGACCCGGGGAAGAGCGAACGAGGAATGGGCCAGCGTAGTCAACGTCGACGTGCAAAATCGGTTATCGCAAAATGGAAACGGTCTTGCGCCGAGATCCAAACGATGCCTAGAATTTTGTGGTTATCCACATCGTCGAGGGGTTTGATGGGGCCGCTCGACAAGGGCAAGGAGGGAACACCCTCATCTAAGCTTGGTATGTTGCTGTGCCACTTATGCAGTTCGAAGCCGCCTTTTTTCAAAAGTGTGATGAGCTCAAGTCGTTTCTCTTGCGCGGAGACGACGTCGTCAGCGCCGAACAGACAGTCGTCGACGTAAGTGTATTTGTTTAAAATCGGGACTGCGAGTGGAAATTGATTGCCTTCGTCTTCTACCAACTGCTTTAGAACACGAAGGGCTAAATACGGTGCAGGGGAGGTACCATACGTGACCGTTAATAATCGATAAGGTTGCGGATTTTTCGGGGGCCATAGGATTCGTTGATAATCTACGTCCCTGGAATCTAGGAAGATTTGACGATACATCTTAGTGATATCTGCACTTATAACATACCGCCATTGCTGCCACTGCAATATAATTGCCGGTAAGTTTGGTTGTAATTTCGGACCTGTTAACAGTTGGTCGTTTAACGATTTGCCGGTCGACGAAATGAAGGAGGAGTTGAAAACAACGCGAAACTTAACTGTACCATTGTCAACGAGACTAACGGCTTGATGCGGTATATACACTGCCCAAGTTTCGTCCGTATCGGAGAGAGGAACCATGATCATGTGACCCAGGCGCTCGTACTCATTCATGAACTTATGATACTCGAGTGCGAATCGTGGCTGTGACGAGAATCGCCGACTTAATTGTGTAAGAACCGCGTGCGCTTTCGATCGCATTTAGTCTAAATTGACTGGATCAGCTGACTTGAATGGCAATCGAACCACGTAGCGGCTTCGGCGCGCCGTGAGTGCGTAGTTCGAAAATGCTCCTCGCATTGTTGATCGTCGGGAGAAAGCAGAGGTGTGTGGGGAACTTCCTCAATTTCCCAAAAACGCCGAATCTCGTCACTTAAGGATCGTAATTCGGTCGCCAAATGAACGCGAATAGAGGCGGAAAATATGGTGGTATTAGCAGTATACGGACCGGATAACCCCCATCAAAAAATTGTATTTTGAGCTGAAGGCTCGTTCGGACGACCTTTTCGAAGGCCATCGCGCAAAATGGACCCATAAAAATCGCCTTTTACATACAATTCAAGGGCCTTCATTTTTGATTGATTGATTTCAGTTGATTTTTTATCTGTAAAATGGTCGAAACCCATTACGCTAATTATAAAGTTATAAAAATATGGAATCAGAGATTTTTTGTGAATTTTTTCAAAATTTTAAAAAACGTCCATCCTTTAAAAATTGGCATTTTAAACTTAACATCGATTTTTTTACCTCATCCTACGATAATTAATCAAAATAAATATTTTTTTTTAGATAGCTCGTCAAAAAAAACTATAAGAACCATGTGCAAAATAATTTTTTACGACGATGGATTAGCTTGTAAATAAATTCATTAAAACGAAAGTAATTAATTCAATTTTCGTAAGTGGCTGCATATCTGCCAGTAGGGTCGAAATCTAAATGTCGTATGCGGTCCAAAATACTTCGTTTGGATGGTCTAACGATAAAAAATAGTAATATTAGACAAAAAAAATTGTGTCAAAAAAATGCTCATTTGGCATGGAATGCCCCATATACATATAAAATGTACATATAAAATTTATAAGAAACACAAAATTCAGCTTTAATCTTAATAATCTTATATTTCTTTTTTAATATAATAATCTCATATTCAGTCGTTTCGTATTTAATAATGAATTTATTATACTTATTACAGCTATTTTTTAAATATTTTCTGTGATTTTATAGGCACTTTAGTGAGATATTTATTAAAAAATGTCTGTCTATTAGGGGTTAAGAATCGCAATAGTTGCTTCAAATCAGACTCTTTTTCTTTTGTTATGCCAACACACTCAGGAGCAGATGCTTTTAATAAATCTGCAAGTGTTATTGAGATTTCCAGTAAATGTGTGACTGGTTCACCGTCGTAGGTTTCATATACGTCAACCTGTCCATTCGGATAAAACGTAATTCTGACAGCCTTACTTATCTGAAGCATTTTAGGAATTTTAGCCGAATATTTTAAAAGCATCATAAAATACTTTATTTCACAATCGAATTGTTTTACCATGATAAATGGATTATTCCTAACGCATTTTATCATCTGTATATATTCTTTTTCTGTTTCAATGCGTTCCTTTAGTTTTTCTTTTGTCCGTACATTGCAAAATTTCGATCGTATATACAATATGAATGACCACGAACGGGAAAGAGATGCTGTAATTCAACCTGTAACTGTGATGCCAGCCGTGATAGGAAAAGCAGCATCTCACAATTCCGATTTTGCCCTCCACACGCGTCTGAAAATAAGTATATATTATTGTGGCATTCCATATTGAATTCCTCAGTAATGGAATGCAATAAAAACTTACAAACAGCGTTCGCTCCTTTCTTAAAAAATCCTTCCATGAATGGTATACATGTAACTGCGATCCGTATTGTGCACGTGGATATTAAAAATATGTAGCCATATTAACCTACGATAAAATTGATCGTTTGCGGAAATTATTAGTAAAGGAAAATTTTGCCCAAAATCGAATTCGCAACACAGCACATTTTCCTTGAGCATTGCCTCTTTTAGCTTCTTAAACTTCAACGTTTTTCTTATGTAGCTTAAAATCGTCACTTTCCACACCATGACCTTCATTTTCGAAACAAGTGTTGTAAACATGAGTGCGTGGAAGTCGAAAAAAGAAATCTACATTATGATTGAAACATCTGGTATATGTGTCAATAGATAACGGAGGTGTTTGAATATTACACAGAGAAAAATAGATTGTAAGAAATAGTTCATAAAAATTATGATTGTTCGGAAAACTACACTATTTAATAATGAGTACAATCTGCGACGTAGTTGGTACAATGCCATTATGTTTCAACAACAACTTTAATATTGTAAACCAAAATTTTGTATCAGGTAATATTTGTTTTTTTACGATTTACAATATTATCATTGCTAAATTCACATATTGTTATGATTACAGATTTAGATTGTATGATTTACAATCTAAACTTGTATCAAACACACGCGCATGCGCTTGGGGCGCGCAAGAAATCCGTTAGTGTGTATACCGGTTTCACTTTCATCTCAAGAATTAATACCTACATAATTACACGGTGTTTTTATGTAGAAGTTATATATAATAAAAATATTAATAAGGGTTCGGCTTTGTCCTACAAAGTTGGTTGCTGTTGATTTTCCTCGACGTTTCGAACGACTTGCGTTCATTTTCAAGAGGTTACTGTCCCTCTTGAAAATGAACGCAAGTCGTTCGAAACGTCGAGGAAAATCAACAGCAACCAACTTTGTAGGACAAAGCCGAACCCTTATTAATATTTTTATTAATACCTACATAACCTACTAACCTTAGGTTTGTGATACAATCGATAGGCAACGAAATATCGAATGCGAACTCGAAACTCGAAATCGAAAGACGTAGCCGAGACCGCCGAGGCATAATAATGTACATAGTACGATATCATCACGATAGGTGGTACACGATCGTCAGTGTATATCTCGCAAGTGTTACGCAGAAACTGCAAGTTAGTATATAAGAAAGTTTTCACAGTGAAAATGAATAACTGTGTGTGCGAAAAGTGCGGCTTTGTGTGCCACCAAATATTAAGCATTACAAATTCGTTTAGATTGTTATATAGTATGTAGGGTATATTTAATGTATAAACTACCTCAATTTAGGTGTCAACCGGCGAACGTGTGTTTCATATACCTTGATAAATGTCGTAATATAAGAAACGCGTAGTTAAAAAAGCCATATCGTAAAGTGGAAGATTTATATCACCACGTTCAAAATATATTTTGTATACAGCATACAAGAATTCGTGATCTTACTATCTTCAGTTGATACCACTGACAATAAAATATATTTAAAATATAGATGTATTATTGCCTTAAAATGTACTAACTTCGTATTGTACTGGTTACCATTTCTTCACAGTGCGGAATACACATCGTTGTATATAATATGTGACCATACCCAGAACAATCTCTATTCGTATCACACGCAGATTGTCTCTGATACAATAATTAATGCTGCGCCTATGGGAATCACAAAATATCATACGCGGTACAATATTTCTAGTTCCCATTACAATCCATTTCTCTCTATGTAGTTACGGCTGTATAGTAATCTAAAAACAATTCGTATAGCCGTGTCAGGGTTAATTCTGGATTCTCAAAAAAATGTAATTTTGTTCTGTTGCTGAAGTAATGAGACTGCGAATGTGGTATACTTTGGCAATGTTGATATATTAAATTTTTTTTATCCTCTGTTAGTGCAATTTTATGATTATTGTGTTTCCCGCTCTGATCTTCTAATACTCCATTCATTAACTTCTTTTGAAGTCTCTCCAAACGAGATTTCTCAATGCCAAAAACGTTGCAAAGAAACGATTTGCAAACAGATACCCGATTGTCATAAATAGGGTGACTGCAATAGTAATTCCAATCGACACGATTTGCGTCCTTTTCTGCAGAATTTTTTTTTCATTAATCACATAAGCATTGAATTTTGACCATTAAAGGTTCCTATTTACCAGAAGAAATCGTAAAATTCTTGTTGATGAACAACGTCGATCTTATTGAAGCATTGATTTTACATCACGATGTACATTGTCTAAATGTTTTTTCTTCCACAATCTTACCACTGTGAGATTCATATTCTTTTCCCTGCAATAAGTATATCATAAAAAAGAATGATTTACAGTGAACGGTAGCACCGAATTACGGTATACTGATTCCCGTAACCACAATAAAAATGGTCGTGAATTTGTTTGCTTTCAATGCTGGCGGAAATGATCGCCTGTCCTAAATACATAGAATACATGCACTCAACGGAAAACTTAATGCACCACCACTCGACAGGCGTTCGAAACTGTTAGAAACTGCTCTCTCCAGCGCCGCCACTCGGCTGGCGTTCGAAACGGATCGAAACTGTTCTTTCGAGAGACCGTTCAAGATGGCAGTGTAAAGAAAAGAACTCTATGCTCGGAAACAATTTTCCGTTCGAATTGTGCCTACTCCTGGCATTTCGTATACATGACACATTATTCAGATAAAATAAAATGCGAACTGTAAGACGCGATAGTGTAAATGATTGTGACTTTTGATTTTGTTCGACATGCTAACCCAATATCAAATTTCAAAAGATATTTGTTCGCGGCGTATATATTACATGGAAAGGGCATTGATTGAAAGAAATTCTTGAAAGTTTTGAAGTAAATGCGGGAAGTACATCGGTTTTCAGTAAGTCAGTAGAATGCTTCTACAAATCTTTTCTCCTCATTTCATTTTATGAACTGCCATTAATATACATGTATATAATACATCAGTGAAACTATCGCAAATTCGCAACATGAATTCATAACGCGTAATTCGCCCGGAACATAGGGTGGTTTTCATGACGAAAGTCATGTAATATTATATATGTACATAAGAAGATTACCGATGGAACTCCCATAGAACTCGTACAGCGCAGTTGAGCAAGCTCTCAGGGAACTTATGAAATTGAGCTCTACATCAGCTTTGTGTTGTATGGAACTCCCACAAAGCTCATACAGAGCAATTGCGCGAGCTCCCAGGAAGCTTCTGAAATTGAACTCCGGGGGATATCTATAGCAGCTTTCTTTGTGTTATACGGGTTGACAGTGCTCATTGCTTTCAAAAATCATTCCTGAGTATCCCACAAAAATTTCAACATTTTTCGTTCATGTATACCTGAGATAGCGTTATATGTGTAAAAAAACATTGATTTCGCGAGTTCTATATTTTACCGTTGTTATTTTTTTTCTTGGAATCTAAAGGTCGGATCAAAAAACGTTAAATGTAAATATTGTGCAGCATAAAATTCTTTATAAGTCAGTATTTTTTAAAATTCGATGTTCGCATTTTGATTTTATATTCTTTATCTACTGCCCGATCAGACCGTTCGAGCGCCTATATCGTTTTTGCACCCGCGCACTCTCAATTGTCTTCTGTTTTCGAACCTATGTTACATGTATGCATGGTTCGCATCGAAATTGACACACGATCGAGAAGTATTTATGAATACCAATCTAGTTTGTTTCCCCTTTGAAATTTTAAAAAATCCCTGTTCTTGTAAAACAACATCTTTTATCAGATGTGCACGTTTTTTTCAAAATTTTTGTTTTCCTTGTTTTTATAACAATTATCACTCTGGTAAATGCGATACTAGTCCTACTTATGAGTAGATGTGAATTTTCATTTGTGTCATTAATACATATTTTTTATACGACATGTGTTATATTTGTAAGTTAATTAATCAAAAATTACCTAATCTGCAAATCTTATATAATATTTTTATTTGCATACATTAAAAAATAAATAAATATACATTTTTCAATATACGAGTAAGTAATATATTCATATTTATTCATGATATTATTTTAAATAGAATTGCTTAAAGTAATTAAAAAAAAGTTTTATTAAAAGTAATTGAAGTTCATAAAAATTATTAATTTTACAACTATTGAACAAAATATATATATAACAAAATAGAAAAAAAGGACTTGTAACCCTCGAGATTCAAACTCACGACGTCAATATTAGCACTCTGGCGCTCTACTTTCTGCGCCACGCCGCTTCGTACTTTCACTTTCTCAACGAAGCATATTAGGCCAGCGCAATTTTTTCAAACTCATTTTTCTCAAAACCTGCTGCATATTGCGCTTTAGTACTTTACCACAACATATTTGACCTAATAATCTCTCATCAGGGGAAGTTTCGAATTTTCCTGAATTCCGTTGGTCTTACTCTCCCTTGTACGTGAAGTTGTTCGTTGTTCATATTTTAAAGCATGTGTAAGTGTCGTAAGATATTATGAGGATGTACGAAATATGGAACTGGTGGGTTTGATTACCTTCGAAGAGGCGTTTGTCCAATTAAGTTCAAACATCACTTGGTAAGTTCGTTCGATCATTTAATTGTATTTCACGCCTCTTCTCGATGATCAACATGTAGTCTTTTAAAGTTATTACAACATTTATTCTTAGTGCTATCAGTTTAATAATGACATCTGGATAAATATTACATAATTGTGTATATTATAATTAACTATTTGTGTAAAAAAGAACATAATTATAATTATAATGACAATATAGATTTTGCAAAAATATCTTTATTAACTATTGTTAATTTATAAAAACGAGCAAATGTTGTTGATAAATCCGTCCAAACTGCAGTTTTTCTTATTACTTCTAAACTATCTCCACGTTTCATTGCAGTCGATGTCGATGCGTGTCGAGCACTGTGAGAAGAGAAGTGATTTAAGTCGATACCATTTTTATTCATAACATTTTTAAACCATATGCTTGAGGTATCTTAGGTTTTTTCATTGTTATAAAGAGCTATTAGTTTCATATTTTTTTGACGCTACACAAATTTTATCAGTTTCAGGAAATTATGGTAAGTATACTACTGGTTGGCTTCTGTTAATTCCTGACGTTTTAATTTTATCGTCTATAAATATTTCTGCACCCTTTTCATCAAGTTTAATATTTGTAATCTGAATAAGTGAAAAGTTTTGCATTCTGTGTGATGTTACAAGTGGTAATAATGCTATTAATTTCATTATCGATTTAATTTATCATATGTATATCATTTTTCTACGAAATTTAAAATCATTTTTGGATCCCACGTTGTATTGTATTTCGATTTACTTGGTTTTAAATTGCTGATGCATTTGAAAAATCTTTTCATTCGATAATCATCACTTACATGTGTACTAATAATGAGGCTGATAGATGTAAAAGAATTTGGTGTTCCGTATTTTGCTCCGTTATTAAATTGTTCAGTTAAAAATATTATAATCTGTGTTATTGTTGCTTGATATGGGTTGACTTTTCTAACAGAACAAAATTTCCACCACGATCGTAATGCCGATTCATATTGTCTAATTGTATTGTTACGAAGGGATGCTATTATAATTTCACTTGATTAATGTGGTACTCCTTTCAATGTATATGCTTGCCTGATACTTTTCCGACAATTAATGAAAGTGTTTTGCAAAGTGGGTGTCTCGATCTGTCAATAGCAAGAAGATTGTCATCTGGTTTTAATCGTAAAGGGTTTTCAATGGGCATTTTACAAAACAACGGATACCATGGTTGACCTGGCTATTTCGGTATAACAACAATCCCCCAACATCGTTCAGATTGAATTTTTTGTAAAACTCATAAAATTAAATTAAAAGGTGGGAATGCGTAAAAATAAAAATCATTCTATGAAATTGTGAAAGCATCCACCGCAAAAGATTCAGGATCTCGATGCTATGAAATATAAACTTTGCATTTTGTGTTTACTCTACTAGCAAATAGATCAATATCGGGAATAACAAAATTATTTACTATAGATTCATATATGAATCTTATAAGCCGACTTACATCATTTATATTCACAGTCTCTATTTTTCTAGATTCAAAGTCTGCTTCTTTATTATCACGAGATCTAATGTAAGAAGCAAAGACCCAACGATTTCTAACCTCGCACCATTGCCACAACTCTTTAGCTAGATTATTAAGGTTTTGAAATCGTACTTCTTTTTATATAGGAAACGGCTGTAGTATTATCTATTCTGAGTAAAATTTGACAATCATTTAATTTATTTGGAAAACATTTTAATCCAAATACTGCAACTTTTAATTCTAGTTCGTTAATATGTAATGATTGTTCTTCATTACTTCGATTTCTATTAATTTTTTCTTTGTTACAAAAACTCCCCAACCCTTTAAAGAAGCATCTGAAAAAATCTCTACAGAAAAATGATTGTCTCTAATAGGGTTAATACTATTCGGAATATTTTCTAACCATCTTTTTAAAATCGATTTGTAAGTTATCTGGTATGACCAAAGTTCGATTGTTATTAAAATATTTGCCCGTAAAGCTAAAAATTGAGTTCTCTCTAAAGATTCTAGATATCCCCAGCCGTATTTTACGGCAGGGCAACAAGCTACTAGGGTACCTACTATTTTAGCAAAGTCTCTTATTTTATGAATATGTGACTTTGATAAATGTTTAACTTTTTTAATAATGGAAATCTTTTTTGCCTCCAGTAAGCTCAAAGTCATATTAGCCGAATCAAAAATAAAACCTAGAAATTTACATTTGATGCTTCGAACTAAATTGCTTTTTTACAGTTGATTATAAATCCAAGTTTTTCTAAAATTTGTAAGGTAAATACTGTATTATGTTTGCATTCTCGAAAAGAATTACCAAATATTAGAATATTATCCAAATAAATAATGGACATTAAACCAAGATTTCTAAAATATGTCATAATTGGTTTCATTATCTTTGTAAATACGTATGGAGCAGTGGATAAACCAAATGGGAGACATACAAATTCAAACATTTGATATTGGAAAATAAACCTTAAATATTTTCTATGTGATAGCGGATTAATCACATGTCCAAATTTGTTCTTTATTGTTGGTTGGAACGTTCTCGAATTCGGTGATTTCACCATTGGACTACACACACGCCCAGTATATCTATATTGCAGAAGTGTTTGCGTATGAGAAAACAATGCCACTGTTTTCCAGTTCTTGTTTGGCTCCACCACTCCTTACCGTCACCGTGCTATGGTTACTACAACGGCTCATTGTCATTGTCTGCGCTGTAGATCGACGCGTGCGGTTCGCCGGGAGTTGGATTGCCCCCTCTGCGGCGATGGCGTTTATCAAGTCTTTTGTAATAGGCTGCCACATACGCATAATTTCAGCTGATTTCAGGCTGCGAGTATTGACAGCTCGCTCTTAAATAAATTTGATTTTCTATTTGCTCAATTACATTTATTGGAGATGGCTGCCACGTACATATTGTGTAAAATTGCAATTCCTGAGGACCTTATGTGTGGCATGCAAAAAGGAATACTGCAAATCGTGTTCGGTAATTTTGAATCGACTTTTTCCGGGCATCTTGCTTGCTGCATTGCTACACAAGTTAAGAGTGGGTACGTGAAACTTCAACCGTTCTGGATCAATCGCATCTACTATGATCTGGTAGCGCTTCTTCAATTGCATCTGTACCTCAAGTTGTCGATTTTTAAATATTTTATGCTGAGTACAAACTCATCTCTCAATGAAAAACTTGATAAGGCTTTAACTGTAACGCTGGAGGTTGAGAAAATCGAAACTGACGTTGCCAAGAATTCTCACTTCATAAACAGCTGCAAATCGAAAGAGCTCGATCTAGTTAATCGATCAGGATTGTAAACAATGAATTTTGTAGATTATTTCTCTTTATTTTTCACTCGGTAATTTGTCCTTTCCGGGTTTAATGTTCGCAATGTTGGTTTTAAAATGAGAAAGAACCATTCTGATATCTCTGTTCTCGAAGATTTTAACGATTTTTTCTGAAAGCCCTTTAATATAGGCACCGATACTAGGCTATTGTTTAATGTTTTATTAAGAGAATATAATCTTTTATTAATGCACTGATCAATTAATTTCATAGGATATCCATTTTCTAATAACGTATTTTAAAATAATTTCTAGATTTTTTTTGGTGGAAATCGAATGAAGATAATTCAATGGCGCGATCAATTAACCCGTAGATCATATCCATCTTATTTGAGAAAGGATGTACTGAGTCAAATTGGAGATATCTTCCAGACCATGTTGTTTTATGGGACCAATCTAATTTTAAACTACCTCGTGCCTGAATCAAAATTCTGACGTCGAGATAATTAATACGTGAACACGATTCACACGTGAATTTTAATTGGTTCATCAAAGTTGTTGAACTTTGATAAAAAATCGTTTTTAAAACCACGTGGAACAGACGTGAGAATGTCATCCACGTTTCTGTAAAAGAATGGTGGGTTCAAATTAAATTTTTTTAAAACGTTTTCAGTTGCATATTCCAGAACTAAATACGCGAAAACGATAGAGAGAGAGAGAGAGAGAGAGAGAGAGAGAGAGGGGGATAACCCATCATTATACCGAACGTCTGTTTCTAAACAACGCCTTGAAATTTAAGGAGGTAGTCGCGTGAAACGATTTTTTTACGAAGTCTTTCATTTTTTCACCAAACGTTAATGACGTTGATATCAATACGTGGTTAAAATTTCAGAAAGCCTGTCGGTACGATAATGGAGATAATCGTCCTCAAAGTTTCACTTTTTAACACGTGTTCCCCATACTAAGCCTTTGCCGACATGACATATTAATTATTTACAGAAAAACGGTATTTACCGTTTTTATAAAAAACTAATAGGTTGTGTAAAATATATTAAAGAACATTGTAAAAAAAATTGAAGAACCCTAGCGGTACAGTTTTGTAATAATATTAATAAATAGACATTTAATTATGTCGTATAAAGCACGTGAACGTAAAATGCGAGGTTGCCGTTTCGAAATTTTGCTGATGTTGGTGTACACAGACACGATTCCTTGAGAAATTAGTGTGTAACAGGCGTCCATCAAGTACACTCTCCCCCAAAACGTTCATTACGCGCACTGAAGAAACAAAGTGGCGTCTGTGGATTTATGTGGGGTAGACTTTTGACGGGTACTGTCGCACGACTACCTCCTTAAAGTACGTCGAATCTAAACAAACATATATATTGCCGTAATAAAATCGTCTTTATCTAAAGATGTTCATTTTTTATTTTATTTCATTTATTCTGCTATTCATTACTAATTCATCAGATCAAATCCATTATAGATCATGCAGGCAGTCGGATGGCATGTCGCCAATCACAGTGCAGTTGAAATATATTATTCTGTATGGAAAATAAGCGAATACGTGTTTTTTTTTGCTTCACAAATAATCGCAATTTGAATGATTTATCGTTTTTTCTTCATTTTAAACGCTTGATGGATTTTTTTGAAAAAATAACAAATTTTTTAATAAAAAACGTTGCCATTTTCTCATTATGAGATCTATATAGATCAAATAAATTACAACACATATTGTAGAAGGGGTGTTTCACTCTTTAAAACCCATTTAATATTTTTGAAAAATATAAAAAATTCGAGATATAAAAATAACAATATTTTTTTATCAAAAACATCATTTTCGCTAAAAAAGCAATTTTCTAAGCTTCCTTTCTCGAATATCCCTTAATTTTTCCTTCACGAGTATTTTTGTTGTTAAAGCGTAAGAAAATATTTTGTCAATGAGCCGTGTTTTCGATTGTTGACAGAGCTATTTTCAAAAATTTTTGTACCTAAAATATACGTGGACACTGTACACACTATGTGAAAGTCCGTATGTTTCGAAATGTGATTAAAAAAAAAACATTTACTGTTTTTTTTTTATGTAGATAAATCTATAATGAGTATTGTATGAAATTAAAAGAAATGAGTTTACCGTAGTTGAAAATGAACCGAAAACTTCTGTTTATGTTGATGTAGTACATTGATATTTTATCATAGATAATTATGCGTGATTCGAATACTTTGAAAATCACGCAGGCTTTGATCACTTCGGAAAAAAGAAATTATAGGCACGTGCGAGTTTTTTTTTCAACAAACTCTATCAGAAGGTCTTATCGTAATGTCGGGATGGTATGGCTGTAACAATATTGCTGTATCATCTAATTGTTTGAATGTCACAGTTTCGAAACAATATATTCGTTTTTTATGTATTGCATTATAATCAGGACACACCACCCCAATTGGTAATATTTGTTGTTACTGGCCATAATACTTATAAATCACAAGCCTTTTAATAACTGCACTGTCTTAAAAATATTCGTGTTAACATGTGAACAATAGCGACTGATTAGAATATGAGAATTGAGGTTAGACGTGTCAGAACTAAGAATGACCGATCGATATTATCTGTCGATATATCGATTAGGATTCAGAGTACTAGTCTAGGGAATTTAAGTACAGTAATCAAACATTTTGAGCAAAAATTACTTTAAGACTTCTCGAGTATCCGCACGAAATTATATTTATAGTACATACGATAGATATGAAGTAATACAAAAGAATTCGTTTATAACAAATTTATGTTTCTGAGAAAAGTAATAAAAAAGTTTTCTTTATAAACTCTTTGAAACTTCTTTTCAATAAAAAAGCAATCAATAAGTAATCTTGGTTTATTAACAAAAAGTTTATTTTAAAAATTACAATAAAAAAATATTGATTAGTCAAAAATATAGCGTTTAATTTATTTATTGCTTCATGTGATACCTCGTTTCGTTCTTAATGTATATATATAACAATATAGAATTCATTACGTTATATTTCTAAATTGTAGCACGCATAATTGCTCGTAATAAAATATCAATGAACTACATAAACATAAACAGAAGTTTTCTGTTCATTTTCAACTACGGTAAACTCATTTCTTTTAATTTCAGACAGTACTCATTATAGATTTATCTACATAAAGAAATAACAAAAAATGTTTTTTTTTACATAGAGTGTACAGTGTTGACGTACATTTTAAATACAAAAATATTCACAAATACGTCCGTCAACAATCGAAAACACGGCTCGTTCTACGTAGGTGAAAATGAGCGGAATCAATTAATAATCCCTTACTCTCTAACAACAAAAATACTGTAGGGACAATTAGGGGATGTTCGACATAGTTTTAAGAAGTCTAGAAAAAAATGTAAACAAAAAAAAATAATGTTTTTGAGGAAAAAAGATATTATTATTTTTTCGAAGAATCGCTCTATTTTCTCGAATTTTTTATATTTTTCAAAAATATTAAATGGGTGTTAAAAAGTGAAACCCCTTCTATAATACGTGTTAATTTGATCTATATAGATTTCATAATGAGAAAATGGCAGCGGTTATTAAAAAATTGTTTAATTTTTCAAAAAAAAAATCCATTAAACGATTAAAATTAAAAAAAAAACGATAAATCATTCAAATTGCGATTATTTGTAAAACAAAAAACACGTATTCGCTTATTTTCCATACAGAATAACATATTTCAACTGCATTGTAATTGGCGACATGCCATCCGACTGCCTGTATAATCTGAGATGGATTCGGTCATTAGAGATATTCGTGAACATAGAAACTACATCCAAACATACGATTTTGTAATCTTCAGGTGTTTTAACGTTTTCTATATTTTTGACAAAGGACCTTTCATGAATCTTTGATGTTACTACTCTTTTTATTTAGTACTTTCGAAACAATAGCGGACAAGAATTTTACTATGGGGCCATCCATAAACTACGTAGAGATTTTTTTGGTATTTTCAACTCCTCCCCCCCCCCCTCCCCGTAGACCGTTTTATGATTTGTATACATATATTTTATATAGACCGTAGTTCTTGGCTGATCCCCCCCCCCCCCCCAAAGTGGTAACGTAGTTTATGAACAGCCCCTAAGGTGTGTATGGGACCCTCTATTGTAGAGACAATGATTCTTAATGGATTTCTCTCCTTGTGGGCCTTGGGGAATCCGTATGATGGCATTATGTACGGTGAAGGTTTTTAACGTAATTTCAGAGATGAATTTTCGAGCATTTTGTTAATTTTTTTTGTGATCGTGGTAATATGTTCGAATTTCGTACGTTTGTACGTGGTGGTATCGGAAAGGATATTATTCATATTGGAATAATAATCTACTTTATTTTAGGCTATTGCCCTTATCAGCTTTCGTAAAAAAGATGTCAGGATCTTTAGTGAATTGATAGACCATTTTTGTATAATTAGGCTGACCTGTACGTTTGAAATTATTACTGAATCGTGAAGAACTGTATTGACAAAGAGTGCACTCTTGTCTAATCAAGGTTTTTTCATCTTCATTGGTGATTCAAAAAATACCTGACTCACCTGATACATAGGTATCTCATTTTTATTGCTGATGTTAAAAGCATACTTGTCACCTAATGAGACGATATTTTTTATGTCAATCGGAATCACCGAGTTTCATAAATTGATAAACCCATTGTTTTGTGTTGTTGGCAATTGTTTATTTTCTGAGCGGTTGTATTGCTCAACTAAGTTAGTAAATTTTGTAATTAATCTATTACGTATCGATGCGAAAATCCTTTCGAATTTAAGCTTCTCATAGTAGAAAATTTTTTAAAAATTCTGCGTAATTGAGAGGTGATTAATGGCATTAAATCTTATCTCATGGTCATGATTTCCTTTATGGTATAGTGAATATCTTTAAAAAAATGTTCGATTAAAATGTTTCGCGAGTGACACATTAATACGTGACCACTTTTGTACATAACAATTGGTTTATCAATTTATCAAACCTAGTGATTCCGAATGATATAAAAAATATCGTTTCATTAAATCACAAACCTATCGGAAGTCTATAAGTGGACCCATGTCAGGATCGAAACGTGTACATTTTAAAGCTTGTAATTTTTTAAATAAACATAATTTTTCCTTATTGTCTTTTCCTCTCCATTACTTTAAATTTTCATTTTTCCAACTATTATAATTTTTCCAGCAATATTATCGTTTCTCTATTTATTAAGACCGATGCACATGAACTCTCATTTTTGCTTATGACTATTAAAATGTCAACTATCTACAGGAGTATTTAGTTTAGTTCAGTAAAGTTTGCTATAAATTTGTAAACTTTTCGCGAAGTGAAAGAAATTTTATTTTAACACACTACATGTGAAATATTAATGAAATGCCGTTATATCCCCAGTTTACTGAACAAATTTAGTACTGACTACCAAATTATTTATCACCGGGTACCCGCGTGGAAATTGTTGGTATGACAGCAATATGGCTTTAGTATTGGGAAGAGTATGGCTATGGTATGGTTGTTATATGCCTTTTGTGTGGGTCAAAGATATGGGATTAGTCTGGCGTATGGTCGCTTCCCATAATATTGCAGGCAAATTCCAGAAGAGCGCCAGACGAATTCAAGACATTATTCTGATTTATTTTATTACATTTTTTTTATTTATAAATTTTGTATATCAATGTTTCACATTAGTTATTCAATTTTTACCTATTTTCTTACAATTATTAACGCTCGAAAATAAATTAAAAAACCTGTCGGTAGGGTGGGATTTGAACTTCGCAAATCGACCCGAACATCGCAAAGCATGCACGCTAACCACTACGCTACGCTCTATGTCACGAAATAAAATTTCGGAACTTGTACATTAAGATTGTAGATAGTTTTTTATGTACACATGCTTCCTGTATCCCTGGGCGTGTTTCAAGGTATTTAAATATTTTGAAAATGTTGTATTTTGCAGGTAAGAGTTATGCGAAATCTGACAAAATTTTGGGGGTGTTGAGGGGAAAATAAATACAAATCCGCAAACAGATTTTGCAAATATTTGTATGAGTTGCTTTATGCGCGGAAAACAGCGGAATGATTTTAAGTCAAATGACGGTCGATTTACGTTAGATGCCTGTCGATTTACGGCAAGATATCGGTCGACGTATGATCAGATACCGGTCGATTTACGGTCGAATACCGGACGATTTCAGTCGAAAACGGGTCAATTTTTTTATTTTGCGGTCAGCTATATTACATTCGCTATTTAAATTTTGAAAATCTAAGGTAGGGATCATAATCAGCGATCTCGAAAACCTCCGAGTAACAAGTTTCAAGCCAATCTTTTGTATACTTTTATTATAATAGAGAATACCAGTCACTATAGCGTAGAAAAAATTTGGCGTTAAAACTTGTGAATTACTATTCGAAAATTGCAAAAAAGTGGAGAGAAAGAGGTGACACTCCGGAATGTCACGATGCTGGAAAGGGTTAAAAGTATCCACTATTGAATATATTATGATAGCATAAGTCCAGAAATATACAGGTCCTTTACTACAATAGTCGTTATACCTTTTCTAGTATGAAGTATGGTAATTCTAAAATTTTAAATTATATTGCGAAAAGTTACACGAATTATGTGCGAATTTTACAGATACTTTGGGAATTGGAAACCAATGAAACTCCAAATATGTGAAATATAGGAATGGGTGGAAGAAGTCAATAAATATTATAGAAGATGCATTAAGTAAAATACATAATTATAACTTTTTAAAGGTTTGTTACCATATTATTGTTAAAACAAACTATTATCAAAATAAGTGGAAGGCACCTAAAGTTATTTCAAAAAAGGAAAATTAAACACACGAACAGAATTAATAAATTAATTATATTGCGAAATTCATAGAGTTACCATTTATAGGTCATTCATAGTATCATAAATAATCAGGCATTTAATTACAGTTCAAAATTAGGTGCATTGAGGAATTATGTACCTAGGATCTGGCAGCACAATTTTCTTACTGGCTCTTGCTGCTGGAGTACACTTGCTTTTCTCCATAGCCATGAGGTAGCTTACATCGGCCAGCACAGCCTCGAGATCCGCCATTTTTCTTACGCGGTGCTGCCAACTCCCTCACTATTTCTCTTTCTATATTACATATACCTTTGAGACTTCTACGCCCCCTTCCTTAAAATTTCTTCTTACGTTCGACTGTGTTTCGTTTGCGATTGCTCGCACTCCGGTTGAATCGAGAAAATTAATTTTTACTTTCGTCAATAACAGCTACGATTTCGGAGATTCTGCAAATTTACACTCTACTACGCACTGATTGACAACAATCCTTTAGGCTTATATTTTTAAATAAATAATTTTTTAACAAGACAAATATAATAATATCTATATATAATAAGAATTCTTATTAGTCGCTGGCATGTTCATGCGTCTGTGGTGTTAAAAGAAAATATTTAACTAAAAAAATCGCTATGCTACCTAATGTACGTTTCGAAAAGAACTCTATAATATTTCTTTTTTTATTTTATTATGCTCTTAATATTTAATTATAGCGCACTTTTTTCAATATATTTGCACTATTCACTATTCTTGTTGATTCATCTTCGAAGGTGAAAACTAGTTTATTTTCATTTTAAAACTTTTGCTGTTCAACTCATGATAAAGATTTACAAACTATCAATTTAGAAGGAAGTTTGTTGAATTGACACCGAATCGAATTTATACACAAGCTGCAGTAAACATCCCTGCCAAAGTTAATACAGATCTCAGTTTATAGCATTGTTTATGCACATAGGTTAGATAGCTTCGCGAAATTGTTCACTGCAAAATAATATTGTAAGTGTACACTAGAAATTGGGAGCGTTAAGGAAGAGTATGGTAATCGAATACGGTCAGAAAATAAATATGTTTCCCATTTCAGAGCAAACATTGTTCAAAAATGAACGTTGCTGTTACTCAAGGGGAAAGATTGCACACCCGATCAATGTTTTCTTTTCTCACAATTACTAACAACCAGTACGAGTCTTGATATTTAGTAACTCCAGCAGGCAGCACTCATCTGCTGCATCCCTGTTTATCCGTCTCTTGCGACCCTCTGGGTGAAAGACTGCGAACGAACTACGATCAAACTGTTCACAGCGCCACTATTTTCAAGCGCCGTAAAAATAGCTAAAAACTTGAAACGTGAGCGATTGTTGGTAACACAAAAAACTGTCGAACTGTATACTATAAGTCGGTACATACACAAAGTAATAAAGGAAGAATCATTATCGCCGAAAAATTATCCAGAAAACTAAATTTCCTTCCAAAGGGAACAAATGAATATTTATATCCTACTGCTAATATAACCCATTTTTGTAGACGAACATACAAGAACGCATAAATGTGGCTCATTAGATGTAATGAAAGAATACATAAATATAGCCTAATCGATACTGGCAATATACAATACTCAACGGAATTAAAGTTTTTAGTCAATATAACCTAACTTTTAAAAAATGCAAGAATGAAGAAAAATTTAGAGAAATTATATTATTATAAATTATTGAATTAATTATCAATTGCTTCAAAACAGCAACTATTAAATGTATTTCTAAAATAGTTAATTTCTTAATTTAGAATGGAAATATTCTCATTTATCTCAAATTCCATCAAATAAATGATAACATAAATAAAGCAAAATTTTAATGTAGAAAGAATGATCAAAAGTAGATGCGTAAAGAAAACAATATTGCGAAAGTATAATATGCACGTGTATATGGGAAAGAGATTTAATGAATGCAAACTGGAGATTTAATGAATGCAAATGCCAATATTTTAATTTTGCATCAAATTACCCTTTCAACAACAAAACGAGCGCAGCATACGAATACATAACAAAGCAATCCAACACTCTGAAATACGTTTCATACAAAAATATCTAAATATGCCCTCGTAGAAATTGGAAACAGCGGTCCTTTGTACGAGAACTGTACGGCTTTAAATACTGGAATAATACAGGAAGTGCATACTTCGAAGTACATAAACATCTGCAACCAATATGGGCAAAATTATAAAAAAAGAGGATGGAATAAAATGTATTGTTTTCATTTTTTTTTATAAATCTTGGACAGACAGGTTTTGTCCTGTTTTAATGCAGATATAATAGAAAATTTTAAAAAGATTTTTGCATTGCTATTTTCAATAACTTTTCTGAGTTATTAGGCAGGTTTTTTAGACAAATTTGTGAATAGCTTCAATTCATTTATTTATATCCAATATTTAGACAGTTTTGTAACAAAAAACTGATTTGTGGCTGGTTATTATCTAGTTTCGTGGTCATGTATACAGTTTTAAAATACGTAACTTATCCAGAAAATGGACTAGATACAATAAAACTGGACTGAATTTCTACCAACGAAGTGGTAGAATTTATGAGTTGATCATTTTTGGCCCGCATTAAGTGTAAATTAGGGTAGAAATATTTTTATAAATGTTCAAAATTCCTTTCAGAATTAAAATGCCTAATATTTTTCCTCATTTTTCTCGATTATTTTTCTATTTCTACTATAAGTTTTACCTAATTAGTCCCGACTAGCCATAAATTCTACTACCATAACTTCGAATTTGGTCTTATTATAGATTATATATCCAGTTTGTATATAAAAATATATTGTTACACGAATACCATGTTTTTAGTCCTTAATAAAGGGAACATTGCTTGGTATGTCCTAATTTGGGCACCTCTGGGTTAAAATATAATTAGGAAATGTTCTAAATTAAAACCCGACGTATAAAGTTCGTCTTCATTTTTATACATTTTATTCACATCTTAACATTTTTACTATCTTATGATTTTCATGATCAGGATCATTATCGTACATGGTAAAAAATGGTCAGAATGAATACAAAAGTCAAATAAATAATATTTTAGATTAGAGATGAAATTACTAATATCGGAAAAAGCTTTAGGTTCTCAAAAACATAGTTTTTTAATATTCATTTTTTTTGTTATATATATATAGACAAAACATAAAGGAAAGAGGTAAGCCTCATACAAAAAATTCCCCTTTTTCGTACCTCGAATATTCAAACTTTTTTTATGCCAATTGGTTACATATGATGACCCAATAATGCTTTAAATTTTTTAAATCTTACTTCAGATTCGTAATCAGCGACCCCAAAAACCCCCAAGTAATAATTTTTAGGCAAATTAGATCGATTTTCAAAAAAGTCGTCCGCCATATTAGATCCGTCATTTTGAATTTTTAAAATCTGTTTTCAGATTCATAACCAGCAGCCACAAATCTGTAAAGAACGATATCGGCTGATTTCTTTTAATATTATTATTCGAGTATAAATGTAAAATTGATGTACATTTTTTAATTGGACATGGTCAACTTTGACCCCTCATATTTCCGAAACGGGGCATATGCTCACTTTAAAATGTTTCAGGGAGTATTGGGTCATCATATGTAACCAATAGGCATTAAAAAAGTTTGAATATTCGAGGTACGAAAAAGGGGCATTTTTTGTAAGGGCCATTTTTTGCAGAGGCTCTTTTCCGATACGTTTGGTTGGCGCTAAAACACCCTAAAGCGGCAAGAATTTTTTTTCTAAGAAAATGATATTTGTCAGTGTTCTTTTCAGTTACCGAAATATAAGGGAAATTTTAAATATGTATATTAAAATTCAAAACTTTCAAATATTATTAATAACAAACAATTTTTTATTTGTTAAGAATGAATACCTGCTGCCTTTTAACCATTTGAGCAGCGAGGCGTTGCGGGCAATTGAAATGCCTTGCCACTTAAGTGATTAACGTTAACGACCAAAGATGCGCAATGAATACGTCCCTTCAATTTGATACCCTGTCGAATACTGCAGTACCCAGGAAGAAAAGTCGTATCTCCATTTTCGGTGAAATTGGGATAAAATTATATTTATATTCCTTATAATGCAATGCATTATTTCCCGAAAGAAAATATCTGAAATATTTGTTATCAGCTAAAAAAAAAAAGAAAAATACTTTTATTAGAAATACAGTATTTCTGGTATAATGTGGCTAAAAGAGCCGCAAATTCAAAAATGAATCTATTTTATTATAAAATCATATCCCAAGATTCCTTGTATAATGAAATATCCTGTATATTTTCTAAAATTAATCGTTACATTAAGTAATTTAGTTTTTGGTTGGAATCGATTTATTGGCAATACGTCAAAATCGAAAAAATGGAGATACGACTTTTCTTCCGGGGTACGGCAGAATAGTTCGTTAGTTGAAAAAATAAGAAATAAGCTTAAGTTTAATACGAAATTTCTCGAAAACATTTGGGATCGTACAATCATGCTTGGATAACACATAAACAGTTTGTAGCAAATAAGGACTGAATTGGAAACTACTCATAACAGTGATAAAAAAAGCAAGGTAGTGTAGTTTTCGCAATGCTCGTAGCTTTGCGGATTTTTTTTTCAAATATAAATAATTCGATTTTAGTTGCGTCTCGCAGCAATGCACCTAAAAACCAAATACCCTACTTCGCGATACCAGGATGAATGACGTACGGTAATAGGGTTCAACTTTGGCATCGTTCGAGAATCGTTTGGGATTTGATGTATCATTTATATTAAAAACAAGACATAATTACTTCGATAATGATAATGCTATAGAAGGATTTTACGATTTTTCATCATATGTGTTCCCCACTCTGATTGTTAAAACGAGTTTACCGCTTAATACCTGGAAGTTACCTTAACGAAGAAGCGTTCAGCTTCAAGTATTTGAATCAATGATAATAATAAAATTTTTATTCAATTTAATAATTTGCAATAAAATAAACCTTGACTGAAAGCAATCATGACCAGGCACCACGTAAAAAATATTAACACAGTTTTTAAAGGTGGATCGATCGTCTCTCTGGCTATTTAAACAATAAACTTTGTCGCATTCAAAAAAGTGCATTGCGTTTCATATGCCATCTTCGTCGGGAACAAAATCTGTCACCTTATTATATATCAGCACAATGGCTTTCTTGTCCAGTTCGTCGAAAATATTTTTTGGGTATAACCCTTATGTACCAAGTCTTAGCAACTTCACAGCCCTCATACTTACGTTCTAGATTTATAAATCTGACTGGTTTACGTAGATCATCGCGTTTATCTTCTTCTTCTTTTATTTTACCCTTTTGCCGCACAAATTATTATTCGGACTCGTTTTGGATTACAGCTGTCCATTTCTGGAATTCCCTTCCTCTTACATTAACCCATTAACGTCAAAAAGGACACTTTTCAGGATCCAATTTCAATAGAGAATTTCGTAATAAAACCGAAGTTAAAAAAATTGAAAGAAACATACCCTACTATTTTCGAAGTCGCTCTTTTTAATGGTGTAGTCCAAACATGTCTAAAATTTCAATTTATTTATAATTTTGGCACAATTAAATAAAAAATACGATTTTTTCAGGGAATTTTTTTTTTAAATTCAACTTTTGTCCCGAATATCGGGTTTAAAATGACTTAAAATGTATCAGAATCGTGGACGCGATAGTTTTACTTAAAAGTTATGCTGCTGGATTTTTTAAATTTGCGGTTGCGCAACTAAGATGGCGGCCTAATCGAGAATATTCTTCCCAGATATTCGCGTATGCAAATATAGCATGTTTCGAAATAGAATCTAGGTGATACAAAAAGTGTTATTACGTTTTTGAGGTCGCTTAACACGAATCTGAAGTCAGAATTTTGAAATTCAAAATGGCGGATCCAATATAACTGGCGAAAATTCATTAATCGTCTCTATTTTTATGAAACTTAGTACTATGGGGTAATTGATGTCGCTTAACACGAATCTGAAGTCAGAATTTTGAAATTCAAAATGGCGGATCTAATATGGTGCAAGAAGGCGTATAGGTATAAAGGAAACGAATTCCTAGTAAAAGAAAATCCTTAATTTGCTAATGACAATGGGCTTAGGAAAACTGTCAGGGTATTTTACCCCTGCGTACTTAGCCTTTCCGACGAGACACTTCTCTTGCGGGAAACTCGATGTTCGAAAAACATAGTTTTGTACGATTTTCATTTTCTTCCGGCGAATTGAATCTGCTTTTTGAATCTCCAAATTCTGACTTCAGATTTGTAATCATCGACCTCAATTACCCCCTAGTACTAAGTTTCATCAAAATAGAGGAAATTAACGAATTTTCGACCGCCATATTGGATCCGCCATTTTGAACTTCAAAATTCTGACTTCACATTCGTGATCAGCGAACTCAAAAACTTAATAACACGTTTTTGAGTCACCTGGATTCTTTTTCAAAACATGCTATATTTGCATACGCGAACATTTGGAAAGAATATTATCGATTAGGCCGTCATCTTAGTAGCGCAACCGCAAATTGAAAAAATCCACCATCGTAACTTTTAAGTACAACTATCGCGTCTACGATTCTGATACATTTTAAGTCATTTTAAACCCGATATCCGGGACAGAAGTTGAATTTAAAAAAAAATTTCCCTGAAAAATCGTAATTTTTATTTATTAATGCCAAAATTATAAAAAAATTGAAATTTTAGACATATTTGAACTGGACCGTTGAAAAGAGCGACCTCGAAAATAGTAGGATATGTTTCTTTCAATTTTTTTTAACTTCGGTTCTATTACGAAATTCTCTATTGAAATTGGATCCTGAAAAATGTCCTTTTTGACGTTAATGGGTTAATACAAGAAAAAATACAAGAAAAAATATTGGTAACGAAAATAAGAAAGAGGTTAACACAATATCTAGGGAAACGCCACTTAATCATATCGCGCACGATAAAATTGCCTTAGACTGCTATTAAATTCTCTTGGAAATTGGAGTAATTGTCTTAACTTAAGCAGAAGAATATTAAAAATTCTCACCACAAAAAGTAAAAAAGCGCCGTTCAATTTGGCAGTAGAACTAAGTGGGATACAGAGAGTAGACTACTCCTCTCCGAGCCAGAGAATCCTTACCCAACTATTTCAAACTACTGAGTAGATAATCAGGGGGATTATTAACAAAACACGTAGACATTAAGGCAATAGTTCTAATTTCTATACTGTCACTCATTTTTATCCATCCTGATCTTCTTAAAGCCGGAGAAATGTAGTCGTATTTTCGAATGCCAAAGACAAAGCGCAAACAGGAATTCTAAACTACCTAAATCCTCGACCAGTCTTTTCTAATAATACAAGATCCGTAAACCGATATACCGTACATTAAGAGACGAAGAACAAACGACTCGCATAAATGTAGTTTAACATTGTGACTTAATACTTTCCTAAAGGGATAAAGTTGTCGCAGGCGCGCATATGTGGTGAGAAGCACCATGATGAATCGATAATCAAGCCTAAGTTTCAAGCCTCTTCAACAATCGGAATTCAATTGCCCTTTATTACAATCGTAATAAATCTATATTAATTTTGACCCGTAACTTACTGCTGCCGACAACTCGTAACTATTACGAATTCGGATTGATTAGTAACGCATTACTGTTACCCATTTAACAATTTTTTGCAAATCAAAATGAACTCTACTAATAGCTACTGAAATATCCTCAGGGTGACAAGGCATCAGAATTTGTGTGTCATCCGCATAAGTTTTGATGTCTACACATTTACAGCACACGTATATATCTGCAATAAAAACTATGAAAAGAAGAGCATTTAACTTAGCTCCTTGCGGAACTCCGCAAGTTAGCAATTTCGACTTTGAGCAAAAATCGTTGCCATCAGATCTGAAAGAAACAAGTTGAGACCTCTCGTGTAAATATGCATCAATGAACGTACAGGAATTAACAGAAAGCCCATAATATACAAGTTTTGCTATTAATAGTTCGCAGTTAAGTGTGTCAAACGCCCTTGAAAAATCAAGTAGGCAAACCAAGGTTAAAAAGCCCACTATCCCAATTCTTAAGAACATCATTATCTGAGGTATCTACAAGTGCTGTCTCACAGCTAAAATAGCGCCTGAACCCAGATTCATAAGGAGGGAAAATGTTATTACTATTAAAATACTCGAGTAGTTGCTCACAGCAGACTTCCTAAACAATTTTCGATAAAAGTGACAACCGACTTATTGGACGTAAATCGCTTAGAACAGCTGGATTAGCTTTTTTCGGAATAGGTCGTACCGACGCAATTACAGCAGGAAACTCACTCCCAGCTATTATCGCATTCATAACAAGTAATAACTCAGGCAGACAGTATTTATATATCCTCAGAATTTTATTGTACCAGAAATACCATCGTATCCAGCCCCTTTAGAATTAATTTTACCAATAATTTCAGACAGTTTAGATAAAAATATTTCATGGAAAGCCAAAGTCTGCGACCCAGCAGTTTTCGTCGATCGAGTGGTTTTGAAAAAGCTAATTAATTCAGCACTTGATGTTATGTGAGCGCAATTAACAAGATGTTCATTCAGACTGTCCGCATCGCTTAATTCAGTCGGGATATTTGAAAATTTTGATTTGGAAAGCTCTAAGTAATCCACTGTAAATAAAATTTCTTTTGGGTTAATAATCCGATATGTTTAAAAAAAAACTGATTTTTCTCTCCTAATCGAGGACGTTGTAAAATTTCTGAGGCCTTCATAATAATCAATATCCGATTGTCTCATTGTTCTTCTCAGTTTGATTTGCGCAGCATTATGTTTTTTAATAACTATCCTAATCACGTACGTAATCCACGACGCATTCTTCTTCGAAACTCTAATATGCTTAATCGGAGCGAAAACGTCGAAGAGATCAATGATCGATTTGTTTAGAAAATTAACTTTATCGTTAATTGTTTCACATTCCGAAATTAATCCACAAGGGTAATCCGAAGCGGCCTGATTAAATATATCGGAGTTAAATTTATTAAAATTTCGCATGGTAATAAATTTAACATTACAAGGAGGTCTGGAACAATCGATAACACAGTCAGCCATATTATGATCCGCGATAAAAAACTAATTGGTCGAAAAAATATTTAAAAGATGTACACGAGTAGAAACTAATATAACATCAATTAAGGACGAAGAAGTTGAGGTAATTTTAGTGGCAGCATTGACTACCTGTTTCAGATTATAATGTTGGGCAAAATCTTTAAATTTAGAAACATCCGGTTTATTATCAAAAAGTAAATTTATATTAAAATCACATAGTATAATAATTTGATCAGCATTCCAATATAATGAATTTATAAACATTTTCAAGTTATCAAGACACTTTAGTGATACATAAGATGGCCTACAGAAGACACCAATGACAAATTTATTATTATGGTGTTTAATTATACAATATCATTTTTCGAGACCATACTCATCATATATATATATATATATATCTATATTCTCATATGGAGAACATATTATAAAATTTTTTTGCCGCTTGTTAAATAAAATAGAAATAAACAAGTGCGAAGAGCACAACCAGCGGCTAAGTGCGAAACGCCTTTTTTAACATAATAATTTTGCAAATTAAATAACAGGTGGGGTTTTGTTTTCTCTTATTCAATAGTTAAATACATTTTCTGGCCATATATGCTTCCGTTATGTAAACATTCGCGTTGCGTTCATATTAGAACGAAGCATATTTATATTTCCTTTTTTCCTTTATTTACATTAAGTACAATGCCGTCTAGACCGAGAAATCACTTGTTTATTTCTATTTTACCATACTCATCAGTTGTATCTTGGATCATAATACAGTTATAACAATTTTTTAAATAAATTACAATTCCACTTCCTCGTGTAATTGTTAATATTAATGTCAGCATGAAAAATAAGGTTATTTAACCACGTTTCTGAAATGCATAAAAAGTCAATATCATGTACATCTAAAATTTTCTTAATAGTAGGCAAATGTTACTTTAAGTTTTTTATTCATTAAGTTTTAATGCGCGTTAATGGATGTTTTTTAAATTTTTTATTGAAATTGATAGGACTATTAATGTACTTGATCACGAAATGTGTGGGAATGACAGATTCATAATAGTATATTATGCTTCAAGGGACGAAAGCGCGAGATTGCCTCCCGCGTGGCATACGCTACTTTTCTCCCGACCTCATCCATTATTCCCGCTAGTGGCACTTTCCGTTCCCTTGCAAGATAAGATCAAAACTATGGAGCGCGCTACCTGGACTCCGAAATCGGCGACCTTCAACACCCGGAGCACGTGTTCTGCAATATAATCTAAAAAAGTACGGAGCGTGCTACCTGGACTCCGTAATCGGTGACCTTCAACACCTTGTATACGTGTTTTGCAAGAGATGGATTCGATTACAATTTTATTTGAATGAATATACTGATGAAGTTAAGAAATGTCATTATTAACTTTTCATTTTTCAGGATGATATTTCGTGGAGATGATAATAAATCTCTTTTCAATTAAATTTACGAAACTGGTTTTACGAAACCAGAACTTAAATTTACTTAAAATCATTACTTTAGTTTAATGCGCTTCTGTGACCAAAACTTTCTAAAATTATTCAATTTCGTAGGCAAATTTCTAGCAGAGTACATACCTATAATATTTTTGTTATTTAACGAAGCAATAATTATTATATTAATTTCTGAGAGTTTTTTATTTCATGCACTTTTTTGATAACAAAGTGCCATGACATTTATCGATATTACTCGATCTTCCGGGCGTCCCATTTCCGATCGTCCCGAAACCGTTCCAAGTTTAACCGATGGCGAATTCTTATTTGGCTAAAGCCAAATTCTTTATGGCATGTAGAATATGATAGTCGTTACTGTAGTGAAGCCTTCAAAATTGTTATTAATAAGAATACTGTTGATATAATAAAATGCAGTCTGCATCAAACCGTTTTTCAAAATTCCTGTAATTCTAACTACATTACGTGATATAAAAAGTAGACAAAATTTCTATGAAGTTTTCAGTCGTAAATTACGAACCCGAGGTCAGTTTTTAAAAAATTTCAATTCGCAGACAAAATTTTGAACAGCTTAGTTTAGGAATCCGGTAGAAACTTAGTTTATGAGAATTTTGTTATATATTGACTAAATCGTTATCAGAATCACAATCTGCGACCCTGAAAACCCACAAGTAACAAATTTCACTTATTTTTTTTATATAAAAAAAAATATATACTTTAAAAGAATAGTTTAAAATAATTGTTAACAATGAAATATATTTATTTATTTGTTTATAAAATTAAAGTATATAAACACAGTATAAATATAGTAATAAATACAGAATCTAAACATGTATTTTGTTTTTATTGCTTCCTCACTGCGTGACTTGGTAAATCTTGACTGAAGTAGAAACTCCGAACTTGTCTGATCATTTTCCTGTAAAACACAAACAATTCAGATGTATCTTAAAAATTTGTTGTATTATTTTACATAAAAATGTTTATTTTTTACAAGTAAAAATACAAAGGTTCCTCTAAATTAAACGCAACCACTGTATCCCATTCGTACCCCAATTTTATTACAGTTAACATTTCTTTGTTTCTAAAACGTCTCAATGACATCTGTCGTTCCGCTTTTACTTGCGCCACCGAACAAAATTGCAAATATTTAGAGACGTCATTCAGACGATTCAGAGACACAAAAATGTCAACTGGAATATTATTGGGATACGATTAGGACACGTTTCCCTTCAACTGAACGTGACCACTTAACCCAAATAGAATTCGATTCTCGCAGTTTTGATTTTCGATCGATATTGACTTTGCGAACATTTCTGGCGAAATTTGTATACTTCAGCCTGAAACGAGACTATGGAAATAATCAGCTGGAACAATCATCCATATACACTTTTCATGCAATTATTTTTATGATTAAAATCTTCTCGGATATCAGTTTACATGGTAAGTGTTTTTTGGTTTCCGTGTTATGTCCACACGTGAATTAGAGTGTGTTATTTATTTATCGCTTCATCAATGGAAAAACTTACACTCAGCTTGAAGCTTAGTACTGGTCTTGCCAGTGATTTGACTCCACGCTTTCATTTTTCAATCTTCATTTTCTGAAACATGAAAGAACTGATTAAATAATGTTTCATTGCAGGTTAAGGTGAGCAAATTAGAGGCAAGTGCCTTTTTATATTAATTTTTATAAAATTATATGACATTAAAATGAACAAGAAATACGTGAATGAATAAGGGCATTGACTCACGTAATTGTAATCAACAGTTGCATTTCTATATTTGCGGCTCATCGACTGAAGTGTACGTTGACACTTTTTTCTCTTCCCATTTCCCTAAAAAGACATTTATTGAAGTCGACAATTTTCATCAATATTTACATACTATACAATGAGTAGAAAGTAATATACTTACAAAGTTTAATCTTCAATGTGTTCGAAACTCAGCAACTGTGCTTCCATTTCCTGGATCTCATTAATAATGTCACCGTTCTCCTCGTAGAATGTCACCGCTCTTGTTATTGTCCCCATCGACATTTGTAACGTTTGACGGAGTCACAAGTGCTTTTTTGGTTTGATTCTTGTATCTTTGCTTAGTCACACGAAGTACGTCTATCATTTCCACCTTACAGTCGTGTTTGGTATTGGGGCCTTGGAAAAATGGGCATTCTATCGCAGCACCTGTACATACGTTGTATATTATTACTTTATTAATATAAAGATCAAAATTTGGAATGTTTATCTAAAAATTAATCCACATTTGAATTGTAAGAGTTATAATTAGTATACTTACAAAATATTATATTTGCTGTTTTAGATTCCCCAAAATTGATTGTATTGTGGCACCCGTTCCAAGTAAGATGGTCGTGAATTAATTTATCTGTAAATATTTCTGTTACCGACATTTTAATAAAGTCGCGAAGTTTCGATGCCCCTATCTTTTTTAAATGCTCAAACTGAAAAACATCAATGATTTAATACTAAACTTTACTTTCTAGGGTTTAATACTAATTATTTATTTATTTATTTATTTATTTCTCTACGGACCAAAATGGTCCTTTACAAAATACTACGCGCAATATATAATAATAATAATTGTATAATAATGAACCATATACAGGGTCGACGAATATAACAATAAAACGCAGATAAAATATAAATTACATATATACAATTACACATAACAGGATACCGTACTAGCCGATATACATCTTTTAAAAATATAAAAACTTGCACATGAGCGCATGTCAATGTTGAGACTATTCCAAGCACGTTTAAGACGAGGAATCGGAAAATAAAATGAATAGTTATTCATGCACGTGGTCTCGCATAGCGTTCTTTGGTTCCGAACAGAATACGGATTGTCCCTGCGCGGAAATTATGCGGACAATTTTGAGTTTGGCAAGGTATTTAAAATACGGAAAACTATTAATAAGTCATAATATTTATGAGTCGAATGAACAGTCGGAAATTTAAATTTTGATGAAATATAATTGAAGTTGTGCTCAAAACGCGACATTGGTTGATCGGACTTAGAAGCAAGATATCTTAGAGCTCTTCCCTGAACACTCTCTAACAAATCAATATCGGCTACTATATAAGGAGACCAGATAGGAGAGGCATACAGCAAATGTGGTAATACTAATGTTCGTATGATGTACGCGATCGACCAAGGGTCTCTAAAATCTCTTGTGACTCGTTGCACAAATCCGAGCATCCTTGATGCCTTCGCATGCACATGTATTAAATGTTTTTTAAATGAAAAGTTATCACACATTATAACACCCAGGTCCGATTGTTCGACGACTCGTGAAATTGGAAGCCCCAACAACTTGTACATAAATTCGAACTTATCAGGTCGCCGAGAAAAAGACATTATTTTACACTTCGAGATATTCAAATTTGGTCCATTTTGAGCTGACCACCGTCCAATTGAATCTAGATCTCTTTGGAGCTTCGAGGCATCCATGGGTGAACGAATCTGCATGTATAGCTTTATATCGTCCGCATACAATAAAATGTTTGAATAGTCTACGAATTCTATAATGTCATTAATAAAAATATTGAAAAGAATTGGCCCCAGATGTGACCCCTGCGGAACTCCCGAGGAAGCAACGCAAGGCTTCGATCTGCAGTTTTTATATCTTACACGCTGAGTTCGACCATTTAAGTACGAATCCATCCATCTCATGAATAAGCCTGAGAACCCCAAATGATTTAGTTTGCTTAAAAGCACAGCATGATTAATGCTGTCGAAAGCCTTCGAAAAATCCAAATAAGCGGTGTCGACTTGATTATTTAACGCGGTTGAATTAGACACAAAATCTGAGAATAAAAGCAAGTTTGTAACCGTGGATTTATTCTTACAAAAACCATGCTGATTGTCAATAATAACAGACATTAAAACATCGTTCAATTTTGCTGCAATGAGGCAATCAAATAATTTCGGGATACAGCTAATAACCGAAACTGGACGGTAGTTCTCAACATTACTACTATCTCCATTTTTAAAAATCGGTGTTATAAGAGTTTCCTTCCATTTAGAAGGGAAAAGCCCAAGATCCAGCGACATATTGAACAAATAGTATAACGGGTTGAGTAACGATTTCACGTTGTTTTTAATGAAAATTGAAGGTATACCATCAGAGCCAGAGCCACAAGATGGTTTCAAATTATTAATTGCACTTTCCAACTCATCAAGAGATATTCTAAAGTCACCAATGGACTTAGCAGATGCAGTATGTACAAGTTTTGGACTAAAATTTGAAGCTTTCGAATACACCGAACCGAAGTGATCGCTGAACAAATTTACAATACTGTTGTGGTCCGATGCCAATTTTTCTCGAAAATGCATATTACTGGGAAAGGTGTTCTTTTTACGAGAGTTATTGACAAAAGACCAAAAAGCACGTACGTTAGATCTTACTTTCTTCTCCAAATCGATGATATACTCTTTATACTGTAATTTCGAATATTTTATGCACAATGCTCTTAGACGTTTAAATTCTATGAAATCATCAATAATCCTAAAACTTTTCCACTTTCTATGAGCTAATTTTTTATCAAAAATCAAATTTTTTAATTCTGAATTATACCATGGTGGAAAATGGCACGAAGTTACGCGCATAATTGGAACATTTTTCGATATTACCCCGTATAAATAACTTTTTATAAAAAGAATCCACGGCACTATTAAGATCCGGGTCATCTTCAATACATTTCCAGTCCACCATCGACAAATCCCTACCCAGCCCAGCAAGGTTGGCTTTATTAAAATTATATGATATAAAGTTAAACTCAACAGATTGAATTTGATTATGGGATAAATAAAAGTAAGCGTGTTTATGATGAGAATCGGTTGGGACTAAGAAATCAGGGCTATCATGATACACTGTATTAACACATGATGAAAAAAGAACATCTAAAGTATAACCCTTGCTAGGATGGGCCGGGAAATAAGGAGAAAGCTCTAGAAACGAGAACAGGTCACTACAAGTATTAGACGCAGCTTTAATACTCGCAGAGATGTAACCCGTACATTTAAAACCGGGACCGTCACGATTCCAAACAACATTTGGTAGATTAAAGTCTCCGGAAATAACCCATTGGCAATTATTAAATTTTAAAGCCATGTCTTCTATCATATTTGCAAATAAATTATAATCACTCTCCGGAGCCGATGGAGAAAAATATGATGCAGAGACTATCAATCTACCAAATTCAGATGCAATAGATACGCACAAATGTTCCGAGTTCGCAAATAATGCTGACGACAGCAGGCCACAAGATACATATGATTTCACCGCAATCAAGACGCCGCCTCCTCTCTGCTTCGTTGATGATGATCTATCAGTGCGATAGACAGAATAACCCAGAAAACCCAGTTCCGAGTCCATAATGTCTTGATGTAACCAAGTTTCAGTCAAGATGATCACATCTGGAGATGGTTGCAAGCAGGATAAGTTGTTTCGAATTTTCGATAACTTCGTTCGAATTCCTCTTGCATTCTGGTAGTAGATTGTGATGTTGCTGAACTTCGAATACCGTGGTAGCTTTAGCGTACGAGCAGCAAATATATGCGGATGATCGAGTGCCGCTAATTGAAGCGAATTTGATAGTGAGTTACTATTATGTCAGATTTGTCTAAAAAAGGCATCCAATTCTTCAGTCGAATTGATCTGCGTCGTAGCGCCATCTTCAGCACGTAATAAAATTACTGGACCTCGACGTAAGACCTTCAGTCCCTTTTGCTTACTCATATCTTGAGCACGTCTAAAAATTTTATATCGGTCTTGAGGTAAATATTCATTTAAGAAAATTGTATTTCTCTGTCTTTCAGGGAAAATTGCAGCAGAATCTAGATTTTTAATATTTCGCCGTGCTTCTAACAGCAAATTCCTTTTGCCGCGAGTCATGAAACGCACGAAAATGTTCGGCGGGCGGGATAATTTCGATCTGCGTTTATTATCGGGATTCCCACTTGTCGTTTGAACATTATATTGTGAAGTGTTAGAATTAGTCGACGGGAGAGGCATGCGACCGGCACGTTCGATCTCAGACGGTTGGAGGGGGACTCCGAGTGACGTAGCGATAGCACACACTGAGTCTACCAAAATCTCGTTGTCAACCTGGGGCACACCACTAATGACAATATCGCATTGGTTCTCGATGAATTCGACCGAAGGTAATCGATTGTCAATGACACGATTATGCTCATGCAACCGCCTGTTTTCAGCCTTCAATAAAACAACTTGAGATTTTAAGTCGCTAATTGTTTCGTTCTGTTGCTCCAAAGTTTCCAAACGGCGATTCTGTTCGTCAACAATGGCACGAATTTCCATGGAGAAGCTATCAAATTTGTTTTCAAATTTTCTGGCCATATGATCAGTGGCTTCCACAATTTTTGTCTCAATTGTATATTGTACGACTTCTTGCGACTTCTTTATGTCCAGCATATTGTTTTCGAAAGAAGCAAATTTTTCCATAAGATGTTCTTGAAAATTCATGTCACTCAACTGCGAACTGTCATCGTTAAGACGCTGCCGTTTAAGATTTGACGTGCTTTTCGAATTCGATGTGCCTTTAGGTCTACCCACACGCACAGGTCTACCCCCACCACACTTTTTATTTGATACAGCATCAACGACGCCTGCAATATCTTCCGAGACAGCACAACAGATGAACTTTTCAGAATCCGTGCGACAATTTGGATCAATGCATTCGGAGTGTGCCGCACGTTTACATTTGTCGCATAATTCAGTGCATGGCGAATCCCTAGTTGCACAATAAATGCATGGTTCACCAGAAGATATGTCCATTATGGCAGACCGTCCCGGAGAATGCAATAGTGGCATTATAAATATATCAATGAACGACCAGTTGTGTGTAAAAATATACGTTAAATATAGGTGACACTCTTGTATGTATGTACGCACTAATGTTAGAGTGCACCAGTTGGCACTTATTTTTTTTTTTTTCCACTGGAAAAAGGTCAGAAGAAATTTCGTTGAAAATTAATTTAAATTTTCCAACCCGTCGACTGACTTAACGTGCAAATGACATAAATTGAACACACTAATTACGAAACTCGGAGCGTAAACAAATACAACCACTCTCGACTAGGGACTGTATAATTATAATTATGTTTTTCTCTATATACATAATGTATTTTAACAATAATAAATCGGCTTCGTGGCTCAGGCGGTTAACGCACTGGACTACGGAGTCGTAGGTCGTGAGTTCGATCCCCGTCCGGTAAACAATTTTTCGATTTCGTTTTCAAGCAGCAGCTCGCTGTTGGTAAGACGAGCCACGTTGTTTGTTTACGTTTTCGAAAATATTGTTTATCTGGCGGAAATCGACTCATGACCGCCGCTGTACTTGGTGTAGGTTTCTGCAGTCCTACATTTCATACACAAATGTGAAGTATGGCGCCATCTTTCTAAGTCGATCTGCAGCTCTCGCAAAATTCTCACGATTGAAAAACAATGTGTCAAAAATTAAGTAAAAAGGGCGATTCCACCCGTTAATTAATAAATAAAAAAAAAATAAAATACGTTACTAATAGCTGTCTTTCTTTTCGGTTGCTATCTTCCTCCAGTTTAAGAATGTCCTCTAGCGTGTTGAGTGGAAAACCCTTCAGCGTTTTTGGTTTTGTTGCACTACTTTATTATTCTGCTTCATTATTTCCTCATGATTGTGCATTATCGTATCTGTCAACTTTCTGTACAAATAAAAGTCATTGAGTAATTATTTATCTATGTTACAGTTAATATATCAGACATAGGATTCAACTGGATATTCACCTTAGGTTTTCATCAAATACATTCATCCTATCGATGATTTGTGACGCTGGAGTTTCTTTTTCTTTGCTGTAATTTATGCATTTCAATTGTAATATTTAATAAATAAATGTGTTTCTGGTATTTCTGCTTTTACATAATTTATAAGTTAAAAGAAAAGGCCAAAATTGAAATACCCGCGTCGTTACGTTGTAAACGGAAAGCGCGCGAAAAGAGCGATATGTGTGATCGGTTCGCGAAAGTATGATCTGAATGAGGTTCCGAAGAAAACGACGATCGGTGTGTCAAAAAATAGAATATATACAGTCTGTCATCGGTTTTGAAACCTTGAGTTGTTCAATTGTGTATAACTATTATAATCGTAAAATAAATTTATTATATATCAAATAATTGTATACATTGAGTGAAATGATGTGTGGGTAACCGAATCCACCTGAAGATTCAGCGTGATCCGTTACCGGGCTAGCGCAGTATACGCGGCAACGATCTGTTGCCCGGTGCCACAGCGTTGGACACTCGAGACGTCGAGGCGCGCTGTGTGCAGGTCTTGGACCACCCTCTGCGCTTCCCTGTCCCTGGCTTCTCCAGGTGATCTTGGCTTGAGGCTGCGGTAAAATTGGCGTTAGGTTAAGGTAAGAGAGCTCTCAATAGGAAGTGTCGAATGATCATTCGCATTAAATTCAAATCTATATCCTAAACTGATTTACTATGTAAACTATAATGTATTATTTCTAGATAATAAAAGCTTTTCCCTTGTTTCGGCTTTTCCCTCTAATTCGTGAGGGTTTTTGCGCCGAAGCAAGTGGTACATTTTCCGCGAATATCGAGTGTGTTTTCTTTATCAACGATATCATTCATATAAGCATAACCTAACATTATTAAACATTAAACAAAATGAATAAATAAATATATATATATATATATATATATAAAGGGTGGGCCATTTAACAGTTTCTTTTCAAATTCGCTGTAAATGAGAATCCAGTAAATATTTTTCAAAAAAATGTGGATTTATTAAGAATAGGGTAAACCCACATGTCAGCTCTGTGAAATACAATTTCAAAAAATTTGAAAGAATTTATTTCTTTATTATTTTTTGACGTGGAATTCAGTGGTGCTAAAATAAAAAATGTAAAATCGAAAAAATGGAACTTTTTAAAATTTATACGTAATTATTTAGAAAATGTGTTTTTAAGTTCACCCTAATTTTTTTTTTAACGTACAAGAATGTAGTAGCGTTTTTTTTTTAAATAGACAAATTTGGTTTCAAGCTGAAATTTATATTATATATTTTTTTATGTGAATGTCTTACTAAGATAATTTTTCCGAATCTGCATCTTCCACATTAAATTCCATCTTGTTGATAATGTGTTGTGGAATTGGAGAAATTTCAATGGACGTTGAACATTTTTTTCTTCCTTGCGATGTCGACTTTTTCTCAATTCTATTAAAGTTGAATAAAAATATTTGTTAACAGCGATTGAAGTACAATGATATCGAGTTCAAATTAATAATGATAATTGAGCTAATACAAAATTCTGAATTGAAAAAAATGCAATATTGTCTTTGAAGTTCACGGTATGTTTATTTTAATTCTCATTTTTTGTAATAAATTATTCCTAGCATTGTTATTCCAATATGTCTTATACTTACAAGCCTTTATTATGTAATATTGCTCGCAACTCTTCTCTTCGTGCTACAAGGTCAACTTCCTCTACAAAGGGGGTTTTCTTGCGAGGTGGTGATTCATCCGATGACGTTGGCAGAAGATGTTTTGGTTTTATAATACGCCTCCCGCTGCTTGATTTCTGTTCATACTTTTGCATGATGTTGACTGACCTGAAAATTTTGCAATATTGTGAACGAAAAGAATAGAAATGTGCATTTCTTCGTTAACTTTTTAGTAATGTACTTTAGTTATCCAGGACACACCACGAGGAGGTGAATGCACAACGTGTCCCATCCACACCCTCCCCAACCTCCCAACCAAAGGGTGTTTCAGAAAGATAAACGAATATAGATGAATAAATATATAATTATTGAACTGTTGGTATTTCTAATTGCGTTAAAAGTACAACGCATATGAACTCGTTTTCAATAATATTTTGGGCTTCGCCTTCGATATTGTCTTAACTTAAGCAGAAGAGTATTAAAAATTCTCACCACAAAAAGTGAAAAAGCGCCGTTCAATTTGGCAGTAGAACTAACTGGAATACAGAGAGTACACTACTCCTCTCCGAGCCAGAGAATCCTTACCCAACTATTTCAAACTACTGAGTAGATAATCAGGGGGATTATTAACAAAACACGTAGACATTAAGGCAATAGTTCTAATTTCTATACTGTCACTCATTTTTATCCATCCTGATCTTCTAAAAGCCGGAGAAATGTAGTCGTATTTTCGAATGCCAAAGACAAAGAGCAAACAGGAATTCTGAACTACCTAAATCCTCGACCAGTCTTTTCTAATAATACAAGATCCGTAAACCGATATACCGTACATTAAGAGACGAAGAACAAGCGACTCGCATAAATGTAGTTTAACATTGTGACTTAATTCTTTCCTAAAGGGATAAAGTTGTCGCAGGCGCGCATATGTGGTGAGAAGCACCATGATGAATCGATAATCAAGCCTAAGTTTCAAGCCTCTTCAACAATCGGAATGCGACGCATATGAACTCGTTTTCAATAATATTTTGGGCTTCGCCTTCGATATTGCTCCATTTTGGCATTTTATAACATTTATTATTAATATCTTTTGAATGGACAATATGAAGTTCATCAGATAAATTTTTACAGCAATACACACCAACAGAATCTGAAGTGCAACCCATGTCGTAAAAAGAATTACGTGTGAGAAATTTATTGACAAGAATATATATGTCTTCGTCTTTCTTTATTATATTTTTGATGATACAAATATCTGAATTATGAAGAATGCAACAATTATCATTAACAGAAGTTGACAATACATTTATTTCAATCTGTATTTTTTTAAATTGTCGAACATTAACAATTTCACAAGGAAGTGGACCGTTAATGTGATTCTTACTCAGAGAAATCTTTACATTATTTTCTGCGTATTCACTACCAATGTCATTACGTTCACAAATTCTTTTATAGTACAGCTGCAATGGAAGATGAGGTTTTCTTATGTAAGTCCTAAATTCAGGCATATTATTTTCATAAGGGAATGCACTGAAGGAATCTAAACTGCCAAATTTTTCAACATCTGCTACTATGTGTAACAGTCCATGCAAGTTGTATGACATAAACTGCTCACCATACAACTGATGGCACATCGAAACATACGTCTCCAATGCTGCTTGGTAATAAAGCGATTAATGTCTTTCTTGGTCTTTAAAATTAAGAAAACGTGTGACACAGTGTAATAATAAGAAGTGTTCGTAAAATTTCTTAGGCAAAATACCAAGTAATACAGCTGGAGCTGTATAGAGCACAAATTGCCTGTACTCGGTGGCTTTAAAATGGTTCAACAATGACAGTGGATTTAATTTGCGATTGAACTCTGATGGACAATACGTTTTCAACATTACCATTCTGTCTTCTACATTCGGTATTCGGTCGCGAACGGATGGACCGTAACCCGAATTTTGAGAGACGACATTTGTATGAGAAATTATTTCGTTGATTAAAGAGTATACGTACTGACAAAACTGTAATATTTCAGACATCCTGACAAAATTATAATATTTCAGACATCCTGACAAAATTGTAATATTTCAGAAGTGGGATAAACGATTTCTGGTGTGGAAAAATAAAACTGGCTATCTAAATTCACGTGTAACTCGTAAATATTTTCGTCGTTTTGGTGTATCTTAAATAAACGCGTTCAGTGTGTTGCAAAACGATAAATACGCGTAATTGATTAAAAGTGTATGTTCATTACGTGCCTAGAATAAACGTTTCAAAATGAGTTTAAGTGGTGGACGGTAATGATGAATTTGACATGTTTCAAAGACGATTGGAAGATAATAATATGAGGATAAATTCTGAAAATCCAAATTTGTCAAGAATAGCGGCAGTTTTCAACGACGCGATGGAAATCGAAGAGACGCCGCGTGATAATTTAAATGGTATGCAAATGGAAAGCGTGGGCAGCCATCTTTGGAGGTGCCACGTGAAAATTTAAACAATTTCCATGCCGTGCCAGCGTCTTCAGGATCTTCAGTAAACGCGACTTATTTCTGAAGTGTACTCAGAGATGGCGCGAATTTTCATGAGGCACGCCGAATTTGCGAACAATCGGCAATACCTTCACCGGAAAATGCATGGATGGCGCAACTAGCGGAAGCAATACACATGAATACTATTTTAATGCGGAAGTTGAGTGAGCAGCGACAAGTGCCAATGCGTATTTTACCTGATTTACATCGTACTAATGGAGTTTTTCGAGGCGAAGACCCATACAGCACAGACGTTGCAAATATGTAACGGTTATGTCACAGGAATGTAAAAATGTCCGGCTTCATAACCGTTATATATCAGTAACGTATTTGGTATGTAACAAAATATTTTGTGCTGTCTGGGGAAGGACCTGTAGCAGCAAAATTGTGGATCAAGCAGATCGAGAATACGGCGAGACTGTTGGGATGGGATCAACCATGTTTGTTCGAAACTGACAGTTCATATCTACAAGGCGCCGCTAAGTCATGGTTTCTTTCACGAAGCGATCGTCTACTGGAATGGACATCGTTTCGTTATGCGTTTGAGAAAACGTTAATCACAACTGTGAGTAAAACGGAAATGTTTTTGACGATGAAAAACAGAAAACAAGGTAATGACGAGAGTGTGACTACTTGTTTTTACGAAAAGCTTCGATTATGCAATGCGTTATCACTAAGTTTCGAAGAGATTAACGAGCAGATTGCAATGGGATTAAAGACAAAGGATATTGCAACTCATTGCTTATCTTTGCAAACTGTGGACGAAGACGAATTATTACATAACCTAATTTTGTTTGAACGTGCTTTAAATGCTTTTAGGAATTCTACAGACAGGTGGTCAGCTCAGTGGGGACCACGAAATAATATTCGACACAAGCCAAAGGTAGAAAATGTTGAAGTTTCAGCAGCACCCATCGTAAGCGAAAGAAGAAATACGTTAATAAAATGGTTCAACTGTGGTGAAACTGGCCACTTGTCTATGAAATGTCCAAAGCCACGGAAGCTGAGTTCCTGTTATCGGTGGGGTCAGACAGGTCACCGTCAATTCGAATGTCCTAAGATGAAGCAAATACCCACTGATAGGTTTGAAGTTCGTACGCTTGCTGAGAATAAGGTTTTCAAGGTGGTGATAAATATTTGAAATCTGTAAAAATGAAGGACACGAATTTACATGTAATGGTTGACACAGGGAGCGCCATTTGTACTATCAAAGCCTTGATAGTGTTAAATTCGAATTTTTCTGTAATTCGTAGGCCAGGACAATTAAAAGGGTTTGGAACCAAAGAAAATGTGATTGAGTCTTGTGGGGTCATTTGTGGAAAGCTGAAAATTGATGATGTAGAAACAGACGAGGTAGAGTTTCGAATCGTGCCAGATGACTCGCAACCTCGGGACATTATTATTGGCAGGAATTTATTGGAATTGCCACATGGTTTTATTCAAGGAAAGATTTTTCTTTCAAAGTATATCCAGAGACTGAAGTGCATACCGAGCTACGCCCAACGACAGATCGTCTGCTATACTGAAAAAAAAAGACGCCACTTTATCCGGGAAGTAACGTCGATTTAGCGGCACACTCGGATAAATAGGCGATACGTCGCAATGGTGTATGACTCGCCAGTAGTTTTGGCTGCACAAATGTTACGCTATTTCGCCGTTGTGACATCTAAAACGGTCACACTTCTGTTCATCGATATGTTAGCATTAAAGTAATCACGTCTATGAATTTATACATTAAAACGCATAGGTTATGAAAAAAATAAAAGAAGCATTCAAAATCTTATTTAAATTTAAGAAGTTATCGCAATTCAAATGTTTAAATATAAAAAATTTTGTACAATGTTCATTTTTAAAACGGAAAATGTTATAAGACTTTATTACATACACTGGAAAAAACATTTGGTTCTACCAACTAAACGATTTTGGTTGTTATTGCGTTTTAATGATATGAATAAAGTCTATAAGCTTATTAGATTTGTGTACAACCGTACACGGAAAATAATTTTTATATAGAGACGCTACATAAGGCGCGGTGCTGTCGAAATGTCATTGTCATAACCTCACATTTTATCTTAATTAAGGTAACCATAAAAAGACAGTTTTAACATATATCTAAAAGAAGTATAAGAAATATAAGAAAATATAAGAAAAAAGTTAGTCAATGCGAGTACGAACAGGAATTTTGTCAACGAATATAGACGCTACTAGATAGCCCGAGCGGTGTTTAGTGGCTATGCGCACTTCGAGAGGTTCCCCATATGAGAGTCAGGGAGACATACTTATGCCTGCCTATGTACTCTGGTACCCCAAAATGCGTCTCGTCTGTCCTGTGCTTCTATGTACGCCTCTCTATTCGTTGATTTTGTGCACGCAGTGACAGTTTGCATCCACAATACATAACCTCTTTGATGCGACATGCGCTCCCGCCGTTAACATATATATAACCGTTACTTTGGCAGCATAATCGTTCCGCGGGAAAAATGTAATAATTAACGCCAATCGAGTTGCACTAGCCGGTCGTTTCGGCGATACACGTGAAAACGTGTTTTGGTTGATCAATGCGACGAAAACTCAGCGTCTTTTTTCTCTCAGTGTACCTTCCAATACAGTGACGATGATAGATCTTCAATGTCAAGACTCGACTTATCAGGTTCCCGTGGTCAATTGTGCATTTAACTCGGCGGAAATAAGTCAAGATAAGGAATTAGAACGAGTGATGTCCGTGGAAGAAATTCCAGCAGTACAGCCACAATTAATAGAATTGTCGAGAGAAGAGATCATTGCAGATGACGTGAGTGAGGACCAGCGAGAAGAATTGTACCAGTTGATCAACGAACATCGAAAATGTGTAGCTACCAGCATCGACGAATTGGGAAAAACTTCGTTGCTGAAAATGGACATTTGCGAGAAACCAAACAGTGTGCCAGTTTGTGCGCGACCGTATAAACGTTTTGCAGAAACAATCGGACGGTAAAATACATTTAGTTTATTCTGCAAGTCGGCGAACGTCTGAAGTAGAACGTAATTACCATTCGAGTAAACTAGAACTTTTAGTGATCGTGTGGTCCATCGATAGACTGCGCATCTATTTAATAGCATTAGCATTCACGGTTGTTACGGATTGCCAGGCACTTGTATACTTAGATGCCTTTAAAACCACAAAACCTCAAATTATACGTTGGGCAATGACTTTAGCAGAATATAATTTTAACGTGAAACATCGTAAAGGTGAGTTAATGCAACATGTGAATGTGTTGTTTCGAGCACCAATAGACGAGGGATTGGGAAAAAAAAGAATCAAACGATTATGTATATAGTATCGTATGTAGCGAAGAGAAAATCTTGATGTGTCAAAATACGGATGAACGATTAAGTAGGAAAATTGCGATTTTACGTAAACCGAAAAGTGACAGAACGAAAACAGCGAAGTGTTGGAATATAGGCTCACCGAAGGAATTCTTTATAAAATAATACAGAAAAAGGGTGTAGGAACAGAGGTGTTCGCTGTTCCTAAGCATATGCGAAAGTCATTGGCGATAAAATTCAAAGATCTTAGTAGTAATTTCGGTGTTGCAAAAACATTTGAAAGAAGGGCGCGTTACGTTAGATAAGACATTTGTAGGAGAAATTATTTTGTTGATTAAAGAGTATACGTACTCACAAAGCTGGAATATTTCAGACATCGTTAGAAAACTATAATAATATATATTAAATTTTGTAATTTTAATTACAGTCATATGGAGTTTTTCATTATGAATCCATCCATACCAAAAACCCATATTTCACCAAAATGTCACTTACGTGTCTTTTTCCGTTGCAGGGCAGAATGATTGTGATAGTTTTTATTACACATTAAATATTTACATCAATTGTTATCTTTGATCTCTGCATTGCAGAGGATTATAGAAATTAATAAATATGAGGGATAAAATTCGAAAATTATGAAAGTGGAATACTCAAGACCTAAAAAGAAAACCAATTTTAAAATTTTAAGATATTTTCATAATTTTTATTGAATTAACAGTAAAAAGAATTGTAGAAAAAACAAATACATCTACTTAGTTACTATTAAAATAAAATTTCACTTTGCCACTCGAATCACGAAATTTTCAAATTATGGCGTAATTTTTATTTGTTGCAAACTACTAAAGTTTCAACATAAAAATAAAAAACAGATTAGCTGTTTGAAAATTTTAAAACTTTTGTACATTGTTTATAAAAATTTAATACTCCTCATCAGTAGATTTGGAAGTCCAGAAGTGCTCCTTTCAAGGTGGAATTCGCAAGGGACAATAATAGTAGCATTTCAAACCAGATATCTCTGGCAGAACAAATTTTAAAAATGTCCGCCAATTTTTTATAATAATTTTCAATCGCGCATTCAGTCTAAGATGATTCAATCTGATCGTTTCAAACTTGAAATCTCTGAATAATAACATTTCAAACCTTTAGGGAATCCAATTACGCGACAATTTAAAACTGATTATTTCAAAGTTTTTGATGAACGTTTGTTCTAGATTTAACAAAAATTTTATCAACTTTTATCAATCCAAAGAATGTGAATACCAAAGTTGACATGATATTTTATTTTGCTGGTACAAAATGAAAAAAGATTGCGTCCGCATCTGGTACTACTTTCACTCGGTTAATCTTTGTCGCCTGTAGGCGATATTTAACGAAATTAAATTTTACATTAATGTAATATTTAACAGACTGTTTATTGGGCAAATTTAACATTTAAGAAACAATATATTAACTCTCACAAGTTTTAATTGATTAAGATTTTAAATAATTTCAAATACTTTCGAAAAATCTTGTCAATTCTTTCAGTCTTCCCTATTTTAGACGAACATGCATATAAGGAGTTTCAAGAAAATCCGTTTAGCCACTTCAGCTAGGCAATCATTGCAAGATTTTCCTAGCCAAATACGGGGTTAAGACCGCCATCTTTAATCAGCCATCTTGAATTTCGTCTTACTAACGTTCCTATCTTTTAGTATAACTATTTATGCCACCAGATACAGGGATCTAGCACGATCGGAATACGGATTCCTGCTGAAAAACACAATTATTTGAAAAGAAATCCTCATAATTCGCGACTTTTTTACGTTTAAGCAGCCATTGTAACAAAATGGCGGCATATAGCGCCAATCTGAGACTGGATTTGGAAAGATGAGGAAAAAATACAAAAGACATGATTATTCCAGAATGATTTATTGATTCTTTCTCTAAAAACGAACGCCGTGAACAAAAGGTAAAATTTAGGGCATTTCAGGAATAAACGGGTTAAAGGAAGAGACAATGCTACCATCTTTTGGTATGTTCAAAGATATTGGAGAATCTATGTATAGCAGAATTAAATATGCGGGTGAATCTGAAATGAATGGATTCATCGTAGACTGCGATGATATACTTGAGGATATGAGGTTATGGAACGATTACAATTGAATATGAGCCAATGCATAAATAAACTAATAATAATGTCGCCATACAAAAGAATATGAAAGTGAAATTATTAAATATTACCGCGCATCTACTGAAAAGCGACAGCAATCTCGAGGACCCGAGATTTCTTATTTTTAAAATACCTATATTACCATTACATCCCTCTAAAATTGACACTTTGCACAGTCTTTAATCATCGGCGGTTGTCTATCTGCGGTATCATCACTCGTTTCAAAATGTTTATCGACGACATTCAAGTAAATCTGGATGAATTTGCATTGTGAGTGGTAAGTATGACCATACTTCTTCAATTTTACGTTCTGCAAACGTTGAGATGAAATCTATAGGTAGATACTCGATGTCTTTTGTTTCCATTAATGTAAGACGTTTCACTTCATAGTAAATTCTCATTGACCTTTGAAGAGATGCTGGCTAGTCTTGAAGATTTTCTAGTATCCAATTTTTAAGCACTTTAACATTTTGTTTAGCACACTTTCCATTAAATGTATGATATTCACAATATATCGACAATCGACGTTGTTGTTGTCCTATGAGTTTCGGTAGAGATGGAGGGCCAATATGTCTCTCTCGACAACATTATCGACATTTAAAATGTCCTGCAACCTATATCTTATATTTGTCTGCGCCTTTCATGTATATCTTGTGAGCACATGTAACGATGTCCTACAACGTTTCGTTGATTGCATCAAAAGGTATATCGCCCGATTCCCATCGTAGACCATGATAATTGTGCATTAACCAATTGTTTTACGTTCAAAACGTCCTTTACAACATCACTGTCGAAAATATCCATAATGCACATTTTCTTCGGTATAAACCGATTACCAGGTCCGGGGGATCCTTGCACGTCGGCAATATTCTACATTTCTAGTACCTAAAACTGATTTGTTTGTCCCCTTAATTGACGCATCATTCTTTCTGTCACACACTCTTTGCCACTTCCACATATGGCGTGGTACCTCTAATTCATGGATATACGTCGTACCTTTCTCTCTAGATCGTAGTATCCCTTCGTCACATCCTATGAATCGGAACTCAAATCAGAGTGTAACAAAAATAACTAGTTTTCACGGTCACTAGATCCCTCTCGGTATCATCCGATGTTCCTCTCGAGATTAGGAATGGACGGTCCCATACGTGTCCATTGCTAATAGTTTGCGAGTTACGATACTCAGATGATGAAGAAGTTAAACGCAATATTAAATCGTTTCAAGTACTAGCATCAGTATGATGGTCACCGCACTTTTACAATTGAAGAAATCTTTTATACGATATTCAATCTCATTGAAATGTACATAGACATATGAATACAAGTTTAGATCCATTTATAATACGATTGAGCGTGACAAAAGATATCTAAATTTTAAATAAAAAATGTTCAGTCATTAAGTTGACATCGTTTAAACAATTAATTTTTGTATGTATATTAAATCGCGATGTACTGCACTCTAACAAAGTATCTATCACTATGATAATACCAAATTTCTTCACATTAGATCCGAGTACAATAGCCCACACAAGGTCGCCTTATTCATAGCGAATTTTTCTTATAAACTGCCTTCTTTAATTGTCGACATTCACACGACTATGGAATGAAATTCATTCTGAAAACCCAACAAGTCCAAGCGTAAATGTATTTTAATACTAACTAACGGTATATCTCTTGATTCGAAAATGTATGTAGTCTAACCGTCATTACTATTTAATTCCGTTTACAATAATGAGTTGGATAATCACACTGCACGAAACGTTGTTATATTTGACAGCTTTTTGCTACTTCCACATTGTATTCGTAATTAGTTAACTAAGTTATTCACGTACGAATTCTATTGTTATATGTATTTTGTTAAATATATTGGCATAAAGAGACTTTCCTCCAATCCACGCCGAAAAACTCTTTTTCTAACTTTTAAGTATACCCTACTCTATCTGAATAATTAAGTGTACAGTATTCTTAATGTAAGAAATCTTCTATACAATTTGACAAGGTTTCTTAAAGTGAGAGTATTCTTACAAAAATATTTTCTTAAAATAAGAATACTCATTAGAAAAACATTCTACTTTTAAGAATACCAGCTATTCTTGCAAATTTTGTAAGAAGGGATGAAAATATTCTTATATTAAGCATATTTTCTTAGCAAATAAAGAATAATTTGCTTATAATAAGAATACGCTGCTTAATAAGAAATAGAAGATAGCCTCTTTTTAGAACACCTTCTTCAGAGATTGTTCCTTTGTGGCCCAAAAGTCAGTTATTTTGACCTCGCTGACCTCAAATTGCAGGTGCGTGGTCCAGGAAAAGAAATCCTCGTAAAAAAGGCACTGCGTGGAATTTAACTACTTTATCACATTAGAGTATACAATTAAATGCACAAGAGGTCACTGGACAGTCAACACTTGACTGCGAAGACTGCGTGATGGAACGTTGGGTAGGTGCAAACCCGTGGATTCGTGAATTTCTGAGCCCTTTCGCCTAATTTAGTAAAATACTATGGTTTAATGCGTTGATAATTTGCAGCGTACAAATTATCACAGGAACTTCCCGAAGATCGCGGAAATTCGCGGAAATTTTCAACAGAATCTCGATATTGTGGATCGGAGCTCTCGTGAACGCATGTGTCTCTTACCGTTGATACCGGAAATCTCTTTTATTTTCCAGGAACTGAAAGGGTTGAAGAAATTAACAGTACAGTCCAATTCCAGGAACACCCGCGATATTCAAAAGAAATAATTACGTATTGGAGAACATGCGGGGTCGGTAACGCGGTTGACATGATGCTATCTTAGTACTCGCGTGAACACCGAGATCGAAAATAAGATTGCCGCTGCAATGTATACCCCAACATTACCGCCCGCCTTGTGATAACGATACCGCAATAGAACTAACCTAATGTAACCTAAATACACTTAACTCACTTAACCTATGGCGCGGTTTACCAAATTTCTCCTTCGATATCGATAGGGAGTAACGCGAGCTTGGTGATTGGACGCTTAAAAATAGAAGTGGCCGTGCGTATGGTTACGACGCGGATTAGGCCATCAGTGCCTGGATGCACCTCTATTATGCGTGCCAAATCCCATTTTGCTGGAAGCAAATTATCATTTCTGAGCAACACAATCTGCCCGACCACGAGTGGTGTCATGATGTGATTCCACTTAGACCTATGTTGACATGAAGTTACATTGTCTTTGGACCAGCGTGCCCAAAATTCATCTAACAGTTGACGTTAGAGTTGCCACCGTATGCCATATCCGATTGAACGGACTTCAGTAATTGGGGCTGGGGCTGCCACGAGCGGCCCACCGATGAGAAAGTGAGCAGGTGTAAGCGTATTTAAGCTGTCAATGGCGTTCGTGAGCGGAGCGACCGTTCGAGAATTTAGGCATGCTTCTATTCGGCACAGGAGCGTAGCTAATTCCTCATACGTTGGAGTATGCAGATCGAGAACCATCTTGAGGTGGAATTTCATGGATCTCAGTCCCGCCTCCCACAACCATCGAAATGGGGAGCGGCTGGCGGAATGAACCTCCACTCCACTCCTTCCTCCGCGACGCGAACGCGAAGCTCATCAGACTGAATGACGGCACGATATGCTGCGTAATTGCTTGTCAGCCCCAACAAAGTTTTTCCGCAATCACTGCAGACGGTTCGGGGTAAACCGCGACGCGAATAGAACCGCTGAAATGCAGCTAGAAACGGAACGGTGGAGTAACTACATACAACTTCCAAATGGACTGAACGTGACGCCATACATACAAACAACGCTATGTACACCTTATGAGATCGATTTCCGCGGCCGCCCGTCAAGCGCAAATTGACAGGTCCGGCGTAATCCACTCCACAATCGGAAAACGCTCGAGGAGGGCGAGTAATTCGAACCCTAGGCAATGAACCCATCAGTTGATTGGGAACCTCAGCACGTTGACGAGCACACTGAACACATTTGTCAACTACAGTTTTAACGGTTTTTCGCGCTTGCAAAAGCCACAGTTGTTTGCGCACCGTGCTAAGCGTCAAAGTAATCCCACCGTGTAAACAACGCGCATATGATTGGGAGCGGGACATATGGCAGTTGGTTAAGATTTTAGGGTGTTTTGCGGATAAGTTGAGGGTTGCCCGTTCAATGCGACCCCCTGCTCGGAGTAAACCGCTTGAATCTACGAACGGATGTAGCCGTTTCAATTAACTGTTTTTGGAAAGACTCTACTCCATTGCTAAATGGCGAGATCCGTCTGGGTACGGTTCATTTTTTCTGAGCGTTAAAATTTCTACTTTGAACGCTTTTGCTTGAAGAAGCCTGTAAATTCTCGTAGCGACACAGGCTAACGTACTCGTGCACACTGTCGGCTGGTCCTTAATGGATAAGGAGTCTCACCAATATAGTGAGATATGTAGCGTAAATGCAACCGTGAGACAGAGCCGGGGCCAGGATGAAAATCGCTGGAAGATCTATGCCATTAGATCTGGATCCGGTGTGACATGATGCACATCAACTTTACGTTTGAGTAAATTATCGTCTTGCATCACGCTTTCGTTAAGAACTGGCCACTCAGAAGGATCTAAGCTGAGCCACGACGGTCCATGCCACCATAAACCCGTTTTTGCAAGCTCATTAGGTGGTATGCCTCTGGACGCGACGTCCGCTGGATTGTCGATGCCAGGCACATGGCGCCATGAAACGTCAGGTAAAAGCTCATGTATCTCGGCTACACGATTCGCCACGAACGTCTTCCACTGTGATGACTGGCCTCTTAACCAATCTAGCACAATGGCAGCGCCTGTCCAGGTCTGAATAGTGCAGCACTAGAATACAGGGTTTTTTTTTATCTGGACGATTAGGCGTGACAGTAGCACAGCACCGCACATTTCAAGACGCGGGATGGATAGGACCTTGAAAAGAGCTACTCGCGTTTTAGCTGTTAGAAGGGTGGTAGTGCAACGACCAGATGATTCGATACACTTCACATAGATTACTGCCGCGTATGCATTTTATGAGGCATCAGAAAAGCCATGGAGTTCGGTTTGGACCGACGTACACAGACCTAGCTAAGGTATAGTAATGTCCGTTAAATGTGGAAGCGCGTGATAATAAGTTCGTCCGAGTCCAGCTTGCATTCCCATAGGCGTTGCATAAATGCCTTGGCTACGACAATGACTGGTGCGCTCCAACCAAGCGGGTCGAATAATCGCGCGATTTGAGAAAGAAAGGTTCTTTTTGTGATGCCAGAGAGAGTATTTTCATTAGGCCTGAAAACAAATTTATCGGAATCGGAAATCGGCTGCCATGTAATGCCAAGGATCTTAATGCTGTCGTCGGTCTGTAGTGTCTTGTCACACGCCACCCCGACGTTAGCCTCGTCGATTTCGGCAAACAAGGGCACCGCATTACCGACCCATTTGGGTAATGTAAAGCATCCTCTGCTTAACAGTGAAGTAAGCTCGTCTCGAATGCGTTTGGCTAATTCGATAGAATCAGCGCCAAAAAGGGCATCCTCCATAAAAAGACTGTCGAGGAGAGCCTCCCTGCCTAATGGGAAAGCGTCTCCCTAGAGAGTAGCGCCAGAAACGACGCGCTGGCCATTCCATACATTACCGTACGCAGCTGGTACTATTTCACAGCGGTTTGAGGTGACTGTCGCCACAAAATCCGCTGAAAATCTAAATGGCGATCATCGATGTGGATCTGTCTGTACATTTTTTCTATGTCAGCGACGTACATGAACCGATGCGTACGCCACTGCATATGGAGGAGTGACAGATTGTTTTGAAGCGATGGGCCAACAGATTGTAAATCATTGATCGACGTATACCTACTTGTCGATGGTGATGAGGCGTTGAAGACCACTCTAGTCTTCGTTATAGAGCTACTGCTCTTGATGACCGGATAATGAAGGAGATATACTGCCGGTTTGGCATTATCCAGGGTAGGAGCAACGCGCATATGTCCTAAGCGTTCATATTCATCCATGAACTGAGAATAAGCTTCTCGCTCTTCGGGATGCGACTGCAGACGCCGCTCAATTGCATATAAACACTGTACAGAGCGAGCGTAAGTGTCCCCAAAAGTATCGGAGGGAGGATGTTTGAACGAGATGCGAACAACGTAGCTTCCATCCGACAATCGCGAGTGCGTGTCTTGGAAGTGTTACTCGCATCGCGCATTATCCTCTGATACGAGATGAGCAATGGAAATTTCCTCCGTCTCCCAGAATCGGGTTATCGTTTCGCGCAAATCATCATGCGCGGTATGCTCAAGTGCGATTGCACATAATTCACATCAACTTCATGTGAGCGATTTTGCGTTGTGCTTGAAACGGCGAGTGGTATTTGCCCTGTTGCATGTACTTGCGCGTCGCTCATTTTTTCCGCGGATATTTTATTGCGGATATTTTGTCGTGGATATTTTGTCGCGAATATTTTGTCGCGGACATTTTGCCGCGGATATTTTGTCGTGCGGCAATTTTGTCGACGGATTTTTTTGCTTCGGATATTTTGTCCCGGATATTATGGGGCGGATATTTTGACACAGATAATAAGTCGTGGAACCATCTGACGATCTCTGAAGAAGATGTTCTAAAAAGAGGCTATCTTCTATTTGTTATTAAGCTGCATATTTTTATTATAAGCAAATTATTCTTTATTTGCTAAGAAAATATGATTAATATAAGAATATTTTCATCCCTTCTTACAAAATTTGCAACAGTAGCTGGTATTCTTAAAGTTAGAATGTTTTTCTGATGAGTATTCTTATTGTAAGAAAATATTTTCGTAAGAAAACTCTGACTTTAAGAAAACTTCTTAAATTATTTAGAATTGTACACTTAATTATAGTAGGGTATACTTAAAAGTTAGAATAAGGGTTTTTCGGTGTGGATAGGAAGACAGTCTCTTTATGCTAATGTATTTAACAAAATACATGTAACAATAGTATTCGTACGTGAATAACTTAGTTAACTAATTATGATTATAATGTGGAAGTAACAAAAATCTGTCAAATATAACAACGTTTCGTGCAGTGCGATTATCCTACTCATTATTGTAAACGAAATTAAATAGTAATGTCGGCTACATACATTTTCGAATCAAGAGTTAGTTAGTATTAAAATACATTTACGCTTGTACTTGTTGGGTTTTCAGAATGAATTTCATTCCATAGTCGTATGAGTGTATCATCACAAGAATGTGCACACGACTCGATTTGATATACGGGTATTCGTATAGAGTAACAAGTGGGTAACTAATGAGAGAGACAGAGAGAGAGAATGGTCGACAATTAAAGAAGACAGTTCAAAAGTCAAATTCGCTATGAATAAGGCGACCTTATGTAGGCTATTGTACACGGTTCTAATGTGTAGATTTGTTATTATCATAGTGATAAATACTTTGTTAGAGTGCAGTACATCGCGATTTAATATACATGCAAAAATTAATTGTTTAAACGATGTCAACTTAATTACTGAACATTTTTTATTTAAAATTTAGAGACCATTTGTCACGCTCAATCGTATTATAAATGGATCGAAACTTGTATTTATACGTCTATGTACATTTCACTGAGATCGAATATCGTATAAAAGATTTCTTCAATTGTAAAAGTGCGGTGACCATCATACTGGTGCTAGTACTTGAAACGATTTAATGTTGCGTTTAACTTCTTCATCATCTGAGTATCGTAACTCGCAAACTATTAACAATGGATACGTATGGACCGTCCATTCCTAATCTCGAGAGGATCATCGGATGATACTGAGAGAGATCTAGTGACCGTGAAAACCAGCTGCTTTTATTACACTCTGATTTGAGTTCCGATTCATAGGATTTGATGAAGAGATACTACGATCTAGAGAGTAAGGTACGATGTATATCCATGAATTAGAGATACCACGCCATATGTGGAAGTTGCAAAGAGTGTGAGAGATTGATTGATTGAAGACTTATTTATTAGTGTCCTGGCCACTACGAGCCGTGGACACATCAACTCAATATTCTGCCGTTACAATGTTTCGGTCAGGATATAACGATACATAATACAACTTAAAACCATATAATCTCTGTTATTAGGCGGTAAACACATTATACATCTTTATATATACTACATCGTAGATATAAAATAACAAAATTGCACTTGAGCTACACGTAAGTAGTAAATTTGATTAGAAGACGCTCGCATAGTTAAAACATTAAAATAAAAAACGTAACAAACTTACGGTTGATCAGCCCTAAGAAGATGTGTTAATAAGTTAGTACGAAATGTTGCGAGAGATGTAAATGTGTGAAGGAGGCGTGGCAGGGTGTTCCAAAACTGTATGGCTGTGATCCAGAAAGAGTTAACAAAGATGTTGGTACGACGAATTGGAAGTTGATATTGAGATGATTGTAAGCGAGAAGATCGGCGAATGGAATGGTCTAGAGGAATGAATCTGTCAGCAAGGTAGGAAGGTTGGGAGGTATGGATGATTTTATGTGTGAGGCTACCGAGAAAGTACTGTCGCCTAGATGTTATGGGTAGCCAGTTGGCTTTCTGACGATACGGAGCAAATCTTTCATCTCGGCGCAGGCGATACACATATTTCAAGGCGATGTTTTGAAGACGTTTAGTGTTAAGATATGCTGTTGAATCGGCTATAACTAAAGATGCGAAATCGAGGTGAGGGGTGACTAATGCGTTGACGAGTGTGAGTTTGATCTGCGGTGGAAGAAAAGCACCACGAAATTTAAGTCTGTAAAGAACATTATGTACTTTAAATGATATGGTACTAACATGGCGATTCCATGTTAGGTCGGATGTTATTATAACACCAAGATCTTTTACTTCATGTGAATAAGGTATTACATCCGACCCAACAATAATTTGTGGTATGGTGAGATTTTTCATAACGGTTTAATTCTGAGGTGAACCTAGGATAATGGTATGAGGTTTACGCGTATTTAAAGTGAGCCCATAATCATGGGACCACCTCACAAGCTCAGCAATGTCACTGTTAATATTGCGTATCGTTTCATTTAGATGACATATCGGGGTCGAGAGATAAAATTGCATATCATCAGCAAAGATGATGGAAGTGTGTCTGCAGTATTTAAGTCTCGAGAATAAGGTATTGATAACAATAATGAATAATATGGGGCCTAAGCTCGAACCTTGTGGAACACCGGAAGTAGTATTCTCAGCATTAGATGTTAAATCATCCAGGCTAGGTATTGTGTGAGAGCGATTTGTGAGGTAAGAATGCAGCCATCTCAATGTTAATTCCTCAAAGCCTGTGTCTCGAAGGCAGGTTAGAATCACGACATGGTTTAAGGAGTCAAAGGCTTTTGAGAAATCGAACAGTACCAAGATAGTAACTGCCACAAGATCTATACCCAAACGTACATCATCTATAAGGTGTAGTAGGGCAGTTTGTAAAATTTGCGGAATCCACATTGTTTGGGATGCAGTATACAATTTATCTCTAAATATTTTGTGATCTGCTGGGTGACAAGGGAATCAATGACCTTAGAGAGATGGGGACGATTTGTGATTGGACGGGTGTCAGAAGGACTTAAGAGGTTAGCGATTTTCTTAAGTGGTATGATGTAAGATGATTTCCAAATGGGAGGGAAATAGCGAGAGATGACTGAAAGATTGAAAATGGATGTTAAATATGGTGCAATGGTTGTAAACATGGATTTTAAGTACTCTAAAGGAAGATGATCGGGACTAAGCCCACGTGATTTTTGTGCAACTAGATTAAGACTAAGTAGGACATCATGATGATTAATAGCAGTAAAGGTGAATGTTGTATGGAAATTGGGTAATGGACGCATGATAATGTTGTTGAGTGTTGCTAAGTCACAAGACGGGTGAGATGACGATATTTGTGCGAAATGACGATTTAATGCAATAGGTGAAAAATGAGGAAGTGCGGAATGTGTTGGCCGATTAGCAAGTCTTAATTTTCGTAGGCAAGACCAGAGTTTGTTCGTGCTTGTTTGTTGGAGCACTAGTTCGGCTAAGTAACGATTTTTAGACGCTTTTAAGATATTTTTAATCTCACGACGCATATTCTTATATTCATGAAAAAGACGCAGGTTTCGTCTCTTTTCGCACGCAGGTACAATTTGTCGCGTTCCTTAATCCTACTTCGTATACAAGGTGTGATCCACGGAATAGCGTGCAATGTGTGATGTGCAATCTACTATCTCATTTTCCACATCTTGCAGATGGGCACGCAGTGAATTTATATTTATACACGAGTTTTTTAAAGACGACAAAGAATCGGACAAAAACACGTTACTTGATACACATTGATTAACAAGATTCTGCTGAGGTTGTCAGACAATGTTATTGAGATCATGTCCTGTGGCAATTAACAGAGAGAGAGAGAGAGAGAGAGAGAGAGAGAGAGAGAGAGAGAGCGTATGATGCGTCAATTACTGAAGGGGACTAGCAAATCAGTATTAGGTACTAGGAATGTAGCACACTGGCGACGTGCAAGGATTCCCCGGACCTGGTAATCGGTTTATACCGAACAAAATTTGCATTATGGATATTTCCGATGGTAATGTTGTAAAGTACGTTTTGAACGTAAAACAATTGGTTAATGCACAATTATCATGGTCTACGATGGGAATCGGGCGATACACCTTTCGATGCAATCAATGAAACGTTGGAGGAGATCGTTACATGTGCTGACAACATATACATAAAAGGCGCAGACAAATAAAAGATATAGATTGCAGGAAATTTGAGATTTTGACAATGTTGTCGACATTGACATATTGGCCCGCTCATCTCTACCGAAACTCATAGGACAACAACAACGTCGATTGTCGATATATTGTGAATATCATACATTTAACGGAAGGTGCGCTAAACAAAATGTTAAAATGCTTAAAAATTGGATACTAGAAAATCTTCAAGACTAACCTGCATCTCTTCAAAGGTCAATGAGAATTTACTATGAAGTGAAGCGCCTTGCATTAATAGAAACAAAAGACATCGAGTGCCTACCTATAGATTTCATCTCAACGTTTGCAGAACGTGAAATTGAAGAAGTATGGTCATGCTTACCACTCACAATGCAAGTGCATCCAGATTTACGTGAATGTCGTCGATAAACATTTTGAAATGAGTGATGATACCGCAGATACACAACCGCCGATGATTAAAGACTGTGCAAACTGTCAATTTCAGAGGGATGTATAGTAATGGCAATATAGGTATTTTAAAAAAAAGAAATCTTGGGTCCTCGAGATTGCTGTCGCTTTGCAGTAGATATATATAATAATAGTCTTTATTCAGGTAAACTATGATGCTTTTGTGGGGTACCCCACTACAATTCATAATCCGCAAAAGTAGTGATCCCTACTTGTCCGCGTCCTGAATTTATACAAAGTATAACAATAATAAAATATACTAACTAAGTTAAAATTAAAAACTAAAAACGAGAAAAAAGAAAATTTAAAAACTAAACTAACCTAAGTAAAACTAATTTGACATTTCTTAAAATTACTTCTGAGTATCACAATTTTGTAACTCTTTTTTTTTGTAAAGTTTTAATCCGCTGGGACTAAGATTCTGCCTAGGTCTTCCGACTCTTTATTTATAAGCCAATTACAAATTTTCTTTTTTAAAGATTTTGGGGTAGTATGTTTCTCGCGTAATACTTGTGGTAATAAATTTATACATTTACATCCAATATAGTTGAAAGCTCTTTGTCCTATTCTTTTTTTCATGGTTGGTACACTTAGTTGTTTGCTTGTAATTGTCCTAGTATTTATTTTATGAGATACCTTGGTTCCGACCTTATTTATAAGACAATAGGTTGATGCCGTTAGATAAAATAGCTTTCTTGTATTTAATAAATTACTATTAGTGTATAAAAATAGTGTTGGAAATAACTGAGGCCTAAAAAATATTATCCTAAGTATAGAATTTTGTAATACCTGCAGCGAATTTATTACATTTTGATATGCACCGCCCCACGAGATAATCCCATATCTTATAATAGAGAGAAAAAGGGAGTGATAAACTGCTAAAAGTTGTGTGCGATTTAGGATAGTCCTTAGTTTATAGAACAAATATGGCATGTGTCTCAATTTAGTCGTTAGTGATTTTATGTGCAGGTCCCATCGAAAATGGCTATCGATTGTTACTCCTAAATATTTTATATTTGATGCACGGACTATTTCTACAATCTTATTTTTGATTACAATTTGTAATTTCGAGAAGTCTGGTATACTGTCAACGTAGCAACCAAATGGAAGAAAATAATTTTTTTTTTGTATTTACGGTTAATGAGTTTACATTTAACCAGTTAAATATAACGGGTAGATCAGTTTCTACATTTCTTACGAGAGATGGCCAGTTCTTTTCTTTAAAAATTATAGCAGTATCATCAGCATATGATAATATTGAACCTTTTATATTAACTTCAAAGATGTCATTTATGTAAATTATAAATAAAATCGGACCAAGAATAGTGCCTTGTGGCACTCCATATTTTAATACAAGGGCATCACTCTTTACATCTCCAATTCGCACGCTTTGCTTTCGATTTGTCAAGTAACTTTCGAAGAATTTGTGTGCAACGCCTCTAATTCCATAACTATATAGCTTATCTAAAAGAATTTTGTGATTTAGAGTATCAAAGGCCTTTGTTAGGTCAATAAAAACCGAAATTGTTGGGGTTCCTGAATCTAGTGCAGAATAAACTAATTCTGCTAATGTTGCTAACGAGTCGGTCGTTGATTTGCCTTCTCTAAAACCAAACTGGGATGCATGTAAAATTTCGTGCTTATGTATAAATGACATTAATCTATTCCGAATACAAATTTCGGTAACTTTCGCAATGACTGATATCAGCGAGATAGGTCTATAATTGTTTACACAAGTTTTATTGCCCGATTTGAAAACTGGAGTAACTAATGCCACTTTAAAGTGATCTGGGAAAATACCGTTTTCTAAACATTTATTTATTAGGTGCATTAGTGTTTTATTTATGAATGGACGTACTGTTTTGAGGACATTTACGTGTATATTATCCGGACCAGGTGCTTTCTTACAATTTAGTCCTACAATTATACGATCAATCTCGCTGATACTTACAGGTGTCAAAAAAAGTGATTTTCTAATTCTTCTTCTCGTTGTAGTTCCTATGGACCGATTTGGTAGTTTTCTTGCAAGTTCTTCCCCAATGTTTACGAAAAATGTATTAAATTCATTGGCTATATCTATTGGATTATCTAGTTTTTTGATGTGATTTGTATAAAGTAGGTCTGGTGGTTGGGAATTCCTCTTTGACTTGTTATGGATTATTTCGTTAACAGCATTCCACATACGTTTTGGTTGGTTAATATTTGTAATGACCATGTTCCGATAGTAATGGTTTTTTGCGTTGCGTATTTTTTTATTCAGGTCGTTTCGATGGTGTTTGAATTGATTAAATAATTCCGTACTTTTGGTGGCTATTGCTTTATGGTACAGTTTGTCTCTCTTCCTGATGTCATTTATAAGGTCCTTTGTTATCCAGTCTTTTTTTCGGTGTTTAGAGTTTTTAATGAAGAACGTGGATTTCTTAATTATTTCATTTATTTTATCTGTGATTAACAAAGCAATTTTGTTAACATCGGCATTCTTTCCAATTCTATTCCAGTCAATTTTTGATGCAAGATAATATAATTTTTTATAATTTATTGATGGTATAGTTCCTTGAGTTTTGAAGGAATAATCTGTATTTTGTCCTTTTTTATTTACATCTAGGCTTAATAAAATAGAGAAATGGTCTGTAATAGTTGTATCAACTATAGCAGAATTTATATTTGATAAGTCATATTCGGTTTTTATAAATAGGTGGTCAATTATTGTCGATGACTTATTTTCAATCCTAGTAAAGGAGTTAATTGCTGAAATAAATCCGGCTTCGTATAGTGTGTTTAGATAATTTTCTGTGATATCATTTATTTTACTTATGTCAATATTTATGTCACCGATAATAACATGTTCTTGTTTTGCACTGTCTAAGTAATTATATAGATCATGAATAAAAGCTTTTGCATCTGAATTGGGTGACCTGTAGAGTGAAGTTATTCTTATAATTGGAATTTCTGGAAGGTGTATGTCAATTTCTAATAAGGTGTTTGATTCTAAAATTATATTTTTTGCAGTATGTTTTAAACAGTTTCGTACATATACAACAACACCATCGTTTTTATTTTTTTTACTGTTATTGTAGTGTGCAGTATAACCTGGTAATGTAAATAAACGTAGATCTTTTATTATCCAAGTTTCTGTGCATACTAGTACATCTACGATATGTAGTTGGTGTTTAACTAATATTTCAAGTTCCTCAAAATGTTTCCCTAAACTTCGGATATTGAGATGATAAATTGAAAGCTGTGTAATGCCAGGCTTTATTTGAGATTTTATATCTTGAAACGATATTAATTTTGTATTTATAGTTTGATCGAGGAAATTTTTAATGTATACTGACATTTTGGAAAATAGTTTTCGTTTCATTCGGACATAAGGTCTCTAGAAGGATATTTTGTTTTAGAGATAATAAATTCTTTTCGTGATTTATACGATTCACATACCTTTTCATTATTTGCCGTATGCAGAATATTTCTCTTCAAGTTATATTTTTCATTACCATTAATACAGTTTATGCACTTGTAGTCTTGAGCATTATCTTTCTTCGTGCACGTTCTTGAATGATGTTTTCCGGCACAATATTGACAGTAGTCTTCAGAAATACACTTTTTTATGCTGTGTCCATATCCGCAACATTTTAGACATCTTTTGACAGATAACGCGTCATATATTGGACAGTTTTGAAAGCCAATAAATACTTTTTTAACAGTCTTTATTTTGGCATAAACTTCAGCATTTACTTCCGCGTAAGCTGTATATGTATTTTTTTGGTCAATATAGATAATATTTTTAATCAATACAAATGGTTCATGAAGGTTTCGCAGGTTTTTTTCTATTATTATCAGTTGAAGTTCTTCTGCCGTATAGTTTTCATGAATGCCTACAATCTTTATTTGTGGATTAAGTAATTGTTCTTCTTCTATGATATATTTTGAATTGATTTTTTGTAGTTTTTGTGTTAAAATCTCAGCATCTTTTAAGCTATCGCAATTTATTTTGATAACTCCATTTTTCATTTCTTTCGTTCTCCGTATATTAACATCAACTTGTTTATTATTGATTGTACTATGTAGATCTCTCCAAGTTTCAGTATTGCTTTGTTTTTGTTTTGGCTTAATTAGTATAGGTGGAATCTTTGGTTTTATAATCAAGCTCTTATCTGTGTTGGTTATACTGGTGACTTTGTGTGCGTATGACTCGTTTTGTTGTATTTGTGATTTAACGTTTTCTTTCAAATCTTATATTTTATCTTGTAGCTCTTTTTGGAGGGTTTTGAGCAATGAATTCTTGTCTGTCATTTCTTGCAGTAGCTTTTGCTGCAGTTCGGTTTCTTTCTTTAAAACCACATTTTCCATTAGAATTTCTTGACTGATTCTATCTTCTATAATCATTTTTCTCAAGTGTACTGTCATCTAATCTAGTACTTAACGTCTTTAATTTGTTTCTTGCTGAAACGTTTTCTTTTTTTATCAATTCTATTTCAAATTCCTTTTGTTCTAATTTTTCTTTATTTAAGTTCTTTTCTTCTTGTAATTTTAATTTTAATATTGCAATTATATACCGTGCTCCCTGAAGATTGAGTGGCGAGTTTCTGTTTTCTTCCACAGGGGTAACTGAAGTTATGTTTTCTTCTTCATGATCTGGGCAAATTATTAATGTTCCACTTATATATCTTCCTCCGCTCTTTTTATTGAAATCACTTTTATGGTAAACTGAATCACACACTATACAATAGACCGATGTTACTTTTATTAAATTGTGACATTTAAAACTTATATCCGGAGGTACAACTTTTCGACCGTCCTGGTCGTCCGCCATATTGTCCAATGATGGACAATATAGATGCGGGGTAATATTCAACAATTTCACTTTCATATTCTTTTGCATGGCGATAATAAGGTTAATTGTCAGCTAGAGCCAATTTTCAAGAACCTCATATTCAATTGTAATCGCTTCGTAACCAATCATATCAGCAAGTGTATCATCGCAGCCTACGATGAATCCATGCATTTTAGATGCACCCGCATATTTAATTCTGCGGTACACGGATTCTGCAATCTCTTTCTTTAAACATGCAAGAAGATAGCAGCATTGTCGCTTCCTTTAAATTTTTACTTAAAAGACACAAAACTGCGTAATGATAGAAAGAAAATGTTGAATTTTACACGCTTATAATATTAAATGAGGGTTAATTAAGTCAATACTCGTCTTTATTCGTCACTTATGGGTCAGATTCATTGTTACTGTATAGTAAAGTCTAATAATAATGTGAAGTAATGAATATAATGTATGCCGGTAACCAAAATACATATATTCTAGGCACTAAACTTTTAATGGCTTCTAGGAATTAATACTTTCACATACAATCACAGAAGATGGTACTGCTTGCATGATTATTCTGGGGTAAATTTGTAACGTCACTGGTTTTGACGATGAAAAATGTTCTCCATGTATATTATACATTATAATACACGTTATTCGTATTATATGAGATTTCCTAACGGGCACGAAGAACCCAAATGTTTCTAAAACGTTTTTTGAATGTTCCAGAAACGTTCCTAAAACGTTATATGTTTTACGGAACTTTTTATAAACGTTTCATCCATGTTGCAGACTATATGCATATAGAAATAAAGACAATTTCATTACCTTTAAAATGAGCCCCGGCTGAAGTCAATCGGATAAATAGAACCGGAGTTATGGCAATTTCAAAAAGTGCAGAATTGGAGAGTATTACAAATTTCAAACCGCTATATTTTCGAAAATATTGATTAAAAAAAAAATCCAGAAACACGTGTCGACTTTTTTTGTATAAGGAACGCATAAACAAATTTAGAAGCAAATTAAAAATGGTACCCAATATGGAGTGTTCGATTTGTAAAAGAATGTCCCATATCTGACCTTTAATGAAGGCGACGTTTGAAATTTGTTTTTCGACACATGGCAATACTAATGTGTAACGGCCAACACTTTTCAATCTCTCTGATTGAATTTTGTTAGATCAATCATTAGAAAGTCATTATTTTCAACGATAATGTAAAAACAGGGCATTTTATTAATAACAATATCTAATAAAATAATAAATATTGTTTGACCTATACCTTCTCTTTTCATTAGACAATGTAACGTAATAAATTACCTATGTTTTTCGAGCTTCACAGCTTTCGAAATTTATAATAACAATACATGAAATTGTTTATAATAACCTCCTTTCACTCATGACCTTCTCACGGCACACTTGTGCAATTCTCCCATCACACTATCATCGAAGGGAGGTTCATCGCTAACGTTTCCCAGGGTTGCAAAAATTTTACAATTTATCATCAAAATGCACGTTCGTTGAACAATAAAATAAGTTATCTTCACACGAATTTAGCTCAACTTATTGTTGTATCTGATATCATACTTTTCTTAAGAAACTTCGTTGAAGCTTTATACGCGTAACTCAGAATTGGACCTCAATAACTATTCCATCTATCGTGGAGACCGAATAACCGAAGGTTCCCAGCTTAGCTGCGGTGGTAGTATACATGCTGCCGTAAAGCATTCAATTTCAGCCACTCAATTGCAAACAGTCTTGTCATCAGAAGTTTTATTTTTGGATGTCAAATTTGGAATTAAAGCCGCCATGCTTTTCATAGCTTATTTCCTACTATGCTGAACTCCTGCTGATATATTTGCTGAATTCCTGGATGCAGTAGAAAATGAATCGCCATTGAGACCAAATCACGAATTAATAATCTGCAGCGGCTTCAATGTACTTAATCTACGGTGGTCAAATAACCCGCTGACTACGGAAATATTGAGCTATCTAACTCCAGAACGTCAGACCTGCGCCAATTTACTTCTTCGCACATTTTCTTTCCTGGGTCTGAGTCAGCTGTACGTAAGTAATCATCATATGAAAGGATATCATACCTTGGATTTATTAATCGCATCAACTTCATCGATCAGAAACCTTCATATTCAAGATCAAATACTGAAGTTAGACGATCATCACGACGCCCCTTTCTTACCAGTAGCTGTAAACGAGCATGTTCGTTTACCGGCTGGCATCTTAAGGTTAGATTTTGTACGGGGTAACTATACGACTCTTGAAACCGTACCTTCGAGGATATCAACTGGCAAGATATTTTTATCTCTCATATTGAATCAGGTATTCATAATAATATGCGAATCTTTTTGAAGCACGTATATTAGTTAAACAAGAACGATGAATTATCTTGCTGTTATTTGGAAATGTTTATAAATTCACTATATAGCAATGTTGACCAAATTATCTGACTAGGTGATTTTAATATAAATTTACTTTTTGATAATAAACCGGATGTTTCTAAATTTAAAGATTTTGCCCAACATTGTAATCTGAAACAGGTAGTCAATGCTGCCACTAGAATTACCTCAACTTCTCCGTCCTTAATTGATGTTATATTAGTTTCTGCTCGTGTACATCTTTTAAATATTTTTTCGACCAATCAGTTTCCTATCGCTGATCACAATATGGTTGGTTGTGTTATCGATTGTCCCAGACCTCCTTGTAGTGTTAAATTTATTACCGTGCGAAATTTTAATAATTTTAACTCCGATATGTTTAATCAGGCCGCTTTGAATTACTCTTGGGGTTTAATTTCGGAATATGCAACAATTAATGATAAAGTTTCTTTTTTAAACAAATCGATCATTGATCTCTTCGATGCCTTTGCTCCAATTAAGCATATTAGAGTTTCGAAGAAGAATACGCCGTGGATTACGTATGTGATTAAGATACTTATTAAAAAACGTAATGCTGCGCAAACCAAAATGAGAATAATAATTAGACAATCGGATATTGATTACTATAAAGACCTCAGAAATTTTACAACGTCCTCGATTCGGAGAGAAAAATCAGCTGTTTTTAAACAAATCGGATTATTACCCCGAAAGAAATTTTGGTCTGCAGTGGAATACTTAGAGCATTCCAAATAAAAATTCTCAAATATCCGGACTAAATTAAGTGATGCGGACAGTCTGAATGAACATTTTGTTAACTACCCTTACATAAGTACTGTCTGCCCGAGTTATTACTTGTTATGAATGCTATAATAGCTGGGAGTGAGTTTCCTGCCGTATGGAAAATTGCGTCGGTTCGACCTATTCCGAAAAAAGCTAATCCAGCTGTTCTATGCGATTTACGTCCGATTAGACGGTTGCAACTTTTATCGAGAATTTTTGAGGAAGTCTTCTATGAGCAACTACTCGAGTATTTTAATATTAATAACATTTTCCCTCTTTACCAATCTGGGTTCAGGGCTTTTAGCTTTTAGCCTTGGTTGGCCTACTTGATTTTTCAAGGGCGTTTGACACACTTAACCACGAACTATTAATAGCAAAACTTGTATATTATGGTCTTTCTGTTAATTCCTGTACGTTAATTGATGCATATTTACACGAGAAGTCTCAACTTGTTTCTTTCAGATCTGGTGGCAACGATTTTTGCTCAAAGTCGAAATTGCTAACTTGCGGAGTTCCGCAAGGAGCTAAGTTAAATGCTCTTCTTTTCATAGTTTTTGTTGCAGATATATACGTGTGCTGTAATTGTATAGACATCAAAACTTATGCCGATGACACACCAATTATGAAGCCTTGTCACCGTGAAAAAATTTCTGTAGCAAATAGTAGATTTAATTTAGATTTGCAAAAAATTGTTAAATGAGCAGACAGCAATGCGTTACTAATCAATCCGAATAATTCACAGTTACTAATTGTCGGCAGGAGTAAGTTACGAGCCAAAATTAATATAGATTTATTACGATTTGTAGTAAAGGGAAATATAATGATTCATGATGGTGCTTCTCACCACATGTCTCATAAAAAATTGCTATTACCTATGCTCGCCTGCGACAACTTTACCCTTTAGGAAAGAATTAAGTCACAATGTTAAACTACATTTATGGTTTACGGATCTTGTATTATTAGAAAAGACTGGTCGAGAATTCAGGTAGTTCAGAATTCCTGTTTACGCTTTGTCTTTGGCATTCGAAAATACGACTACATTTCTCCGGCTTTTAGAAGATCAGGATGGATAAAAATGAGTGATAGTATAGAAATTAGAACTATTGCCTTAATGTCTACGCGTTTTGTTAATAATTCCCCTGATTATCTACTCAGTAGATTGAAATAGTTGGGTAAGGATTCTCTGGCTCGGGGAGGAGTAGTCTACTCTATATGTCCCAGTTAGTTCTACTGCCAAATTTAACGGCGCTTTTTCACTTTTTGTAGTGAGAATTTTTAATACTCTTCTGCTTAAGTTAAGACAATTACTCCGATTTCCAAGAGAATTTATTAGCAGTCTAAGACAATTTTATCGTGAGATATGATTGAGTGGCGTTTCCCTATATGTTGTATTAACCTCTTTCTGATATTCGTTACCGATATTTTTTTTTGTATTAATATTCTGATTTTCATGCGTTGTAAAAGGGTTGTATATCTTCTATTTTTTTCCCTTGATTTGCATGTTTCTTTTTGCATTAACTTAGGTTTAATGTTGTTCGGCTCCGGTTCATATGTCAAAATAATGTATTTAATAATTTATTTTGTGTTAGTTTCACTAATGGGTCAGTCTGCAAAGCAGCTTCGTAAAAGCTGTGACAAGCCCCTTGGCATTGTAAAGGAATAATGTAATCTCTTTACGTGACCAATGAAGACGTCTATTATTATTATTATTATTATTATAATTTAATAGCAACGAACGACGATCTAATGAAAGTGTTATTGAAAATAAAAACGGATCTTAGCAATAAGAAACAAACGCTATCGACCGTAGCTGAGGATATAACGAGTTTAGAAACGGCCAATGAAAAACTTCAAGCATGGTGGACTGTAACGACAACTATAAGTTATTAAAGAAAGAGAACTCTCAAATAAAGAAGAAATTGGAATAAACTGAGTCTGCTATTCAATTCCTGATAAGAAAGAAAAAGGAAAAAAATCTCATCATGTTTGGTGAGGAGGAATCGGAAAATGAAAACGATTTTAAGTAAGGTACTGAATATTTTCACTTCTATTCAAGTAAATGTTAAAACGTAAGATATTACTTCTATCAAAAGAATCGGACTTATCCAAGGGAAGATACCTCTTGGTAATTTTTAAAGAGGTACAACTTAAAAACTTAATTTTCAAAAATATAATTCAAAGTTCAAAGATTTGAAAATATTTGTCACCAACGATCTCTCGAAGCAGGACAGAATTGAAAACAAGGAGATTTGTACGAAAATCTTTGTTTACAAACAAAACCTCTAAGTAATAGGGAAATGTGTACAAGTTCGAAGCACTAAGTTAATCTGTGAGAATATAGTTCCGCGATTCTGCGAGGTGTGTCGCTTCGGGCGTACACAAGTGCCGCATATTTTTCTATGCTTTTACGGGTGCTTAGCGGCGACCGTTTCCCTTATGACACTCACACAAGTAAACTATCGTGTAAGAGGGACGCACACATGCGTATACATAAGAAATAATTTCGCGGATCGTGCTAGCCTTCTTTCGATGCGGATTATAATATAGCCACCGAGGTTCGGGCTTCTTGGGTGACAGAACATTATTTCATTTTGTTGAAATTCGGATACGCGTTTACTATATTTTTTAAAGATCATATAGAAAGGCTGTATATATCAACGACATTTTATTCATAGAATAATATCACACTTTACCTATATCATGTTTCAACCAATTGTTCGTTTTTTATTTTATTGCAATCGATTTTTATGTGGTTGATTCTCAAAATTAATTTTTTAGTATATCTGCACTCACTGTCTATTTTATGTTTAGGATATAGTGCATATCCCAGTAAACGAAAATGAATTTAAATGGATTCAAATTTTGAATGCGTTTTTACTCATTTATATTCTAGTTTTTATTCATTTCATTTTCGTTTTAATGTAACAAATTTGATATTGCTTTTAACCGAGATTTGGGATTTCGGATACGCATTTACTATTTTATTAAAATTAAAAATACAACGTAGAAAATGTAGTATGTCAACGGCATTTTATTAAACGATTATAAAATTGGTCGTAATTTGATCTTTGCAACTTGGCAATTTTTTTGTTTTTAAAAATTTGTTATAAATAATTCCATTATGGCCCACTAAAGTGGGCCTATATTTTTCAATTTGTATTTAAAAATTAGTAGTTGGCTGAAAATTGGGAAACACGCTTATCTTGTACTTTTTACTATCTCAAAAGTCCCCATCCGTGCAAGCTGCTAAATGTCAAAAAATAGGTTTTTCTGAAATAACTCGAAAAATATCACCTTAAACGACAAAAAGCATACAAAAATTGTAGCCGGTGAAATTCCGCACAATTTCGTTTTTTAAAAAAGCTTCTACGATCAATAGAAGCCGAGATAGATTTTTTCAAATATTGGTAGTTTTGCGGATCAACTGTAATGAGCGCGCGTTTTTCGCTTATAATTAAAAAATAACCATATAGATCGCAAAATGCTTCAAATAAAAGTTGTAGAGGATGAATTTATGAACAATTTTCCTTTTTTTTTATAAAATGTGTACGTTCAATATTTACGGAGTTATGAATGTTTAAAAAACAAATACGCACAATCGGAACTTTTTTTGCGGTAATCAATAATTACTCTAAAACCGTTTTTCACATTTGGAGGCATGATATTTCGTTTTTTGTTCTGATAGCTACCATTGGGAGCGAGAAACGTAATTTTTAAACAAAATTTTCTAGTCACTTTCCTGTACTTTGTTCTCAGATTGGTTAATATTTTCATTATGACAGTTTTATAATCACTATTTATATATTTATTCTTAAAGTATATTTTTTGGACTTATTTATAAAACATGAATTGTTCCTTTTTTGTGTGTTTATAATGAGATAACGTATCTGCAAGTCCAAATGATAGTTTGGGGTGAAGTGGCGAAATTTTTCCCGGATGTCTCTATTCCGTGCTTATTTTTTAATTTAGAATTCCCTTTTGATGAATGCATTGAGTTACCAAAGACGAAGTGGAAATATCTGATCCTGATATAATACGAATATTCAAAGATGCAATTTCTTTTTTTACTGTTGTTTGAAATTTTGATATATCCTCAGAGGTTCATTCCTCCAACGTGAACATTTTATTTTCATTAAAACAAACAATAATAATTTAAATAACTATACTTAATTTTATGATAGTCGTCTCAGAGACCTCTAAAAATAAGGATTCGCCATTTCACCCCGATATCGCCGCTTCGCCCCGTGTTTTTTAAGTTTTTTAAATTGGCCATAACTGGCCATATGTAAAACATATACGTAACTGACTTGCATGTAAATATTGACTATGAAATTACCTATCAAATGATACTTTGTATCATCCTAAATACGAAATTCAAGGAGAGATATGATACACGGATAAAATCCTCGCCGCTTCGCCCCGCCTTCCCCTATATATATAATAATAATAATATCGTCTTTATTGATCAATATAATATAATATATACATCGAACAAAGGGCCAGGCATAGCAGTTAATTGCTGTTTTGCAGCCTGACCCTTATTACACATTAGTATTCGAAAATGATTTACCAAAAATCATACATAATATCTATTAGAAAGCTATTCATGAGGTAAACATATGCAGCATGAGGAAATAGATCCAGATTACTATATAAAACTAGGGTTAATACATCCATATTATGATAGTCGTCTCATTATATATATAAAAATAAATAATATATATAATATATTATTTATACACCCACCCATTCATCTAAGCGAGTGCGTGCGTATAAATACATATGCGCTACTGTCGTTGGGTAGGAACGATATACGACTTTCTGATCTAGATATCTCGAAAACTGTTCATTTTTGGGTCTTGCGACCCATAGGACTTTTGATCAGGAGTTCATAATCTACAACATATAAAAAATTCAGACATTTCTAGTGAGGTCCAAATTCAAATTGTCATGAACTCAAGTAATCACGTATTAGGTACTACATGCATTATGTACTATGCACATTTAAAACATTATCAACCTATTTTGAATTGGATAGCTGGAGCCGGGAGTAGGGGTTATTGCATACCATGCAATAAAAAATACAGAAACAATCACAGGTGCAAAGACGAGTGTTATAAATGTAAAAGCATACCAGCCTGCAACACAAATATTCCAGTTATAAAATGTAATGTATGTATGTAGACCGTCATCGGTAGGTCGTGTATAGAAAACCACCGGAAACGAGGTTCGTTTGGTCAAAATTACAGTGTATGTGAGAAAATAAAATTTTGTAAAAATTGTGGTAAGATGGTACAATACGAGAAAAATGGAAGACATGTATGCGGTATGAGTTTTTGTAGTATTTGCAATTCGAAATTGCCCGTAGGTCATTTTTGTTATGTTCGACCACTGAAATCAAATGTGGAACGGCGTGCGTAAAACATTTTTTTATTTTATGATTTTGAGATACAGCAAAATTTATCAGTTGCAGGTGATAAAGAAATAAAAATCCATGACCAACCCTGTGTGTTGCACAACAATCATGCGATTTCTGTTTTGAAAATTCAGATCTTTCAGTATTGTGTACAAAATGCGGTATTCGCGAATATGTATTCAGAAATGACTGCGTAAAATAATTTGTGGAATTGGAAAAACAGCCGAGAAAAATGTTTAATAACATAATATGCATTGCTCATAATTCTCAAGGTTATGATGCGCAGTTTATTTTTAAATATATTGTAGAAAAACAGTGCACGTGCGATTTACCAACAGTCGGGTCCAAAATAATTTTATCGCAATATAAAAGTGTTAAATTTATAGATAGTTTAAATTATTTCCACATGCCGCTACGTAATTTGCCAGATGCATACGGTATAAATGATATTGAAAAAGGTACATTTCCACATCTATTTAACGTACTAGAAAATCAAAATTACGTTGGCGAATTACCGGAGATGAAGTATTATTCACCTGGTGAGATGCATCCAAAAGTAAGAGAAATATTTTTATCTTGGTACAATGATAAAAAACAACGTAGTTACATATTTAATTTTCAAGAAGAAATAGAAAAATTTGCAAGCAGGATGTACCAATATTGAGATTGGCTTGTAGTGCCCTTCGAAAAACATTTATGGAGTGTGGCGATGTTTATCCTTTTAGTGAGTGTGCTACAATAGCTTCAGCTTGTCTACGTGTATTTCGGAAAATAATACCAACAGTTGATGGGACGAAAAATTCAACATGCTAGCGGCTCACGAGAGAAACGATTACCCGAAGGTTTTTTCGTGGATGGGTATTATCATTCTGAAGAAAATGACGACGAGAGTAAGTTGTATACCAGTATCATGGTTGTTTATGGCATGGTTGTCCCCGATCTTACCGAATAAACAGAAACACGATTTTAGGACGTACAAATGAATCGTTGGACATTAGGTATGAACGTACATGTTTGAACAGCGAAAGAATAAAAAATGCTGGGTATACATTAATCGAGGTTTGGGAATGTGTATTTGATCTCGAGTTAACTACTAATGATACAGCTATACACTATATAAAATCAATACCACACGACCTGTTAATACAAAAACCTTTAGATCCTAGAGACGCCTTTTTGGTGGCAGAACTGGCAATACTGTTAAAATGCATGAGTGTAAAAATTGTGAGAAAATAAAGTACGTGAATGATTGTTCACTGTACCCGTACATATGTAAATCGGTAAGTACCCCATAGGTCGTCCAAAATTGTATGTAGGGGTAGAAGAGTGTCGAAAACTTGTTGGTGCTGAAAATAATATTAATGCCTTAAATAGTCGGCAAATGGTCGTGCGGGCTAAGGTCCTTAGTCGTGCAGTCTTAGTCCGCCCGAACTAAACGTCGAGAAGGTCCCGAGTTCGAATCCCCGTCTGTGCAATTTTCTCTGCTTATGTCCAGTGTGGAATAACCGGGGAACCTTGCTGGGCGAAGGTACGAATTTGGGACCGCTGCCGATCCCCGTCGGCAGTTATCGGTGTCGTCAGTGTCTTATCCGCGGTCGGTACGTCGTGGGTAAGATGGGATAAACCCCGCGTCGTACACGCTATGGCACAGACCGCTGATTCTGCTGGTGATACCGATATTGGGGTAGGGGGGACTGGCTCTGGGTGGGTGTTGTGTTGGGTATCTGCCTAGTTCTGTCATGTACCATTCTGTCTTTGTCCTGTACCTCTCTACTCGAGAGCCGACAGGCAAATAGACTAATAATTGTCATTAACGCGAGCGAAAATTACCTGTCCTTTGTCCTTTATTAATGCCTTAAATGGTTTGATTACATGCAATGTATTAGCCCCCCCCCCCCAAAAAAAAAATTTGTACCACCCAGTGTTACTAGTGAAAATGCATGGCAAACTTTTGTTCCCCTTATGTCGTACTTGTGTCGAACAAATGATTCAGCAAGGATGTCCACACGATCGTGAAGAAGATCGCGTGTTAATTGTGAGAAAATTATCAAATCCTGGTAATTCCGTGGGAGATAAAAAACGCAGTATCATACAGCGTGGTGGATTTCTACCAACTCTCCTAGCACCAGTACTTAGTACGCTTTTAGCAAGTATTGTGAATAGCGCTTTGTGATATGGAATACGCACGAAAATTTTAAACTCACCAACAATTGATCAACGTGAGAAGTGGCAGCAGTATTGTCAGGTGTTACAGAGCTATCTATATTTTAAAGTCTCTAAGGTCGAAAGAAATTTGTCTGACCGCAATTCGTCGAAAATAAATAACGAAAACGATGCTATTAAACAGAAAGCTATATCAGATCAGGAAAAAATAGCAGAAGAAGGAAACGAGATAATGCATACACCGACTAATGATAAATATCTCGTAGAAACTGTGCCGCAAAAATGTCTGTCAAAAGCGCGACGATTGGTTCGGAATTTACCTGGTTCGAAAAACGTTCGGTAGAATAATCGCAGTGAAATTGTAATAGATATCATCCATGGAACTAATATTATCGATATGCTAAGTGATGCTATGAGAGGTAGAAAAGTAACTCCTCCTTACGGACATCGTCAGTTTGCAAATGCCCTTCGTAGTGCAGCAGTACCACGCGAGTTTATCGGTTACAAACGCGTTTGGCACGAAATCGAAAGCCGCACCACCGATCCACCATCTTGTAATACAGTTAAACGAGCATCTAGATATCGGCAACATACACCTAAGACATTATTATTTACCACTACGCCTTCATCATCGCCGAGTTCGAACAGATGATCTAACAGCGACGACAAAAATGCAATTAATTCAAAACGTAAGAAGATAGTACCACCCCCACCAATACAGATATCAGTATGGCATCGACTGTCCGACAGATTAAGAAAGGGAAAAAGGCAAACATCGATAAAGAGATACCGATAACCTATTCAAAGAGTATGCTCGATAACGTTATTGATTCATTACCGTTTTAATTACATATACCAGGATATAAATTTTATGGATCCGGGACTCGTCTTGGAGAAAGGTTACAACGAGAAGAACAAGGTATAAACCCGATGGATGCAGCGTGTCGTTCTCATGATATCGCTTACAGTGATAATTCAGTAAACCGCCGTAAAGTTGATGAAAAGTTAGCAAAAGTAGCATTTTCGCGCATGCTTGCAAAATATGCTTCTACATATGAGAAAACTGCAGCGGCTGTCACTGCCTGTTGTATGATTAGTAAGATTACGTTTGAAAATATATTTTCGTGTATTAAATCATCTGTACCCACATTTAAAGCACATTTGAGACGTCTATCGCGGAAGAAGCAAAGACGTCCAATGAACGTAGATAAGAACATTCAAAAGAAAAGTAAAGAAAATGCATAATATTCTGCAGGAGATTTATTATGACCCTGCTCAGACATTGGCATATACAGGCTCAATTCGAAATTTATACCAAGCGACGAATAAAAAGTTCCAATACAATCAAATATCTGAGTGGTTAGAAGGTCAAGGCGCTTATAATCAGCATCGCCGTGCGCGTCGTGTATTTCGCAGATGTTCTTATAATATGAGGAATATTGATGATGTTTGGGAGGCCGATTTAATGGATGTGTGCTCTATAAAGACTTATAACAATAAAAATACTTATTTGTTGGCGGTAATTGACACGCTAACCAAATATGCTTGGGTAGAACCTGTAATCGACAAAACATCGAAAAACGTTGCTAGGGCTTTCGAACAAATTTTGTTGAGAAGCGGGGGTAGACAACCGATGTCTCTTCAGAGCGATAAGAGAAAAGAATTTATCTGTAATCATATGCAAAATTTGTTAAAATCTAAGGATACAGGATATATAACTGTTGGTAATCCAGATATTACCTATTCTTAGATATTACCTATTCCTATTAAAGCCAGTATTGTCAAACGTTTTATAAGAAAGCTTAAGGAAAGACTGGCGTTATTTCACGCATACAAATACTCGTCGTTAGGTGGATGTGTTACAATCTATTGTCACATCTTATAACAGCTCCAAACATTCGGGTACGAATATGGTACCAGTTCTCGTTAATTGGTATAATGCTGCAGAATCTTGTTCAAATCTTATTCAATGCTATGATGCTTTGAAATCGACACCGAAACCCCTTAAATATCGAGTTGATGACTTAGTGCGTATCAGCCGGGCAAAGAATGTCTTTGCAAAAGGTTACGAAGGTAGATGAACTACAGAATTATTCAAAATTACACGCATATCAAACACACGACAGCCGATTGTCTACATGCTTGAAAACCTCCAGGGTGAAGACATCGATGGGTTCATTTACGAGGAAGAATTAAGTCGAGTTCAAAAAGATTTGAATACAAAAGTTTTCGTAGTCGCTAACATTTTAAAAACTGTCGGTCCAGGTAGAAAGAAAAAATATTTCGTACGTTGGACGGAGTTATCCCGATAAGTTTAATTGCTGGATTCGCGCAGGCCAGTTAAAAATTCGTAATGAAGGAAGAATTTAATATTATTTTATCAAGTAATAGTAGTATGGAACTCTACACAGATAACAGAACCATCAACTTTATTACGCAATTACCATAACATATGCGTTTACAAGGAGGGTGGTGTTTAGTTACAGAGATTCCTCTGACTTTTCAACATATTTCTGTTAAGGAAGAAGATATAAGTATTAGATTTTCGAGATTTAAGACCCGCCCCGCACGGATAGGATTATCAGCTACGCAAAGTAAAAGTGAGAGGATAAATACGGTACAGGTGTCTTACGTGGCATCTGGGGTTTATAAAAGCGATAATGATTTAATCGAAGAGATTAACAGCTTACCTTGTATAAAAGGACATCTGATATTTAGTGTTGGGCGCGACAGCTACGCATCAATTTCACGAATCGGTGGTGATGAATGACGAAAATTTGATGAGATGAAGGAGGGGTCAGGGTATAAATTCCCGCGATACTCAATTGTTGGTCATTTACCCGGGAACAGCACAACAATCGACAATCGTTATCATTTATGATTGTTTTAACCCAATTCACAAGTTCTGAAGAAGGTGAATACGAAGAGGACAAAGAGGAAAAAGAAGAAGGCGAAATCCCATCGAATCAGAAGTCAAAAAGGACGCGACGAAAAACAGTAAGCAAGAAAAATAGCATTTCTTTTGGATCGATCATCCCCTGGCGAATTTTTAACCGATTTCAGTGAATCCAGGTTTAAAATACTCAGGAAGGATTGTAGAATCACTGTGGAGTGCACATTATTGATATCTTTATTTTCCGATTGACAGTGCGTCCTCAAAGTCACCAATATTTAACAACGTAAATAACTCATAGAAGTAGAAGTTGTTTATTTATCGAAGTACGCTTAGATTAGCTTGAAATTTCTTACTGGGGGGTATTTTGGGTCGCAGAATAAGAATCTCGTACCGGATTTGAAAAATTTTAAATGGCGGATCCAATATGGCGGACAAATTTTAAAGAAATCTTACAATCGCTTAAAAGTTGTTGCTCCGGGTTTTTTTTTCGGTCGTAGAATACGAATCTCTTACCGGATTTGCAAAATTCAAAATGGCGGATCCAATATGGCGGACAAATTTAAAAAAAAAATACTTACATTCACTTAAAAGTTGTTGCTCCGAGGTTTTTTAAGGCGCAGAATACGCATCTCGTACCGGATTTGCAAAATTCAAAATGGTGGATCCAATATGGCGGACAAATTTAAAAAAAATCTTACAATCGCTTAAAAGTTGTTGCTCTGGTTTTTTTTTCGGTCGTAGAATACGAATCTCTTACCGTATGTTTCTGAAAACTATAAAAAAATCTTTTTTACTACTATGTGCGTTTTAACTTCCAATAAAAACAGCGTTTAAGGAAAAAAATAGCGTGTTTTTGACATTTTTTTGCATTTTATCCAAATACGTAAATAGTCGGATGTGGAATTTCAGTAATATTCACCCTAGTTTTTGTTAATTGGCATTTCATTACAGTGTAAGTACTCGAATACTGCAATTTTTACGTGGACGGGTTCATCATTTTTATCCTGACATGTATAAAAATCTGGAGAATTCCTACATACAAGTAATAAAATAATAAACTTCCAGCACTACAAGCGCAATATTTTTATTTGCATTACGAGATATTTAAATTGCGCTTAAACCAAATGTGATTGAGTTACTTTTAAGATTCAGTTTGTGGGAGAATATTTTAGTCTTATTTTTAATTTAATAAGCGTTAATATTTATATTGTAAAACACACCTAAAATAAAACACACACACACACACACACACACACGCGCGCGCGCGCGCGCGCACGCACGCACGCACGCACACACACACGCACACACGCACACACACACGCACACACACATGCGCACACACGCGCACACGCACACACACACAAACACCCAAACACAAACACACGCGCACGCGCACACACGCGCACGCGCGCACACACGCCCACACGCACACACACACACACACACACGCACGCACACACGCACACACGCACGCACACACGCACACACGCACATCTGAGAAATAGATCCGCCATTTTCAATACTGGAAAATCAGGTACGAAATTTGTATTCGTCAATCCAAAACACCCGGGTAACACATTTCAAGCGAAACTAAACATTTTTTAGAATATTGGGATCGCCATGCCATTTTGAATTTTGAAAATCTGGAACGACATTCGTACTCAGCGACCCACAATACCTCAGAGCAACAAGTTTTAAGCGAAGGTAAGCATTTTTAGTAAATAAGCCAATATTGACTCGAATCTCATTTCTTAAAAATTCGTCCACCATATTGGATCCGTCATTTTGAAATTTTCAAATCCGGTACGAGATTCATATTCTGCGACCCAAAAAAACACCGGAGCAACAACTTTTCAGCGAATGTAAGCATTTTTTTAACAATTCGTCGGCCATATTGGATCAGCCATGTTGAATTTTGCAAATCTGGTACGAGATTCATATTCGAAATTTGCATATCCGGTACGAGATTCGTATTCTGCGCCACAAAAAAACCCAGGAGTAACAACATTTCAGTGAATGTAAGTATTTTTTTTTTTAATTTGTCCGCCATATTGGATCCGCCATTTTTAATTTTGCCAATCCGGTACGAGATTCGTATTCTACGACCGAAAAAACCCCGGAATAACAACTTTTAAGCGATTGTAAGATTTTTTTTAAATTTGTCCGCCATATTGGATCCGCCATTTTGAATTTTTCAAATCCGGTACGAGATTCTTATTCTGCGCCTTAAAAAACCCCGGAGCAACAACTTTTAAGTGAATGTAAGTATTTTTTTCAAATTTGTCCGCCATATTGGATCCGCCATTTTGAATTTTGCAAATCCGGTAAGAGATTCGTATTCTACGACCGAAAAAAACCCGGAGCAACAACTTTTAAGCGATTGTAAGATTTTTTTAAAATTTGTCCGCCATATTGGATCCGCCATTTTGAATTTTTCAAATCCGGTACGAGATTCTTATTCTGCGACCCAAAATACCCCCCAGTAAGAAATTTCAAGCTAATCTAAGCGTACTTCGATAAATAAACAACTTCTACTTCTATGAGTTATTTACGTTGTTAAATATTGGTGAATTTGAGGACGCACTGTCAATAGGAAAATAAAGATATCAACAATGTGCACTCCACAGTGATTCTACAATCCTTCCTGAGTATTTTAAAGCTGGATTCACTGAAATCGGTTAAAAATTCGCCAGGGGATGATCGATCCAAAAGAAATGTCCGCGAGACGTCGTCCATCAAACACCGTGCGTCGGTCCTGTGAATAATTTTATGCATTCGCTTTTCAACCAGGTTGATGTTTATTTTAATCAAAAGCCGGGTTCCCCACCAAACAACGCATACGGCTACAGATCTTATATTGAAACTCTGTTAAATTATGGTCATGCTGCCAAAGGTTAACATTTGAAGAGTGTTTTATGATATGATATGATACGCCGAATCATATGAATGCGTTTAATAATAATGTGGGTCTCGTTAATCGTCGCAACATCACGAACGCAGGAAAAACAGTAGATTTGCTTGGCCATTTACATTGCGATGTATGTAGTCAAGAAAAGTTATTACTGAATTGTGTGGAGGTACGTGTACGTCTCATAAAATCTCGAGATGTCTTTTGCAACATGGATCAGACCGCTCATTATTACGCTCGTATTGACGAAGCAAGTGTGAAAGTTAATCCCGGCGTTCTGTTTGCGCACGCCAAAAGTCTATCGAAAACAATGGCAAAATATCCCTTGACAAGAGTTGAAGTTAAGACTTTAACTATGTATAGTGGAATTCTAGAGTGCATGCATAGAGTGCAGTTGTCTTTTAGCCACGGTGTACAACAGACGTTATAATGGATCTAGTGATTGACGTACAGTTTTTTAAATATATAAATACTAAAGTGATCCTGAAGGTGTCCGTTTTGTTTGTGAATAACGACTTTATCGGCATTAGTTAGTCGCTCCACCATATTCAGTCGATGTATTGTGTCGGGAAGCCAGGAAACAAAATAATTGGTTAACACATAACCATCGTGGTCTCGACTGGTTTGACGGTGACGTACCTGAAAATACGTTATTTAAAAAATTACGAGAAATTACTGCAACTGCTCGAAATATATATATCCGTGGAAAAGATAAGTGGATGCTTCCAAACAAAGTAACCGCCCGCAATATAATACATTTGGAAGAAGATAGCAGTTGCCCATCATTCGACGAACTACCTTGGGCAGGCAAATACTGTATACAATATGGATCTAATTTCAACTATTTGCGCTTTACTTGTGCGTTAAATAATGTACATCGTTTATTACTGTGGGTACTTTCGTCGAATTTAGTGAAGAATAAACAAAGTGATAGCACGGACATCCCGGAAATAGTGTAATATTCAATTACAAACGCGTATAAAGCCATCGTTAGTGATAGTGAACGTAATGATAAAATGCCTGCTTTGATATCGCAGGTGATTGTTCGTTTGCAGACCTTTCACTGCGCATAGAGAGTTGTAATCATAACGATATCAGCGAAGTAGACACACCAATTTATAGATTTTAAGTACCTACAATTTTGGAACAATGAATAGTTTAGAAATTTTAAAATCTATATCCGAAATAAAACATCACATTGTTGGTGTATTTTCCGTGGACCAAATACCCTGTGTTTGGGGTAAAGCTACATGCTATGTATTAAATAGTGATAATCACAAAAAGCCAGGTACTCATTGGGTGGCTATATATGCCAATATCTATGGCAATGCATTGTATTTTATGTGAATCGTCGGATGTCTGCGGTCAGTTTTTGTGCAATGTTTTTGCGCCACATGTGTGTGTGTGTGTGTGTGCGTGTGTGTGTGTGTGTGTGCGTGTGCGTGTGCGTGTGCGTGTTCGTGTGTGTATGTGCGTGTGTGTGTGTGTGTGTTTTTTTTTTCGAAGTGACGATGGAAAGCTCTACCAGCCATCCCTGCCGGCCGGTGCCAGCAGGAGTGCGGGGCTCCCACCCGCTCAAACCACCTCCGCTCAGACTGTGATTCCCCCCTCGGAAACCGCCGCAAGGCATTACTTCGAGAGGGGCAGTGTTTGCCTCAGTAGACTCTCCGCCGATGTTTTGGCTCTTCAGGTCTGGGCGATGTTATTGCCTCTTCCTTCTTCTTCTCTTCTGATGGCATTCAGCCTATCGATGATGGAGGTGGCGATGCTGACCACCGCGTCCCATCCCTCCTGTGAAGCGAGCGGACATTTCCCAATGCCCTCAGGTGTTAGTGGTCCTCCTCCCGATATCCGGAACTGTTCCCGTTCCGCTGCAAATCTCGGGCAGCGGAAGAGGACATGGGCCACGTCTTCGTCGACACCAGGGCATGCCGGGCACTCCGCACTTTGATAAATGCGGAAACGATGTAAGTAGCTGCGAAAGCAGCCGTGCCCGGTGAGCACCTGGGTGAGATGAAAGGTGGTGTATCCGTGTTATCCACCCGTCCACTTTGCTACATCTGGGATGACGCAGTGGGTCCACCGCCCCGAATCCGCTGAATCCCATCTTTTTTGCCACTCTTCTATGGTCCTCATGGACCATTTGTCGTGGTTCGGATCCTGGTCGGCGATGTCCTGCCTTATACACCTGCCTTCGCGGTGTACTGCTGCCCTCTCCATAGCAAGAAGGTCTATGGGAGGGAGTCCCGCGACCACCGAGAGAGCGATGTCCCATACAGAACGGTAGGCACGGGCCACTCTTAGGGCGGCTGTTCTATAGGCCCGCCGGCAGGTGGCTCCGTAGCTCTTATGGATGTTCATGGCATCAGCCCAGATCGGTGCCCCGTGAAGAATAACGGAGCTTACTACCGATGAAAGGAGGGACCGTCGCGGCTGTTTCGACCCCCCCCCCCCCCCCATATTGGGCATGATGCTGGAGAGCGTACGAGCCACTTTGGAAGCCTTTGCGTCTGCGTTCATCAGGTGTTGTTTGAAGGACAGCCGCGCATCTAGAGTGACTCCAAGATATCTAATAGTGTCCACCATCCTGATCTGCGTATCTTCCACCGTGAAGGTGGTGTATACCCTTTTCTTCGTTCGAGAGATGAGCACCGCCTCCGACTTCTCTGCCGCCAGATCTAACCCACGGTTGCTCAACCACTAGCTACTACCTCGATAGCTTCATCTCCGCTAAATTGCACCTCGTCGATGGTCTTCGCGACGACGATTAGTGCAAGGTCGTCTGCGAAAGCTACCATGAACAACCCGTCTGGAAGGGATTGCCTGAGCAGTCCGTCATATATGACGTTCCAGAGCAAGGGTCCCAGAACCGAACCCTGTGGCAGGCCTCCCGTGATGTTGTAGGAGTGCCTTCCGTCATCGGTGTCATAATACAGGGTTCGGTCTGTTAGGTAGCTTGAGATGGCTTTTCTTAGGTAGAGAGGCACCTTCAGATCTTCGAGTGCCTACATGATGCAATCCCACCTGGCCGAATTGAATGCGTTCCGGATATCCAGGGAAATGATGGCACACATGCACCTGGTGTTTCGGCTGCCACTGATGGCATCCGTGGCTATTGCTTTCACTCGGCCGATTGCATCGATGGTTGAGCGCTCCTTCCGAAATCCGAACTGGTTTTCGGAAAGACCTCCGGCATTTTCGATGGCTGCTTCCACTCTGGCACAGATAACCCTCTCATAAAGCTTCCCAGAGATGTCAAGCATATAGAGCGGTCGGAATGAGGATGGGTCGTCCGGGGGTTTGTTTCCCTTGGACAGCAGCACCAACCTCTGTTCCTTCTACTGCGCCGGGAAGCATCCTTCCTTCAGGCAAGCACTGAATGTCAATGTGAAGATGGTTGGTACATTCAGCGCTGCGATCTTCACTGCAATTCCAGATACCCCATCCATTCCTGGGGCCTCACGGGTGGAGATCCTCTTAGCAGCCATCATTACTTCGGCTTCGGTAACATCTGGCGGCTCGGCTGCACCAGCAATTACCATCAGGCCAGTGCCAATCGGCCGTTCCCGCTGTTCTGGGAATAAATGGCCGACGACTTTGCCAAGGAAGGATGGACAAGATGGTGCGTTGGGTCCCCTGGTCTTGATCTTGTTCATGACCGTTTTATACGGTCGCCCCCCAGGGATCGCGGTCCACCTCCTCACAAAAGTCCTGCCAGCACTTTCTTTTCGCGGCCTTGATGGCAATCTTGAGCCTCTTTCTCTTTCTTTCATAGTCCGCGGCCAGTTGGTAGTACCGGGGCTTATGAATTGCTCTCTCGTGCAGCCTTCGAGCCCGAAGGCACTCTCGACGGATATCTGCGATTTCCTCGTTCCACCAGTAAACGGGGGGTCGGCCGCCAGGATTTGACTTCACGGCCATAGAGGCACCGCAAGCCGCTGTTATGGCTCGGGAGAGGCATCGGGCTCTCTCCTCTGCTATTCCCTCCAACTCCGTCTGTTCAAAGCTGTAGAGGAACATTTCCCGATCGAAGGTGGCCGGTGCCCATCTCTCTTTGCTTGCGCTCTGCACCTTTCCTGCTGCTCTGCCGGTCAGTTGGAGCTGGTACACCAAGGCTTGATGGTCACTGCCCGTGTATCGGTCGCTAACTTTCCAGCCCAACCCTTCCCCCATCAATTTTGGGTCGACGAAGGTCAGGTCGACTACGGAGGACTTGCCGGCCTTGGAGTAGGTCGGCTTTCCCCCGTGTTAGCAATCTCCAACTCCAGTAACGACAAGGCCTCAATGAGGGCATATCCTCGATGGTTGGTCTTCGCGATACCCCATTCCGTCGCCCATGCATTGAAGTCCCCCCCGATCACTAATGGGAGTCGGGAGGTTCTTGCACTGGCGACGATGGCCTCCAGGGATCCTTGGAACTCGTCGATGGTAAGACTGGGGGGGAGGTAGCAACTGTATAGTCTTATACCAGCCACCTCCACCCAGGTGAAGCTGGGCAGGGGGTCGGACATCTTATTGGATATGTGGAGATTCCCACACACCCAGATGGCCGCCTTGCTGGTGGAATCCTTCACCCAGCTCGGTTTACAAAGATCCCGGTAAGCCTCGCTGATGACGGCGATATCGGCCTTCTCCTCCGTGACCAGTTGAAACAGCAGGTCCTGGGCCACCGCACAGTGATAGAGGTTTATTTGGAGCACCTTAGCCATTGTTGGTCTGTGCTCCAACCTCCTGCGTCGCACGATGTTTGGCTACGCAGTCCTCAATCTTGTGGCCCTCCTTGCTACACCGGAAGCACTGCGCCGAGCGATCGACCGCGCTCTTACAAGCCCTTGCCAGATGTCCGCTCTCGTGGCACCTGTAACAGCGTGAGGGTCCCTCGCGCAGTCGAACCCGGCAATTAACCCAGCCAATTTTAAGCTTCCCCTTTTGCAGCAGTGTGTTTGCTACTGCGACGGGAAGCAAGATATTGGCCGCCTGGGTTCCGCTATATGCTCCCCAGAGCTTGATATTCTCAGGGGTCACTACTTCCGGTGAAGTCCTCCTCCCGAGTTGTGGCCTCGTCCATGTCATTAATGGTGATGGCTTCCTTATGGGACAGTGCCTGTACGACAGCTGTCCCTTTTAGGATGGACGTGGCCGCTGCTTGGAGCTCTTTGGTGCACACGCCAGGCGTTGCAAGCTCTATGAGCAGTTCGCCTGCTTTCATCCGCCTGATGGCGGTCACCCTTTCTCTTAACTTTTGCAGTTCTGGCGCAGCTTTCATGGTCTTCAGGATGTCGACATATGACGCACCGTCCGCTGCCTTGATCTTGATGGCATCGGGGCGGAAGGGTCGGAGGCCGGCTTTTGATTCCGGCTTCCCCCTGTGTCGCTTGCCGACATCCGTTCCCTGCTGCTGCTGATGTTGTTGCTGCTGGTGACCGACGCCTGCGAAGCCCCCGAACTTTCTCGTGCCTTGGCGTAATGGCTAAAGGCACGCAGTGTGCCTTTGGCCATATTCTTGAGCTCCTTGTGGAGATTTTTCTTTTCCTGGATAAATTCCACAAGGAGCTGAAGTTTCTCTTCGAGGCGCTCGAAACTTACAGTCTCGTGCGCCTTTCCTGACAGAGTGTCACTTGTAACATTTAATGCTGTTGGGGCCGAGTGACCAACCCCGACAACACTGCGGTTGCCTGATAATGACGCCGGAGAGCCCGCTTGCTCACTCGTACCCGACGCCGGTACTGGGGATCCGACCCCTGCACCGTAAGCTTTTATCTGCAGCTGATCTTCCGTACTTGGTTGATTGTTCGGGGTTCCTTCCCCTATGTGTGCGTGTGTGTGTGTGTGTGTGTGTGTGTGTGTGTGTGTGTGTGTGTGTGTGTGTGTGTGTGTGTGTGTGCGTGTGTGTGTGTGTGTGTGTGTGTGTGTTTTGGCTCGTTTCAGCAAAATTACAATTTCATCACACAAACATTTCATAACAAAAAATTGACCATATGTACACTTCATCCCAATTTATTTAATTAATTACAATTTTATATTATGCGCTATGCCACGCAAATATTCGAGTCTATTAGTAGTTTTGTCAAATTTAGATACTAAGTTTTTTATTCTTTCATCATAATTTTTATAAACTTTCCTTTTCTTTTCGGTAATTTTAACGCCTGCGTTAATGCCACAATTTGTATTAAACTAATTACATTACGTAATAATGTCATGCATTCAATCAATGTTATTATATGTGAAATATTGAAAATGTGAAAACTAGCATTTAGAAATAAGTATACTTATTAATATAAATATATATTATATATAATAATTAATATTATTTCATTTTTATAACATATAATTAATATTAAATTATATTTTTGTATGAACATTTTATAATAATATATATATATATATATATATATATATATATATATATATATATATTTAATACAGGTCTGAAATTTGTTCCATCATGACCTGAAATAACTTCATTTTCATAAAGATTGCAAAACCTATCGGCATGTTTAGTTTTCGGCATACTGCTAATATCTGATTCCTCACTAGGACTAATTTACCTAATGTTGATTTTACGAAGGTATATAAATAGTTAATTTAAAATTACCGAGTAGTAAAATAACACCTTATATTCGCAAGCTATATTGTCATATGTATACCAACCCCAGTTTAATGTAAATCGCATATTATATTACATGAAGTCATACGCAATATAAAGTTGTACGCAAGGGTTACCATATGTACTAAATAGAAACTCATTACTATGATGAGAGCAAAGAAACGAGAAAATTTTCACAAAGAAGTACTCAAATTACACCACTGTAAAGACTATAGTGTGAAACGATACACTACTTTGTGAAAACTGTCGCATTTCATGTCAAAAATGAGCCAGCTTGAGAATATGAAACTTTATTAAAGCTGAAGCGATTCGCATCTGTTTGTTTCCGGGCGGTTTGCCGTATAAGACATGTGCATGAATTAGTACGTTATACACCACCAGGGGCGGTCACGATTCTCGCATCGTTTATTCGCTATCGTCATAATAATGAGTTTCTATTTAGTACATATTAAAAACCACGCGTGCGAGTTTTCATGACTTAATGAAATATTATATGCGATTTACATGAAACTGGAGTTGGTTTACATATGTCAATATAGCTTTTGAATGCAAGGTGTTATTTTATTTGTTAATTCTAAATTATCTATCTATATAGCTTTGTAAAATCATCATTGGGAAATTAGTCCTATTCAGGAATCAGATATTTTCAGTATACCGAAAACGAAACATGCCGATAGGTGCTGCAATCCTTATGAAAATGAAGGTATTTCAGGTCATGTTGGAAAAGATTTGAGACCTGTATCAAAAAATTTAAAACGACAATTTCCTAATTTGTGTGACAAAGATAAAATTTGTTATGATTGTAGAACGAAAAAATCCAAACCTTCAAATGAACTTGCCAATTCTGACATTCAATCTCATAATTCGGATCTTAATAGTTTGCATAATGGTGGCAACGATGTTCTAAATGAAACCGATTCGATCAATCCCAATACTCCGTCAACAGTTCAAGATAATTGTCGAGATGTTCGTTCCCAAAGAGAAATTGAACTGGAAAATATGTTCGATCGATTAACAGAAAAGTTTTCCTCTTTAAAAGTAACAGATCCTTTACGCGTGCGTATTCTTACTATTGCTCCAGAAGAATAGAGTGTCAATAAATTAGAAAAAGAATTCAATTGCAGTAGGCTATTAGCAAAACAAGCGAAGGATCTTAGGGGTTGTGGAGGAGTATTGGCCGAAACTACAGCAAAAGTTGGTGTCACTTTACCAGAAGAAACTGTTTAAAAAATTACAGATTTCTATACAAGTGATACTAATTCCAGATGATTGCCAGATAAAAACGATGTAGTTTCCGTACGAATTGGTGAAGAACGTTGTTTAATACAAAAACGACTTCTCCTCGGTGATTTAAGAGACTTGTATGACTTGTTTAAAAATAGTGAGCCAGATTTTACTGTTAGTTTTAACAAGTTTGCAGAACTACGTCCAAAACACTGTATACCGGTAGAGGCACGTAGTACTCATTCTGTTTGCGTGTGCACAATTCACCAGAATATTAAACTTATGCTATCCGCCATTAATGTTTCGAAACTTACTGAACATTCTCCATCCCGTTTAAACGATTATAAAGTCTGCTTACAGCAAATTATGTGTAAAACATCTACTGAAAATTGCTGGCTTGGTGTATGCAATGAATGTTCAGATACGACGGAATTTTCGCAGTATTTACAAGAACTACTATCTAATCAACACATTTACAATGTGCAATTTAGTACCTGGTCAGCGACCGATAGAGCAACTTTAGAAACTCAAATCCTTTCATCGACAAATTTTGTACAAGACTTGTGTGATAAATTAATCACGTTAAAGCCTCATTCATTCATAGCCAAACAGCAGTCAGAGTTTTTTGATATAAAAAAAATAATTTAAACCAAGGTGAAATTTTAGCTGTTCTTGACTTTTCAGAAAATTATAAATTTATAGCTCAAGACGCATCACAGGCTTTTCACTTTAATAACACACAATGTACCGTTTTCCCTGTAGTATGCTATTATTCAGATAACTCTGAACTAAAACACAACAGTTTTGTATTTTTATCGGACAGCACGCAGCATGATACTGCTGCAGTTTATACCGTACAAAAAGTGTTAGTTCCCTTTTTGAAAGAAAAACTTAATGCAAAGAAAATTATGTATTTTAGTGATGGTGCAAAGCAGCACTTTAAAAATAAATTTTAAAGGAGTAATGTAGTTCATCATGAAGAGGATTTCGGCATCAAGGCTGAACGGCATGTGCATGCAACTGCACATAGTAAGGGTGCATCAGATGGCGTTGGTGCCATATTTAAGGAGGTAGTCGTGCGACAGTACCCGTCAAAAGTCTACCCCACATAAATCCACAGACGCCACTTTGTTTCTTCAGTGCGCGTAATGAACGTTTTGGGGGAGAGTGTACTTGATGGACGCCTGTTACACACTAATTTCTCAAGGAATCGTGTCTGTGTACACCAACATCAGCAAAATTTCGAAACGGCAACCTCGCATTTTACGTTCACGTGCTTTATACGACATAATTAAATGTCTATTTATTAATATTATTACAAAACTGTACCGCTAGGGTTCTTCAATTTTTTTTACAATGTTCTTTAATATATTTTACACAACCTATTAGTTTTTTATAAAAACGGTAAATACCGTTTTTCTGTAAATAATTAATATGTCATGTCGGCAAACGCTTAGTATGGGGAACACGTGTTAAAAAGTGAAACTTTGAGGACGATTATCTCCATTATCGTACCGACAGGCTTTCTGAAATTTTAACCACGTATTGATATCAACGTCATTAACGTTTGGTGAAAAAATGAAAGACTTCGTAAAAAAATCGTTTCACGCGACTACCTCCTTAAAACAGAGGCTGCGCGCCACAGTCTTAAATGTAAACCAACTGATGCTATTTTATCCCCGCAACAATTTTTTAATTGGGGTAAAAAAATGATGAAAACCATTACTGTTTTCTATTATAGTAAAACACAACACGCAAAATCTCAAAGATTTTTAAACAGTTGATTTAAAAATGCACCTGCAGTTCCAGAAATACTAAAAAAATCACTGTTTTACGGTACAACAGAATAAAATTTTACTTATAAAAAGGTACTCGAATGCTGTGACTGACTCTATAATTAATTATTAATTTTATTAGTAGTAAAAAATAATTACATTAAAAAAGAAATTAAAAAGAACAATTGAAAAAAAAATACAAAATTCAAAACAGAAAAAAAATACAAAATGCAAAAAAAATGGGGACAACATCCGCCACGTCCACGTTCGTGTCTCTGGATTTGACTGAGAGCGGTGATGTTTGGTTTTTTATTATTGCTTTTGAAATAGAGTCAAAACACGTGAAGTGAGCACCCCCAAAAACCGATAGGTCGTCGATTTTTATTAAACATAGCTCAAATGAAGGCTTATACCAATACTAAACATAGCCCCAAAGGATTTTGCCAAATTTCAATTTTTAATGTTTATACGAGTGGTTAAATATTTTAATTACTTTTAATTAAAAAATTAATTACTCGTCAGCTTTTCAACGAAATGTTATGAAATTTTTATGACAGATCCTTAGAAGTTCATATTTTTAATTGAAATAAATAATATTCGTAAATTTATTTACTTACCTATTTATTTATAACCATTAAATAAACAATTAAACTTTTAATAGGGTTCTCATACTTCGATTCCTTCGAATTTGAGCGCAAAATGTTCCTCGGACCTTGAACTATAAGAATCCGTGAAAAAATTCGACTCCCCGATAGTTATTTGTTTACAAATATCGATAGAAAAAAATAGCTGCAGGTCACGTCTTGCATGTCAACGCAGTAGTTTTCGCTTAGCGGGCAGGTCGTCGAGTATAATTCGTAGTGTTATTGTTTTTTAGTTTTGAAATATACAAGTCGTATGTGAAGAATAGTTTAATACCCACTATGGGACCTATCAATGTGTGTTGTAATCGTTTAAAGAAAACGACGCACAATCACGTGCGATCAAATCTAATACTGATACAAGGGGGACGAAACGCTAAGTTTAAGAAATTTATTAATTTTTACATGTGTAAACCGTGTAAAAAGGCAATTTATAAGCTCAGTGAAAGCGAATTGAATTTAATATCCGTAGAAACAATTGTGAAAACGAAAGAATCTGAAAACGTTTATGTAGATGTATGTGAAAAGGAAACAGTAAGCGACTCAGAGGACTTTTCTGACGCTGATGATGAAATTCTTGATTCGAATTTTGAAGTTGATGATGAACACAAAAATGTGACGTGTTTTAAGAAACTCAAGGAGATATTGAACGATCTCGGTGAAGCACCGATAAAGAAACGTCACTTCTCAAAAGAAGATAAACAGTTTATTTAATGGTTATAAATAAATAGGTAAGTAAATACATTTACGAATATTATTTATTTCAATTGAAAATATGAACTTCTAAGGATCTGTCATAAAAATTTCATAACATTTCGTTGAAAAGCTGACGAGTAATTAATTTTTTAATTAAAATTAATTAAAATATTTAACCACCCGTATAAGCAATAAAAATTGAAATTTTGCAAAATCATTTGGGGCTATGTTTAGTATTGGTATAGGCCTCCATTTGACCTATGTTTAATAAAAATCGACGACCTACTAGTTTTTTGGGGTGCTCACTTGACGTGTTTTGACTCAATATTACATTCTGATCTTGGATGTAGACGTTCTAGATCGCTGTCTAGGATTCGACACTTTGAATTTTGAAAATGTCATGTAGGAATCGTAATCAGGGACCCCGAAAACTCCCAAGTGCCCAATTTTAACACTATCAAGTAATTTATTACATTGTGGTCCGCCACGTTAGATCCGCCATTTTGAATTTGTGATTCCTGATTCGTAATCAACGACCCCAAAACCCTCCCATTATTCTGTGAGACAATTTTTTTTTTATTAAAAATCATTAATTGTGATTTTCTATTCGCCATATTGGGTCTGCCATTTTGAATTTCTTAATTTTAACTGCAGATTCGTAATCGTCAAACTCAAAAACTCCCTTGTACCAAGTTTCATCCGAATCAAGCGAATTTTGAATTTTGGTCCGCCATTTTGGATCCTCCATCTTGAAAGCCCAAAATTATAATACACAACTTTTAAATGGGTGAGCTAATTAACAATATTACTAGAAAAAAAATTTTTAATATTCGGTATAATACTTTTTTTTGCACATAATAGTGAAAAAATAAAATAGTTTTATTGTATTTTGGAGTGTGGGCGTGTCGTCATTTTGAATTTCGAAAGGGGCCACAAGGTATTTGAAAGTATATAGTACAAGCTAAATTTTAGGCCTAACTGGCATTTTTTTGGTGCAAATGAATTTTGGAGAGGACGGGGTGTCCGGTTGGGAAAGAATACCCCATATATATATATATATATATATATATATATATATATATATATATATATATATATATATATATATATATATATATTTGTATATAGAAATTTTATAAAAAATGTGTTTGTGTTAAATTGTTGTGATGATCCGTCGTTTGTTGAAAAGCACTGTGATGAAATGACTTTGCACCATTTTGGCTCCTCAAGCATGGCCGATGTTGGTGCCTCTTCCTTCTTCTTCCCCTAATGGAATTCATACTGTCGATGATGTGCGTAGCGATGGTAACCACCGCGTCCAATCCCTTCTGTGAAGCGAGCAGACATTCCCCAATACTCTCAGGTGTTAATGGCCCACCTCCCTAATTCCGGAACTGCTCTCGTTCCGCTGCGAGTCTCGGGCTGTGGAAGAGGGCATGGACCGCGCATTCCTTGACACCAGAGCATACCGGGCACTCCGCGTTTTGGAGGTTGCGGAAGTGATGCAAGTAACTACGAAAGCAGCCGTGTCCGGTGAGCACCGGGATCAGATGAAAGGTGATGTGTTCGTGCCATCTGCCCGTCCACGTAGCTACATCTGGGATGACGCAGTGGGTCCATCACCCCGATTCTATTGAATCCCATGTGTCGGAGTCTTACTGGTTCCTTCTAACGGGCGCGTCCCCAGGTGCCGGATCGGGGAATACTGGTAAAAGGTATCGGAGAAATAAAATATCCGACGCGGACCAAAGAACTAGCTAGGGGAAGGAACCCCGAACAATAAACCAACTACGGACGATCAGCTGCAGAGAAAAGTTTACGGTGCAGTGGTCGGAAAACCAGTACCGGCGCCGGGCACGAGTGCGAAAGCGGGCTCTCCGGCGTCGTCATCCGATGACCGCACTGTTGTTGGGGTTGGTCACTCGGCCTAGGAAAACGCGTAAAGAAGAAGGCGGAGCAGCAGCAACAATAATGGCAGCAGCAGCAGCAGCAAAAACAACGGCAGCAGCAGCAGCAACAACAACGGCATCAGCAGCAGCAACAACATCAGCAGCAGCAGGGAAAGGATGCCGACAAGCGACACAGAGGAAGCCGGAAACAACAGCCGGCCAACGACTCCTCCGCCCTGATGCCATCAATATCACCATCAAGGACATGGACGAGGCCGCAACTAGGCAGGAGATGGCACAGGCCATCGTTGAGGTGACTTCACCGGGAGCAGTTACCCCTGAGAATATCAAGCTTAAGGGTGCATATAGCGGAACTCACGCGGCCAATATCTTTCTTCCCGTCGCAGTGACGAACATACTGCTGCAAAAGGGGCAGCTTAAAATTGGCTGGGTTGAATGCCGGGTTGGACAGCGTGAAGGATCTCCACGCTACTACAGATGCCACGAGATCGGACACCTGGCAAGGGATTGCAGGAGCGCGGTCGATCGCTCGGCGCAGTGCTTCCGGTGTGGTCAGAAGGGGCACAAGATTGAGGACTGCGTAGCCAAACATCGGGCAACGCAGAAGGTTGGAGCACCGACTGACGATGTGTGCGTGTCTGTGTGCGTACGTGCGTGCGTGAAGTGACGCCTGAGAGATTGTTCTGTGGTCACTATGGGCCGTCATAACAAACGTGATTCGTCGGGGCCAATGACCCCCTAACGCCCAGATCAGGCACGCTGCGACGGCCCATAGTGACCAGATTACTACTACTGGGATTAGGCTACTATACTACTATTACTTTGCAAGGAAAGATTTCTCGAAAAATTGACAAGTTGTAAAAAAGTTTTAATTTTTCGAAAGCTATTTAATATACTATTCTATCTTAATTTGTATTAATATGGAATCATTAATTTTTTCTTTTCCTAATAAATTATAAATACATTCATATTTAGGGTAATGCAAACGGCAGTGGGCCATCACCGGTTGTGGGATAGTATTGGTGCGAACACCGAAGTCAAATGACGCATTTAATACGTGCTAGAAAGAAACCAAAAAAATCGACGAAAAAATTCACAAGAAAGTAACTTTTGATTACGTTGTGAGTGATCCAGTGAAGTGGGATATTGCGAAAAGGTAAGTGTTTTGGATTTGTATGCAGTTTTTGCGTTAGATTTTTCGATTTTATATCGCGTTTTCTGAAAATTTTTCGCCACGAGAATTTTGACAGTCACTTAAGAAATGGCTGCCTTTACCGGTTGTGGGCCACCTGTTGTAACCTGTTGTGCGCCACTATGTTTTTGCATGCATATCATGTTTTTCAGGCGGTTTATTATTATTTTGATATTTATTATTTCCATTTGTCACTAATATCGTAGTGTTTGTTATTTTCTCGTGTTTCTTATGCATTTTTAGTTATGTCTACTCCTAAGGGAAAAAAGGAAACTGATTTTAATGCGATCGTACAAGCCATTAAGCATTCTTCGATAGAAATGATGCCCGTCAGAGAGGCTGCTCGAGCCTACAACGATCCTTGCACCAATTTGCAGCGGTATCTTAAGAAAGTTGGTGACAAATTTGATGACATTATTGCCGTACATGACGGTGAATTGATGGAATACCTCCGTAAATTCAGCTAACGAACACCTTCGAATATGGTTTGTTTTTGAAGTGAAACTTTTTAAGCGGAGATTTTAATGCTGCTTTCTAAATGTAAACGCTTTTAATTTGCCAACAGGTTTTCTTTGGAAAATTAAAAGCGTTTACATTTAGAAAGCGCTTTGTGCATTTGAAATGCGCTGATATGACAAAGAGCTATTTCACATGCAAAATATGCGAAACTGATCAGGACGAAAATTAATTTGTAAAAGTGCCATTTTCCTGATGTTTTTTGCCCCTTGAGGCTTTATTGATGAATAAATGTCAAAATTTAATATTTCTTTGTTGGTTTTTCTTCATAATTTTGCATTTGTAGTTGATTTTCCGAGGTGGCCCACAACCGGTTACAAATTTTTTTTCGTAAAAAACAGCTCTTTACAAAATTTGTAAAAAAAATGTTATTTTTGGAAAATTAAAAGTTTTTTTTTCATTTTGAGTTCGATATTGCCTCTACCTTTCCATTGGTATCAAAAAGTCCAAAAATTTGTCACTTACACACAAGTTACAGGCAAAACACGAAACCCGGCCCACAACAGGTTACATTCCCCTATTAATAAAATATATTTCCAGGCCATGATCACGGATTAAATTGCGTTGATATTTTCGATAGTCTCGCCGACGCTATTATTTATGCACTCATTTGGATGGCAAAATATATAATTTTTATCCAGAATTTTGTATTAACGTAGTTTTAAATTATTTTTGAATTATAATGCATCGAAAAGTTCCAGAAACAAATTGAAAATTGAAAAAATGAACAAAATAATAATCTTATATAAAAACAAATATGGAAATATTTATTTCATTATGCAATAAGGTGACTTCCCTTATTTGCGGTTAATTTAATCAATGACCAGGAACATGATGAGTGATTGAAGTGTGCCGAAATGGAGAAGGATCGGGATATGTTATGTTTGATGCTAGGGGAAACTACTGAATGTCGCCTGTCAATGGAGATGGTAGCCTAGACTAGAGTTATTTTAAAGAGTCGGGTTGATTTTTAGGTTTGTCAGATTTACATTTTGGAACGAATTGTTTTGGGTGGTTTCAAAATAAAGTGCAATTTTATGAAGATCAGCTTCTTTTTTTTTACAACACATATCAGATATTCATAATAAGCCTAATTTATTTGTTGTGCTTTCCTTTATAATATCGTCAGATAAAAATGTTATTTTTTTCCCATGTTATATATTACAAAATCAATTAAAAATGGAAATGTAACGTTCCGTGGCTGAAGAAGTTCATGAATTTTATTTTTGTTGAGGTTAACTATGTTATTGCTTCTAGTGAAACAAATGTTTCATGGGTGGAAATTATTCTTATTATTGTGAAAAATTAAGTATACTACGTGTCTTCATATAGTTTTTTGATATACTTGCACAGTATGTCGTGTAATTTTAAAGATTGATTTTCTTCTCGCGGAACGTTATACAGATTTTAGTTAATAAAAACCGATAGTTATTTTCAATTGAAATAAACACTGTGGAAAATGAGAGTTAATAATCATACTAATACAATAAGTCAATATTGAAATTTTTGAATTAAATTGTCTTAAATTTATTAAGTATATAGTATTCACGCTTCGCGCGTACTCTTTAGTGTGTAACTCCCTTGGCATGTCGTAATATTATAAACAATTGCCTTTTTAATCTTATTACAATATAAAAATGTAAGCTTTTGCTGCATCTTATTGTTAGTGACATCATATTAGATTTTTAATTATTTAAATGGTAAGTTAAACGAAATTACGAAAATAACGGTTGTAACGTCCCCTGGCACTGTAACGTCCCCTGGCTCACCGAACGTTTTGATTTTTATCTCGGAAATGGAATGACGTATTGAGATAAAATAAAAGCGAAAATACACCGTATCGATGCCACCTATAACTGTGATTTTTTTTTTTTTTTACATAGTAGTTTCTTTATAAAAATCAGATAAACGACCGGTAATATTGATCACAAGTATGTACGCCCATTGCTTTACACTCCCGTTAAGTAACGAAAAGACCTTGGGAGTTTGTTTCTGTTTGTAAGATCATTTGCACAAACAATTGTAGGTATTTAGAATCTTCAGTTCTGTTTACATCTTGTTCGGCACAGGTATACCTGTGATTATCCAGGCATTAATAGTTTATATTTGTAACACAAGGTACATAAAATCATTTTCTCTTTTGTAAACATTACATTATACTCCAATTTTAATTATATTACATTTATCTTTTACTTAACAGTAATGGTACGTGTAACTCGATCCCAGACTGAAAATGCGTCAAATAGTATTCACACATGTAATACAAGACGCAAAACAATAAAAAATAAGGAACAATATCCAAAAGTAAAAAAGATAAATGCACTCGCTAAACGCAAAGAAAGAATGCTTAAGAAGAGGGTGGCTGAAAAAGAACGACGGAAAAGAATAAAAGCAGACCCGGAGAAATTAGAGGAACTTCGTGAAAAAGAACGTGAAAAGTACAGGAAAAAAATAGAGGCAGGTAAAATTAAAAAAGTGGCAGATATGTCTGATAGAGAAAGGAGAGATTATCGAATGAAAACTCGAGAACGCGTACGCGTTTGTCGGATTAGAAAAAGGGAAGAATTATTAAGTGAGCAAATAGAAAAAGACAACAATGATATTTCGATATCAAATCCTGAATCAAGACAAGCAAAAGTCGGAAAACGGATAGTTAAAAAAAATAAAGCTCAATGTTACCGAAATATATATACATTAAGAAAAGAGAATGAACGTTTGAAGAGAGAAATAAAAAGACTTAAACAACTTGAGTACCGAAAGAAACGTGTTTCTAATAGCCCTAAATCTACAATAAAAAAATTATTACGTGGAAATAAGGTAAATAAAAATGTGAAACACCAATTATTATTCGGACAAGTATTGATCGCACCAATAAAACAAATGGCAGAAAAACATAAGATTAAATTCAATAAAAATATTATAAATCGTGTTATCCACGGTACAATCATGAAAAAATATCCTATGTTAAATACATGTAAAAAACTTGTTGTAAATTGTCGAAAATCATTTAACGCTAATGGCAATCTAACAGACATTATCCCTAAAGCAAAATCTCATGGTAAATTATTTCTGGAAAATAAAATTATCAAATTTTTTGAAGAAAATAGTCGCATTTGTCCTAGCAAGAAAGATACTATAACGCGTAATAAAATAAAGAAACAGAAAATGTATCTAAATGACAATGTAGTTACATTATTTAAACACTTCAAAAATGCAAATCCTTCATTACAAATCGGTTATACTAGTTTTTCAAAACTTCGTCCATTTTGGACTGTAAAACCATCAGTGTCTGGTCGTGATACGTGCTTGTGCCTTAAACACGAAAACATGAATCTTCTCGCACAAGCATTACAAAACAAAAAAGTTATTAAGTCGAATACATCGTCTAATCTTCTATCGTCTCTTGTATGTGATTGGGATAGTGAACAATGTATAAATAAAACGTGTAACATCTGTAAAGGCAATTGTATCACTTTTGAAAATATCAACGATAATGAGTTAATTTCTTTTTATGAATGGGTAAATATCAAAGAGCAAAGACTTTCAGCCAAAACAAAACAAAACATAGGAGTTCAACGAACTATAAAAAGACGACAAGACTCAATAGTAGGCAACATAAAACCAGTATTTGTCGATAAATTTGATCAGTACAGAAGCGACGTTTATAGAATAAAACATCAGCACAATGTAATAAAGGAACTGAAGAGCACTCTCACAGAAAATGACCTTTTTATCAACATGGACTTCAGTGAAAATTATAATTGCAAATATGCAAAAGAGCCACAAGCTGTATATTTTGGCGCTTCAAGAGAATCTGTTACTCTTCATACCGGCGTATTGTACTCAAAAAGTTTAAAACAATCATTTGGTTTGTTGTCATCGTCCCTTAGACACGATCCTTATGCAATTGTAGCTCATCTAAAGCCTGTATTGCAGAGAGCTTTATCGCTTAAACCGGAAGTTAATACGCTGCATTTTTTAAGCGATGGGCCTACCAGTCAATATAGGAGCAGATTAATGTTCTCACTATTAACAAATTTTGTGTTTGAGAACTTTTTACAAATTCAAAGTATAATATATAATTTTTCAGAAAGTGGCCACGGAAAGAATGCAGCTGATGGAGTTGGCGCGTTAATAAAAAGAACGGCAGATGACAAAGTAAAACATGGAAATGACGTAAACGATTTCGACAGCCTTATGCGCATATTAAAGGAAAGTGGGGTCAAAATTTGGTTCACTGCAATTTCGTCAGACGATATAAAAAAAATTGAAGAAAAGAAATACCCAATATTGAGCACCTTCAAGGGAACAATGAGTGTTCATCAATGGAAGTGGACTAGAAATGAGCCAAACAGCATTCATTTCAATCTTGTAAGTTGTTACGAGTGCAATGAAACAAGTCGTTGTCCACATTTTCATTTAGGGACTATAAATAACGAAAAACCATCGCCAAAAATCAATAAGAAAATTACACATCAAATAAAAGAAATTAAGAAACGTAAAGTTACCAAGAAGAAGGACAAAAAAATCGAAACAAAAGAAAGAAAACTCGATAAAAAACGAAATAAATAATAATGATTATATAAAGTTTTGCTCATTTCTGTTAATAATTTCCCTTTCCAATACTATTTTTGTACACGTACGTTCTAAATAAAAATGATTAATTCGATCAAATTTAAGTTGTTATTTATTTGGATGCCTTAAAATAAGCGCGAGTGCACGTGCGTGCGTGTGTGTGTGTGTGTGTGTGTGTGTGTGTGTGTGTGCGCGCGCGTGTGTGTCTATGCATATGTATGTGTGGATGTTAACTTGATTTAAGAAAAAAAGATGTAATTCCCGTGGCATTCATGTAATTCCCCTGTCATCGATTTGTTTATAACTTTGTCAAATAATGCGTTTATGCTCTGCCATTCTACATGAGTTCTTTATTAGTAGTATACATGAAGAATCAATGTTGAAAACAGTAGATTTTAACTTTTTTTTAAGTCAAAATATTAGATCTCAAATTGGCACTTTTTTTTGAAATCACCCTTTTAGAAATTTCTCGAATTTTTTTTAAGTTGCCGCACACGATATTCCCTTTTTGTCACTAAATCCAATTAATTAATATATTAACGAAATAAATAGAATTATAAAAAAAAACTGGGGTTTATATGCACTTTTAAACAGATCAAAAAAATATTTTGCTTTTTTTTTTATATCTGGGCGTTTGAAAAAATATCACACGCGGCAATGAACTTTATAGCAGAGAAGTTCTTGGTACGTATACCTTACACAAAGTTCACACATCGCAATGTACTGAAGGTCCAAATATCTCTCCGATTTTCGCTCGTCAGAGCAGGGTCTTATATGTGCTGTAACGTGGCAAAACACGTTACAGTGCCATCTGCCACGAGACTCAAAGGAGATTAGTCTTCAAAAACCGCTAATATTTCGACTATGTGTAATTTCCGAAATCATCTCATCACTTTGTAGGGGGGACTGCTCGGAATAAGCGCCAGTGTTTATTTTGGTGACGACGTCATTAGGCCCTTTTGAATGGTATGCGTTATGAATCTACCGGGAGGCTTTTATCCAAGGGGAAATGTTGTCATTATAGGCGGGACTGCTCCGAAAAAGCGATAATTTTTAATATAGCAGCATCACGATGTAGGTGGGACAATTTAGAATTAGAATTGGTATGCGTTATGAATCTGCCGAGAGGCTTTTATCCAAGGGGAAATGTTGTCGTTATAGGGGGATTGCTCCGAAGAAGCGCTAATTTTTAATATGGCAGCATCACGATGTATGTGGGATAATTTAAAATTAGAATTGGTATTTTAGGAGTGAATAACTGATAATTATAAAAGTACGTATAATTCGGGCTACTATTAATTATTTAATTATATTTTGATCATTTCTTGAAATAATATATTGTATGCGATAAATATTTCAGGCATAATCATTGGTATTCGTATTTGCTTTGTTTTGGAAGTCGGATCAAGGACGGCCTTGTTTTCTACTTCTAGAAGTACAAGACGTAAACATCTATCGTATACCGTGAAGCACGCTGCTTATTACGGGCGTGGAGGGGGGAACGACGCCTGGGGATCCTGGAACGCTCGCGAAGGAGAGGGAAAGTGAAGGCAACATGCTGAAAATTAGGGAACGTTCGATAAGGATTAAGAATGAAGGACGGGAGGGGATGTCTAGCCCTGTATACCCGTACCGGCCGCTGGGTCTCTGCCTACTCTCGAGATCGCGGTGTAGAAAGGGTAAACGACGGCCGGCGCGGCGCGATTGCCACCGGCGCGTCGGATCGTCCGTCCGTTGGTAGCAACCCTGAAGCATGGAGGTAGTCTGGTCATCAAAAAGATACCAACAGCTCTGAGCACTAGTACTCTTCGTCTATGAAGTCCTTCCATATGCCAATAACTCGATTCTTTGTGCTCAGGGTTGTTTAATTAATAAGTGCTTTTCCGATTGTCCGCTGCCGTTTCGCGAGTCAAAGTGAAACTAAAAAACGCGAATCGCCTTTGGTTATCAGAGTCGGGTCTTCGGTTCCTATCGGGTTTCGGTAAATTTTTCTTTAGCCGCGAATTTCTATATGGTTATCTTCCGTATGGTTATTTCTATGGTTATCTACGGGGAAACTTCCTTCTCGCGGAGAATAAAATATCTCGAGTGGATTCTTTATCGAGTCAGTGGTTATCTCTTGTCGTTTTATTCGGGAAAAATGTGGTTCTCTGATAATTTGCTAATTCTCGTTTCCGTCAGAAAGACGAAGCCCGAGGGCCACGCGCGTCGGTACGGTTAACTATCGGAAATGCGATCGAAAATCTCTCTCTTAAAATTTCCGGGAGATGCTTTGATAAGAGGATAACATCGTCCTTCCGAGGACTTCTGGAAAAAGCCGTCACGTGGTTATTATTTGGGATCGTTCGGAACCCAGGAGAAATAGCTAGCGGTTCGGGCGAGCGCAAGGTCAGTGTCGTTATCTTTATAGTTTCGGAAATGCGGGTCCTGTTTAGGGACCAAATTTTACGCACTTGTATCGAAAACTACTATTTATCTACCGAGCAGTATCGGACCAGACCTCGACAGAATGACTTATTTGTATCCTAAAAAGTCGTTGGAACCCAGCAACAAATGATAGGTAATTGTTGCTACCTTCAAAATCGAGCATTGGTGCACTACGTTTAAACCGCGATATTCTATGTCATTCAATGTCAAATACATTTTATCTACCTAGCAGAATCGGACCGTACTTCGATAGAATTATTTATATTTGTCCTCAAAATTCGTTGGAACCTAGCAACAAATGTTAGATAAATGTTGCTACTTTCAAAATCTAGCATCATAATATTTTTTATTTATCGAGTAGAATCGGACCGGACCTCGACAGAATTGCTTTTAAAAAGTCGTTGGAACCCAGGTATTTATGGATTTTTAAATACATTTGCGATTATAATTACACCCCACAAAAATAATAACATATCTGTTTTAGTATTATTTTCAATTAAAAATGTTAACAATTTTTTTTTAATTTCGAGTGTTATTTTAGCATTGTTTCTGAATAAAACGTCCACTATACTTAAGTTGTGATAAATATCTCAATAGCGTGCCTCCAAGAAGGCAGGGAATACTATATAAATAAATAAAGAAGGGAGTAAAATATACACCATAATCCAGTGCTGATACCACGCTCAATACTATAACCTGTGTCTTCGGAGTGAACGTCTTGGATGATCTAGAGCAAATGAATGCGAACCTAGCTTCCAATCCGCCAAGGCATAATTGATTGAATGTTTTTGTAATGACTATGATATAGGGTTTTTCGTTTTTGTATTGTTTTCACTAGTTCCAAAGTTTTGTCTATTTTTTCTTTTTTTTTTTGAATATCCGATTTCAGATTAGATAGATTGATTTATATTTCGGACAGTCATCTTTTGAGCCTAGGCCTATCTGCGCAAAAACAAAATTGCATTACTTGCATTTTCTCCGTTTTCTAACCTGATATTCGCTGATAATAATATGTTTCGAATTTCTCCCTGATAATGGAGTATCGAACTCCTATTCGCTGAGTTTAAGGTTCTCATTTTTAACGATGAAAAAATCAATTTTTTTGCTTTAATTTCACTCTTATGGTGTGGAGAATATGTGGCCGAAAAGATTTTTTGAGATCGAACGTATTTCACAAGTTCCAGCTTATTGGGACGGGGCAGTCTGTTGGCTGGAAAGCAGGTACGATACGCGCTCTCGAGCCGGCTTTGTGGGGAGACCTTTATGTGGATTTCAACTATGCAATAGACAGCAAGTTTATGACCCTCTAAACGAATTCCAACGATTTTCGAATCTTTTGTTAACTCGTATACCTGCGTATTCTCAGTCATGCGATCGTTCTTCTTGCAATATCGTGTAAAAATAAAAGTGATGGCAAAATGCTGAATACCCGTAATTCAGTTGGAAATAAACGTCCCAATCACCCACTGAAAAAGAAATTTAGTTACAATGCTGAAAAAATAGAAAGCGTGACAGATTTCGTGAGCCCTTGAAATTAAAAGATAAACAAACGATTTGATAATATCGAAATCGACGTTAGGCGTAATGTTATTCTCAATTTCATAAGTATTTTCTCATTTTTATCAGAATGTCTAAAATGCAGGGACCGCTACGAAAACGTTCGTCGTTTTCGTGTCGTGTCCAGAAAAGGACACGATAAGATCGCCCAAATCGTTTTCGTGCCGACTACGAACACATTAGCAGTTATGAATTGTGTTCGTGTCAGACACGAACACGTTATCAAGAATGAATCGTTTTCGTGTTGGACACGAACACGTTCCAAAAACGCTAACGTGTTCGTGTTAGACACGAAACAAGTCAAATACTGAAAACCTATCGTGCTAAGAAAAGAACCGACACGACGACATGATACAAAAGATATAGTCTGAAGTACAGATGTCGATCAAGACGAATATTTCTCGACGATGACGAAGGCGAGAAACTTCCCTCCGTAGATTTTCTCCTCAAGTCCGCCATGCCCCGGGTAATTGAGGTCGACGATACGAGGTCTAAGAGTCGTGTCCAGTAGAGGTTGTTGATTACGGCGTCTGACAGTCGCTCTCCGTAGCTTTTCATCATATGAGCCAATATGGGTCCACTAGATACTAGAGGTCGCTGATCGTGCAGTCCAGGAGTAGCACCCCGTAGTTTTTTTATCATATCGGCTAATAAACAGGCACTAGGTTGTAGGATTCGCTGATGACGGAGTCTGACAGTCGCTCTCCGTAGCTTTTCATAATATGAGCCGATATAGGTGCACTAGATGGGGGGGGGGGGTCGCTGATTTCGGTGTCCAGGAGAGGCGTCCCGTAGTTTTTTTGTCATATCGGCTGAAATATGTGCACTAGGTGAAAGGGATTGCCGATGACGGAATCTGGCAGACGCTCTCCGTGGTTTTTTACCTTATGAGCCAAAATACGTGCACTAGGTGATGGACGTCGCTGATTACGGTGTCTAGGAGTCGCGGCCCGTATTTTTTTCTCATATCAGCTAAAATTCGTGCACTAGGTAATAGGGGTCGCCGATGACGGAGTCTGATAGTCGTTCTCCGTAGCTTTTCATCATATGAGCCAATATAGGTGTACTAGGTGGTAGAGGTCGCTGATTACGGGGTCCAGGAGTGGCACCCCGGAATTTTTTTGTCATATTGGCTGAATTACGTACAGCAGGTTGTAGGGGTCGCCGATGACGGAGTCTGGTAGTCGTTCTCTGTAGCTTTTCATCATATGAACCAATATAAGTGTACTAGGTGGTAGAGGTCGGTGATTACGGAGTCCAGGAGTGGCGCCCCGTAGTTTTTGTCATATCGGCTAAAATACGTGCATCAGGTTGCAGGGTCGCCGATGACGGTGTCTGGTAGTCGTTCTCCGCAGCTTTTCATCATATGAACCAATATAAGTGTACTAGGTGGTAGAGGTCGGCGATTACGGAGTCCAGGAGTTGCGCCCCGTAGTTTTTGTCATATCGGCTAAAATACGTGCATCAGGTTGTAGGGATCGCCGATGACGGTGTCTGGTAGTCGTTCTCCGCAGCATTTCATCATATGAGCCAATATAGGTGGACTAGGTGGTCGAGGTCGCTGATTACGGGGTCCAGGAGTGGCACCCGAAGTTTTTTGTCATATTGGCAGAAATACGTACACCAGGATGTAGGGGTCGCCGATGACGGAGTCTGGTAGTCGTTCTCCGTAGATTACCCCTAGCACCTAATGCAGGTATTTTAGCTGATAAAAAACAGTACGGGGCGTGACCCCTAAAGTCCGTAAACAGCGAACCCTACCACCTAGTGCACGTATTGTAGCTGATATGGAAAAAAACTACGGGGAGCCACTCGTGGACCCCGTAATCAGCGGCTCCTACCACCTAGTATACCTATATTGGCTCATTTGATGAAAAGCTACGGAGAACGATTGTCACACTCCGTTTTCGGCGACCCCTACCACCTAGTGCGTATATTTTAGCTGATATCAGAAAAATCTACGGAGAGCAACTTCTAGACTCCGTAATCGGTGACCACTACCACCTAGTACACCTATATTGGCTCATATGATGAAAATCTACGGTGCGCGGCAACCTGTCTCTGTCAACAGCGCCGCCTATCACCAAGTGCACCTATTGTGGCTCATATGGTAAAAAACCACGGAGAGCGTCTGCCAGATTCCGTCGCCAGCAATCCCTTTCACCTAGTGCGCATATTTTAGCTCATATGACGAAAAACTACGAAGAGCGACTGTCAGACTCCGTCAACAGCGATTCCTATCACCTAGTAGACGTATTTTAGCTCATATGACGAAAAACTATTTGAGCGACTGCGAGACTCCGTCATCACCAACCCCTAGCTCCTAATGCAGGTATTTTAGCTGATAAAAAAAAGTACATAGCCTGACCCCTAAACTTCGTAAACAGCGAACCCTACCACCTAGTGCACGTATTGTAGATGATATGAAAAAGAAAATCGAAGGAGAGCGACTGCCAGACTGCGTCCCCTGCGACCCCGACCACTTAGTGAACGTATATGAGCTTATATAATAAAAGACTACGGATCACTACTCCTACATTCCGTAATCAGCGTCCCCTACCACCTAGTGCACGTATGTCATATATTGCTAAAAAAACCAATAGGTGAAGAAGAGTGAGAGAGAAGGAAAAATAGCGAAAGTGAGCGAGGATGGGCAAGAGAGCAAAACAGTGCCCGAGAGGGCAAAAGTGAGCGGGATCATGCGAAGGAGACTGAGGGAGAGCGCTTGATGAATAATTATTTCGTCTTGAATATCGTATTGTAACGTGTTTTGTCCTTGTTCGATACGAAAACGATTAATCTTTGCTAACGTGTCCGTGGTAGACACGAAAACTTTTTATTTTTGTTAATGTGTCGGTGGCTAACACAAAAAAGATTGGCTTTTGTTAACGTGTCTGTATCGAACAAAAAAACTATTCGATTTTCCTATCGTGTCCGTGTTTAACACGAAAACGATTCATAATTGTTAACGTGTCGTATCGCAACACGATTTATCGTGTCGTGTCGTGTCTGTGTCGGTCCCTGCTAAAATGTCAAAAATGTGACGGTGATATAATATTTTCTCACTCCTGTGAACGTTGACTTGGTTTCAAGGTAGTGATAAAGTGCAGGAAAGAACGTAGCGTGTCTTCGTGTCCGGTCGTGAATACTGCATACGAAATGAATCGCAGATTCATGTTTGTGATGCGCATGTTAGAACTCGGATTGCAGTCGACAAACATTTTCTGCTTGCTCATGGAATTATGTAGCTGCTTTTCAATAAATGCTTATTACCAATTTCTTGATGATCTGTTGAATGCTGCGAAGAACTCTTTTGAAATTATTCAGCGTAAAGCTGATGCTGAAGAAAAGATGAAACGTGTTGAAACAGAAAATGAAGAAACGGATTTGAGCGAATCTGGCGATGGATCATAGAAAAAGCGAGGATTTTCATCGTTATTTGGTGTCGCGATGTTGATCGGAAAGTATATACAGTTTTAGATCTTTAATATAATCTACAATTGTCAAAGATCGTACTTTATATTTTGGCCTTCGATTAGAAGACACCCTGATTCGGCCGAAAAAATGACAAAGGCTCTGTGGGCCATATTTTACCAAAAATGTTCCGCAGATGAAAATCTAAGGCACGAATACTGCCCGTCAGGACAAAGTAGCTGGTGTAAGTGGCGCATCACAGAAGCAGAGGGTCAACTCGCCAGTTTCCACCTACCGCCTGCCCTTACCGAGGCCTTTTAAAAGGCAATTAAACCGATACATGAGGCTCTTTCTAACGACGATTTATTACAAAGATGCACTGGTGGAAATACTCAAAACGACATCTATATGTAGCTGCAGGCATGTTCAACGAAGGCTATTTATATGTTCTGAAGATAATCAATATGATGGGATTAGTCGTCGGGATCAGCAGCAAAAATCTTGCCGAGAAAATGAACGAAAAGCGTATCTCGGTAGCGGAGAAGACTGTCAGAAATCGAGAAAAATTTTGAACCGACGTTGAAAACTAAAAAAATGGAATAAAAAGGGTCTCTTTTTTCAAATAGCCCAAATTTCATCTATTTTAAGATTTTTTGTTTTGTTTTTTAGTTTGAGATCAACCGACAAGGCTGAGTACGAGCCGATCTCTTTACTATTTATCGACTAGGTGCTTTTTGTCCTTGCTGTTTACGAATCTGTACTCAGATTTTGAAAATTGGAAATGACGGATTCAATATGGCCTACCAAAACGTAAAAATGACCTGATCGAGATTAAACTGGGAACTAGGGGGTTTCTGGGGTCGCTGATTACGAATCTAAAATCAAATTTTAAAAATTCAATATGGCAGATACAATATGGCCGTTCGAAAATGTAAAAAATTACGTGATTGCGATTGATTTTTGGTAGACCATATTGAATCCACATTTTGACTTTTTAAGATCTGAGTTCAGATCCGTGATCAGTGCCCCCAAAATCCCCCGTGTACCCAGTTTCATGAAAAATGGTTCATCAGAAAAATGTGTGCCGAACAGGGATAACTAAACTAAAATCGGCTCTGGTGCTGGAACAGTCCAACATGCGGCCGTCTGCCGAGTTTTCAATAAATGGTATATTTATGAACAAGTTGAATAGATGTGCTGCGATAACAAGGCTTAATGCTGACTGAAACGCTGGCGCTTGTATTATCCTTGAAATGTTACTCGATCATGATCCACTTCTCCATACATATTGGTAAAATATCGTGGAATTTATAACATCTCAGAAAACCCAGTCTTCAATAAAAATTACCTCGTGATTAGTATGTTGAATTGATTGAACTCGCGTTGACATTACTTGGAATGCCGCCAATTCATGGTGTTTGTTTTTCCGAACCAGAATAAAAGCTCGATGGATGTCTAAAATGATTTATTCCTTTCGGGTACGCTTATGTAAACACTTTCACGTAGAACAAAGTGAAGAAATGTATCGATTCCTACAAGAGCTCCCTCCCTCCTCCGCCCCTACTCCCGAAGACTTGAATTTTCTTCAGCCTCCTGCAGCATACATCGAAAATATTGAAAAGTCGATTTTAACACAAATATTAGAATATCATTGTTTATAAAAAAAGACTTACCTTGTGTCTTCTTTTTATTACCTGCTTCCCAGGAGGAGGTACTTTTGTTTTACAAGGAGGTAAACAAAATAATTTTTGAAGGTATTACATGAAACTATGCGTAAACTGTGCGCAATGGGACATACTATAGACCAGGCGTTTTATTCGATTCATTCGTCAAATTCATGAGGCAAAAAATTCAGCCTTAAAAAATTATTTTCCATTTCACTTATAAGACAATGCTCTGTATTTCACTATACCAGGTCAATTCCTTATTATTTTATTCCTTAGAATCGGAAAATATGAGGATGGATAATCTTATAGCACTACGGGTCGTGATTTAATAATCACAGACAGAAAAGCTTTGAAAAAATATGAACATAACCAAATATCCTGTAAATACATAAGGTTTCTTGTATGTCGGATATAACGTAAAATAATAATCGAAAAGAAAAGGTTAACGTTTCGACCATATTTATTTTAGGTCCTCTTCAGAAATCTGAGTACAAAGATAAATTAATTGAAAATTAGATTGACTGTCTTTTTTTCTTACCTGTGAATATTGTAGAGCACAGTTTAAATCGATTATACCTAAAATGTGGTGAGACTAGCGGTGTTTAAGGACAGCATTGTTGTAAGTTTGGAGTGTAGAAATAGACTGTTTAATACTTGACTTCTTACAATATTAGTGTGATTGTAAACAATGATAGAAGGGTGAACCATGTGTGTTTATATAAATAAAATTTAAAATTTAAAAATTTTTAACCAATAAAATTAATAAGTGAAAAATAAGTTTTAGGAAGTAAAGATTTTTCAAATCTAACATTAACTGCGTTTTTTCTTACTTTTAATAAAGTAATTTTCGATGTGACGTCTTTTATGATAATTATGTTCTGTGGCTAAAATTTTAATGTTAGTATAATCAAAATCATGTCCAGTATTGATTCTATGTAAAGTTAATCCTGTATAATTTTCTTCGTTTCCTTTGATATTGCGTTTATGTTCAAGAATGCGATTTTTTAGTAATCTTTTAGTTTGTCCTATATAACAACCATTACAATGTTTACAGTTAATTTGATAAACGACGTCATTTAATTGAGAAATATCTAGTTTCTCTTTAAAGGGTTTGATGCCTCCAATATTGATATTAAATGGTTTGTGCACAATTCTAATTTTTTGATCAGCTAAAATCTTCTTAATTTTTTCAGATATTCCCTTAATGTATGGTACACTCACAGTTTTAATGAAATCTTGTTAAAAATGTTAAAATTTTAAATTTGATTTATATAAACACACATGGTTCGCCCTTCTATCATTGTTTACAATCACACTAGTATTGTAAGAAGTCGTACATTATATGGTGTATTCGACCATATTATTTAGGTCCTCTTCAGAAATCTGAGTATAAAGATAAATTAATTGAAAATTAGATTGATGACTTACAAAAATTAATTTGAAAAAAAATTTGACGAAGTCAAGTATTAATTATTGTAAAGAGTAACTGTCTTTTTTTCTCACCTCTGAATATTGTAGAGCACAATTTAAATCGATTATAACTAAAATATGGTGAGACTAGCGGTGTGTAAGGACAGCATTGTTGTAAGTTTGGAGTGTAGAAATAGACTGTTGAATACTTGACTTCTTACAATATTAGTGTGATTGTAAACAATGATAGAAGGGCGAACCATGCGTGTTTATATAAATCAAATTTAAAATTTAAAGTTTAAATTAAATAATTTATTTCAACAGCGAATAATTTCCTGACCTTGTATTATATATATATATATATATATATATATATATATATATATATATATATATATATATATATATATATATATATATATATATATATATATATTTGAATCAATAATTATCAGTATTAGCCTAAAGAATCTACTAACTGAATAGTGTATCTCAACCTTGAGGTAGGACCACAAAATGATCAATATATAGTAGAGTTCATATGTTTTCATTGTAATATTTCTTACTTTTTGGATGTGACTTTATGTTATACAGCATGATGCTTTATGATATTTGCAGAAATATTGATTTGTAAAACTTATATCCCTATTTAATAAACTTATTTTCTACAATATAGTCAGAAATATATTTTTAGTACAATATTATGCCTTGACAATTAATATACAAACAAAATCAAATGCATACATGAAGCTATTTCCACGGAACTTGGCACTGATTACAATTATTCATAGTTTTGCAAAATTCCTCAATTTGCAGCGTTGTTTCAAAGAAGTTGAATTGTTCGTTGATTCTTTTCATTGCTCTTTGCAAAACACTATGTGAGTTTACTTCTGGACCTTGAAAATGATATGATAAAATTGAATTTGCGTTTACATATATTAAACATTAATAAAAAGTTGACAAACATATTCAAATTAGTGAAAACGCAATGGAAATTATTACATAGTAGTTTATATATATTAACCTATATAAATACATTTAAGAATATGTATATATTTATTATCTTCAAAAACCAACTTTTATCCACATTTTTTGTGCGCCAATTTGTCATTTTTGAAGAATTGTTTCTGATGGTAATTACATGTTCGTACATAATATTTGTTACTTCTAGATATATTCCAATGTCTACGTGCAGTAAAATTCAATAAACTGGAAAAACAAACAAAAACTAGATTTTTTTTATTGCACATATAATTTTTTATTTATAATATTCTAAAAATGTCTCCCCCATCATTAGAAAAGAGAGATATTTGGCTAATCTGAACTCCATTTTTTCATGGATTTTAAACGCTAAAATGTGGTGTAATAATTCACGATACACCTGTACATTTAGGCGTTAATGTCGTAAATAATAATCATTCAGTTTCAAGACTTCCCAGTGCCTCGAGTACATATGTTCATCTTGCCGAGCTAAAGTTATATCTACATCCGAAGCATTTGCTAGGCAGATAGTGCACGAGTAATGTGAAGTAAGAGCCCCCACGAACCACTATCGTCGTCGATTTTTATGAACCATAGATCAAATGAATGCTTATACCAATAATAAACATTGCCCTAATTGATTTTGCAAAATTTCAATTTGTATTATTTATAGAGAGATTTAAATATTTTAATGGCTTTTAATTCAAGAATTAATTATTCGCCACTTTTCAATGAAATGTTATGAAAATTTTATGAAAGATTCTTCGAAGTTTATATTTTCATATGAAATGAATGATATTCGAAATTATATTTATTTACTTATTTATTTATAGTAATTAAATAAACATTTTTGATACTGTTCTCATGCTTCCATTCTTTTCAATTTGTGCGCATAATGTTCCTCGGACTTCCCGCTATAAGATTCCACAAGAAAATTCAACTCGCCGATAGTCGTTTATTTATAAACATCGATAGAAAAGCGATGGGATCTGTCAATGAGAGTTGTAATCCTTTGAAGAAAGAAAAACACAGTCACGTCCGATCGAATCTGATACTGATTCAGAAGAAACGAAACGCTAAGTTTAAGCAATTCATCAATTTTTAGCAGTTTAGAAGCTCAGTGAAATTGATATAAATTCAATATCGAAAGAAAAAGAGCGAAAACGGAAGAATCTGAAACCGTTTGTGTGGATTTATGTGAAATGGAAATTGCAAACGACCCGAACGATTTGTGTGATGCTGATAAGAAAATTCTTGAGCAAAATTTTGAAGTTGGTGATGAACAAAAAAAAATGATGTGTATTAATGAAATCAAAGAGATATTGAATGATTTTATTATATATTGAAGGAAAATAACCGATAAAGAAACGTCAATTAAATGAACTTTAAAAAAAAAGATAAATAGTCCATGAAGAGAGTAATAAATAATTTGATAGATGGAAATGTTATAAGTAGTGTTGATTCTGAAGATATAAATCAGATGTATCTCAGTCTTATAAAGGAAGCTCTTTCGAAGGAAGAAACTCGATCCGGGAAAATTAAAGTCCGCACCATTCCACCTGTTGATTCGAGTACGAAAAAAAAATCATGGAAAGTTCAACATTTCATGTGGGTGTGTAAAAAGATATGCATATCAAGCGAGTTTGCAATATGTCTACAGATAACGGACGCGAGAACACTATACGAACGTGCAAACAGTTTTTTCAACAAAATTAGTTTTAGATTCTGCACAAGGTCCGATTGACCGAAAAACTGTCAAGAATAAGTAGATTCATATACTATAACGTGTAACATATATACCAATGATGAAAAAGTCACAATCAACCGAATAGCTATAAAGACGTGAGTTAATTACAATTAAGCGTGCAATAACGTCATTTATGTCACGTGTTGTTATTGTTATTATTATTTAAACAATAATAATAACTTCAACAACAACAACATTGGTTTCTTATGTCGCTTAATCTATCGGAGAAGTCAAGTTTTTTGCTGTAATCTGTACCGGATCAGCGAGAAATTTCGCTGCAATCCCGGCCCAAACCAGGAGGTAGGAGATTGCAGTGTCGACACTTAGTTCGATTCAACGCGCAGAAAATTTTCTACGCAAGGAACCGAAAGCAGAACCGTCGGAGACGATGAGATTACGCAAGAAGGTGGACGCATCAGCCATCGTAACCATCTCGCCCCTTAATTATTATTATTATGGTTAAGGAAAACCAGACCGAGGACGTGCCGCTCGTTCCAGCGCGAAATACAAAAGTGTCCCCTTCCCCTGAATTACATGCTGGTGAACGAGCATCATCAAGGGATCCTCCGTTCGATTAATCACGTCGCAGGCTGTTTCGAAGCCTGTTGCGAAGACTAATCTGTCATGCATACACTCCAGGCTCAAACGGCCACGACCTCCCATTTTTCGGGACAAATCCAGTCATTCCACGGAAGACCTTGGATGCAAACTGCGTTGCATACAAATCTTCTTCCACGTGCATCGGTCAAGACCCGTTAGCTCGTGAACTCTCCACTTAAATGCTTCAAATAAATAGACCACTGGTGAAATGGCCAAAATATACGTTGCTGCCTCCTTATTTTCCCCGTCAATTCTGATGACCACCTCTGTCGGAGAAGGCGCTGTTATTTCTGAACGATGCTCCTTTTAGCAGCCCGCACATCCTGACATGCTTCTGAGGCAATCCCAGGTATGTATAGGGTTCTTCGGCGCTAAGGCGGCCGATGACGTTTCCGTCGATATGAGGGTGATATTTAAAGATCAATGTCCGTTTATATAAGAGGTGAATATCCGGCATAGGTGTTAAAGGACGGAAGTAAACTTCTTCCACCAATAGTTGTTGATTCCATCCCAACCCGGGGAAGAGCAATTCCTCGCTCTTTTGATGGCATTATTCACCTCTAATGCACTGACAGGTGGGCAATCTTCACTTTGTTATGTCAGTTCGTTAATCAACTCGGTAAAGATTTTGATACCTGGAGTGCCTGCATTAAGCATAGATGTTTTCTCGTAGACGTTCCCCTATAGTTCCTCTAAACCTAGGCGATCGACGGTCATTCGCGATGTTTGAAGAGGTTGGAAGGATTCGACCAAAATAATGTATTTTGTCGAATTTCATCCTCCCATCTTCGCAGCCTCTTATTGGCATCTGCCAAAACCCGAATTTTATCTACCAAACGTTGCTTGATATTGAGCAACTTCAGCTTGTTCATTGTGTGATAGTAGGTCCACAGTATATGCGCGAACGTGGGGACTTTAGCCGTAAATGAACAGCTAGATGTTATATCGTCGATTACACACTGAATTCGGGAAGCAAGTTTCCGTGACAATCGAATTTTGCTGTTCAATTGAGTCATGCGTTTAGTGAACTGTCGGCTACCATTTTTCTTTGACAGATTTCGTGGAGTCACCTGATCACTTGCAGTCTCATAAACGGCACAATTGACTTGTTGTAGGTCACAGTCCTTCGGAAAAGCATCCAGAAGTAGGCTAGTCGTTCTCCCACATAACCTAAAGCTACTATTAAGTTCCATCAGAGTTCAATTCCATAAGCTTTCTGTGAGCTCCACAATTCCTCAAAGAAGCTCCGTGGAAGCTTCAATGTCGACCATATGTGGTGTTCATGGCGAATTCGGCGTTACGAGAGTTTCGACGCATACGGAATTGTTTGGCCAGCGATTAAAAGACTCGCCTTTCTTAATTTTGCAGACCGAACATTTAACTGGAACGGTTTCTCTGTTACAACAAAATTCGTCGATCAATATTTATTACGCAGAACAACAATATTTGAAAAAAAATAATGAAATTAATTAAATTGGAAAAATTAATTAGAACTATTAATTACATTGGAATTAGAATGTCGAGAATGTTATAAATTTAATATATTAACTTTAAATTTGATATTGGATTAATACGTCGAACAAAATAAACTTAACAAACGTTTATATAACGCGTCTTATCGTTCGCATTTTATTTTATCTAAATAAAGTGTCATACAAAAAGCCAGGAATAGCACAATTGTTTAAGGGTATAGAGTTATTTTGTTTACACAGTCATTTTTAACTGCCGCTTGAGAGAGAAGTTTCTATCAGTTTCAAACGCCAGCCGAGAGATGGCGCTCTCGCCCTCGAAAGAGCAGTTACATACATACTATGAGTTTTGATCGCTCGTCTAGTGGTTGTGCTTCGTGCTTTCCTTTGAGTGCATGCCTTCTATGTATTGAGCATTGGCGATCATGTCCGCAAGCGGTGGCTTCAATGTCATCACTGTATATATATTCCCCGCTCTCTATGCATTATACAAACCTATGTGTAATGTATGGGTCTGAGCGCATTTCTAATGATGATCGGCGAAAGAATATGGTTCATAATGTAGAAAAATGCATAGTTTGAGTAATTGCGTTTATTTCATAAGAGTTTTGTATAATGTAACAATAAGAACCGTGTCAGACTAAGCTGCGTTAATATTATTAAAAATCATTCAAAACAAAACCAGTGGAATATTAATAATATTACAAGAAACAATAAGATCGTTAAAAGCTTCTGCAAAAATAATAAGCATATAAGGTTCACTAGGGCTGACAAAGGTAATATCACTGTAGCCTTAGAGAAATCTGATTATAATAACAAAATGGAAACTATGCTTAATGATGTCAGCACATATTTACCATCAAAGTATGAATATACTGCATCTCTAACAAAAGATGTAAATAAACTAGTTTGCAAATGGGAAAAGATGGAGATTATCTCTAATAATACAGCAAAACATCTAAAATGTAACAACGGCGTTATCCCAAGAGCGTATGGATTACCGAAGATCCACAAGGACGGGTTCCCATTAAGAATAATAGTTTCGACGATAAATTCTCCAACGTACAATTTGGCAACTTTTTATAGTCGAATCCTGAATAATGTAGTGGGCAAAACTTCCAGCTTTGTCAAGGACTCATGGGACTGCAGAAAAAAGTTAAAATCGTTCAAAATCCCTTCGGATCACATACTTGCCTCGTTGGACGTGACATCACTTTTTACCAACGTTTCCATCGAGTTGGTAAAATTAATCATCGATAAAAAGTGGACGATGATCAGCCAACATACTACCATCGATAAGGAAGATTTTGTACACGGATTAGAATTAATTTTAAATTCGACTTATTTTAAATTCGACTTATTTTAAATTTAATGACCGTGTTTACAAACAAGTATTCGGTGTTCCGATGGGCTCTCCGTTGTCACCTGTGATCGCGAATTTAACGTTAGAATACATGGAAACGTTTTTAGTTAGAAAACTTGATTTCAAATTGGGTTTCTACCTTAGATATGTTGATGACATTTTGGTCTCAATGCCTATGGATAAAAAAGATATTATTTTAAAAAAATTTAATTGCTTCAAAAAAATACATGGCATTGAGAATAGAATCCAATTTACTTTAGAACCGGAAAAAAATAATAGCATTTGTTTCTTAGATCTACTTGTAATTAGAAAAGACAATGGTTTCTTAGATACAGATTGGTTTTGTAAAAAGACATGGTCTACACGGTACTTACATTTTTCATCTAATCACCCAATCAATTATAAGATTGGAGTGGTTTTGGGCCTTGTAGACCATGCACTAAAACTCTCTGAAATCAGATTTAGAAGGAAAAACCTCGATATTGTAAAAAAAAATGTCCTTCTAAAAAACGGATATCCCAATGATTTAGTGTTTAATTGTAATAAATCTCGAGTACATAGTGTTTACAATAGCTTTGAAAACAATGCAAATAACAATAACAATCGAATCATTAAAACGGTATCAATACCATATGTTGAAGGACTATCAGAAAAATTATCAAAATGCTTAAAGAAAGAAAAAATTAGGGTCGTACATAAACCTATCAACACTAATATCGGAGGGATAAAACCGTTAAAAGACAAACTCAGTTCAGAAAAAATGTCCAACGTTGTTTACCAAATCCCATGTCAACATTGTGAGAAAGTGTACATTGGTCAAACTAGCAGACTTCTTGAAACTAGAATGAAAGAACACCAAAAAAACATCTATGGTCCGGAAGCCAAATATACAGGGCTAACCTTGCACAGAATAGACACTTCTCACAATTTCGACTATAAAAATGTAAAAATTCTTGCTACAGAAAGAAATTGTACCAAAAGAAAGCAGATCGAGAATTATTTTATTAAAAAGGCTAAGAACACAGTCAACGTTCGATTTGAACAATCAAATTTGCCTGCATCGTATGACGCTATTTTGCAATCGGATTAACGGTTTCAAAATCTTTAGTATAATTTTATTTAAAAACATGTATCGGTACCTTCGCAGTATACAAGAATTATGTTACATATGTATATTGCAACTATAATTCGAGTCATAGTGTGGATGCCTTTACTGTTTTGTTTAAAATATTTCTAAGAATCAAAAATTCGGGTTGCAACGGCCAACGAGTTACATAATTTCCATCAACGCATAAAAGCGAAATAATTCGACATATATATAAGTAAACAATCGTCGTTCCTATCGTTAGTCTTTATTGCGGTGTTGTAAATCGTGCGATTTAAATTCCATCGACGTGCGTACAGATTTTTATTTAATATTAATTTTTATAATGGAGGTTTTAATTGAAGTGTTTTTGCGGTTTTCAATTATTTTTTTGTTAATTAATTATGTCTAAAAATTTTTAAAATGGCAAGTTCAATCGAACCGCCAGAAACACCCGCAACTATGTAATCGTCGTTATAAGATCAATTGATGTAAGTTGTACCATTTTTATTTTTTTAATTCGTATGTGTAAAGTTTTATGACAATATTGTATTTTTTATTTTTAATTTTTTGATTCAGCAATAAAATTTTTGAAGATGGCTATCATCATAGCCGAAACGTCAAATTAACATTGATTTAATTTTGTCTACTGACCGTCCTACCAAGACTTCCTCTTCAACAATATTCAATTAGCGGTCAAGAAATTAATATGCCTTTGCATAATATTACTAATAATAATGTAACATGAAATAGATAAATTCAGGACAAAACTGTTATAGTAAGTTGTTTATAAATTATTTCCGTAATACGCAGATATGGTCAAATCAAATCAATTTTTTTCCGTGCGATAGAATAGATCCTTATGGGAGTTCAAAAAAGCAGGCATAGAATCTATTGGGGAACTGCTCGAGACTGTAATAGATGGTGAGAATGAAACTCCGACGAAAGTCAGGAAGCTTCAGGCGACCTTCGTAGGAGTTCAGTGTGTTACACGGGCCGTTTATTTCTCGTTGTTTAGGCAAAACTTTGGTTGCCAGGTTCCGCCTAAACACAAGAGTCGCGCATTCGGAGTATGGAGTATCTTTCCTAGCACCGCGTTCGGACACCGGTGTTGTTACCCGCACGTTCGGTACAGGTTAACAGCTGGGAACAAAGAAACCGAATATATATGAATACATTATATATGCATATATACATATATGTTAATTTTACTCTGCATATATATTTTACTTTGACACAACATTGCCGACGATCAAATTAAAATATCAACATAGTGCAAATCACAGTTGGAGTATAATCCCTCCTGACTATTTAAAAAAAAAAACATAATCGGTTATACATTGGTAAACTGCTGATGCCATGTCCGAAATAATTTTTTAGGAATGTACGTGCGCGGGTATTGGAGATCCGACCCCTGCACCGTAAGCTTTATTATGCTGCAGTTCTGCCAACTTTGGTTTCTTATTCGGGGTTCGTTCCCCTAACTAGTTCTTTGGTCCGCGTCGGATGTTTTATTTCTCCGATACCTATTACCAGCATTCCCCGATCCGCCATCTGGGGACGCGCCCGTTAGTAGGAACCAGCAACATTCCGCGTGTATGTGTGTGTGTGTGTGTGTGTGTGTGTGTGTGTGGGTATGTGTGTGCGCGTGTATATGCGTCCGCGCGCGTGTGTGTGTACGTGCGTGCGTGTGTAGGTGTGTGTGTGTTTGTGTGTTTATCAGTGACCCTGGTTGGACTTCGTGTTAATAGTTGTTTTTCGAAAATCTTTAATGTTGCAAGTTGCCTTTGGGCATTTGCTGATTCATTTGCTGTCTTCCAACATTAAAACATAATCAACAGTAAGAAAACTACGTACTTCCATAGTTCAACAATTACAGCATTCACTAGCAGATAAATTATCAAGCAATAACTGACGTCCACGAGCTGCCTCGGTAAGTGTTTCTGAAAATGCAATACGTATTATTTATTGTCTACGAATTTTCTTTTTCTGAATTTTTGCAGGATATTTCCTTTTTATTGTCATAACTTTTCAGTATAGGTAGATACATCGATAGATATATTTATTTTCTTATAAAGGGATATATCCCGTAGAGAAGGGTTCCGCTTCCGGACTTGGTACATTATTAGTAATATAGCAGAGGTATATTAGCTGTACTTATGCTACGCCGTTTATAAATGGGGTTGTCTGCCCTAAGAACATTGAAATTAATTCTAATTTTAATTTTGATCTCATACTATGCGGTAACAAGATTATTATAAAAAATAGTTTCCTTGCAAGAAATTTCGCCGCAAGAAAGCAGCCTTTACGAATTTAGCGAGCAGTTTTGTCACATTCGGATCGTTATCGCAGATCGCATTTCTCAGAGCCAAGTCACGAAATGCAGTGGGCAAAAAGTTAGTCGGGAAACATCTTATACGAGTGCTAGTAAGAACTGGGCATTGAAGCAGAGAATATGGCGCAGATTTTCGGGAACGCCGAGGTTATATAAAATACAAAGATTAGATGGATCGTACATAAATCGAAGACCGCTTGTTAGCAATGGTTGCGAGCCTTATGTGCATTCTTGCTCTTAGAGAGTCGAGGGACAGTCGCAAAGGGTAATGCGTTGCATATGAATCCGAAAGTTGCCAATAGATAGGCAACTGCGGCGAATCGGAGGTAATATAATGACCTTCAATTCTTCACTCTCCACGCGAACTTTTCCAGCCCTCTGGAAGAGTTCATTTATTACACCAATTTTTACATCGGGTGATAAACAAAATATAAAAAATTATCGTCCCATATCAATCCTTAATGTTATAGCCAAACTACTTGATTCCACTATAGCCATAAAGTTGTCAGATTTTTTTTATAGTAAAATTATCGGTCAGCAGCACGGGTTCGTTAGGGGCAGATCTGCAATTACTAACTTGTTAATCTTTTCCTCCTATATAACGGATGCCCTTAACACTTCTTATCAAGTTGATACGATTTACTTAGACTTATCTAAAGCATTTGAATCTGTGGACCATGGTATCAAGTTGCGATTGGTCGGTTTCGGTAGTGCATTACTCACTTGGATGTGTTACGATTTTTATACTTTCGTAATTAAATTCTTACAAGGATCAGAAGTTATAAAGGTTGATTCTCGGTAGCTGAGTATCGTTTCTGGGATCTTCCGCATAAAGGGGATTGACACCAAGTGACAAAATACCGGCGAATTTTAGGAATAATAACTTTATTTTTATTAAAAGAAATGCCAACCACAGGTCGTACAGTATCAAATCGTCCGGGTATATAGGAACTAAATCCTGTATTGATTCACGGAGAGTCGCGGATTAACGTGTCGTGAAGTTTCGTGCGCGCGACTCTGACGGAGATCTTCACGGTTTCGTTCACGGTGCGACTCTGTACCGAGATCTTCACGGCGTCATAGACGGCGCGACTCTGATTTCGGGCAATGTGATTGCCCTTTTTATATGATAGATATCGATGAGATCATCGTCCTTCGCGATGGACACCTGCACTTGTTGTTTGCCACGTGTCATCTTCCACGAATCGCTCACCCCTTTGACTTATTGGTGACCTCGGCGATTCAGGGCCCGTGTACTATTGTGTGCCGTGTGAGTCACAATCTTATGCATTGTCTTACTTCGAGCTTCGGCGTGGCACATTCCTTTCTTTACCGATTGAGCTTGCAGCTAGAGGAACGCGTGGTTCCCCGTGTAAGTTATAGCACGTGTGCAATCTATGTGCGACGCCGAATCGGGCCCGTCGGTGTGTGTGCATCTTGTCGATCTTACAAAGACAAGTATTGTCCGTGTTACGAGTGCTATTATGTGCGAAGCCAGCATCAGTAACACACCCTGGGTTGAAAAAATTGACGATCCACCGTCAATCAATGCTCGTATAAAAAATCAATGCGCAACTTAAATTATACTCGTGACCTTCAGTTGGCTATTGTTAGTATTTTTTTTCCAAAGTATCTTAATCTATGGTTAGTGATACATTTCTCTTATATACAGGGTGTCCCATTTCAACCGATACACGTAAATAACTCGTCAGGGAAGCCTCCAATCGAAAAAATGGTACAGACTGAAATTGTAGGAAATCGACGGGGAAATCGAACGGTGACCTTGAATGCGATTTTAAAGGTCATTTGAAGGTCAACATTGATTTTTTCAGTAGAAACCCCATTTTTTTATTGCAGGAATAAAAAGAGCGGGAAATTATATGTTCAGAATGATATGTTCTATTGGGGCATCGAAAGTCATTTCAAGGTCAAGCAGTCAGTTTATCAATATCCACGTACGTAATTCCTGTGACAAGGCCAGAATACAAAAATGGTGGAGATGAAAGTTATAGGAAATCGAGGGGGAAATCGAACGGTGACCTTGAATATGACCTTGAATGCCATTTTAATGGTCATTGGAAGGCCAACATTGATATTTTTAGTAAAAACCCCATTTTTTTATTGCAGGAGTAAAAAGACCGGGAAATTTTACGTTCAGAATAATATGTTCTGTTGGGGCGTCGAAAGCCATTTCAAGGTCAAGCAGTCTGCTCATCAATATCCATGTACGTAATTTCTCTTACAAGGCCAGAATAAAAAAAATGGTAGAGACGTAAGTTGTAGAACATCGAGGAAAAATTAAACCGTGACCTTGGATATGACCTTGAATTCGATTTTAGAATGATTTTTTTTTTCAATTTGTTACCTTTGGCATTAGCGTGATCCGACGTACACCACGAAGAGGTTGCTAGATAGGATTTTGTACATCATGCAGCACTAAAAATGGCTGATTATCTTGTAACCCTGGAAAGGGAAGACTGTCATGTAGCCCTGAAAATGGCTGATTATCATGTAACCCTGAAAAGGGCAGACTGCCATGTAGCCCTGAAAAGGGCTGATTATCATGTAACCCTGAAAAGGGAAGACTATCATGTAACCCTGAAAAGGGCTGATTATCATGTAACCCTGAAAAGGGCTGATTATCATGTAATCATGAAAAGGGCAGTAATGGTATTTTACGTCTACTGAATCGAACGAAATCATTTCTTTGGATTTAATTTAACTACATTGTTTTAGACGCAAAATGTTCTGCGTTTTCAGAATCCGGAGTCTTTGTAACTCTACGTACTCTTTGAAACATTTTTTTTACCTTGAAATGACCTTCCACGTCCCTACACAACATATCATCCTAAATAAAAATTTCCCGCTCGTTTCATTCCTGCAATAGAAGAATAGAGTTTCTACTAAAAAAAAAAAAGTTAACCTTCAAATTACCTTGAAAATCGAATTCAAGGTCATATTCAAGGTCACCGTTCGATTTCCCCCTCGATTTCCTACAACTTCAGTCTGTACCATTTTTTCGATTGGAGGCTTCCCTGACGAGTTATTTACGTGTCTCGGTTAAAATGGGACACCCTGTATATATATATACAGGGTGTACGAAAAGTCCCGGGACGATTGAATAACTTTCGAAAGAATAAAAATTTCACAAATCGCCGAAACACGTGATTCGATTTTTCAAACAAGCTATCTTTTGAGGGGGGGTTTCGGCCCCGCAACCTCAAGGGGGGCGGGGGGCACGAGGGGGGCCAAAAATCTTAAATGGCAACATGGTTTGAGTGGGGGCTCATTTGAAAGGTATTTTCGAGACGAATTCAGATCACTGGTCATAGAGGGCGCTGCGATCATTTTTCGGAGAGATTTTTAACTTTTTTAGATCTTAGACGTACTAACGTTTGAAAAAATGAAAATTTCGTAGTCGCCGAATCGTGTAATTCAATATTCTTAAAAAACGTCTGAACTTTCACTAAATAGTTTTTTAAGAATATTGAATTACACGATTCGGCGACTACGAAATTTTCATTTTTTCAAACGTTAGTACGTCTAAGATCTAAAAAAGTTAAAAATCTCTCCGAAAAATGATCGCAGCGCCCTCTATGACCAGTGATCTGAATTCGTCTCGAAAATACCTTTCAAATGAGCCTCCACTCAAACCATGTTGCCATTTAAGATTTTTGGCCCCCCTCGTGCCCCCCGCCCCCCTTGAGGTTGCGGGGCCGAAACCCCCCCTCAAAAGATAGCTTGTTTGAAAAATCGAATCACGTGTTTCGGCGATTTTTGAAATTTTTAATCTTTCGAAAGTTATTCAACCGTCCCGGGACTTTTCGTACACCCTGTATATATATACAGGGTGATCCAAAAGTCCCGGAACAGCAAAATATCTCAGCGGGAGTGCATTTTCGGGGAAAATGTTTCAGACAAAAGTTTTAGGATTTTTCCCTGGCTATTTAATGGCGATCTTGAATTTGACCTTGAACATGACCTTGAAGGTTATTTCAAGGTCAAGTTAATTTTTTTAAATGGGAACCCCTATTTTTTTTCATGGATTCTGAAAGAGCGGGAAATTCTACGTCCGAGTATGATATGATCGATTTTTCCGGCAAGGTCAATTCAAGGTGAAACTTAAAACTCCCGTAACGGCGAAATATCTCAAGGGTGTGCATTTCTTTGGAAATTGTTTCAGACAAAAGTTTAAGGATTTTTCCTGGGATATTTAATGGTAGCACAGAATTTGACCTTGAACATGACCTTGAAGGTTATTTCAAGGTCAAGTTTGTTTTTTTTAATGGAAACTGCTATTTTTTTTCACGGATTCGGAGAGAGCACAAAATTTTACGTCCAAATATGCTATGGCCGTTTTTTTCGGCAATGTCATTTCAAGGCCAAACTTAAAACTCCCGGAACAGCGAATTAACTCAGCAAGAGGCACCATTGAATTTAACCTTGAAAATTACCTTGAGGCTTATTCTAAGCTCAAGACTTTTTTTTTAATTGGAACCCCGTTTTATTTTCGTAATGTTTCCAGAGTTTCCAGAGTGCAATGCATTATCATTGTTCCCGGATAAAAATATACATTTTTTTTTACATCCGATACGTTTATAAATATGTATGGGTAACATTTTTACATTGTTTCCAATGCTACCGCCGGCTTTAGCATTACCCAAGATGTACCGCGTGGAGGTAGCACGGTCGGGTTTACACCTCTTCGGGGTGCTTTGTTCAGGTGGTTCCCCTCGCCGTCACCTGTGCGTGTGCGTGTGCGTGTGCGTGTGTGTGTGTGTGGGTGTCCCCAGACAGTTAAGGCAAGATGGGTATACTAAGATTTTGATGAAATTATGTATCTTACTAAAGCTTATGCTCAAAGTGATTGCCATGAACTTCTTGGCAATATCCCAAGCGATTATAAAAAGTCGATACGACTTTTTTAATCATATCTGGTTCTATAGCCGCGATCTCATCCCGTATTCGTTGTTTTACTTCCTCAATATTCACCGGTTTCGTTCGATACACTCTATCTTTGAGATAACCCCATAGAAAATAGTCAAGGGGCGTAAGATCCGGAGATCTTGGTGGCCATTCTATTACACCCCTTCGACCTATCCACCGTTCTGCGAATACATCACTCAAATAATTGCGAACATCTGTTGCATAATGGGGTGCTGCAGCATCTTGCTGAAACCAAGTCTGATCGAAATCCTCGCCTACAATAACCTGAATAGCAGGGATGATGTCGTCCCTCAACATATCGTGGTATTTTTGACCAGTAAGGGTACCCTCGATGAAGAAGGGCCCAACTACCGCATTGTTTATAATACCTGCCCATACGTTTACTTTTTCAGGATAATAGGGAATGATGATTCTCATCATGAGAATGGTTATTCTTTCTCGTTCACTTAGCGCAGCCATTGCTCTTTGTACGAAATATACGTATGTATTTTGTTACTGAAATGATGCTTAATACGTTTAGATAGGAAAGGCGTTTAGATAGGAAATCCATGTATCTCACAAAACGATAAAGTTAAGACCAAAATGTAACCTTATAAGACTGTACACGTATGTATAAATTCAATGTGAATGTATGTTGTTTATTTACTTCGCTGGTGACTCGTGCTCTCTGTCGTTGTTCGCGCGCCCAAGTTCACTTTGCACAAGTGTTGCGTAAGATGTATGTATACACTTTTTTTAAACAGTTTATTATTCTATTTACAAAATTAGAGGACAAGCGAGGGACAGGAACTGATTCCTAAATCGACTTTTGGCAGAACAATAAATTGTTTCGAAGTTTACGGCACTGTAAAGGATCTCCCTAGAGCAGATCGTCCAGTAATAGCATCGACTGAACAAAATGAATTTAACCACTCTCAAAACCGGAAGATCCTCATAACTTCGTTAAGAAAATGAAACGGGGTTCCAATTAAAAAAAAAAAATAATCTTGACCTGAGAATAATCTTCAAGGTAATTTTCAAGGTCAAATTTTATGCTAGCATTAAATATCCCGGAATAAATCCTGAAACTTTTGTCTGGAACATTTTACCCGAAAATGACCTCTTGCTGAGTTAATTCGCTGTTCCGGGAGTTTTAAGTTTGGCCTTGAAATGACATTGCCAAAAAAAACGGCCATAGCATATTTGGACGTAAAATTTTGTGCTCTCTCCGAATCCGTGAAAAAAAAATAGCAGTTTCCATTAAAAAAACAAACTTGACCTTGAAATAACCTTGAAGGTTATGTTCAAGGTCAAATTCTGTGCTACCATTAAATAGCCCGGGAAAAATCCTTAAACTTTTGTCTGAAACAATTTCCAAAGAAATGCACACCCTCTGAGATATTTCGCCGTCACGGGAGTTTTAAGTTTCACCTTGAAATGACCTTGCCGAAAAAAACGGCCATAGCATATTCGGACGTAAAATTTTGTGCTCTTTCCGAATCCGTGAAAAAAATAGGGGTTCCCATTTAAAAAAATTAACTTGACCTTGAAATAACCTCCAAGGTCATGTTCAAGGTCAAATTCAATATCACCATTAAATAGCCAGGGAAAAATCCTTAAACTTTTGTCTAAAACATTTTCCCCGAAAATGCACTCCCGCTGAGATATTTTGCTGTTCCGGGACTTTTGGATCACCCTGTATATATATATATACATACCCCCAAAACTTAACCCCAAAATTCCTTCACCGTCGTCGCCGCTCGCAACCGCCCGCAACCGAAATACAAAACCAACCGAATTCCTGGGGTCACAAAACCTTACAACACGCAAGATGTTAATAAGGGCGCCAGGCATGCCGAAGCATACCGAATTTATAGGCGCGACACTAGATGATGGTGTGCCCGCTATGCTCAGCCCCGAGATCCCCTCGGCACGGGAGAGGGCGGTATTCGTGCGCACAAACAATAACTAAAGATCGGAACAACGAAAAATTACGATTGCAGCCGGCGAGGACAGTGTACTTCATTTAAACGCGGCGCCACGGGATTAGATACCAGGTGCCTCCTTTCGATACTTACATATTCAAAACCCGAATTTTTGCTAATATGAACTTTATCGAACAAGGATTTCACTTTAAAGAAAGCTATATGGAATAATTAAAGGAAGAGTTCATTTCCTGGATTCGGCGCGGCACGGGTTCATAACAAAAATAATTTTGGGTTGCCCCTACGGGCTGAGAGCCCTTTTGCGAAATAAAATATGAAGAAAACCCCGGGTTACACTTCCACAGCGGGTGTCCATAGCCTGCCACACAGTGGCCCGATAACCTCTAACGTAACAGAAATACAAAACAATTCCCGCTTGCACCTTTCGGTGACCGTAGCCCAAGATCTTAGATTCGCGGGTGTCACCGAGAGACAAAGGTTGGATTAGTGAAATCGATCTTATTGCCGTCCTAATTCAAAAGAAAACATCAACTCCAGTAGTTCCAATGTCTATTTAATCGGTTAAATGTCCTCTGTAAATATCCTCCCCTCGCCTATGGCTGACTAACGATAATCCCGCTTACCAATAAGGCTTACGACATCCATTTCTCTGTAACAAAGGTCTCAGGACAATTCTTTTATAACATAATTCTTAACGATACCCAATTGAGTTGTTGTGAAACCTAATGATAAACAAATCCAGTGTAAGTGATTCTAACGAGACCCAAGGTCATTGTTGTTAAATTTTAGCGATATCCGTTATCTTTTGTCACACATCTAACGATTTTACTGTTGTGTAATTAATCTTAACGAGTTCCAATTTCTTGTTCTAAAAGTAACGGTATTCTTTTCCCTTTATCACAAAGTTAACGATATTAATTTTGGTTAATTAACTTTAACGATAACTAATTTCTTGTTCTAAAAATGTAACGGTATCAATTTCCCTTTGTCACAAAGTTAACGATATTAAGTTTGGTTAATTAATTTTAACGATAACTAATTTCTTGTTCTAAAAATGTAACGATATCCATTTCCCTTTATTACAAATTTAACGATACTACATTTTCCGATTCAACACGGTTTATGAACGATAAGCTAACCAGGACGAAACCGCACTTCGTCCTACAAACCGGACAACAAACGAATTTTCCTAAATAACATGGCGACTAAATCGCAACAAATGGCGGCTGCACCGCAAACAAAAGGCGATTAAATCGCAAATATGCACAATGATGTCACTGAAATTTTCGGCGCTACTTAAGAGCAGTCCCCCCAATAAAGGAAATATCATTATTCCCCAGATAGTGCCTCTCGGCTAGACAAACTGTCTCATTCTGCGGTAAATTCGCCCGCGATCATTATACAATTTTCCCCGGTTCCGAATCAGTACGGTGCCTTAAAAAATTGGCGTCTTAGCAGACAGTCCCCCCCATTATTGGCACCGCTGCATTTTCACGGATTGATTCTTGATCGTTTCAGCGGCTGCAATGTGTTGCCACGTTACATCCCCCCCCCCCCCTTGGACCATGGCCGGAGAGGCCGTTCCTCGCTCATTTCACACCTTTCTGGATTGCATCGACAAGATGAATGTAAATAATAGCTTCTCACAACTGTACCGAACTCTAATGTCGCCAAGGAAAATAATTTAAAGGGGATATCGGAAAATAGTTACTGGTACTCACCATACGACGCCTTATCACGATGTAGAGCCCACTCTCTTGACCTTGATGAACGATGGCCTTGGTGCAGTGAACGGTTCTGATATTTAAAGGCGAGTATAGGGTGAAAAATGAGGCAGGAATCGCATTTTCTCTCTTTCGGAATAATCTTCAATTTATTTAATTACGAACAGACCCCGGAGGAGATGAAGGTAAAGAAACACAAAAAAGAGAAAATAACGGACGATAGCCAAGCGCACTTCATTCCACTAATGAAGGATGATGGGATCAAAGGAAAGGGTATACCTTGCTCCGAGAATAATCGTGAGCCATAGATCCGTCAGGGGGAAAAAAATATAAAATTGTTCTATAATATCGAACGCTTGGCTCGCTGAATAACACCAAATTAAATTTTCAAGGTCCATAATGTAGACTCCTTCCTCGACAGTTCACTTAACTTATGTAATTACATGACTTGGCGCAATTAACCGCACTAATAAAAACAAAAGAACTAACTCACTAGAAAAAAAAATCTTCGGACTCATTCTGGGCGTCGATCCTTTCCTAGCCCTCTTCCTCGTCCTGTTGCGCCTGGTCCGCGATCCTCCTCTCCCTCGATACGTCCTTCTTCTCGTCGGGGAGGAAAGGCGGTCCTGGGTAGGATGTTTGATCGGGGTACATTACGCCCCAAGGACCGGATGTAGGGTCCCGCTCGACGCCATTCTTCTCCACAGCGAGGACACAGGGCTACGGTGACGTTCCGCAATCCGCACCGACGACATACGACTCTTTTCGGTCCGCGGCATTGGTGAAAGGGGTGCCCATTAGACCCACAATTCCAGCATCCGAGGAAACTCGGCAACACCTGCACCGGCTCGGAATATCCCGGAAATCTAGAGTATCCGGTGTAGGCTGCGTCTGCCCTGGAACACAAGGGACCGGGCTGTGGATCGGTTGAGGCTGGTGTCCCCGGGCGGGCGGGTTTGGATGTTTCCCCAGATGGTGGCCGATCCTCTTTTCGTATGTTGATCCGCTGGATAACGAGGGAGTGGTCCAGTCCTGTGTAGTGGCGTCAACCATGGATGGACGCTCCAGCCTCCACGGAGGAGTTTGGGAGTCGGCATGTCGAGGCGCCGGGAATTCCCGGATAAATATATTGCCCGCTCCGACATCTGGAGCGGCGTACCTCGGGACTGTTCCGAGACATCCCGGAGTCCAGCCCCAGCAATGTCGACGTCGCATTTCTTCCGCCCTCGGCGATACCACGCCATGAGTGTGAAGACCAAGCCGGGATGCTCTTCGTGCCAGGTCTGGATCACGTCCCGATACGGCTCCAGCGGGGCTCGGATGTAAGCCTCCGGATCCGCCCAAGGGTCTTCTTCCGCTGGATTTTCGGCTTCCGCTGCTCTCTCGTCGTCCAAGACGATAACGTCGTCGTCATCCGGTTCGGCGTGATCGCTGTCTCTCTCTGTCGGATGGGACGGTGTATTTTCCTGTGGGGAGGAGGGATGGGGTGAATCTTCCGATCCTTCGTTCGGTGTGGTGAACGGATTTGAATGGCGCTTCGACATTCCGGTAACGTGAGCCACAACCTTTTTTTAACGATAGCCTATGAAAAGTGAAAATGAGATGTAGGAGTATGCGATATCAGTGTCATATGATAGGGTTTTAATTTCTCTACATGGATTTTCGAAATTCTACGGCTCGAGTTGTCAGCAATTTCATAAACCCGTGGTGACAATACTCCGGTGATAGTGTACGGACCTCGGTACTTCGGGGCAAGTTTCGACGCGATGTGTTTCTCTGCGGAAGATAAAATGTATTGACGCGCTAAGACCTCATCCCCAATCCGATATACGCGCCTGGCGTGCGTGTGCTGTCGCTAAATTCTTGATCACTAGTTCTTTAAGTTCCGAGATTTTACTAACTCTTTCCGACCATCCTGGCTCGTCAGGGGGAGAGAGTGGCATCGACGCCTCTATTCGTCGTTTTTGCGAGTTTACGGCTGCCGGATCGCGCCCGAAATTCAGAAATGCCGGCAAAAACCCGGTAGATGTGTGTACAGTAGTATTATAAGCGAAACGGAAGTCTGGGAGGTGCCGATCCCATTCCCGATGATCCGAACCCAGATATGACACAATTATGGTCTTAATCACCCTGTTTACCCGTTCCACATGGTTAGCCTGAGGATGATATGGGGGTGTGGTACCGTGATAAATATTATATTCGGCGGCGAGAGCCTCCACCAGGCGGTTGATGAACTCTGTTCCGATATCCGTTAACAACATTTGGGGTGTTCCCCACCGACACAACGTTATCCTCAAACGCTTCTCGGATCTTCTGCCCGGTAGCCTGACGTAACGCGATCAACTCAACCCATTTCGTGAATAGGTCCTGCATGACTAAGATGTACGAGAACCCCGATTTACTACGCGGCAAGGGACCGATTATATCTGCAGCGACAACTGACCAAGGTTCTTCCACCTTTCGAGTACCGATGAGTCCGACGGATGAGGCCTGTTCCACTTTATTGAGTTGACATGTTTGACACTGGCGACAATAGTATGCTACGTCGCGATATATACCTGGCCAAAAATATTCGGTAAGGACCCGACGGTACGTCTTGTCGATCCCTAGGTGCCCTGCGTGTAGGTCGTCGTGGAGTTTCTTTAATATTAGGGCGTGGTCACGAGTAGGGAGTACCAATTTCCATTCTTTTAAGTTGTCTATCGCGGAAGCGGTTCGCGGATCCGGAATTTGTTTATAAAGACGGTTCACGACTATACGCCACTGGGGAAAACGCGACGGGTAGCTGCGAACTTGATTAAGACGTTTCATATACCAACCGTCTTCCTGAGTTACTAGGACATTGATTTCGTTTCCATCTGTGGGAGAACTCTTGTATAAACGTGACAAAGCGTCTGGCACGTGGTGCAAGGAGCCCTTGCGGTGCACGATTTCAAAGTCGTACGCCAGGAGACGTAACGACCAGCGCGCTAATCGGCCCGAAAGGTTTTTCAACTTACGGATCCAGCGTAGACTGCTGTGATCCGTGATGACGGTGAAACGATAGCCCTCCACGTAAGCCCGAAATTTCTCAATAGCCCAGATGACCGCAAGGCATTCTTGCTCCGTAGTACTATAGTTCCTCTCTGCGTCGGACACAGTTCGACTTGCATCCGCGATTACGTGTTCCTGGCCTTCCGTCGTCTATATTAGCACGGTCCCAAACCTACTGAACTGGCATTGGTCTGCACGACGAAGGGCAAGGAAAAATCCGGACGAACCAGCGTGGGAGTGCTACTCAGATGACCAATAACTTTTGAGAAGGCAGTGTTTTGCTCGATTTCCCATTTCCACGGTCGGTTTTTCTTTAGTAAGGATGTTAGGGGGGGGCGACGGTGGAAGCAAAATTTGGGACGAACCGACGATACCAAGACGCCATCCCGAGGAAACGTCTAAGTTGCTTGATATTCGTGGGTGGAGGATAGTCGAGAATCGGTCGCACCTTGTCGTCGTCTCCTTGCAACCCTTCGCGATTTATGATAAACCCTAGGTATTTTACGCTATCCCGACAGAATTCGCTTTTCTCTAGATTGATAGTTAAATTAGCTTCCCTTAAACGCCGCAAAACGACCCGTAGCCAACTAAAGTGTTCCTCAACTGTTTCCGTAACCACGATAATATCATGTAGATAAGCGAATGCGTACGGGGCTAAATCGGGACCGATTATTTTATCAACCAATCGCTGGAAGGTAGCGGCGCCCCCGTGAGCCCGTAGGGCATACGTACGAAATGATATAAGCCTTTTCCTGGTACCATAAATGCCGTGACCTCGCGTGACCGTTTTCCAAGTGGTACTTGAAAATAAGCTTGGCTCAAATCGAGCGTCGAGATATAGCGAGCTTTACGTAACTTATCGAGGATACTGGTCATGAGTGGCAGCGGGTATGCGTCCTTTTTAGAGACCTCGTTGAAACGTCGTAAGTCCAGGCAAAACCGATAGCTCCCGTTTAGTCTTTTAACCATCACAACAGGAGATGACCATTCGCTATGGGAGGGTTCTATTATACCGGCGTCCAGCATTTTGTCCCCTTCCGCGAAGATGTGCTTCTCCACGCTACGCGAAATCGGGTACGCCCTTTGTCGGATTGCAGGATGTCCCTGCACACCTATCACATGTTCCGTGAGATGGGTTATACCGGGGATCGAAGTCACTGCGGGGACCTCTTTTTTAGCAAAGACTTGAATGATTTCCGTTCGGTAGGTAGTAACAATTGGAATCCGCAAAAATGATCGCAAGGTAACAGGGGCTTCGAATCCCATTCGAACTCGAATTTTCTCGACAGGTTCCCTTTAAAGTGCCATGTGAATGACTCAAACTCTACGATAACCCCGAATCGGTGTAAAAAATCGAGACCCAATATACATAAATACCGTAAATCCTGAACGATACGTGCGTTAATCTCACCCACGTGACCCCTAAGTTCTAGCGGTAGCCTCACGAGACCGATAACCGAAGTAGACGGGCCCACCGGAGTTTTAATAATGCCATTATCTTCTTGAAATATCGGTAATTTTAACCTATTGAGAAGAGGTACCACCGAGACCCGAGAAAAGTTCGAAAGGCACCCGAATCCACAAGGGCACTTATTGGGTGTCCCAAGACCGAGATCGTGACGTATAGAAGCGATGGTGTAGTTTTGTGTTATGTATTATGGAAATCTCGAGGTCGCGGTGCCCTATTTTGCTCGAAATTTTCACGAGGAGGCTGCACTGGGACTTGCGGACTTCTCGATGCTGGAACGTTTCGACGCGTATCGCGATGTTGGGTTGGTTCGATAGCCTGGCGTGATTGAAGGCGATTATTTGACTGTAAATCTAACGCGCACAACTCGTTTGAACAATGCGTGAGTGTGGAATCTTGTTCCGCGTAATCGATTGGTTCTTCACGAGAGCCACTTCGGTACGGAGTATCTTCCGGTTGTCCTCTGTTCGGGACGCTCATAACCAGGTCGTGATGCCCCGCGGTAGCTTCCATTGTATCGTGATCCGGCGAATAGTCTCGGTCGGGTTCCCACATTAAATTGTTAATACCCGGGGGTCTTCTATGTATGTTAGGGATTCCCGAATGTCCGACCGACGCGAGGCGAAACCGCGCTTGGAGGGCCGATAAGCAGATTCTGGCATGAGAGATACATCAGCTGAGGGAGGTGGCCGATAAGAATTCGCGATCTTGATAGATTTCTCGCGCCTAATTGCGGTAAGCTCTAGTTCATTCCACGTTCTTACCATTTGGCGATCGATTGCAGCCTGCAGCCGCGGGAGCATAGTTCTTAACGCCCGGTCCATCCGTTCGTCAACGGGCATCGGAGGATGCACCCAGTTCATCAACGTACGGATGCATGTCAAATAGTCCGCGACCGATTCGTCCGCCCCTTGTGTGCGACGTTGGATCTTCTTCCGAAGGGAATATTGGAAATCGTGGTCGCTAAACCGTTGTTGCCACGCCCGCGCGAAATCCGGAAAACCTCTCCATTCAGATCGCGAAGCCCGGAACCACTGGAGCGCCACTACTTCAAGGAAAAAGGGTATGCGAGTAAGCATAATAAGCATGCGAGTAACGCGTCGCCGGGAATTGTTACTATCTCGCGACCTTCATTTAGCTGGGTTAAAAACGATATTCCATCTTCACCTACCAAATTCGTTAGCCCCTCGTCTGCGAGTACCATCCTCGCGCTCGAATTCGCCATCTCCTGCTTCGCCACCGGCGGTATTTTTGTTCGAACCCTGGTAAGGGAACTTCGGCCGGGGGACCGCCCCTTGATAGTCATCTGGCCGCGGCTTCCGTTCCCGGCTCTGTAACGATACATGTGGTACTGTAATGGTCCGTGTCCGGGGGTCGGGGCAGGTGCGTACTATTAGCTCTTTAAAACCGCCGATTTGTCCCTCTATCATCGTGTCGAGTTCAGGTAAGCTCTGCGTTGGTACGGATGGAAAGGCCGGGAGTCTCCAATCGAACCGTGGTAAGCAACCGAGCACGCAAGTCAGCCAACGTGCCGTCCGCCGCTAAGCAACGCTGCGAGAGTTCTGCCTGTAAGGCTCGCAGCCCACTCCTGTACTTCTTGGTCACTCATGGTCACGTTACCACCTTGCTGCCCAAAAGTATTGGGTAGGAATCAACAGACCACTCAGATACTAAAAGTACCAATTAATTAGCTAGGTAATTCCCCGCCGCAGAGTTTCGATTTACTAGCAAAAGGGGTAAGGTAAACGCGAAAGTAACGATAGCCGAACACGGCACCTTATGATAGGAAAAAAAGATAGGATTTCCTAAAACAAACAGCTCTACATCAGTCGTGTATGGTACGACAGCACTGGGCTCGCTCCTCGCGTCAAAGGTCGCCGGATGATTTGCACATATTATGGTCGTTTGAATTAATTTATATTCATTAGATTTATCACTGAATCATTAAGAATTAAGACCACAAAGCATCTCATACTATAGGCCTTCATCTCAGAGCCGTATCAACACTTAACATCCAACAACCATCGCACATAAAAAAACATCGCCTCACAATCTTCAGCCATATAAATATTAAAACATAACAGGATCAGCACAATATAATAAAACTAAATTCATCTGGCTGCCACATTCACGAAAGTGTGTTCTCGATCGGAGTACTTCGCTTAATAACACTACCCCGGACAATATAACGTAACCGAATAATAGCAACAAAAAAAAATTAATGTCAATTATAAGAGGCACCTAATTTCTTTATACGCTAGCCAAAAACCATTCGCCAAGCATTTTAGCGATACTTAACTATATAGCCGAACAAACAGATATTTAGATTGCCAACGATAAACGAAACCTCAAAACACAATACTAACTATAACACTCGAAACATCGACGTAATGCTTAAAGCTCAAAACACAGCGTTGTTGCGCGGCCCCACGTTGGGCGCCAAATTTGTGACCCCCAAAAACTTAACCCCAAAATTCCTTCACAGTCGTCGCCGCTCGCAACCGCCCGCAATCGAAATACAAAACCAACCGAATCCCTGGGGTCATAAAACCTTACAACGTGCAAGATGTGAATAAGGGCGCCAGGCATGCCGAAGCATACCGAATTTATAGGCGCGCCGCTAGGTGATGGTGTGCCCGCTATGCTCAGCCCCGAGATCCCCTCGGCACGGGAGAGGGCGGTATTCGTGCACACAAACAATAACTAAAGATCGGAACAACGAAAAATAACGATTGCAGCCGGCGTGGACAGTGTACTTCATTTAAACGCGGCGCCACGGGATTAGATACCAGGTGCCTCCTTTCGGTACTTACATATTCAAAACCCGAATTTTTGCTAATATGAAATTTATCGAACAAGGATTTCACTTTAAAGAAAGCTATATGGAATAATTAAACGAAGAGTTCATTTCCCGGATTCGGCGCGGCACGGGTTCATAACAAAAATAATTTTGGGTTGACCCTACGGGCCGAGGGCTCTTTTGCGAAATAAAATATAAAGAAAACCCCTAGTTACACCTCCACAGCGGGTGTCCATAGTCTGCCACACAGTGGCCCGATAACCTCTAACGTAACAGAAATACAAAACAATTCCCGCTTGCACCTTCCGGTGCCCGTAGCCCATGATCTTAGATTTGCGGGTATCACCGAGAGACAAAGGTAGGATTAGTGAAATCGATCTGATTGCCGTCCTAATTTAAAAAAAAACATCAACTCCAGTAGTTTCAATGTCTATTTAATCGGTTAAATGTCCTCTCTAAATATCCTCCCCTCGCCTATGGCTGACTAACGATAATCCCGCTTACCAATAAGGCTTACGACATCCATTTCTCCGTAACAAAGGTCTCAGAACAATTCTTTTATAACATAATTCTTAATGATACCCAATTGAGTTGTTGTGAAACCTAATGATAAACAAATCCAGTGTAAGTGGTTCTAACGAGACCCAAGGTCATTGTTGTTAAATTTTAGCGATATCCGTTATCTTAGGTCACACATCTAACGATTTTACTGTTGTTTAATTAATCTCAACGAGAACCAATTTCTTGTCTTACAACGTAACGATATCCATTTTCCCCTGTACTGAATCTACCGATATAAACTTTGGTTAATGAATTGCAACGAGAACCAATTTCTTGTTCTAAAAATGTAACGCTATCCATTTTCCCTGGTCATGAATCTAACAACAATACTCTTGTTAATTAATTTTAACGAGTTCCAATTTCTTGTTCTAAAAGTAACGGTATTCTTTTCCCTTTATCACAAAGTTAACGATATTAATTTTGGTTAATTAACTTTAACAATAACTAATTTCTTGTACTAAAAATGTAACGGTATCAATTTCCCTTTGTCACAAAGTTAACGATATTAAGTTTGGTTAATTAATTTTAACGATAACTAATATCTTGTTCTAAAAATGTAACGATATCCATTTCCCTTGATTACAAATTTAACAATACTACATTTTCCGTTTCCTCACGGTTTATGAACGATAAGCTAACCAGGACGAAACCGCACTTCATCCTACAAACCCGACATAAACGAATTTTCCTAATCGACGAAGTGACTCCGATCAAGAACACGAGCGAGAAAACGATCCCGAATTACGGAAGGGTATTCTGCCAGATAATTTTGTTAAAGTCCAAAATAATCGCGAACCTTCCGTAATCCGTCGTACCTTTATCCTCCAAGGATGCCCACCTGCCAGAGTCCAGAGTTCCTTCCGCTGCCACTGCTCGAATGAAAATGGACGCTCGGCGCGGCGTCGCTCTCCCAGATCCACCGAGTCCCCTTCTCCGCGGTTCAGGAGCGGCGGTCGCTAATTGGTTCCTCTAAGTCACGCGACTCCGGCAACTTTAGAAGCACTAACTTCGTAAACACCCATTGTTGCGCTGTGTTTACAGACTTACCGTAGCCGACCTTGTTTATCATAACATATGCGTTAACCCAGCCCGAACAATAACAACCCATTTCTAAACTAAATCGCAACAAATGGCGGCTGCACCGCAAACAAAAGGCGACTAAATCACAAATATGCACAATGATGTCACTCAAATTTTCGGCGCTACTTAAGAGCAGTCCCCCCATAAAGAAAACATCATTATTCCCCAGATAGTGCCTCTCGGCTAGACAAATTGTCTCATTCTGCGGTAAATTCGCCCGCGATCATTATACAATTTTCCCCGCTTCCGAATTCTCTCACGGTACGGTAGCCCCTTGCGTGAGATCAGTACGGCGCCTTAAAAAATTGGCGTCTTAACAGACAGTCCCCACTATTATTGGCACCGCTGCAGTTTCACGGATTGATTCTTGATCGTTTCAGCGGCTGTAACGTGTTGCCACGTATATATATATATATATATATATATATATATATATATATATATATATATATATATATATATTGGTTGTTCCATGAAAGTGTCAATAGTAAAATCCCCATGGAGTAGCAAAACTCTTAATATATATAATAAAACTCTAATATATATATATATATATATGCGCTTAGGCGTTCGTATTGGATTACTTATAAAATGACATGTTATGACTCATCCCGTAGTGTGCATACATAAAAAAGTCCGCTGTCGCCCTATGGCGCCTCCTTGTCTCGTTCGAACGCCGGGCTAGCCGTAACGTGGTCTGTGTTCGGAAGTCTATTTATATCTTATACACACTTGACACTACACATCACTAACACTGCCTATTATTCTATTGTGCACTATGCTGCCTATGTCTTTGTAAAAATGCATTTCGGAGTTTTGCTACTCCATGGGGATTTTACTATTGACACTTTCATGGAACAACCAAACATAACGATCGTTGTGAATACTTCTATGTATCATAATTGAAACGCATTTATGTGAATCATAATTGTAATATTCATTGTATTATAGTTTAAATACTTATTAAAATACTTATATGCATTATAATTGAAATGCTTATTGAAATACTCGTATATATGATTGAAATTTCCCAAAAAAATTTGGTTTGAATATTATTTCTAAAGGTTAAGTTTGTTAAACAAGAAAAATCTTATATACGCAGAACTTCTGTATCATCTTGTTCTCGTATTCTTAATATAATCATGTCCGTTTGATATAAGAACAAAAAATATTTTTATTCTATTCTATTGTTCACTTTATTGAGGCGGATTTTGGATATCTGCGTTCCATAGCAAATCTTTATACCCTGGATTATTTGGTGTATTTATTAACAAATAAAAAAATTTGCAAAATTTATATTCAGTACATCAATTGTGTTTCGATATATTGAGGGGGAAAGTGGAAGGGTTGAAAATCATAAGGAAATGCGTGCGCGCGTTCCTCCCACGCTGCACTTGGGCCTCTCCGGATTAGTCTTTTTTTCTTAAGTGTGTTTATTCGTGAGGCCCACTCTACGGGTTTCGTTTTTCCGGCGTATCGTATTTTTCGATAATGTTTACTAGTAATGTAACTTGAGAGTTTGAAGTGTTTATATGATTCTTTCGCTTTTCTATACGATCCGTGTGGTCCTAGACAATAGGGATTCTGTTCTAGAAATAGCTTGTTTCAAACAATTTTATCTTTCCACTTGAGCTAATCAAGTGTGGATTGATTCAGTATCGAAAGTTGCATTTTCGTCTTCTTACAGTTCGATCTCGTCCAAATCGTTCATTCAGTTCTTGTTGTGCCTTCCAAGATGATGCGTCGGCTGAGTATTACCGTGACGGAACCTCTTATGCCTGGTGGATTCATAGTGGATTACAGTGCCTACCGAATCATCGGCGCTCCCCTGCGTGCGGATTTCTTCTGAATGTGTCGTGTTTTCTTAAAAAAAAATAGAAATATTGAGTGATATTTAACGAGTGTTTCGTCGTCTACGATTCTCTTTGTGTTTTTTTTTGTGTCTTTATGCTGTTCATCTTAGCTTGCGCGTTTTTTTTTTCGTTATCCTTTCACCGGGTATCTACCGCGTGTGAAGGTAGTGCATTCCGGGCGGGCGTTGGTTCCCTCCCGGCTTCGTGGTGTTATTTTAGTGATTGTATTATGCTGCTATGCAATCGCCAGCTTATATCTGGTCCACGGATTCTATGCTTACATAACGGAGGGATGTTGGTAAGTTCTAAAGATGCGTAAAAATGTAGTGCACCCTTTTATGAGGCTTTCATTTCTCCAATGTTCCGCGTATGTGTCTCTTTTACGTATGGGTTATCCAGTTGTCGAATTTTTTGTTTATTAACAATTTGTATGTTAATATATATTTTTCTATATCTTATATTAATTTTCTGTAAGAAATATCCATTAACTTTTTATTTATATTTTTTATGTATCATTATCGTCCGTATATATCTTTTTTCTACATCTTATTTTAATTTTCTATAAAGAAATATCCATCAACGGGTCATGGTTCTTTTTTACTTTATCAATGTGTACTATTTTATTTTCTCGTGCATTTATGCGTAATTTTATATTTCGTGAGCCACATATTTCAATAATATCATAGGGCCCAGTGTATTCTTCGTCGATCTTGCCTTTCCGGGGTTCTTTTAATAATAATACCATGTCACCTTCTCGAAAATGGTAAATATGCAATTTTCGATCATAATATTTTTTCGACCGTTGTTTCTTTTGTGAGAGATTCATCGCGGCTAACGTCCGTGCTTTCGTGATTCTCTCGGTCAAATCTGACAAATAATCGTCGTATGTAGTAAGTTTCTCGCGGGTGGCGTGTGCACTTGGCAATCGTGCGTTTGTCCCATATATGGGCATTTCCAGAAAAAGTGTCGCTTTATTGTCACTGTGTATTTTTTATTATTCTAATGTTCATATATCGGTCTTAGAAATACATAAAAGTGTTATTGGGGGTTCCTGGGAAGTATGTCCATAAGATTTCAAGTCCATAAATAAAGCACAAACATTGTAAAATAATCATGAACCTTCGATCGTACTCTTGGCTTTTGTGTGTAACCAGTTATGAATTCAATGTTTATAATCATTGCAGTACTTGCGCGCTGTTAAATAATTGATAGATAGAAGTTGTTTCCTATTCAAAAAACCCTAAAAAATGAAAATTTAATACAGTTAATCGTGCGCTTTGTCCTATTCAGCCGTACGCTACTCAGAAACTCATGTAACCATTTTTATGTGTTTAAATGTCACGACTGTAATCATCGTTTATAAAAAGTGCGCGCATTGATTTGGAGCAAATATAGAAATTTTTTTTAGTACTTATGTGTGTCAGAAAGGTACCCTATAAGTTTGAAGGTGTGCTATACACATTTCTTGCGTTACAACGTTTTATTTAATACAAATGACGCCTTTACTGAAAAAATGTCATGACCGTAATGCATTATATCTTCGCCATTTTTTGACGCACACTCATAAAATTTATAGGAGTCAAAGTTGTTGGGCTGATGAATTTTGCATTATAATATATGAAATATTATATTGCGCGCAAAATTTTCAGTCTATTTAAGGCAAAAATGTCATGACCGTAATTTTATCGAAAATGTCATGACCGTAATCAGCGTCTATAGAAACCGAGCGCTTCAACATTTTTACATGTTATATCATCCTTCCAGTGTATCTTGATGTTCGAAAATAGGGTTTTCAATCCCATTGATGTGCACTCAAAACGTAACAAGTTTTTGTAATTTTACTCTGTACTTATTGAACTATACTGATTTTATGATACAAACACTCTATAATAAGTATAAAAATTGTTATAATTATCATTTAGATTTAATAAATTTGTATTCTCTTAAAATACTGATATATTTAAAATACAATTTTTAATTTTATTAAATTTTAATTTATAAAAATTAGTTGTAAAAAGTGCGCGCAAGGTGTAAACAAACGTTCAATATGAAAAAACTTCATCTTTTTACATATATAATGTGTACAAAAGTTTTCAAGCATGTGCGTAAACGTTTATTTTTCCATTTTTTCTTCACGAAAAATGACAGATTTGCTGGAAATGCCCATATACAAGCTCGTGTGGCGAGTAGTTTGTCCCTTCGTGAACACTCGAGTTGTATGAAAACATGGCGAATGGAAGCCAAATGTCCCAATCACTACGTTTCTCGACAAAATTTTCTAGGCTCCCGTTGCTTGGCGAGTGGTAAGCAGATGTCAGGAACGTTTTAATTTTAAAAATTTTCGCAAATTCTTTCATGATCTTTGCGATAAAGCAACGACCTTGTTCGGTAAGAATGGATACAGGGGCTCCAAAACAGCAAATCAAATGTTTTGCAAATGCTTTCGCGACTTCTACTGCTGATGCCTCTGCTAGCGGGATTCCAAGGGAGTATTTCGTGAGTAGGTCTTGTATGGTTAATACTTACCGATTCCCACTCTCAGTGATATCTGTTGGTCCCCATATATCAAGGGGCACTTTGTCAAATGCGTTTCGTGGTGTGTCTGTAATGACCATTGGTAACCGTGTTTTTATACGCACGAGTTTTCTCTTTGACATCCGGCACATCTTTTTACGTATTCCGTGACGCCACTTTTTATGTTTCGCCAGAAAAACTTTTCGCATCAGCGAAGATACGTTTTGGTCACTCCTTTGTGACCCCATATAAACAAATCATGGTGTTCTTTTATTATGGCGAATCGCTCGTTTACCGGTGGTATGGAACGGTTGTCCTTACAAAAGGTAATCGTTAGTTCTCGTCGGCCAAGTAGTGATTGTATTATATCTTGGATATCTCGCCATTGAATATGTTGGAACATGTCGCAATCCTGCCCGATTATTATGGATGAAATTTCAAATTTTATTAAAAGGGCATCCAATACATTGGTGGATTTGACAATGTTTGATTTCAAGGCTTGATCATTAAGGTCTTGTTTAACGACAAGTCCGAAGAGTCGGGTCTTACCTTTTTTATATACTATCACTTCAACGATTTTTAATCGTTTGAGCGACAATTCGTCGGGATTAATTAAGTGTCGTTACATGAGGCCTAGACCGATTTCGTTATCTAAATGTCGATTGGCCGTGGTAAAGTAGACATTATGTCCCTTTTTACAGAATACATGATCATCGACAGTATTTATTCCTAGTTTAGAATTGACAGGCTCGTAAAAGTCTTCATTTCTCCCAGCATCTATGGGACCGTAGGACTTCTGTTTACGTTTCGGGCCATTCCCTCCACGTTGCTGTGTGAGGGTGTTCGTCGTCGAGACGTTGGGATCGTGACCTGCCTCAATCGGCTCCGTTGCGTTCGGGAAATTCCCGACGTACGATGACCTATGCCCTAGCGCCGCGTCTGATAGTCCCAACATGCCTATGTACTCGGGCAAGAGTGGGGTGTAGTGTAGCCTATCGAGATGTAGATGGTGCGTTTCGTGTGCATTTTCTGGTTTTATGTGATAAAATTGTGTTTTATTTGTCGGACTATGCTCATGTACGCAAATATTTGTATTGAAATGTCGTGCGAATATCATTAAAATGTTATCGTCGCCGAATTCTGATGTAGATTCCAGTATGGAAAATGCACGTACATATTCTGCACAGGATATGAGAAAATCGCTGTTCTTCAGTGTTTCTCTTAGTTCTTGAGGGCTCATGTTTAACTGTTGTAATTTGATTAAGGAGGTAAAAAGGCAATTTCCGTCCTTTGCTACATCAGTATACTCCGTTTGAGTTTTGTAGGGTTCCATACATAAGTTTGAGAGTGAATAATTTAAATACCGAGACAATTCATCGTTCTCAGGTGCACGCATGGTCGTCTCGTCGACCTGCATTTCGTTTTCTCCGATTTCGTTAGGCTGAACGGGGATTTCGTCGAGTTCCATCGACTCGTCGAGAATTTTGGTTTCGTCCCGATCTCCGGGCCGTTTGTCGGTGTTCGGCTGAGTGTGTATCTCTCCGTCGACGGTACCTTTTCTAGCTCTCTGCGCTTGCGAGTAAGAACTATTTTTAGATGGGCCCTTCTCCTTGGACGTCGAATGGGGAAGTAAACGTATAGTTTCTTCGGGCGGGTCGAGGGAAAAGTCCGATGACCATGAATCTTCTAGGTTGTCGTTGTCCGGCGTATGACTTTTTCGATTTTTCATTTTTTTCGAACACCAGCTAACCGTTTCTTATAGTTTAATTTCGTTCCTGCTTCGGATACCACTTCATTTTTTATTATTTTGGATTTTTCTTTTATCTGAGTTCGCTTTACTGTAGGGTCAATTTTCAAATAATCCGGCACTTGTAGTTTTTCTATTTCCGTTATATATTGTTTTCTTTGTTTTTTCTTCACCGGTGTAGGAGGTTTTTTCATTGAAGTTGATTCGTCTTGTTATCTCGACCGAGTTTTCCCTTTATAACTTCCTAATTTCATGTAGGCTGGCAATTCGAGTTTTTCGACTTTGGTTATGTATTTCTTTCGAGCTGTCTTTTCAACTCCCAGCATTTCTACATTGGAACTCCGGCTCTCTTTGTCGAAGCCAGTCACGTTGTCTTCAACATCTCCATACGTATCAGTTTCTTCATCGAAATCCTTACCACGTTTATTCGGAGCAGGATTTCCTGACCCGTCAGCATCTGAGACTCGCAGTCTCTTAGCGTTTCTTGATTGTTTTTTGTTTCCTTTATCATTTTTAGCAACTTCAATTGGCATACACGATTTTTCGTGCGTTTCTTAATTTTTCACTCGTTTTTTTTCTCTTTATTTATCTTATTATCGACCAAATCTATTTCATCGTCATTTTCATTTTCATTTTCGAGGTCGGATCTACCGATTGGGTTACGCGATAATGCATCTGCGTTGATATTACGTTTCCCCTCTTTATATACCCTATCGTATTCGTAATCTTGTTCGTAATCGATTTTTGCTCCCAGAGTTCGGAAAAAAGGATTTCCCATGATTCGATCTTCGTCGATAGGGAAGTCATCTTTCACTATTTGTAACTCTATAATTTCTTCATTAAATTGTACTTCCGCACAACCTAACGAACCGATTATTCCTTTGCCGATTCCGCTTAAATCGAATTTTATATCCTGATCGGGATACAGATCTCGACGTAATTTACTCAGTTTTATAAGATTTATTTCTGCTCCGGAATCGACCAAGAATATTCCGTTTCCGTAATGCAGATAGGGGCTAAAAATGTCTATTCGTGGACATTCTGAAAAACTATCGTGCCCGAAATGGACTCTGGCCGTTCCGCTTTTACGGCCCGCATTTTCCGAGTGGAGTTTTTGTCTCGGGCGTCGCTCGACGTTGCTTGTTGCTGTCGAGCGCCCCTGGAGTTTAAATGATGGTGATTTCGACTATATGATGAATTGTTTTCTAGTTTATCGGTGTCTTCATTATTCCCGTCTTTATTTCTCTGCCATCTATCATTAGTCCGATGAGAGGAATGATAATTTCCCGAGAACGAAGGATTCCCAGAAAAACTTGGGATGTTTTCCCTATTCCGGAATTTCGATTCGTCCCGGCGATCGTTATTGAAAGAGGTTTGGTTATTTTCTACAAACCTATTTTTTGACCTATCCTGAAATTTTCCTTCCGAAATCTTTTTTTTCACGCCGTTTCTAAAAAAACATGTTTCACTGACGTAACCTATTCGCTGGCAAAACTCGCATTTTTGTTGACTGAATCTTTGCGCGGGACAATTATCTCTGGTGTGACCTATGCGATAGCACCAAGTGCAATGTCTCTCTATGTCCAGGGCGTTGAAATTTCTATTTTTAGAGTTCAATATTGTTTTCGAGAGTGCCCTATTCTTTTACAATAACTACACTGTATGTCGTTATAATTTCGCCACTCAGGATCGATTTTGTAACGTCCTGGTTGGTCCAAATAGTCACGCTGTTATTGCGGACCTTTCGAATCTAAATGAGCAGACGCTTGATAATAACTTTCTCCGCGACCTCCCAGCATAGGATCGGATCCTTCGTCTTTCGCGCTGTATTTTTCAGTTAGTTTTCTAGCGTGTTCTACGGCAGCGTCGAGCGTATCTGGATTCAGCTGCAGTAAATGAAATGGTCCCTACCGTCACGATTTGCCAAAGTTAATAATCTCTAATCGGTAACAGCGTCAAAATCTCTCGACGAGTTTATGGCTTTCTCGTGAGCGTGGTAATCGCGTAATAGACGGTAACCAAAATCTTCTAAACTTTCGCGGGGTCTGGGGTAACTATTTTTTAATCCCGCTAGCAACTTGAGCGGATCACTAGAAATTCCATAGGTAGATTTTAGATCGGCAAGAAAGGCTTCTACTGTCGCGTATGTCGAATTTTTTTCGCATAAAATTTTCGGTTTCCCGGTAAGCTTTTTCTTCAACATATGTAGATAGATCCGTGTTTCGTCGGCCGATAATAATCTGAATCCGTCGCGACTGCACTTTCGAATTCTGAAAATTTTTCGCGGATGCCGTCAAATTCTGGCACACTGCTCACTGCTTCCGCAATTGGTGGTGCTCGTGCTACCACATATACCGGACCTGCGGGGGGCACTTGGTGGCTACCGCTTGTCGTTATTCCGTTTTTATAGTGCCCCTTTTTTGGTATTTTTTTTTCGAAAGTCCCTATTATTAATTTCTGATTCGCGTTTGTTTTGTATTCAAAATTTCCATTTTTTTTCTAAAAATTGTTCGCACGATGTAATAAATCGTAATTTTGATAATATTCAAAGTAAGTTAAAATAATATTTCGGAGTTAATTACAACAATATTTCAAAGTTAATTGTGACAGTATTTCAACATTAATTGAATCAGCATTTCAAAATGAATTACAATAGTGATTCAAAATGAATTGTAATAGTTTTTAAAAATCAACAATATTTCAAAGTTCATAAAATTCACAACAATTGTTAAATAGTTTACAAATTTTCTCTCGTTTTGGTTCTTGAAATTTAAATATGATTCTGAGCAAAAGATTGATAAATTACTCCAATTTTTTTTGTTTTTCGAGAAAATTTGTACAGAAATGCAAATTTACTTACGTAGCTGCACTCATGAAGTAGGCTATCAGCGTCCTCGATGTCTTGCCTGCTCTATCTGATGCGCTGAGCTTCCTCAAGTTACTGGACAGTCCCTCGGGTGAGTGAAGCGCCCTCGTGAATCTTGAATTGGATAAGGCCTCCTTCGCGTTCTGGAGCAATGAATCTTGAATAGCTGAGTCTCGAAACAGCTCGTGTTCATTCACAATTTTCTGTACGGAAAGTTATTTTACGCGAACTGGACTCCCTTTACCCGTTCTGATTTTCTTGAAAAGTTATTTTTGAAGTTCACCAGTCACTTGCGGATCCCACCGCTGGCACCATTTTTTATGTTACGACTTTTATACTTTCGTAATTAAATTCTTACAAGGATCAGGAGTTATGAAGGTTGATTGTCGGTAGCTGAGAATGGTTTCTGGGATCTTCCGCATAAAGGGGATCGACACCCCAAGTGACAAAATACCGGCGAATTTTAGGAATAATAACTTTATTTTTATAAAGGGAAATGCCAACCACAAAAAATTTTATGCGTTATCAATATATTATTAATAATTACAGCTTACTAAGTGTAGACTCTATAAAGGATCTTGGCGTTTTATATGATCGGTTCGGTTCTTTTTCTGGACACCTGAAGTTGGCGGTAAACAAAGCCTTTAAACAGCTTGGATTCCTCATGCAATCGACCAAATACTTCAATGACACCGCTGCTATCATCAATATATACAAATCCCTTGTACTTCCTCATTTACTATATGCTTCGCCTATCTGGTGTCCTCATACTAAGTCTGATTCAGTAATACCATTGTCCGTACAAAGGAGGTTCCTGAGATACCTCTCATTCAAAACGAATAATCTCATGCAGACATTTTCACATGACTTTTCAATCATTTTAGCTCAATTTCAAGTTTCTACAGTTCAGTCTATTCATAATGCAAATGACATTATTTTAGTAAAAAAAATTTTGACTGGAACAATTCGATCGCCTGAAGTGTCCAATCTCTTTGCGTCACGCAGACCAGCGCACTCTTTACGCTCTTTTCGCACTTTATGGGAGACCAACTGCCGGACAAACTTGTCTTTTTTTTGGGTTGTAAATCGTATAAGACTTTCCTGAAATACGCTTCCTCCGCATTTAACGAGAATAGAGGCCACATCGACCTTTACCTGCGCTTGTAGGAGTGTAATCCTAACGTACTATTCTCCGTAACGATATACACTCGACTTATCAGATAGGCTTGTTCTTTAAATTTAAATGCACCTTAACTTAACTTTAACTTCAATTATAATCACATGGTTATTGTCTTGCATTCTCACACTACTTTCTTTTGTATAATACTCATTTATTTTAATGTATTTTAAATATATGCCATTGTCATTGTCATATAATATATGTTTGTCATTGTAATTTGAGGGCGAATTTGCCCGTAAATAAATAAATAAATACATAAATAAATAAATACAAGAACTAAGGTTTTTGCCGTTTTTTATGTACGGCAATTTATCGAGGAGTGTCGTGACTGTCAAGTTCAGAAGACAGCGCAGGGCGGGCCACCAGGATTAATGGATAGACGGATCGTAGAAAACCCGTGGACGGTTGTATCCGCCGACATCATGGGCCCATTTCTGCCTAGGCGTGGACAGAAACGGTACATCCTCGTGTTCACTGATATGTTCACCCGGTGGGTGGAGTTGAAAGCGCTGAGGACCGCCAATGGCAGGAATATCGCTCGAGCATTCGAAGACGTGGCATTATTCCGATGGGAGATGCCTTCTTACCTCCTAACGGACCATGGAATGGAATTCCGGAACGAGGGGATGGACAAAATGTTGTCGGCGTACGGAGTGCGACCGACTACTACGTCTCCGTACCATCCTCAGGCCAACCCGGTTGAGCGAATGAACCGGACGATCAAGACTATGTTCCGCACATTTGTAGGTGCCGATCATCGAGACTGGGATTTGCATTTGCCCGAGTCCCGAATTCGCGAGCGGTCTCCGAGGGATCATGTTTGGCGGGCTGCGTAAGCTGCCCAATTATGTCGAGCGAGATCCTCCTCCCGTGAAGTACTTCAACTGCTGGCGCGAGAGGCACCTGTGGAAATCCTGCCCGGTCCCGCGGATACGCGCATTCTGCGTGAACAACGGGTTCTCGGGGTTGTCGATCACCGGGTGCCCTCAATGTGCAGAGTGATACCGGGAGTGGATGTGTCGTGGAGGGCGGAGCTCTTCGGCGACCCGCGACGAGGGCGAAAGGGCCAGCGCAGCGCCCAACGGAGACGGGAGATCCGCAAAGAGTCGCCGGCGCGAAAAGAAGAGCGCCCGAAATCGCCCTGAATCGACTCAGGAATCAAGCCCCCGGGGAGAAGCAGCTGCCCCCGGGGAGAACGCGGGCCACGTCCAGGAGGTCAGTCCGCCCCAGCTCCCTTCTCTGTCTCTTAGGAGGAGGTGAGTGTGGATTTGGAGACGAACGTGGAGCGATCGCGACGACTTCCTGGACAAAACTCTTGATCCGAGATACGGTAGTTCTAAGACTGGAGTTCAGAGTAATGCCGAGGTAAGAGGGGTCGCTACGTTGTCCAGGAGTCGTGTACCATTTGAAAATGTCTACGTACTTTCACGTTTTGACCATACTAGTGACAACATGAATTAATGCATCGGAGTGTGCAGCCGTAGAAAGTTCAACTTCCTAATCAACCACGAACTAATAAAAATCGGTTAAAAAGATTCTATCTGGGATTTGCCTAAAACGGTCTCACGTCTACTAATAATACTTGTGGCAAAATCTCTGATCGCCCATGTACGTCTCGCGGCAGTCCTGCTATGACCTGTGGTTGAAGGGATGTTGGCGAATCAAAACCGTAATTTTTGCTTAAAACGCGATTTTTATATTGAAAATATAGAGGAATATTCCCTGGAAAATTAACGATTGACTCATCGTTTCGAATTGGAAACATTAAGAATGCGGGTCCATGTAAAATAACTTTTTATTGGTTTCTTGTCTTACCAATCGGAAAATTCGGTGAATTGGAGGATGTATAATAGATAATGTATCGTGCAATTTTTTGAATTGGAATCGATAATGTAAAAAATTGTAAAAAGAATTAGCTGACCAAAAGTAACAGGGTTTCATCATTTATACATTCTTTTAATTGAGGTTTAATCAAGATAATGGTGAATCGGAGTGATCCTATTCAAGGAGGATTGCAATAAATATCAGAAATCGAAAAGATTTCGGTTATTTTCAGTGAATATGAAAAAAAAATTAACAATTTCTTTATTCAATATCAGTGAACAATATTTTGATTGACCCTCTGGGAGTGGGGTGGGGGAAAAACAATAAAACTTAAATAGGAACCCACATTTTTTATTGCAGATTTGGATTCTCCGGAAGAAAGTACATCAACTTCACCTGGGAGCTATTACATTGTGGTTCACAGGTAACGCTGCAGTCGATAAAAAGCGACAGTAAAAAATCCCTAAAATTCGACGTCTCCAGAATTCACATCACATCTGATAAATAATAATGGACGTATTTTATTTTAAAAATACTAGTCAATATCACCACTACGAAATGTTCGTTTTTATTTGACTTTATATTATTCTTGTAATGTGTTTTCTACCCGCTACAATGGAAATTATCTGAAAAATAATCATGGATTTGGTTGTGTGTCCAAAATAGTATATTATGCTTTAAGGGAGGAAAGAGCGTGATCCCCGAGTGGAAGGTTTGCTGCGCGAGCGAAGCGAGGGCAGTCCTCTCACGAGGTGCGCATTCCTCTCGTGAAGCATACGCTAGTTTTTTCCTGACCGCATCCATTACTCCCGCGGGCAGCACTTTTCGTCCCACGGGAGTAATGAGAACGAATTGCTCATGTGCGCGGGCACTCAGACGGAATTGACAACTTTCGCCCCGCGTAGCAGATAAGGAATAGGGACATTCAAACAAAGCCGGGAAAAAATACATTTAGCGTTACCCAGGAACAACGACGCGGACGTAGTATTTTTCTGTTCCTCTTTGGGATGCTTGTTTTACGTAAGTCCCCTTGCTTCTCACTGTTCACTTACTTGAGTAAGTGTTCGAAATGTTGACCTTCCACTTCAATGCATTTATTTATTCTTTCTTCAAATGACTTTATACAGGATAGTATCATATCTGCAGAAATTTCTGCGCAAACAGTTCTAATGCGTTCCACCATGTTTTCACGATTCGTTGGTACTTGTTCATAAACCTTAGCTTTTAGGTAATCCGATAGGAAGAAATCCGATGTATAGGATGTTAAATCAGGTGACCTCGCCGGCCAATTAATGGAGCCACCTCTACCAATCCACCGACCATTGGAATCACGGTCTAGTACAGCCCTTGCTACTCTTGAAAAATGTGCTGGGCAACCATTTTACTTTCTTTGATCTGAAACGAATTCTGGTGACATTCTCAATTTGTAACGATAGTTTACACATTTTCATTTTTATCATCGAACAAAAACGCACAAACTCGTCGATCAAATTGGTGCACTTTTTTCCGAGGAATCCAAATCTACAATAAAAATGGGGGGTCCCTATTTAAGTTTTATTGTCCCCCCTCCCTCCTCCCACAGGGGCGGGGGAGGGGGTTGCTTTCATTATCACTGGATGCCCCCCTTCGTGTCGAACAACTTTCATCCCACACCTTTTTTGATTCTGTGCATAGTTCTCGAGATATTTCTATGTCTTCAGATAAATCGGCCACCCTGTATTTTAGGTTTGGAGCTCATATTTGGTCAACTTCTAAATAACAATTTAATGTGTAGTTTTTCCCATACTTTCGAATGCCGGTGTTAGAATTACCATTTTCAAACCGGAACATGCGCAAAATTTGAAAAAAAACCTATTTTTTCGCATTTTTCCCACTATATTGGTACATAACCTCAAAATTATATACTTTAATAGTTATTAGAAAACCCAAAAATACTCTAGGATATTCTATCAGGTCTAATGAGTTTTTAGAAGTAAGTATTACTTTGCTGCTGCTGCAAACGTCCTTATTCAAACAGTTTTATGTATAGGAAAACTTATGTTATTGGAAAGATATTAATTATTATAATTAATGCTAAAAATAAGTGAGCATTTCTGAAAAAATTAAAATAACGTTTATCCAAAAGTTGTAAATATGTTCATTTTTTAATGAAAATAGTAAAATAATGATTTAATACGTGACAAAATTACAACAATTAACAATTATAGGATTTTTAACATCTAACTAGAATATTATTAATCTTCGTCACTATCGTTGCCTGTAACTTCGGTTCAGTATATATTCAGTTGAACTGAGCAAGTTTTTCCGAACGGGAAAGAACCGAACAACTTGAGTGTACACCCAACTGCAATGATTCGCTCCTTCCGGTCTTCTGCTGTCTTTGTTTGTTAGGTAAGCACATATACATATAGGTGAAAGCCAAGACAACATATCGACCGGACTGTAAAGGAGAGCGCCCACAGCTTGTCGCACGGTCACACACACACACAAACACACACACCCGCCGGAGTCTTGCTGGTTCCTTCTAACGGGCGCGTCCCCAGGTGGTGGATCGGGGAATGCTGGTAAAAGGTATCGGAGAAATAAAATATCCGACGCGGACCACATAACTAGCTAGGGGAAGGAACCCCGAACAATAAACGAACTGTGGAAGATCAGCTGCAGATTAAAGCTTACGGTTCAAGGGTCGGATCCCCAGTACCGGAATCGGGTACGAGTGAGCAAGCGGGCTCTCCGGCGTCGTTATCAGGCAACCGCAGTGTTGTTGCGGTTAGTCACTCGGCCCCAACAGCATTAAATGTTACAAGTGACACTCTGTCAGGAAAGACGCACGAGTCTGTAAGTTTCGAGCGCCTGGAAGAGAAACTTCAGCTCCTTGTGGAATTTATCTAGGAGAAGAAAAATCTCCCAAGGAGCTCAAGAATATGGCCAAAGGCACACTGCGTGCCTTTAGCCATTACGCCAAGGCACGAGAAAGCTCGGGGGCTTCGCAGGCGTGCATGACCTGCAAAGATGGGGCGAGCCAAAGCCCCCAGAACTTCCCGAGCGTAAAGGACCCTCGCCGCTATAGTTGCTAGCGACAAAAAAGGTCAGGAGAGAAGAAGAAGAACGCCCCATACCATCACCATCAGCTGCAGAACAACGGCGGCGAGCCCAGTCCAAAGACCAGGACTGGGTTACGGTGGTCATTAAAGGGTAAAGAAGAAGGCGGATCAGCAGCAACAACAATGGCAGCCGCAGCAGCAACAACAACGGCCGCAGCAGCAACAACATCAGCAGCTGGGAAAGGATGTCGGCAAACGACACAGGGGGAAGCCGGAATCAACATCCGGCTTCCGACCCCTCCGCCCTAATGGCATGAAGATCAAGGCAGCAGAAGGTGGGTCATATGTCGACATCCTGAAAACAATAAAAGCCACACCAGAACTGCGAATTTTAGGAGAAAGGGTGACCGCCATCAGGCGGCCGAAAGCAGGCGAACTGCTCCTAGAGCTTGCAACGCCTGGCGTGTGCACCCAAGACCTCTAAGCATCCTAAAAGGGACAGCTGTCGTACAGACACTGTCCCACAAGGAAGTCATCATCATCAAAGACATGGACGAGGCCACAACTAGGGAGGAGGTGACACAGGCCATCATTGAGGTGACTTCACCGGGAGCAGTGACCCTTGAGAATATCAAGCTCAGGGGAGCATATAGTGGAACCCAGGCGGCCAATATCTTGCTTCCCGTCGCAGTGGCGAACTTACTGCTGCAAAAGGCGAAGCTCAAAATTTGCTGGGTTAAATGCCGGGTTCGACTCCGTGAAAGATCCTCGCGCTGCTACAGGTGCCACGAGAGCGGACAACTGGCAAGGGATTGTAAGAGCGCGGTCGATCGCTCGGCGCAGTGCTTCTGGTGTGTTCAAGAGGACCACAAGCTTGAGGACTGCGTAGCCAAACATCGGGCAACCCAAGAGGTTGGAGCACCGACTAACAATGGCTAAGATGATCCAAATAAACCTCAATCACTATGCGGTGGCCCAGGAGCTGCTGTTCCAACTGGTCAAGGAGGAGAAGGCCGATATAGCCGTCATCAGCGAGGCTTACCGGGATCTTTATGAACCGAGTTGGGTGAAGGATTCCACCAGCAAGGCGGCCACCTGGGTGTGCGGGAATCTCCACATATCCAATAAGACGGCCGACCCCCTGTCCAGCTTCATGTGGGTGGAGGTGGCTGATATAAGACTATACATTTGCTACCTCCCTCCCAGTCTTACCATCAACGAGTTCCAAGAATCCCTGGAGGCCATCGTCGCCAGTGCAAGAACCTCCCGACTACCACTAGTGATCGGGGGGGACTTCAATGCATTGGCGACGGAATGGGATAGCATAAAGACCAACCATCGAGGATATGCCCTCATTGAGGCCTTCTCGTTACTGGAGTTGGAGATCGCTAACACGGGGGGGAAGCCGACCTACTCCAAGGCCGGCAAGTCCTCCGTAGTCGACCTGACCTTTGCCGACCCAAAATTGATGGTGGAAGGGTTGGGCTGGAAAGTTAGCGACCGATACACGGGCAGTGACCATCAAGCCTTGGTGTACCAGCTCCAACTGACTGGTAGAGCAGCAAGAAGGGGGCCAAAGTTTGAACAGAGAGATGGGCACCGGCCACCTTCGATCGAGATATGTTCCTTTACATCTTGAAACAGAAGGAGGTGGAGGGAACAGCGGACGAGGGAGCCAAATGCCTCACCCGAGCCTTAACAGCGGCCTGCGATGCCTCTATGGCCGTGAAATCAAATCCTCGCGGCCGACCTCCGGTTTACTGGTGGAACGAGGACATCGCAGCTATTCATCGAGAGTGCCTTCGGGCTCGAAGGCTGCACCAGAGAGAAATTCATAAGCCCCGGTACTACCAACTCGCAGCGGACTATGAAAAGAAGAGGAAGAGGCTCAAGGCAAAAAGAAAGTGCTGGCAGGACTTGTGTGAGGTCGTGGACCGTGACCCCTGGGGTCGACCGTATAAAACGGTCATGAACAAGATCAAGCCCAGGGGACCCAACGCAACATCGTGTCCATCCCTCCTTGACAAAGTCGACGGCCATCTATTCCCAGAACAACGGAAACGGCCGATCGGCACTGGTCTGATGGCAATCGCTGGTGCAGCCGAGCCGCCAGACGTTACCGAAGCCGAACTAAAGATGGCTGCTGACAAGATTTCCATCCGTAAAGCCCCAGGAATGGATGCTGTACCTGGTATGGCAGTGAAGATCGCAGCGCTGAATGTCCCGACCATCTTCTCATCGACATTCAGCGCTTGTCTGAACGAAGAACGCTTCCCGGTGCAGTGGAAGGAACAGAGATTGGTGCTTCTCTCCAAGGGAAACAAACCCCTGGGCGATCTCTCTGCATGCTGGGCATCACAGGAAAGCTTTATGAGAGCGTTATCTGTGCCAGACTAGAAGCAGCCATCGAAGATGCGGGAGGTCTTTCCGACAACCAGTTCGGCTTCCGGAAGGGGCGCTCAACCATAGACGCGATCGGTCGAGTGAAGGCAATAGCCATGAATGACCTACCGGTCAGTATCGGATACCGCTCTATCGGAGATCGCAGGTCTTCCCCCACAGACCTTTTAGCAACCGAGAGAGCCGCAGAACATCAAGAATGCAGGGGCACAAGGCAGAACATCGCCGACCAGGAGCGGAACCACAGTAGATGGTCCAGGAGGATCATCGAAGAGTGGCAACGAAGATGGGATTCAGCAAATCGGGGCTATGGACCCACTGCGTCATCCCAGATATAGCTCAGTGGACTGGCAGACGACTCGGACACGTCACCTTTCATCTGACCCATGTGCTCACCGGGCACGGCTGCTTTCGCAGCTACATACATCGCTTCCACATCTACCAAAGCGCCGAGTGCCCGGTATGCTCTGGTGTCTAGGAAGACATGGCCCATGCTTTCTTCCACTGCCCAAGATTCGCAGTGGTGCAAGAGCAGTTCCGGAATTCGGGAGATGGGCGATTAACTCCTGAGGGTATTGGGGAATGTCTGCTCGCCTTACAGAGGGGGTGGGACGCGGTGGTTACCATCGCTATGTCCATCATCGACAGGCTGAATTCCATTAAAAGCGAAGAAGAAGGCCCCAACATCGGCCACACTTGAAAAGCCAAAACATCGGCGGAGGGCCTTCTGAGGCATAGACTGCCCCCGCCCCCCTCGAAGCAATGCCTTGCGGCGGCTGCCGAGGGGGGCATCTCAGTCTAAGCGGCGGTGGTTTTAGCGGGTGCAAGCCCCGCACTCCTGCTGGCACTGGGTGGCAGGGTTGGCTGGTAGAGCTTTCCATCGCTTCGGAAAAAAAAGCACTTTTTATTAGTTTCTCTCTTTCTTGGAGATACATCTCTTTGAAGAAGCTCAATTGTCTTCTTAATCCGTGTATCTTATGCACATTTTCGTTATACGAAACAAGCATATAATGACGGACGTCTTTTGGGATATTCTTTTCGGTTATAATGGAGTCATATTGCTCTGACGTCATATTCCACCATTTTTGGATTTGCTAAGGTCTGTGTGCATATCTGTCTTCTGTTATCAATTTTTCCCATTTTTCTACCGTTGACGGTGACTCTTCCGAGTCTGTCATTTGTCTTTCCGCTTGTTCCATTTCTTCTATTTTGCGTTCATTTTCATTTTCATTCTCATTGTCGTTTTCTGGTTTTTCGTCTGAACAGTTTCCCGTATTTTCAATGTCCATATCTTCTACTTCCTCCCCACGGTATCAGTATTGCATTGACTCTCTGGTTCCGAGGACTTTACTCTTTGCTAATTCTCGCTTTTTAGCTCTTAGAGGTTAAGCTTTGCTTTTATGTGCCTCGTGTTGTTCGTCGTCGTGCTTTTCTTTTAGCATCTTTTTAATTTCATGCAGTTCTTCTATCATATTGGCAATCTTGGCATCAATACTTCGGTGCTCCTGTCCAGAACCTGTAGGAGCGGCTCGAGCCACCGGGGCTTTCCTCCGATCGGAACCCATGGTGGAACCACTCGACAATTCGAGGTTTTTACATTAGTGTTTCGTCCCATGTTTGTTTCATTGTTTGTTGCTTGTTACATTTAGTTTGTTCTCCCTGTCAGTCTCGTATGAGCGGTCGCCGACCGTCGAACGTACGCCCCCCCCCCCTGGCCACGTCAATGCAGTAACAACTTCGGGGGTAATCTCGATAGACTAAGGCAATCCAACCAACCCTTCGTTCGAGTCAGGTTCTGAATATAACCGCATCTCCGTTCGATGCAGACAACGAATAACCACAATCTTGTTCGATAAAGGCAAATTCGGCATTGTTTCGAATTGACCTTCAAGCGCATGATCAAGGTCATGATCCAAGTCACATTCGGATGCAAAATTTTCCGCTCTTTCCATTCCTATTATCAAAAATATCTGCTTGTATCAAAAAAAGTATATTCGACCCTGAAACGACATTAAAAATCAGGTTCAAGGTAAAGTTTCGAATTATGACTGAATAGCTAAGAAATTATTAAATGGTACCGTTAAATAGCCAGATGGTACCCTTAAAATCCTTCAAGTTTTGTATTTAAGATTGCCCGAAAATGCACTCCCGCTGAGATATTTAGGCGTTTCCATACTTTTGGGTCACCCTGTACATGTATTCTTAAAAAAATCAGCAATCTTGAGTTTTTCTTCGTTTTCGAGAAATTTATTACGAAAAACGCATCGTTGCTGATTGTTTGTAGAATACATTATATATGTTGGTAGTTTCTAAAAAAAAAAAATTTTTTATAATTTTTTATCATCTTCTTCATTGTTTAAAAATTATGTAAAAAATATATTGTTAAATAAATAATGGAAAATTGTTTTGCGCAACGTTTATAATTTTATATTAAAATTCAACATTTTTGACACAAATTCCCCCCCCCCCCCCCCAATACATTCCGATAACTTTGCATTAACCCAATATATATTTTTGAAAAGAATACTTATAACGCCGTCAATTATGCAATTGAAAAAAATCACTTGCGGTAAAATTACATCAATTTCTGAGACATGACTGATATTCCTCACTTGGAATCTCTCATATGTGTCAATCCACGCCAAATGTGTAACTTTTTTTTGATATTTTTTTCTTCTTTATCTAACTCTCTTATCTTTAGGACATGAAACTGAATCCCTTCGGACCATATATAATAATAATATATCGCCCTTATGAAATCTTATTTTTGATTACATTAAACAAAAATTCCCACTTTAGTTTTTATAAATGATTTAAGCTGCAAAATATTAGTATAAAAAATTAATACAATACATGGTTTCTGTAGAATTTTGATCAAGCTTTAGTATAAAAATATGTATTTTTACGAATTATTACAAAAAGGTATACGCGTTTAGAAATATTTAATTTAAATTTTCCAATAGATCCACCGTTTTTAAAAATCTGAAAAAAAATCATAAAAAACCTCTGTTTAGTACATTTATAACAGCATATTACACATATTGGGCTGTGACTATTTTATATGTTCACTATCGAGTTGAATTTAATAGCAAAAAATAAAGACCCCTCAATTGCAGATAAAGCTACATAACACAGCGGCCTTCTTTCTCGAAAAGTGAAAGTTAATTATTTCGGTCATTTTTGATCGTAGAATAATTTTTTTTAATTTTAAAGGAAATTTTATGCTCTACACGTCTTATTTATGCAAATTTATATATTTCTTTTCTTACTCACAATAATTTCCAAAAATTGTCAGTAGTATTGAAATGGTTATGTGCAATTCTCCAAGCCGGACGTTTTTAGATGTTTTTAATATTGATTTTTTTTATTGCCATCTGTTATCTTAATTCGATATATGTGTTAATGTTTTCTCATAAAAATATCCAACTTCGAAATGACCAGATCAGATATGGGCTGCCGAATGACTTGGAATTTCAATGGGGAAATTTTGATCGTATTTACTCTGATTATTCAACATGTTCTGAATTTCTTATTATATTCTCATTATTATTATTATTATTATTTATGGTCCAAAGTGCTAGATTTTCATGTCCTAAAAATGAAACAATAATTAGGTAAAGACAAAAAATACGAAATAAAATTTGCACATTTGGCATGGAATGCCCCATATATACTTATATAAATTTTTCCTACTTGTCTGTTTTGTGGTAAAAATTTTTGGATGGATGAAAGGTATTGTTGATGTATATTAGTAAAAGCTGATCATTAATATATATCACTGTAAAATTAACTGTAAAATTAAATATAAATACAAATAGTAATCAGAGATGACAAATTATGTGCAAATTCGATTCATTCGTATATTTGGTGTCGCGGTTTTAGAACTAAAAAGTTTTAAACAGTGAGGCATTCATTATGAATAAACTCGATATCTTCATTCAAGTTGAAAACCTTATGCAGATAAATAAAATTATGATCTCGTTTTACTACATTTGCGACGAATTACAGCTTTTAACCGAGTATTCGACTTTTCGAATCTGTACTAGAAGTTTAAACTGAAAAAAAATATTTAAAATAAGGCTCTTCGTGTATTTCGAGCAGCAGGATCCAAGTATACCATTAAATTGGTCCCATCACCCTTTCTTTTCTTTTAATTTAAAAAAATTATTTAAAAATTCCTAATTTTTTGCCGTCTGTTTCTCCAGAACGGCATGAAACCCCATATTTTTTCAATAAATTCCGATTCAGCATCGAAAAATATATGCGTATCAACAATTCCCCACCAAACATTGACTTTCCAGATATGCTGATGATCGATTTCTCGATACCAATGTGGATTCTCTTGCGCCTAATAACGGAGATTAATTGTGTACACTTCTCCGTCACTTTTGAAGGTGCACTGATCAGAGAACAAGACAGTTATGTGAAAAGTAGGTGGTTGTTGAGTAATCCAATTACAGAATATCAGTCTTTGGCTATGGTCGTCCAATGTCATGGCCTGGTGAAGTGACATTCGACATGGACGAAATGAATTTTCTCGCAAAATTCAAGAGGACGATGAATTTGCCTTCCATTATTATAATCCGGTTGGAGGATACCTTTTTGAATGAGCCGCCGTTGTAAACGACTGAAAACATTGCGCGAATGCGGTGTGCGAACGGGATATTGATTTATACCGCATTCTTTTAGCTTCCCGCAAATCCTATCCAAAACCGACAACATTAACGCAGCTTCTTCGTTTGAGTAAAACATATCTATTAAAGAATAATAATCCCGAATAGTGAAGTATCTAAATACCTATGAAACGAGCCACCTTTTCTTTCCTACTACTAAGCAATTAATTTTATAAAGTAAAGTAGTTGAGTTCGGTTCTCTTCAGTTCAGTTCAGTTTAGTTTACTTCACTTGAGTTACGTCACTTCACTTCAGTTTAGTCCAGTTGAGTTGAACTCAGTTCATTTTAGTTTAGTTTTCGTTAATTGTTCTCGATCTTCTTTGGACATTTTCAATCTTTCTCGATCTTTTTTGTTTCTTCTCTTTCAATATTTTTCCATTTGTTTCGTCCTTTACGGATCATATACGATCCGTTTCGATCTTTTTAAAACTTTGTCGTTCTTCTGTGGACTTTTTCCATCTTTCTCGATCACTTTCGGACTTTTTCGATCTTTCTAGATCTTTTTCGATCATTTTCTATCTCTTTCTATCTCTTTATAAACTAAACTAAACTTACTTGTTTGGTTTGCTTTACTTCCTTTGCTTGTTTGAGAGTTTCATAAACTGTCGGTTTTCTGATTATCGTTTTTTTTTTTAATTGTTGGTTATTTGACTGTCGATTTTTTTACTGTTGGCTTTTTAAGGTGTCGGTTTTTTGAAGTGTCTGAGTTTTTACTCGCATCCTGTAGACCTCTGAAAGCTGTGTAAATCTTGTCGGAACTATTTTTGGTATTGTTTAAGTAACACGTTCCTAACTCCTAAAACTATTTTTTTACAAAAGCAACCCTACCTTTTAAAAGGGCGATAAGGGTGCTCTGAAATAACTTGACCTCCGCATGACCTCTACGGGTGATTTTTACCGTGAAGTAATAACGTATTCAAACGTGAAATTTTCCGCCCTTCTCATTCGTGAAGTCATAAATAAGGGTTTACATTTGTAAAACGGTACTTTAACCTTGATTTATGGTCAAGGTCGACCTCAAGGTCAAATTGAAGGTCGCCATCAGATAGATCTCCCGAAATCCTAGACCTACACGTTTTGTCGGAACAATTTTTTTGTACAAACACATACCTACCTTTTAAAAGGGTGGTGCGGGTGTTCTGAGACACTTGGTATATATTATTTTGATGATGACTTAAGTCGAGCTGTGTCAACTAAAGTGTATTTGTTAACCAACATTTTATCATAGATAAAAGACTTTATAGAATCTTTCAGTCAAAGTTTTACACCAGTAGAGTATTTCAAGTCTAAAATATTCTTCTAACCAAAGTTTAATATGGGTGCAAATATATACCAATAGATATATGGGGCATTCCACACGAAGTGATCCAGATAAAAATGGAAAATAATTCAATCGGGTTTCAATTTACACAATCATTAGTCCTATTGACTATAAACGTACAGGGAAAATTTTGTGACCTTAGATCGAAGAATTGCCACCTTACAGGGACTGCAAATTTCAACACGACGACCGTTATGTGCACATTGAAAGTTCTGTAACTCCCAATACAATGTATCGATTTAGATAAATGACCAGTGCTTTTTAAAGCTCTTGGGTCGTGCTTTAAGAAAGTATTAGGAACTAATAATAAAACTTTTAAATACTTAATTTTTTTAATATTAATATTAATCGTCGTTTTATTTACGAAGAGAGGCTCCTCCAATTTCAATGAAAACAATGTTAAAAATAAGAGAAATTCCTTCCCAACACAAAATTTCAAAACTTCTAAAATGGGTAAAGCAGTAGTTTTCGCCGAGCCGCGCTGCCTTTACGGGTCCGCGATTGCAGTTTTTTATTTTCCAGTTTTTTCTATTGCAGCAAACTAATAAAAAATCTTCTATAGGTGGTGAATAAATCTCAAAGCCACGAACATAATTAAATACATTATCGAATGACAGGATTTTAATTTCTTGTGAAAAATTATTTTCTAACGCACATCAGCATATATTCATTTATTCATATTATAATCGTAGTAATTATGGCTACGTTTCAAAAAAGCTGCAGTAATACTTGTCTGAATCCTATCAGTAGACCGTCATGCGGGAAAGGCAAAAATTTAAGGTTTGTTTCTGTGTCCTTCGTTTAAAATTTTCTTCCGATGATACTTCTATTGACAAAGCAAAATCATGTGATCTTGCAGGAAAGATCTGGAGGCTGTGCAAATATCATCCGTAAACCAAGCACGATCGATAGAAGAAAGTAAGCCTGAAAATCGTGTCATTAAGAAAGGAGATCTGCCTTTAGAAGTTGGCGATGATGACGAAATTTAAGATTCGGGTAGCGATTTCGTTATTGGTCCACCAAAAAACCGTCGATTGAATGTAATTCTTATCACCTAGATACTGTTGAAGTATTGGAACTAATTAAAAATAAATTTAATCTCTTGAACAGCAACTCTGTAAAAGTGCACGTAACGGCATTTAGCAATCATTATAGTTTTTCAGAGAAAATTCGGAATTCAAACAAACAACGGTCATTGACGTAAACAAAAGGGGAACGGCAGAGAAAAAGGGTAATATTGATAATACATATGAAAATAAATTTATGGTAAAATGAAGTAAAAATAAAAAAGCCAAATCAGTATGAACTAAAACGTATTAAAATAAGGGGGGGAATGTTATAATATATCAAATTCAAAAAATAAAAAAATTAGGGAGAATATGCATAAAAAAGCCAAAAGGAGGAAAACAAAACAAAATTTTTTTTTTAATTTTTGGCCAAAGATTAAAGCCCTTTTCAGAAATATTTTACTATTTAAAAAAATTTTTTATATTTACCACCTAGATGCTGTCGAAATTTAAAAAAAAAAAAAATTTTTTTTGTTTTGTTTTCCTCCTTTTGGCTTTTTTATGCATATTCTCCCTAATTTTTTTATTTTGTGAATTTGATATATTATAACATCCCCCCTTTTTTAATACGTTTTAGTTGATACTGATTTGCCTTTTTTATTTTTACTTCATTTTACCTTAAATTTATTTTCATATGTATTATCAATATTACCCTTTTTCTCTGCCGTTCCCCTTTTGTTTACGTCAATGACCATTGTTTGTATTTACATTATTTATTTGATTAGATTATCCGGTCAATAAACTTATTTAAATTAAAATTCGGAATTGATTGTAAACTTATCCATGCTTAACGCGTCCAACATGAGTTTCACATTTTCATGGTATGTGCAAACGCAAACAGTATGCGTTCCAGTTGACCCAGCGAGAACACAATAACGCGGCCTGAGTTGACAAAATTTTGAAATACCAATCCCTATTTTGGGATGTAGCGTACTAAATTTCTCATACAACACGATTAGATTACACAAAATTAATCGCTTCTGAATGTGTTCTCGACTTCCGTCTTTCTTCTTTACGGAAACGAGTCCTTCATACCAGGCACAAGACGATTGTTTTCATCGTTTTGGCGAAATCTTTAAACTAGGATTTCCGTTTCCGCAGTTAATTTATTTTCCTCTGTCTTAGGATCAGGCGAAGTCAGTATTCCGTTCTCAGCTACTAAATAAATCGTCTTTCGAGCCATGCGCTCTGAACATTCGAAATCCTTAAAATTTTTTAGCGACTCCACGATTTTGGGGGAAGAGTAAGAAGCAATACTTATTCAGAATTGCTGTTCGAATGTTTAAATTTATGGATCACTTCGCGTGGAGCGCCCCACATATCATACAAGTCACCAATACAATAATTTTATCTATATTTAAAAAAGTGACAAGTATCAAAATAATTAATAGTTACTTGATTAGTTAATAATACAAGAATGTTTTACAAAATATGATTGTAAAGAACTGAAGGAAGTTTCAAATTAAAAATACAGGTAAGACCCCAGGAAATTACGAAAAACTATTTTCTCTAAGAATATTCTTTTGCATTAAAACTTTGATATTATGATCACATTTTACGATGCAAATATTTTTTTTAACACATTTTCTAGATTATCTTCATTTTTTTATCATAACTTTTTTGCAGTAAACAATACAAATGTTAAATTTTCGCCTGCACAATTTTATGCATAATATTTTTTTTTTAATTATTAACGGATTTTTATAATAATAATAATAATAATATTTAATAATAACACAGCCCGACAAAATAAGCGTAAGGTCCAAAAGACAAGGCCATGTTATCTGTATGTTTTTTGGTTCACTGAATCCGAATCCGGTGTCCGTTTGACCTCATCACATCCAGGTCAAGGTTAATTGAAGGTCAAAGGTAGATCATCGATTTTATAAGATAGTAACGCACTATATCTGTACATTTTTTTGGTCGCTGAATCCGAATGAATATGTCTATGAATATCTCTAATGAATATCTCTATTCCGGGAATAAGAAGCTTTTAAATTTCCGGCGTCCTTGGTATTTTGTTTTAACCATGACGCTAGATACTCTGCTCTATCCTTTGGCAGGCTCAAATCTCGAACTCGATCATTTACTTTTTCTTGAGTTAGTTTTCCTGTCTTTTTCTAATTCGTGTACAGAATATAGTCATCACTGGTATCACTAGCGCTATCGGTGTTACTTTCATTATCATGTTGTGTACCGGTGGTACGTAGCGTCCGTCCCACCCATATTGTATAATTTATTTCAATAAATAAACTTACTATAATTTATCCAACGTGAGAATATGCACGAGATGCATCCTCGCACGGTGAAGCCGAGCGAAGGAAGTGCACCCTCACGGTTGGAAATAAATCCGACGACGAACTCCGCTGCGCTCTCGTTTCGAGACCGCATCGGAGAATTCAGTTGGTGGACGGCAGTCTTCGATAAGCACTCAAACCAACCAAATCAACACTATAACTCCACCTTCACCACCCACACCTCGCGCTGTTACGACCATCGGGTCGTAACAGATTAAAATTGGTGTCAGAAGTGGCCCTCCGCGCGAGACTTTTTTTCGTGTGGGGTTTCGATCCCTTTACGCTGAGTGATCGAACCACTATTATGGGGTAAAACTGTAAACAAAAATTTTGTTCGGGATATGGGTGTGCCAATCGAAAAAACCGGGCGCGTCGTCTATGAAAGTGGCGATTGTACCGTGTGCAATAATAACAAAATTTTTCTAGAATACGCGAGTGCGTGAGGTGGAAGATGAAGAGGTTTATAGAATTTCCAGATGGGTTAGAATCTCATGAATTTTTCGAAATAAGATGGAGTCCAACTCGGATTTGTTATCATACGACGGACTTCGTTAATATCACTCCAATTCCAGACGACGAGATGGGAACGGCGCAGAAGTGCAAAAAATTCCGGGTGGAAGCTGTACCGGAAGAAGTGTCAAGATACACGGCAATGCACATTCCAAAAGAAAAGCAATTACAAAATTCACCAAGGGAAAATGATTACAGTGACACTGAAAGTGATAACGATTATGAAGCCGACACCGACTCCAGCGATAATGAGGAATCCGATGATGATTGCAGCTCCGTGATCGAGAACGATGAGCTTTGCGTCTGTAAATTGATGATCTATAGATACAAAACGATAGCCCGTCAATGGCGTACAAGAAAGGAGATTTTTTCTGGAAAGGGTGAGTTTGTGTGTGGCAATTTTCACTGTAAACAAACAAATGGACTCCAAACCTATGAGGACCATTTTGAAAGTGCACCTGTTAAAATATGTCTGTGTGGCGGTTGTTCAGAGAAATACAAATAATATGGCAAAGGGGACATGGGAAAAGTCCAGCGCGGATGTCAGGTAAAGGCTGGGTCGAAACTTTACCGAGAAAAGACGTGGTTATTTCCATGCAAGTAATACAGACGCAATTACAGCCGTCTAATAGATCGACCCCAACCAGTACAAGTAAAGGATACTGTGGGTCCGCCAGCATGCCCTACGCGGACAATTCTCAGCTTAAAACAGAAGCATCATTCAAGACTGCCAATCCAAACCACATTCACAAAGACAATGCCAGTAACGACTTCGAACATTGTGCAATGACAAACGAAAGTCAAGCCCTAACCAATGTTCTCAATAATAACAAAAAAACGGGAGAAAATGCAACTGTAGAAATCGATCAGGTTTGACAACACTAACATCCACACAAACAGAACGCAACGTTCCGACTCAATATCTTGACAAAGAAAATTCTGAGAAGGACGAAGACACGTACTTCAGCGATGAGAATGACGGTGATACGGATATAATCTTACCAACACAGTCGGAATCTACACTAGTAACTGCAATTCTTAATATTAAGATAACAGATAATACAGATATCAACACTCGTGAATCTTTCGAAGTGCTAGCAAAAATTTCAGAAGAAAATGAGATGACTGGAAATAGAACTAAAAAAAGTAGTGTAGTGAAAAAAATTAATAAAAACCCACGACTCGCGCTGTTACGACCATGGGATCGTAACAATCACATATATTTTCTTCACCATATTCCTCATTTCTTATAGTTCCTACTACTACTACTACATCACCTTCTCCTCTCCCTTCCTTCTCCTGCGCTTTCAATTTCTTCATGTTCTTGGAAATTACAATCTACTTCCATTTTTTCCGTAACATGGTGTATATTTGTATCTGATGAAGTACCAATCGCGAATTAGATTATTCAATTTCTTTTTGGTCTTTTTGCTAGCATCGACAATAATACTTTTATTAACATTCAGATATTCTGTACGATCTATCTCTTTCCTTCTCTTAGATTTTCTATTTCTACCATATTCATTCTTATTTGTTTAAATTTTAGAAGTGTTCTTTCCATTCTTTCCAAAATATGATGAACACTTGCCCGTATTGTATCCTTTTCTTTACCAGTTAATCGATAAATATGCTGGTTTTGTTATACTCTACGCAATGACATTAAATTGTAGATTACTTTTTATCCATTTCAATTGGTCTTACTGAAATGTATATTCATACGAACGAAGATTTGTTCGTACGGTAAGCACTATTATTTTTATGAATTCTTCCCATTTATAATCATGCAGCATTTTGTTTCGGGAAGTACAATGTGTAACCTTAAAAACTAAATCAAATTCTACTTTACGGTCCTCAAAATCTAAGTAATTTTTATAAGCATCTATATGGTGATTGCTTTTTCTTCTATTCTCTGATCATCTGAGTATATACTTTTTTACAAGGTCATGATCACATAAAGTGTGTGTCGCCCAGGATACCTCCTCGCGGTGACGGCGGTAACGAATTATTTTGTCGGCCAAATATCTGGGTTAAGGACGGTATGCCTTCGTAGCAGACACAAGGGAACTTGTTACGATGCAGGGATTCGGAAACCCAGTATCGACGATTGGTCAGGGTGAGCAAGCGGGCACGCAATCGTCGTCATCGTGCGACCACAGCTCATTGGTAATGGGAAACTTGGTTGCTAATGTGTCTACTACTGCAAGAACCATTACCAGGAATTTGATCATGGTTGCGATCTTGGCAAAAGAGACAGCTTTTGCTATATATGTGTCATGTACGAGGATTAAAGAATGCTTCAGAAGAAGAGTATACAAATTTTATAATACAATTTTTATAAGCATCTATATGGTGATTGCTTTTTCTTCTATTCTCTGATCATCTGAGTATATTCTTTTTTACAAGGTCATGATCACATAAAGTGTGTGTCGCCCAGGATACCTCCTCGCGGTGACGGCGGTAACGAATTATTTTGTCGGCCAAATATCTGGGTTAAGGACGGAATGCCTTCATAGCAGACACAAGGGAACTTGTTACGATACAGAGATTCGGAACCCCAGTATCGACGATTGGTCAGGGTGAGCAAGCGGGCACGCAATCGTCGTCATCGTGCGACCACAGCTCATTGGTAATGGGAAACTTGGTTGCTAATGTGTCTACTACTGCAAGAACCATTACCAGGAATTTGATCATGGTTGCGATCTTGGCAAAAGAGACAGCTTTTGCTATATATGTGTCATGTACGAGGATTAAAGAATGCTTCAAAAGAAGAGTATACAAATTTTATAATACAATGGAAGGTAAAAAAGAAGATAAATATAATAAAACTGTTAGTATACCTTATATTAAAAATATTTCAGAAAGAATTAAAAATAATTTTAGAAATCATAAAGTTAGAATCGTATATAAACCCACTAATTTGAATATTGGAGGTATAAAACCGTTTAAGGATAAATTATAGATCAGAAAGATGTCATCTATGGAATTAAATGTAAAAATTGTACAGGAGTTTATATAGGGGAAACTGGAAGATTATTAAAAAACAGAATTAAAGAACATAAAAAAAATATTTATGAAGATGTTCAAAAATACACGGGACTTACAATACATAGAATAGAAAAAGGACATGATTTTGATTTCAAAAATATTAAAATAATCAAAATAGAAAGAAATAGACATAAACGCAAACATTTAGAAAATTATTTTATTAAAAAAAATATTAATTCAGTTAATATTCGATTTGAAAAGTCAAATTTACCAGATACATATTTACCCCTTTTGAATATATGAACATAAACAATAATATAGAAAGGTTATTGATATAAAATTCCTTTTCTGTGTAATCCTTGAACTTTCCAGTCTTTTCTTTAGTTTCAAACTTCGAACATATAACGGGTATTTTATAATTAAAATTAATTTTTTTATATTTATTGTCTTACTGAATACAAATGTATTCATTTCCAAATATTTTTTATTTCAGTGCTTTTTTCTACACAAAATGGTTTTACAAACTTAGGATTACTCACTTTTTTCAAGGTAAGACAATAGATGCATATTTCACAAAAAAAAATTTTTAATAGTTTTTTCATAGTTAAATTAATTTTTTTATTTTAAAAAAAAGAAGAATGAAAAGTTCAAAGAAAAAAATAAACAAATTCTTAAGTGTCACTTTAGATGTTTCATAATTTTCACATAATATTGTAAACACATATTCATTTCATCGCATCAATTAAAGAATTATAATTTGTTTTTATATATATTTTTTATTTGTTAAAATAGAATAAATCTGAAGAGGACCTAAATCAATGGTCGAAACGTTAATTGTTGAAAATTATTTCACCCTAATTATTCTGATTAAGAAGAAATCAAAAAAGGATATTTTCACTTAAGAAAACGTATCAGAAAAGAAATTCTAAACTTAATATATTGAATATTTTAAGTTGTCATATGTACGAGGTTCTTCCGAATAGACGAAAAATCACTCAATTCGTAAAGGATGTTTACAAAAGTCTATTTGATTTTAACTTCAAGTGGAATTTGATTTTGTTCCAAAAATCAACAAAAAATGAATGTTCCTACCGTAAGGACAGTTCCTCGTTCGAAAGAAGATTTTTATTTTTGTAAGACTAATTTATTTGGAATAAGTAACAAAACCAAATCTACAATTGATTATACCAATGATCAGAGTGTCATGAAACCGGTATATTCAGCATTACTTGTCGAAGAGAAATATTCATCACAAAGAAGTATACACCATGTTAAGGAAAGAATGTCGTAGTTTCGAAGTTTCGAAGAACATGAAGGAATTGAAAGCTCAGGAGAAGAGAAGGAAGGTGAAGAAGTAGAAGTAGAAACTATAAGAAATGAGGAATCAAGTGAAGAAAATCTGTGCAATAACGAAAGTATCACCCATAGCGCTAGTGATACCAGTGATAACTATGTTCCGTAGACCAATAAGAAAAAGCTAGGAAAAATAACTCCAGAAAAAGTAAATGATCTAGTTCGAGATTTGGGTCTGCCAAAGGATGGAGCAGAGTATCTAGCGTCATGGTTAAAACAAAATACCAAGGAAGCCGGAAATGTAAAAGCTTCTTATTACTGGAATAGAGATAAGGATTTTCGTAAATACTTTTCGAATGATGAAGAATTTTCCTTGGTTTACTGCCATGATATTTTTGGATTATTGAATCAATTTGAACGTGGCTGTTATAAACCGGCAGAATGGAGGTGGTTCATTGTTTCGTCAAAGAGAAGCATGAAAGCTGTTCTAATGCACAATACCAATGTTTATGCATCCATACCTGTAGCACATTCGGTAGTATTGAAAGAAGGTTACTTTAATATAAATGTTGTCTTAGATAAGACCAAATATAAGGAACATGAATGACTAATTTCTGGTGATCTCAAAATCATCACAATAATACTGGGACAACAATCAGGATTTACAAAGACTCCATGCTTTTTATGTGACTGGGATAGTCGGGATCGAGAAAGCCGTTACGTGAGGAGCGTCTGGCCTCCTACAGATACCTTCATACCTGGTTCAAAGACCATAATGCATGGTGCGCTTGTTGATCCGTGATAAATCCTTATTCCACCTCCTCATATTAAATTAGGACTCATGAAACAATGGGTAAAAGCTCTAAACAAAGATGGTGAATGTTTTAAGTATCTCGAACTTAAGTTCCTTCTTTAAAGTGATGCAAAATTGCGAGAAGGAATTTTCGATGGTTCTCAGATCCGTAAACTGGTGAAGATGACACTTTCATTACTAAAATGAACGAGAGCTAGAAAGCAGCATGGTTGTGTTTCAAGGGTCTTATCGAACATTTTCTAGGAAATGGAAAGAGTCCTAGTTGTTAAGAAATAGTTGCAAACTTGGTAAAAAGCTTTAAAAATCTCGGCTGCCTAATGAATCTGGAACTATACTTTGCACTCCCATGTCGATTACTTCCCAGACAATTTAGGTGTTTAAAGCGAGGAACAGAAAGAACGATTTTACCAAGGTATTAAAGAAATGGAGCGTCGGTACCAAGGCAGATGGGATATAAACATGTTAGCTGATTACTGTTGGTCGTTAAAAAGAGATTTATCATTAACACAGAGAAAACGTGAGAGAAATCCGCTTCACAGATCTTTTGACAATAAAAGAGTCCGATACCGTAAAAGAGAATAAATGTAGTTCCATACTAGTTTTCTAATGTTAAATCAATCAAAACAAGAGTTACTTAGTCTCAAATGTTATAATACAAATTACTTAACTGAAATATCTTGGATTAAAACATGAAAATATAAAGCAGACCGATTTTGGTGGGTCTAGTACTGAACCAGGGGGGTGACATTACTGCTATATTCCCTATGGTATGTCGGTTCTCTTCGTGACCTCCCACTTATCTCTAAACTTCATGTATCCAGATGGCGCTTGCAGTCATGTGCTCGGCGAGCTTTGGCGTGATAATCGTAACGCCTTTTTAACTAATATACGTGCTCTAGATGCTTACACTCGCCGATACGGGGTCTAGGTATCGAACGCCGTAGTTCTTCATTACTTTAACTAAAATACGTCCACCAGGTGTTAGGGTCACCGATTACGGGGTCTAGATATCGCGCACCGTAGTTTTTCAACTCTTCAACTAAAATAGAATGCACCATGTTTTTAGGGTCGTCGATTACGGGGTCTAGGTGTCGCATTCCGTAGATTTTCATCTTTATAACTAAAAAACGTGCACCCGGTGTTTGGGGTTGCCGATCATGTAGTCTAGGTATCCACTTGGTGTTAACCAACGATGACCTTGAGATCAACGTTGAAGGTCATTTCAAGATCAAATCAATTTTATCTAATAAACAACGGTAACCTTGTCCTTGACCTCGGGCCAAATTTGAAATAATTTGAAGGTCATTTCAAGGTCAAATCAAAATATGTTCAAAGGACCCCGCACAAATCGTATGGAAAATGGCTTTCGGTGGATTTGCTTGTAACTCATGGAAAATGTTCTTTGTGCCATGCTGATCAAAAGTTCTCATGGCCACAAGTCTCGTTAAAGCAGCGTTTTGGCTCCACGAGCCCTCAGAGATAAAAAATTCACCTTGAGTTCAATAATATTTTGAAGCTTACATTTTTCATTACCAACGATTATAAAGGTATTGAAAATTAATACTTGCAGGTTTCAGAGTTCGCCGATTACGAAAATGAACTCAAAATGTAGAAATTCAAAATGGCGGATCCAACATGGCGGATGGAAAATAAAAAAAGTAATTGTTATTGAATAAAAATATGGTTTCTCAGGGATTTTAGGAGTCGATTTCGATTTCAAAGTCAGATTTTCAATATTGATAATGATGGATCAATCATGGCGGATCAAATGATAAACATCATTGGATTTTAATAAAATTCGATGCAAAATTCACTAAAATACTAAAATTCAAAGGCTAAATAAGTCGATTGACTTCCAGATTCAATATACAAGTTATATAATTTTTACCGTCGGCATTAGCGTAACCCAATGTGGACCACGTGGAGGTTGCGCGATCGGATTTTGCACATCATTGTGGCTCTGAAAAGGGCCGATTTTTACTCCAAATGTGCGACTGAACAATACCCTTGCGCTTATTTGTTGACGTTCATATGTAGCGATTTAATCGTAGAATTAATTAAGCAAGTGGTCTATTTGCGGCATCGTGAATAACGTTAATGAGTCTTGTGGAGGGATATTTGATATTTTGTTGATGTTGCGCATATCCAACATACCAAAGTACGCTAGCCACATGTGCACACGTGCCTAAAGTTCTTGTGCCTGACTTGCAAGTGTAATAATAACCTTGTATAACCTCCTCTTCTCCATGTATGTTAACTACTTCATTTTCCGCGTCATGTGGTTCATATGCAATCCACAACTGATATTTAGTTGCATTTCGAAATCTTGAGAAAATTCGTACTCTCATGAAACTAGGTTCAGGCATTGCATCCACGTCTTTTAACATTTCAATTTGAAGTTCTTCTTGGTTCTCTCTTTGCAACTTATCTTGTATATATGATGGTGCCAAGTTGATTTGGTAAACACCAATAGTGAGATCTTTCAAATATTCCAAATCTAAAACTGGAAAATCATGAATTTGTTATGCTTCCAATCGTACCCATCTTTGAGCATTACGAGTGTGCAAATTATCGACCTCGACTCGCACTTGAACAACATTAATTGTCGTAGCTCGTTCAGGCATCTCACGAGCCAATTCTGCATTGGTCCCTTGCATTTCGATAGGTGGGTGATATGCATTGATAATCGCATCAGCAATGCGATAGAAATCACCAAGATTAGGAAGATGAAGAATAGGAAGAACCTGTTGAAACAATTTAAATATCGATTTGATATGGCCATTCCGAGCCTCAACAATCCACCTAGTTTCAATCGTGAATCATTTGCTTCTTCTGTAGTGAACTGGCGTCTTCCTTGCTGAATAATGGCTGGCATTTTCCATATAATGCCTAAACGAGTCAAGAGCTCCGTAGCATCGCGATATCCTCTGTCAACAATTACAATATCCCAATCCTGGAACCATTCTCTCATTCCTTCAGCGTCTCGTTCGAATTCGTTTTCTAAAATTGCCGCATCATTATTTCGAGAATCTGCAAAATATGGACCTTGAATATCTAGAATAAATCCGTCGAGTGCTACTATGAGCACTGGTTTTAGTAAATGCCGATTTTTGTGAAGTGAGAAAGATTGTGGCAATACACGAAAATTACAACTTTTCAGTACGTAACTGTAAGTTCCATCAATGATGGCAATTACGCTAGGAATATTTGGTTCGGCGTTGTATAATGTATTACCGAATTCAGTTACATGCCTTCCAATATAATTGTCCCTAGTAATTGAATTAAAACCAATATTTTGTAGAACAAAACGTTGCATTAATGATTTACGAACGGTAGAAATTGCCATAATTGTTGCCTGTCTGCTTGGATATTTAAAAATAGTTGTCAGAAATTCATCAGATAGCCTCTGTTGCAACTTACAAAGAAACATCAAGAGATCCGTTTTCGATACATATCTGTTTCCACCTTCGCAAGGTACTTCACAATAATTAAAAAGTTGTACGAATTGCTCTTTTGTCACAGGAGAAAATGAAAAGAATTCATTATCAGCAAAACTATTTTCATCGACAAATCTCCTTTCATTTAACAGCAACACGAAGTCCTTGCAGAAGGATTTCCAGTTGCGGACCTTTCAGAACGTACGGCCTGTTCGCGAAACGTAAACCAAGTAATAATGGTTCAAGGTAAAAACCTAACATTATCAGGCATATAAATGTTACGCAAAACAAAAAAATTTACACGATATTCTGAAGAAGTCCTGTGAACATCTAATTGAGCATTACATATTACGCAAGTATGATTATTAGTTTGGGTCAAGACATTCAGTCGAATACAAGATGGGTCGTTTTCTATTATTTGTATCTCATTAAGAATTGATCTATTACAGTTAACGCAGAGTCTTGTTCTATCTGTTACTTCCAGAGCTTGCCTGTTAAATGCATCACGTCTGCCAATAGCAATTTCGCGTTTAACAGCATTTTCTTCGCCTTCCATTCGGCTCATTTGACCTGGTAGAAAAGTGTTATCGAATACGTAACAACGTAATCGATTTCTCCAAGCCATTTTTAAAATCAATTTATAATCGCACTTGCAAATCAATTGGCATAACACAGAAAATTACTATTTCTATACCGAATATAGTGTGAAATTATACGCATACCTAGAAACCGTAGCATTCAAAATCACCTCCATACCCTCCGTACCTATAGCAATCGGCACACTACTTCGCTTGCGAGAAACGGGAAAATAATCGAATTAGAATTTTTAAAAACCTCAGGAAGATTCTTCTATACCGAATATACCAACAGTACAAACAAAAGCATCTCCATTCCCTCCATACCTATAGAAATCGACACACTGCTTCGCTTGCGAGAAACGGAAGGATAATAAAATTAGATTGTAGAACCTTTTGAAGTCCACGGTGAAGGCGATATAAAAAATGAAAAATCGCCAAAGTCACTTCCACATTGGCATAAAGTACGATTTTATTAAAACATTGAAAAAGTAACTTGTTTATGAGTAAATTGTTTAAACAATTTGTTTAAAACTTATCGTATGACGAAATCGACAGCGCCAAATGACTGCGAAAAAAATTACACAAGGAAAATTGGTCACGTGCAATAAATATCCATATCTTGTTATTAAATAACTAAAAATAAAAGAAACTGGATTTGTAATATTTTCGGTACAATCGAATAACACTAAGTTTTATATACTTCATTTTACAGAAATGATTTAAACAATTTTTCTATACATTTATTTTATGTAATATTTTTTTTATTTTCCATCCGCCATGTTGGATCCGCCATTTTGAATTTCTACATTTTGAGATCATTTTCGTAATCGGCGAACTCTGAAACCTGCAAGTATTAATTTTCAATACCTTTATAATATTGGTAATGAAATATGTAAGCTTCAAAATATTATTGAGTTCAAGGTGAATTTTTTATCTTTGAGGGCTCGTGGAGCCAAAAAGCTGCTTTAACGAGACTTGTGTTTAATGAGAACTTTTGATCAGCAAGGCACAAAGAACATTTTCCTCGAGTTTGAAGCAAATCCACCGAAAGCCATTTTCCATACGATTTGTGCGGGGTCCTTTGAAGAAAAATAAGCAAAATTGATTTGACCTCGAAATGACCTTCAACTTTGACCTCGAGGTCATCGTTGGTTAACTCGAAGTCAATACCTACCACTTGATCGTCGACCCCAAACTCCTGGTGCATATTTTTTAGTTAAAAAGATGAAAAACTACGGAGCGTGATTCCCAGACACCGCACTCGCCGACCTTGAATACCTGGTGCACGTATTTCAGCTAGAATTGTGAAACACAATGGAGCTCGATACCTAGACACCTTGATCGGCGACCGGAATACCTGGTGCACGTATTTCAGCTAGAATCGTAAAAAACTATGCGGCGCGATACCTAAACCCCGTAATCAGCGAACTTAAACATTTGGTGCACGTATTTTAGTTAAAAAGGGGAAAAACTACTGAGAGCGATACCTAGTCCCCGTAATCGGTCACCCTAAAGACCTGGAGCAAGTATGTATTTTGCCAATCCGATTCAAAAATGCGGATCGTCATATCTCGAGACCGTAATCAGGGAAACATCTGTGCGTTTGTTGCCAAGCACATGTATACTAGCGCCATCTGGTGATCGCAAATCCCGGGGGTCACAACGAGAACGTTATGAACGAAATAGTTTCACCCTCCTGTACTGAACTAATAAGACTGTTTATTTTATGAAAGATAGATACAATTATGATGTCTAACATATCAAAGTTTACACAGCTAATAGGTGTAAACCAAATCATACACCTGAAAAACGTTTTATAAAGGTGAAAGGAAAATTTATTTACTTGTTTAAATTTATTCTCTACTTTCGACCCGTAACTAACATTGACCCGGACCTTCTCGGGTTAGATGAACGTCGAATTCGGATTCAGCTTCTCAAAAAACATATAGATATATTGCTTTCCTTTCAGGTAAAATGGATTATGAACGTTTGACCTCCATTTGACCTTCACTATGAACTGACGATTTTAAACGGACACCGGATTCGGATACAGCGACCCAAAAACCATACAGAGATATTACTTTCCTTTCATATTAAATTGCTTTTGTACCTTTAACCTTTATTTGATATTGTCCTGGACGTAATGAGGTTAAACAGACAACGGATTCCGATTCACGTACCCAAAAAAACATACAGATACCATGGCCTTGTCTTTCGGACCTTACACTTTTTTTGTTGGTCTGTGTAATGTATATCATTGACATTTATATGTGTTAAAAAATTAAACTCACCGCTGTGTAGAGTTGAACCATAAAACCACTCGTAAATAGTCCGGTCGCGTAATGGGAAAATTCTCTCGCGTAACGTTGAAAAAATGTCACGGACTCTGTTGAGAATCGTTCACCAACCGGGTGGGGATAAATCGCATTGACTGCAGAAGAAATATGGGACGACTTCCTTGACAGTGGTTCACACGCTCATCATTATCCTCGTTCACGGAAGCAGCGTGTACTAGAGTGCATTTGTGCGTTTGTGACGCATACAGGCCAATGAAAAAATATCAACAGATTTTTCTCCGAGTAAGATGGGGCCGAAGGAATCCGCAAGTGCGCACCTGCGTTACCAACGCAATCGTTCGGTACATGGCTAATTGCAGTAAGTATTTTAGTTTATAGTTTATTTGCGTTTTTTTTTATGCAATAATGACTAATGTATTAAGTTCTTGGTTTACACACGTTTGTGATATTCCTATTTATTTATTCTGAGAATTTCTTTACACGTCATATTTTACTTCAGTTACGTTTGTATCTGACTTTCAGTCACAGTGAATGCATATGATTAATGTTTTTGGTATTATTATCTATTATTAAAACTTCCGGTTTTCCGGTTTTGGTCTAAACATTCTTGAATTCATCAATGATGATATTTTTACTTCTCCTGCCTGTTGACACCAATTGGCCGTCTTCAGACTGACGTACGAAATCCTAGAACCTGTGTCTGGCAACCCATTCCAAATCCTGCCGCAGGTAAGCACAGGTTGCTTCAGGATCTAACAGTTGTTAGAGGATTCCGAGACAGCACTGGATGCAAGATCGGTCGAAGGGGCAGGCATGATTGCTCTTATAGGAGGAAATCTAGGAGCCTCGTTCGCGGCTTTTGCAGCTCTTCTGTTGTCTGGACATGGACAGACGCCGAACAGAAGGCCTGGTCGTTTGCACCTGGAACAAAGGTTTCGACAGTACGTACGCGAGTAACCTTGTAGTAGCTGCATCTTCCCGGGAGTTCCTTCTTTCGTGGGAGACAGGAATTTCTTGGAAGACCTTTTCGTTATTTCTCGCTCTAGTAGCTAGTTACGTGAAGGTGGTGACCTCGCTACGCCTGATGAAAAGTCGTAGACGGGCCAACATATTCGTATTGATGCGTTCGAGCTATTCGTCGGGAGTGAACTTCCCGGTGCACCGCATCATGGTTTGGAGGTCAGTAGCATACCTCCAAAATTCCTGGGTAGCGAGCTGGACACGATCTCGAATTCGCCATTCGATTTAATGGGTGGTTTTCCGGACACCGTAGCAGTCTATTAGGGTTGTGGAAAAATCATTCCATGTAGTCCAGCCGAACTAGTTATTACGATACCAGATTAATGGATCACCTCGAATTAATTATCGAAGAATTAAGACCGGAAAGCAATTCATCAGGAGAAAGATTGTAGGCGGTGTGGAGTTCTTCTACCCGCTCGAGAAACGAGTAAGGATTTTGCCCAGAAAAATGAGTACCCCACTTACGAATCTGGTGAATAGCTGGACCTGGGTAGTGGTCTACTCGTACAGGTGGAGGATTCTCGTATTGTTTATTTGTGTGTTTATTATGGCATAAAGGTCATGTTTCTCTAGCCAACAATAGAGATACAAAGTAATAGTACAATAATTGTAATAGTAAAGAGCAATCAATTAGTAATATTGTCGGAATTCGATATTCGGATTCTTCCGGTAGCATTTGTGCAGGGGCGGAGGCGTTTCTTGGAATGTTTCGCACACCCTCTGTTTTAGTTCGGCGACTGTCAACTCTATGGTCTCGCCTAAGGTTTCTATGAGTTCTAGAAGTTCTTCCTTGCGAAACTCAGAAATTAGATTTTTATTTTTTTTTAATTTTTATTAGATAGGTAATGATTTTTATGAACGAAACATGATATTAAAGCTAAAAACATACAATTTCAAAATAAAACGAATAAATACAAAAAATGTTCAATTTGGCCCCAAAAAAATGCAAAACAAATTTTTGAAGCAATTTTTTTCAAACTTATACCCTTTTTATTTTTTTCTAATATGTATGTGGTGATTCCTTATGATTTCACCTTTAATTTAAAAAAAAATATTGATGGAAACTTTCGTAGAACTCGAGATAACGGGTTTTGAATGAGCGGACGTGACGCGGCCGCACCGTGCACCTTATCACGTCGTCGCGTATCGCTTTTAGAGGTCCTGAGGTATCACTTTTTTAACCCTTTAAGGGGCGATGGTACAAATATGTACCACCTTTTCTATCCAAGTTTTTTAAATATTTCATATATATTTTTCAAATTTTATGTGAATGTATCTGTACTTTTTTGACTGTTGGGAGTATAAATTATTAGAATTTAGTGAAAAATTGCAATAATTTATTTATTTACAATGTGAAAAAACGCGTATTTTTTAGAAAAAAAACGTTTTCTCCGAAACATAGGCAGCTGGGACTCGGGAATTTTTTCCACACATTCTTCATACATAATTTTATAAAATATATTTTTTCAGAATTTTTGATACGTTAGTTTTTTCAAACAAAAATTTTGGAGAATTAATTCTTTTGACATATTTGATCCGCCATTTTGAATTTTGAAAATCTGATAACAGTTTCATAATCAGCGACCCCAAAAACCCCATAGTAACAAATTTCAGCTGTTTTCCGTGTAATGAAAAATATGTCCCTCAAAGGGTCAATGAGCGGATGCGATGCGGCTCGCCGCGGCATTCCAGTGTCATGAAATGTCCGATACTCTGATGAAGCCCAAGAAAACTACATTTTTTAGAAGAAAAAAACTCGCCAAGTTAAAATTTCAAATCTTTATAATTATTATATAAATGGAATTATACGTTCGTTTGCCGTCAACAAGGTAACGTTTCCCAACTCTCCCCACGTGGAGGTGAACGAAATGAGAGTAATTTTTTTAAATTTAATTTTATCGTTTTAAATTTTTTTTTTTTAATTTTGCACATGTTATTTTTTTTAATTGTTCCAATTTGTTATTTTTGTTTCTTTTCGAATTTTGTGATTTTTTTTTCATATTTCTAACAATTTACTTACATAACTTCATAAAAAAAACAGAAAATAGTGAGGACTCATTTACGTTTTGATTTTTTTCTACCGCAATTTCTAAAAATTCTGTAGATTCAGAGTATTGCCTACACTGAATATGTTTATCACCAGTTGGGATGAAGGAATGGAAGCTTCTTGTACCCGGAATTGCCTGAGCTTTTTTGAAACGCTTTTTTAAACTTCGCGCTTTTTTGTCTTGTTCTTTTTGAGAGCAAAATATCATTTTAATATTTGGCAAAGCATACGTGCCCCATTCGTACAGATCCTTCGCTGATAAAATCTGTTTATCACTGGCTCGTTGTAAACTAGCTCGTCTGGCTTCTCGTTTGACCGTTCTTCCTATCCCATCACATGGACTTTTACCATGAGAAGTTGCGAAGTACTCCCAAGAAGCATTAATTCCGAAATCATGTTTGTGGTAAGCGAGATTAATAAAATTACTTTTATTTTTGTATTGAGATGCCGCTCCGTCCGTGAAATATATCATTTTTTTGACAATGTGCCTTGCTTTTAATACACCAATAATTTTTCCCATAAACAAGTGAACTACGCTGGTAGTATGCTCTAAATCCTCTGATATTATAGCGTAGCTTTCACATGTAAGGTTACTATTTTTATTGTAGTAAACTACAACAGGATGTATTGTGATTTGTTCCTTACTCCAGTATTCACTTTAAATCGCATTCTGAATAACGGTTTGGTGGTTTTGGAAAAAATCGAATAAAGTTATGAATACGCCTTCTTCTGAAAACTCTTTACAGATCCTCAGATAACTACTTTGTCTTTTTGCTATGAAGTCATGTTTCAGAAGATCAGTCAAATGCTCGGCAAGTTTTTCACAATATGCTTCAGTCGTGCCGCACATAGTTTCTAAAGATGTGCGATCCGTAGAAGTTCAACAATTGTAGGTGACACTATCAACACAGATGTTGTCAAACAGATTCTGTACTTTTTCTATCACTGTTTGAACACCTGGACAAGAATTGCATGATCCTAAATAGCAAGAAGATGTTTCAGGATTGCATATCATTGACGACAACATCGTTTTGTACGAGCTTAAGCACTGCAGATTTATATCGTCATCAGTAATAAAATCACCTAAATTTGCCCCTTCTATAAGTAACTTTGTATTCTCGTGACTTTTGCAAACACAAATAGAATGAGTTCCACTTGCGCCAGCAAAAATGCATTTCCGAGATCGCAATGCAAATTTACTAAACCCGACTTTGGTATCAGGAAACGTTTGTTTAAAACTCGCATAAACTTCTTTAAAGTTTCCTAGAATCAGTCGTTTTTGTATCATTTTTAGGGAACCATCATCTTGTTTCACAGAAACGTAATCCTTCTCCCCAGGCAATTGACGACTGACATCGCATTCATAAAAAAAATATTATTTGCATTTTGTGTATTACCATAACCTCCTTCAGTTTTTTAATTGCTATAAATCGCATTTGTAAGCATTTACGTACCTGTAGGTTCTGCAAGTATATAAGAATACATATTCATTTTATGTACTGTTTTCTAAATTTGATTTTATCTCGTTTTTTGAAGATTGACTCTTTATTAAAAACAACACACGTCAGAAAAAAGTAATTTTATTAATATCGTTTATCACAAACGGTAAAAAAGTCTCTTGGAAGTTCTTCGCAACTTCACGCGGTAAAAGTCCATATGACGGGATAGGAGGAACCATCAAATGAGAAGCTAAACGAGCTAGTTTTCAACGAGCTAATGATAAACAAATTTTATCATCTCAATATTTTTTTTTTTTAATTATAGGTGAAATTAAAAAATAATAAAAAGGATGTAGTGCAGCGCGCAACACATATCGGGAGTAGCCGCATGCGGGTAACGCGTGATACGCGAGGACGTGACAAAGGGCACGGCGCGGCCGCGTCCCGTCCGCTCATTCAAAACCCCTTATCTCGAGTTCCACGAAAGTCCCCATCAATATCTTTTTTTTTTAAATTAAAGGTGAAATCATAAAAATCACCGCATACATATTAAAAGAAAATAAATAGGGTATAAGTTTGAAAAAAATTGGTTCAAAAATTTGTTTTGCATTTTTTTGGGCTAAATTGAAAATTTTTTTTATTTATTCGTTTTATTTCGAAATTATATGCTTTTAGCTTTAATATCATGTTTCATTCATAAAAATCGAATTACCCCTTCCAGTGTTAGAATGGTTTGAAAAATAATTCGATTTCAAATTCATCACCCCGTTGTGCGCGTAATTTTGAAAATTTTCAAAAATCCTTTGGGCATAATTTATCTTATATGTGGAGGTATAATTATACCGTGTTTCGAAAAAAATCTGAAGACCCCTTGCAAATCGTGATATTTCTGACGTGGAATGACCCGACATATAATTTTTTCTTTCCTTTTTTCTATTACCTTTTTTTCGTTGTTAATTTTATTACTAGTTGAGATTATAAATATTTCGATAAGGCCTAAACGTTTGTGAATCCGAGCAATTGCGACGGAAGGTGTTTGAAGTGTTTATGAAATTTCCAAACTATGGCATTTTAACATCTAATGCAATTGGTAGGTCTAAGCCGTTAATTATTTTATTTTAATATTTAAATGCACCTACGTTAAATCTATATTATAGTTTACTTATTATTTATTGTGCTAGCTATGCGACTTGAATCTAATTCCAAACAAAAGAAAGGCGTGTAGAGCCTGAAATAGCGATGGCTGCGAGATCGGATACCTTAAGAATACTACAAAAGATATGACTTAACATATGAACATTGAATCCTGGTCGATAACGACCAAGGGAACGGGTAGACGGAATCCTGGTCGATAGCGCTGTAGGGGAAACCGTGAGCGGAATCCTGGTCGATAGCGACCTAGGGGAACGGGTAGACGAATCCTGGTCGATAACGGCATAGGGGATCGGTGGGCGGATTCGCGATCGATAACGACTCGGGGGAACGGGCAGATGTAATCCTGATCGACAACGACCTAGGAGAGTCGGGGCTCTAGCAGTCTGCCAAGTTACTCCGGAGGACGCTCCGGGAGTCTCTTGCACGACTGCTCGGGAAGCCGACTGTATACTAATAGCCCTGCGCTGTCGAATTTATGCATGGTAGTGGCGGGATGGGAGAAATTCCTATGTAGTGATGGGATCTAGGAAACATTCGTTCAAAAAAAACGCAAAGACTTGCCCAAGTATTATTACTTTAGACAGCAGGGTCGAAGGCACTACTTTTAAATATTACAATCTGTAAAAAAAACATGCATGCTTGTAACAATAAAATTCAAATTTTTAGCTTCCAGGTTTCATTCATGTAAAAACAAGTGAAATTCGATCGATTGTATAAAGATAAGATTTTATTTTATTTAACAGAATGTATGTTTTTAGAAGCCCTAAAATACGAAGACTATGATAATCATCAATGCAAAATTATCTCGTGTTTAATGTGAAATTTATATAGTTGATAAGCTAATTTTATTTCCTTTACATAAATTTTGTCAACTAAAATTCCCTATAAATTGCTATAACTTTGAGAAAAAGTATCGTTTTTTTTACTTTTAAGGGGGTCATTAACTCGTAATGTTAGAGAGTTGTAAAACGAACTATAACAGAGATGTTTATTAATTGGCCAATTTTCACTCAAAGTTTGTTCGCTAACGACTCGCCCTCCGTTAGTTTTTTATAACGAAAACTCATGATTTGAAAAAATAGACAGTTAAAAATAAATGCACGCTTTAAATGATGAAATGCCTGTTTCCAGATTTCACGCTTTCCAAGAGAAGCAAAATTGTCCGCTTCAACAGGTGATTCAAATCGGAAGAGGGTAAAGAAAAAGATCGTCTACTTCCAATATTCTACGATTTTTTTATCAAGGGTTATAATGACTAAACCAACATTTATTGCCCTTACCCGATTTTAGCTGAAAAAAAGTCTGAATTAAAAATGTTATAACTTGGCTAAAAATTACCATTTTTTATTCACTGTGGGTCATTCTAATCGGAAAACCGTAAGGAAATTGAAATTTCGTGGTAAATAATTTTAGAGTGCATTTGAACAGAGATATTGTGTAATATATTCAAGAAATTTTGATATTTTGCAATTTTTTTATTCGTTATAAATCAATTTTCGAACTTGCACTCGGAATACATCCAAGAAAAATACCTCACTTGGCATATTCATACGCTAATTGCAGTACATTTTTTTAATTTATAAAAACATTATGCTTTAAGACTAGCTATTTAAATCCGATTTAGGGGGATCCTGAAAAAAAATTTCTAACGACCACCCTAATGAAACCATCAGTATCTGATTTCAAGAATTTAATATTTAACACTCCATTTAGGTACACCTATGTCTTAGTAGCGACATTAACGCCACGGACAGCGCAGAGCACCTTCCATCACTTTTATTATCTTTATAGGATAATGAATTGAACCTCCCTCATAGACACAAGTACCTTTTTCTAATAATTATTTTACCACTACATCTTGTACGCAACTTGCAATCTTTTCTCATTATCCCTCTCTCACTCTCCCTCTGTCTGCCTCTCTCTCTCTCTCTCTCTCTCTCTCTCCCTCTCTCTCTCCCTCCATTGCATGTTCATATATAATTTTCAGCGATTCAAGTATTTCGAAAATTATTGATTTCGCAGAAATCATTAAACTATATTACATATCACGGTTCCTACTTAGTTAAGGTAGACTTCTATACTCACGTATCGCCAAGTGTGCTGTCAATATTGATCTATCCAATGAAAGAGACCACACTCTCAAATTATGACATTGTACGACATCATCAATTTTGCTCATTTCGTATTCTATTTGAGAATAATCCAATTGCGCAGGTGTTCCTTCCATAAGAACGTTGATAAGGTCTTTAGTAATATGCCCCGTGGTAAGCATTACTAAAATCGAGAACAAAAATGTGCATAATGGATCGACAAACGCCCATGATGGCTGAAAATAAAGGTTTTAATATTATAGATGTGTCAGCAATCAAGATGATATGGGAGCATGAAAGATAAAATTAGGTATGTGATCCCACCACATGAAACTTCTTCATAATTATATTTGATAACCTAACTCTTACGCAATTAAATAAATTCTCTCTTCGTGATAAAATTAACTCATAATGACATTTGTAAAATTGTCGATTATTAATAATATATCTAACGACTGTATAATTTAAATATCTTTCGACAATCGTGGTTCGTTATCGATCGCATAACTGTCAACTACTATATAATTATTTGTAAGAACGTTCACATGCAGAAATAAAGACGATGAACATGCACTCCGAATTCTCAGCATAAAAGTCGCTACTGGAAAGTCCTAGCATAGTTTGATGGTAACCACTAGACTATAGCCAGGTGCACGGTTCGGAACTCATCAGGTTCCCAGGGTGAAAACTGCAAAAACGCCTGAATGGTCCGCCCACTTCATCAGGACTGACAAACTTAGAAAGGGTGTTAATCGAGCTGTCGAGCAAAGAAGACGCGTGGAAAATGAAATTAATGCTCTTATATATCCATAAAGAATTTCTTCTATATCCAAAAAAAATTAAGAGGTTTTCTTTGAAACTCAATTATAATTAAATCTTAAAAAATTGGTTGTATACATTTAACGAATTCGAAAATGTTTTAAATTGTAATAGGGTAAAATCTATAACCTAGAGTCATTTTTTCTCAGGTTGTAAGATATAGTGTTCTCTTTTAATATGCTGGGTTATATGGAAACAGAAGACGTTCCAAGAAAATATAAAAGAAAGCAGCTTTAGTCAAAACGTCATGGCCTGCGTTACTTAAGTAACATCTGCATGGGGAAAAAAGTGGTTGAATATTCCACCGTAAAGAACTCTCCGAATTTGGATAATAGTTTCGATGCAACATTCTAATGTACGCAGTAAAAAATAATGACGTCGAATGTGTTGTCCTAAGTGACGTTCAAAACCGCGCTGTAATGTCCTAAAAGCCATATTCATTGTAGATAACATTAAATACATCATTGGATGTCGAATTGGATGCATCATTAGACATAATATTGGACTTATTTTTTATTGTATATGTTCCTGTATATACTCCGGTAAAAAGATAAATACGTTGTCCAAAGTGACGTGCAATGTTATATGGATTATTATCCAATGAATCCTACTGAATCGAAAAATAATGTTAGCATACATAGCGTTAAAGTTGTAGTTCACGCCCTTCATATAAAAAGTACTATATTATGTAACAAAAATCGCTTTTATACTCCTTCTGAGGCAAATGACCCCCATTTAATAACCTCGTCGCGGCGGCGTGGTTCGTAATTTCTTGTAGATATAGTCAATATTGTTAAAAATTAAAATCATGTGCATCTGACCTGGTAAAACACTTTTTTAAATCGCCAGAATTGTTGAAATTGGTTTTATATCTTTTGAGACCATTTGTACACTAACTGAAAATCATTATTTTGCTACTAATGACTACTATTTAACTAACTACAGTCTGGTTTGCGGAATAATTCAGCATCAACCAACTGATTAACTAACAAATAAATCGATTTTTTAAAAGTTTTTAATGTAGTTTTTGAATGAACAATAATGTTTTTAAATTGTCACAAAAATGTTGATTGTAAACACCCTCGTTTTAATTATAAATCTGAATAGAAATCTGAACATGTAGAATTTCAAAATTAAGTATTGTTACGTTTATTTCAATAAGTTTTTTAACGAGATTCGTCACAGATCTCACCCCCACCTCCCGTAAATTCCCAGTTTCCGAGAAAAGGAACAGAGGACCACGACTAAGCCGCGCAGTGGCAAGTCGACAGGAACGAAGACCATCCTGAATCGCCGCAGATCGTAGGACGTCATAAACCGAATTGTTTCCCCTATTCAAAATGGTACATCCTCTCCTCTCATCTCCCACTACCGGTCTGTCAACTGCAATCGCAGCGGTTGAACGGCAAGTTTTCAATTCTCGAAGAAGCGTCCGCTCGTGTGAGAACTCTTCTCTCACAACTTCGATGCGCGAGCCTCTTCCCCCCTTTTTGCCCCTCATATATCACCAAGCTAAGGAATCGGTGCTCCAACGATCGTCGCCTCGACGCAAGAGAGCACGTTTCCATTTCTCATCCCCACCATGGCGACTGCATGGCTTCGACGTTCGTCGCAACCACGACACGCAAGGAACCGATGTTCGCTTCCGTTTCCCCACCACGGCTACGCACTCGCCAGCCATCCCAAGTCGTTCGAACGACAATCGGACGCTCCATGCAGCGCGCCCGCGCGCCGATGCCCCTTCTTTCGTTCGCCTGTAATTCGCAGGCCCCTCTCTCTGTCGGACTCAGGCAGCCGTCGCTGCGTCCGTCTCATTCTCTCCCCCTCTTTTCGGGCGTGCCTCCTTGCACGTACGGCAACTTTCGGTGCCTCCACCATTTCAGGTCTGAGTTGACAGTCGCCCCTCGGCACAACTCAACGGCAGACCTGATGCCGCGTTCTCCATGTAACGCCGCCCAAAACCGTTTTGATAAAAAATGTAGAGACTATCTCCCGTCCGTCTCTTTCCAGGACACGGAAATTCCGCTGTCCCGCCCCGCTCTGAGACGCCCAATATGCTGCATCTCTCTCTCACACAAGAGGGAACATATGCACCCCTCTCTGTGCTATGAGACGAAGTCTCTCTGCTTTCCCCCTTCCACACCGCCGTCACACACCTATCCTATTTAACTCTAAATCGCTGTCCTTTTCCTTCTGCTTGCCCGTCATACATTCTATTTCTTTTCCTCCCTTCCCCCCCGACGTTCTGCGATACGCACGAAGCGGCAACACCGTGCTCGCGGCATGCGCCTCGGAACTTTCGGCGCGAGCCCCGACACATTCGTCATAGGTACTTAAACGCGAGCGGTCAGACATTCGTCGTACGTATCTGTGCCCGAGTAATAAAAAACTTAACGCAAGTTACGAGTTCGCCTTCGAGTGAAGTCCACCGTTCTGGAGGAGAACCTACCGTAAGGAGGAACGTCATTTCCACCACCAACCAACCACCACCTCAGCCACCCCGGATGAGGAATTCGCCGTCCCTTGTGGACCGTCAGCCGTTCAGTGCGCCGATTTTTTTGCGAGTACCGCCGCCCCTTTTTGATTTTGTGCCCCCTTTCGTTTTCTTTCATTCCACACGTTTCCGGTCATCTGTAAGAGATTTTCCCGTCGCGTGATTCCGAATCTACCCTTTTTTTGTGTACAGTCGTTCTCTTTTTTGTGTGAGAAATATAACTTGTTGAAGTAATTGCGTAACTTCCGTGTTTCGATACATTATTTTTTATAACCTTTCCCATCCGGAAAAATTACGGTTATAAATGGCATCCCTGGTGGGAAAATCAAACTAGATTTCCCAAAAATTTAACTTTTGCGAAATTTCTTATCGGGAAAATTCGCCGGTTAACGAGTAACGAGTGTCGTTTCCGAGTTTTCTAGTTCGCGGTCGATTTTGTTCGTGTTCCCCCATTTTAGTTATAAGATTGTCTAGATTTAAGGATATAAGAAAATTTGTATTCCAATATAATAAAATATACAATTTATCTCCCTTTGTTCCCATCCTCTCCTTTCCATTTTTGTCATTCCCAGTTTGGAAAACGAAAAAGATAAAGATCCGTTACAAAGAGTGACGGTTGACCTTGCGAGAACGGTGCGTTCGAAAAATTTCAATTTTCGAACGTATTGTTTTCGTTTCGGGAGAAGTTGTTGTTTTTTTTTGTGAAGGCCGAGTGTTGACGAGTTCTGTTTACATTCGGAGACCGCAAGTAAATAATTACCGTTTCGTTCGTTTTTATTTTAAATTAACGATCGCTACGGAAATTAAACTCCCTCGAAGGTTGTTTACTTTCGAGTTTGCTGTCCTTGTCCTCCCCAACGGCCCTTTGTTCGAACGAACAATTTCCAACCGTTACGGCAAGTACGAACGAGTCCGGCCTGTTCGAAAGAAATAAAATAATACACCATCTTCCCTGTCGTCCCCGGAACGTTTTAAATATCCAATAACCCGAATAACTTAGAAAAGTAATTATTTTTTTTTGATAGTCAAAAATTTAACTTCCGACCTTTCAAATTCTAATTCAAATTCAAACTTTTTTTTGTAATCTGATTAGATTTTTCACATTTCTTATTATTTCTCTCTGTTACGTTGTAAATTTTCATCTCGTTAACCCTGCGAAGCATACATTTTTCTTTACATGGAAAAGACCTAAAATTTGTTACTCGGGGGTTTTCGAGGTCGCTGATTACGAATCTGACCACAGATTTTGAAAATTCAAAATGGCCGATCCAAGATGGCCGACCAAAATGTAAAAAGTTACTTGATGGAGCTGAAACTGGGTACTCGGGGGTTTTCGAGGTCGCTGAAGACGAATCTGACCACAGATTTTAAAAATTCAAAATGGCCGATTCAAGATGGCCGACCAAAATGTAAAAAGTTACTTGATCCAGCTGAAACTGGGTACTCGGGGGTTTTCGAGGTCGCTAAAGACGAATCTGACCACAGATTTTAAAAATTCAAAATGGCCGATCCAAGATGGCCGACCAAAATGTAAAAACTTATTTGATCGAGCTGAAACTGGGTACTTGGGGGTTCTCGAGGTCGCTGATTACAAATCCAATGTGGGTTTTACGAAATAAAAATGACTGCCTCAAAATGGCGCCCATCATGACATGAAAATACAATCAATTCGGTGAAACTGCGCATCTGGGGTATTTTGGGGTTGCTATTTACAATTCGAGATTAAATTTCAAAATATACATACATGCATACATATATTATATATTTGTATATAATCATTTCTAATACAAACACATATGATTCAGATAATTATATATCATTCATTTTTCCCGGAATTTTGAGTCCGGAAACGTGCTTTCACCAAAATTGTCGTGATTTCACATCTGGGTGACTACAGTTAATTCTAGAAAAAATGTCTAGAAAAAAGATGCTCTCAAGCGGCTCATATGCCTATATGTACAAAGGAATCAAAACGTTGTGCCCTTTGTAGCACGAAAACAGAGCAAAAGAGGACAAAGTGGGTATGTACAACCTGCAATGTACCATTATGCCTTTTGCCAGACAGAAATTGCTTTCTAAAGTACCATAAGTAATCATTTTGAAAAACCACGTTTTTTTTATAACTTCGAATAAAAAAGTAGATACGATTTTCTAAAACGATATATCGGTTTTACATAAATTATAAAAAGCTAAAAAAAAAATTAAAAAATACAACAAAAAAAAAACAATAAAAAAAAAAAATAAAAAAAAAATAAAAAACAGTACATATTACAAAAAAAAAATAAAAAAAGTAAATATAAAAAAAAAAAATTGAGCTAACTCTTCGCGTCCACGTCGTTAGCTCCGGGTAATGCTGAGAAAGAGTAAATTTTCAATCAATTAAATTGTGATTTTGCGTTTTGTTTACAATCAACTTGCGATCAAATAACTTTTCAAATTTTAGTTGGCCATCTTTGATCGGCCATTTTGACTTTTCAAAATCTGTGGTCAGATTCATCATCAGCAACTACGAAAACCCCCGAGTATCCAGTTTTAGCCCGATCAAGAAACTTTTTACATTTAGGTCGGCCATCTTGGATCGGCCATCTTGGATCAGCCATTTTGAATTTTCAAAATCTGTAGTCAGATTCGGAATCAGTGACCTCGAAAACCCCTGAGTACCCAGTTTGAGCTCGATCAAGTAACTTGTTACATTTTGGTTGGCCATCTTGGATGGGCCATTTTGAATTTTCAAAATCTGTAGTCAGATTCGGAATCGGCGACCTCGAAAACCCCCGAGTACCCAGTTTGAGCTCGATCAAGTAACTTTTTACATTTTGGTCGGCCATCTTGGATAGGCCATTTTGAATTTTCAAAATCTGTGGTCACATTCGTAATCAGCGACCCCAAAAACCCTATTATACCAAATTTCAAATGATTATCTTAAAAAAGAGCGTCAATAATGAATTCTTTCGAAAAAAACGTGATTTTTTCATGATTGTTTATTTATAACTCATAAATAATAAACAATTACATCTTAATAACTGTTTTAATACCATCTTGCATCACTATAGTAACAGAAAATGGCAAAAACACCGATTTAATGCGTTAACTGCTATTTAAATGAGCAAAAATCAAAGAAATCTAGGTGGTAACGTGGGTTACGACAATAAATTTCCAATTTTCTATTTTTTTTTTTTAATTTTTCCTTCCGTTGCCGAGCGACAGTTACGTGCACGATACATGTGCCAGATTGAGTCTCCCCTTCTCTCCCCCCTTTTTTTGCCACGTTACATCATAGGAGGACAGTGACGTCTTGCGCGCCACATTTTCTGCCTAATATTGTGATTTATGATTATGATTTACGATTATGATTTATGATTATGATTTATGATTATGATTTATGATTATGATTTATGATTATGATTTATGATTATGATTTATGATTATGATTTATGATTATGATTTATGATTATGATTTATGATTATGATTTATGATTATGATTTATGATTATGATTTATGATTATGATTTATGATTATGATTTATGATTATGATTTATGATTATGATTTATGATTATGATTTATGATTATGATTTATGATTATGATTTATGATTATGATTTACTGACTCGATGTCGATAGTGCCCACGCTCGTAATCACGACGTCTACGGAGAATTCTCCGATTACGACAATGTCGCAGTCCCTTGGCTCAACGGCAACACGTGTCTCCCCGTTGAGCGCAGCCGCCATTCGTGCCGCCACCCCCGCGCAATACGCAGCGATTCACGCGGAGATTGACAGGATAGTCGATCTCCGTGAGTTGATCGGGCGTTGCGATCGCGCGGAAATCCAAATTGCCGGGTCAACCGATGTCCTCCGCGATCGCCTAACGCGATGCACCGTGCGTCAGCGGTTCCCCGAGACAAACGTCGAGTGGGATCCTGCCGTGGACGAACGAGGCGACCAACCCCCCTACACCCTTACCGAAGCGGTAAATTGTCCAATCATAGGGGACGTTTTGACCGGGTCGTTCAACGCAACGTACCCCGGTTACGTAATTCCCCAACCGGTGGAGGCACCGCGTCAAAGACCCGGTATCTTTCAGAGTCTGACCGCTGGATTACCATCGGACCGTTCTCGCGCATTTTACCGCGATCCGATCTCTTTCGCGGAAGGGAGTTACGATGCCCCGGAAAGGCAATCGCCTATCCCAACGGACCATCGGGATCCATCGCCGACCCCATACCCGTTCAATCAGGTGGACCCCCCACACGAGTTGCCCCTCACCGTTAACACGCGTAACGGACCGCGCGTACGCCGCGATGCTCCGCCTCGGTCGTTCGTCGCTTTCTCTTTCGCTGGAGCGGAAATTACCGAGAATCAGATTGGCACGCGCGGGCAAGACACCTTACCCCCCTCCTATCAAGCCGGTACTGCGTACGCACAATCTACGTTTGACACACGTCAACCGGCATGATTACTTGGAGCCGCGTGCTCCTCGTCAAAACTCCCTCCGTCGCACAGCTGTCACTAATTCCAGCGTGCACTTAACTTACAGTCTATCCCCATCACAGCCGCCCTATAATAGCACCCGTGTCTGGCCTCCTCCCTCGTCTCGCCGCTCCCGGAACAATGTATCCGAGAACTTTTCCTCCTCCTATCCCAGCGTGTCGCAAACCACTATTCGATGGGGAAAATCTGCCATCGAACACTGGAAAACGCATGGTCCTCGATTCGCAGGCGAGGACAGCGAGGACGCGTAAGACTTCCTCATGAAATTGGTGGAGTACGGCTCAAGGAAGATCTCCTTCGCGCCCTCCCGGAAGCCTTCAAGGGCGCCGCCCTAGCCTGGCACCGTGTGGAACGCAATAGTTGGAATTCGTATCCCGGGTTCGTACACTACTTTCGGGAGGCGTTCGGACAACGCAATCCGGAAACGAGCCTTAAAAAAGAAATAGCGCTACGCACGCAATGTCCCGATGAGCCAGTGCGAGAGTATCTCGTGGCTTTGCGTAGCCTCTTTAACTTATTAAGTTTTCCCCCTCCAATCGAGGAGCAGTTGGACATTTGCGTCCAAAACCTACGCCCCGGTCTCGCGAAACATATAGAGCGCGATTCTGTGTACGGGTTTTCCGATCTGTTGCGTCTAGGTCGGCAACTAGAAAACGTCCCCCACCCTCGGCCGCGCAGTCTGCGTTCCCCGCATTCCCGTACTCCCCGAGAACGAGAGGAGCGAAGGAGAAGTTGGCTGCGGCCGCGCCGACTCCGAAGCACACCGCGAGGAAGGCAACGCGGGCCGATTCCCCTCCGGCCCCCACGCCGCCGTCGGGCACGATTTCTCCGACGTACGCCGATCTCGCCGAGGCTTCGCGTCCAGTGCCGAAGGCTCTATCACGCAATCGAACCCAGGCAGCTTCGCCGTCCCATCTCGCGTCGCGAATTCCGCCACTGCTGAAAGCCGTCTCCCGCGTCCTCCCGCAAGTAGCGCAGAAATCGAACACGATTAGTGCTACTGACCGCTGCTACAATTGCAAGCAGGTCGGACATGTGTACCGGGAATGCACTCAGTCGATAGGGTATTTTTGTCGCGTTTGCGGTTACCCCGGCTGGAACAGTAATAACTGCCCCGTCTGCGCGCGAAAGCGGTCGATAAACTGCTAGAGGGGGGAACAGAGTTCCCCAGGTCCCCCCTAGCTAATCTATCAAAGCTCTCCGCCTTCCGTAACCGGCAAGATGGGCGATCTAGCACGCGTAGATCCCCCACTATATCGAGCCGACCCGCATCGTTGTGTCCTTCCTCCCCCTCGCGTCGACACGCATCGCCGCGTTTCCATGCTGCGTTTACCGAGACGTACAAGCCGGTGGAAGAAGCCGAAGCGGATCTCTCCCTAATGGAAGTCGATCCACGTCCATTTATTCGGCTCGGTATCAATGGAAAATCTATTAAAGCCCTTATCGACACGGGAGCCTCGAGGTCATACCTTGGTCTCTCGTGTGAAAAAATAGTAGCCCCATTCATGCGCGACGCTGACGAAGTACGGGTCGCGAACAGAGCCCTCGTCCTCCTCGCCGGTGTCGTAAAGTTGTCCCTAACCCTCGAAGAGCAAACACACGTTTGCGAATTTCGAGTGGGACCGATCAGTTACCCCTGTGTCGTCGGAATGGACTTCCTGCATACATTCGGGATAAAATTGAATACGGCCAACGGAACCTGGAGCAGCCGTAACGGAGCCTACCGGGAATTAGACGAGAATTTCGTCTCGGTCGAGGCACAGACTGCGTTCGACTGTGTCGGTCTAGCCGTCCCCTCCCGTGACGCCATGTCCCGTTTACGACGAATTCTCCCGCGCTTCTACCCCTCGGGAGCTCCACCAACCCTCGGGATGACCCATTTGACCCAGCATCACATTGATGTGCAAGGTCATCCCCCAATTCGCCAAAAATCCCGTATGCTATCGCCCACCATGCTCAAGGTCGCACAGGATGCTGTCGACGAAATGCTTCGCGATGGTGTCATTGAGCGAGCCGAGAGCCCATGGATGAGCAACCCCGCGATTGTCCGGAAGTCGAACGGCACTTTCCGTTTCTGCGTTGACTTCCGTGACGTGAATAAAATAACACGTAAAGACGCGTACCCCTTCCCTTCCATGGACCGGATACTAGCTAGTCTGAGTCGGGCTCGTAACATAACGACCCTCGACCTCAGTCAAGCCTATTTTCAGGTGCCGGTAGCCCCTAATAGCCGGCTCATTACCGCGTTTGCAGTCCCAGGCCGCGGTTTATTTCAATTCCGCCGTATGCCCTTCGGACTCACTAATGCCCCTGCCACTTTTCAAAGGTTAGTGGACCGCCTCATTGATCCGGCGTGGGAACCTCACGTGTTCGCCTATCTAGACGATATTATTATCGCCACGGATAATGAGGAGGACCACTTCCGGTATCTTGAGCTCGTGTTGTCCAGTCTCAAGAAAACCGGGTTAGAATTAAACCCGGAAAAGAGCGAGTTCTTCCGAAGTGAGGTTAAGTACCTCGGGTTCGTACTTAACCAGAACGGTTTGAACACCGATCCCGAGAAGATCGCGCCCATACTGAAGTTCCCACCCCCCACCAATCTGAAACAGCTACGACGCTTTTTGAGAATGGTGGGGTGGTATTCTCGCTTCCTCCCGGACATTTCTCGAGATCGCGTCCCCCTCACGAAACTCTTGACGAAAGGAACTCCGTGGTCCTGGACAGATGTCCAGCAGGAAGCCTTTGAGTCACTGAGAAACTCGCTGACCCGTATCCCCGTTCTAGCCCGCCCCGATTTCAATCTTCCGTTTAAGATCCAGACGGATGCGAGTGACTTCGCGATCGGCGCCGTGCTTACTTAAGAACTCGACGGGGGTGAACATCCTATTAGCTTAGCTAGCCGGCTGCTCACCAAAGCCGAGCGGAAGTACACGGTAACCGAGAAGGAGTGTCTCGCCGTCCTCTGGGCAGTGAGAAAGTATTAGCCCTACGTTGAGGGTGCTGCGTTTACAGTCATCACCGATCATAGTAGTCTGCAATGGCTTCGTAATTTACGCGACCCCAATGGTCGGTTAGCCAGATGGTCACTCGCGATGCAGACCTATGATATGACCATACATCATCGTAAAGGCGCCTTCAACGTGGTCCCCGATGCTCTCGCCCGAATGTACGAGAGCTGCGACGAAGCGCTCTGTGCAATCGGAAATTCCGAAGATATCTTCGGAAAATGACGAATGTCCGGGAATTCCCCGCGAAGTACCCCGATTGGCGGATCGAAGACGATCGCCTATATTATCACAGGCCTCACCCCGTCTTAGAATCTGCCGTTCGTGACCTTGAAGCCTGGAAACTTGTCCCCCCCCCCCCCTCGAACCACGTTTCCGTGCGCTCAGTGACGCACATAATTGCCCCCAAGCAGGACATTTAGGAGTGGATAAGACGTATCATCGTTTTATCCAAGACTTCTATTGGCCAGGCATATTCTAAGATGTCGCCCAGTACGTCGCCCGCTGCCCCGATTGTCAACGGCAAAAAGTATCCCAGCAGGCCCCTGCCGGCATAATGAGAGAACGAACGACCGAAGGACCTTGGGTCATGGTCAGTTCGGACATTATGGGTCCCCTTCCCGCGAGCAAAAAGCAGAACCACTTCATTGTTGTGTTCCAGGATATGTTCACGAAGTACATCGAATTGAAACCCCTTCGGTCGGCCACCGGGCCAGCGATAATGACCGCGTTCGACAACTTGGTCATAAACCGTTGGGGTGCCCGAAGTACTTCGTGACCGACCATGCCAAGCAGTACGTCAATTCATACATCGCTTCGCACCAAAAACAACTAGGTATCTCGCATAACGCCGTCCCCCCCTACCACGCACAAGCAAACCCAGTCGAGCGTGTAAATCGTACGCTTAAGACGATGATGAGCACCTTTGTCTCTCACGATCATCGCGATTGGGATGTGCATCTCCCAGAACTTACGCTCGCAATAAATTCAGCTGTGCAGTCGTCTACAGAGATGACGCCAGCATTCTTGACTTTCGCCCGGAATCCCGTCCCTACCCGTAATTTACGGAACGATCTTTCCCCTCCACCCCTCACTCTCCCGAAGGATACTTCGTTTTGGCGCGATCGCATGAAGCGCCTCCCACTCATTCACGATTGGGTGCGCCGAAACCTGGAACGTGCATCGGCACGCCAGGCCACGTATTACAATACCACCCACCGCGACGTCGGTTACCAAGTCGGTGACCTCGTCATGCGACGAATCCGCTTCTTATCGTCCGGTGCCCAGAACTTCGCTGCGAAGAGGGCCCCAAAATTTAGCGGTCCCCATCGAATCGTAAAAGTCGTGTCCCCCGTGGAGAGTCGCCGAATCCCGCGTGCCCACGTAAAGGACCTAAAAAGATATTGCGCCCCGGAGCCCGATCCAGTTATCGCCGCCCCGTTCGATTCAGCGAACGAACTAAAAATGATCTTCGAGAGCGTAACGCCCCCCCCCCTACGCCGTCCCGCTCAGTACCGTGTGAGTCGCACGATCGCGATATTCCCAATATACCCCGAAAGCGAGGCCGGCCGACGAAGGCCATGCCGCCCGTTATTGAGGCGATTCGACAGAACGCGGCCGACCAACATTACCCGAGCGAGCCAGAAGCGATACCGGAGGTAACGAGACGTCGGGGACGTCCGTGAAAACTCTCGGGAGTAGTCGTACCACGATCTCCCGTCCGTAAAAGGTGCTGTGAGGGTCACATGACCCTATAATTGGTGCCAACAAATCGTGATCAACGAACTATGAAAAAAACTTTAAGTGTCGTCTAACCAACGTGTGAAATTTGTCAATTAGAGTATAAGTAGGATAATGTATCTTTTGCGATTTATGTTTTGTACGATCTTTTGTGATCGTCAGCGATTGATGTTTTGTACGATCTTGTGTGATCGGTTGCGATATGTTTTTGTGCGATTTTTCTTAGCGATTTTTCTCTGCGATTTTCTATGCGATTTTCTTTGCGATTTCCCCTTGTGATTTTCTTCGTTTTCTTTTTGCGATTCGTATAGTGTCTGAATTGCGGATCCACAATTCTGTGAGTATGTTGTGTGCTAGCGTGCAAGTATGCCAGAGCCGCCCCATTGCGATATTCCCCCCCCCCTCCTCCCTAGTGAAAGCGATGTCTAGTGAAGTGATTAGTGAAAGTGCAGAGACAATTTGGACAATAATGGTCGAAATAATGACTCATCGTACCCAAGAGGTACTCGAGTCAGGCCCATGGGTTTGTAACGAGATTCGTCACAGATCTCACCCCCACCTCCCGTAAATTCCCAGTTTCCAAGAAAAGGAACATAGGACGACCACTAAGCCGCGCAGTGGCAAGTCGACAGGATAACAAGACCATCCTGAATCGCCGCAGATCGCAGGACGTCATAAACCGAATTGTTTCCCCTATTCAAAAAGGTACATCCTCTCCTCTCACCTCCCACTACCGGTCCGTCAACTGCAATTGCAGCGGTTGAACGGCAAGTTTTCAATTCTCGAAGAAGCGTCCGCTCGTGTGAGAACTCTTCCCTCACACCTTCGATGCGCGAGCCTCTTCCCCCCTTTTTGCCCCTCATATATCACCAAGCTAAGGAATTGGTGCTCCAACGATCGTCGCCTCGACGCATGAGAGCCCGTTTTCATTTCTCATCCCCACCATGGCGACTGCTCCGCTAGCCGTTCGCCTCGGTCGTGCGTGCATGCATCCATCGCACGTTCCCGACGCCGATCCCTTCCCCCCTCCCCCCCCCCGCTGGATTATTCCATGCGGCGTCTTAGCTTCGACGTTCGTCGCAACCGCGACACGCAAGGAACCGATGTTCGCTTCCGTTTCCCCACCACGGCTACGCACTCGCCAGCTGTCCCAAGTCGTTCGAACGACAATCGGACGCTCCATGCAGCGCGCCCGCGCCGATGCCCCTTCTTTCGTTCGCATGTAATTCGCAGGCCCCTCTCTCTGCCGGACTCAGGCAGCCGTCGCTGCGTCCGTCTCATTCTTTCCCCCTCTTTTCGTGCGTGCCTCCTTGCACGTACGGCAACTTTCGTTGCCTCCACCATTTCAGGTCCGAGTTGACAGTCGTCCCTCGGCACAATTCAACGGCAGACCTGATGCCGCGTTCTCCATGTAACGCCGCCCAAAATCGTTTTCATAAAAAACGGAGAGACGATCTCCCGTCCGTCTCTTTCCAGGACACGGAAATTCTGCTGTCCCGCCCCGCTCTGAGACGCCCAATATGCTGCATCTCTCTCTCACACAAGAGGGAACATATGCACCCCTCGCTGTGCTATGAGACGAAGTCTCTCTGCTTTCCCCCTTCCACACCGCCGTCACACACCTATCCTATTTAACTCTAAATCGCTGTCCTTTTCCTTCTGATTGCCCGTCATACATTCTATTTCTTTTCCTCCCTTCCCCCCGACGCGTTCTGCTATACGCACAAAGCGGCAACACCGTGCTCGCGGCACGCGCCTCGGAACGTTCGGCGCGAGCCCCGACACATTCGTCATAGGTACTTAAACGCGAGCGGTCAGACATTCGTCGTACGTATCTGTGCCCGAGTAATAAAAAACTTAACGCGAGTTACGAGTTCGCCTTCGAGTGAAGTCCACCGTTCTGGAGGAGAACCTACCGTAAGGAGGAACGCCATTTCCACCACCAACCAACCACCACCAACCAACCACCACCTCAGCCACCCCGGACGAGGAATTCGCCGTCCCTTGTGGACCGTCACCCGTTCAGTGCGCCGATTTTTTTGTGAGTACTGCCGCCCCTTTTTGATTTTGTGCCCCTTTCGTTTTCTTTCATTCCACACGTTTCCGGTCATCTGTAAGAGATTTCCCGTCGCGTGATGCCGAATCCAGCCTTTTTTTGTGTACGGCCGTTCTCTTTTTTGTGTGAGAAATATAACTTGTTAAAGTAATTGCGCAGCTTCCGTGTTTCGATACATTATTTTTATAACCTTTCCCATCCGGAAAAATTACGGTTATAGTTTAATTTATTTTATTATCTGATTTTCAAATACTCGTATAAAATTTTTAATATTTTCCTTAGTTTGCATTAATCTTCAAATTACGATGGTTATTTTATTTTTTGTTTATTCATTTTAACAATACCGACATGCTGTCGCCGAGATGCAAATTAGGTATTTGCATTCGATCAATATTTTTAATAGCCAGTTTTCGAAGCATACGTTTGCTCACTCGGAAACAAACACTATGGCTCGGGACCGATTTGAAATTGTATCATCCCATTAAACATAAAATGAAAAGACCACATATAGTTGCCTTATAGTTAGCTAATGTCCAACTTATGGGCAACTATAAGTGAAAAGGCAACGTTAAGTCGACAGTATTCGTGTTGCAGAATGAGCGATCGTTCTTCATTACTGACCAAACCCCTCTCGGTTGCTATCGGCCCTATTAGACGCAGATTCCCTCTCTGGTTCCCGCCCGATCGTCATCGAAGAATTAATGTGTCGGCGCAGGCAGTCACGTCTGATGTTTCATTACACTCAAATTGTGTTTTTGCGAGATTCACCAAAAAACGAAATCACCACGCTTGACACATATGGTATTATTTCTGTAATACTTTTCTAATAAACTCGTTTGTGGGCTTTAAAAGGACTGCTTTTCTGTACACTCGACCCGGACCTCTATCCTTTGCAAACATTTTGGCGATCCGGCCAGGAATCCGTGGGCAAACGAGTGTTGTTTGAAGTGCAGTTTCAAGAACATTGACGAAAATTCGGACATCGCTATTTTCGTAAGTTGGTGATACAGTGCGCGCGTTATTAGCTTTTGTTGGCTTACGGCCTCCGCGTGTACGTTGGACTTTTTTTCGTCATTGCGAGTTCGAAGCAGAATATCATTCGTGTTATGATTGGCGGAGTGGTGGAAGAGGATTTTAAATTAATATCCGCGACTTTAATTATTTGTACGCCGTCCACCAACTGACTTCTCCGATGCGGTCTCGAAACAATAGCGCAGCGGAGTTCGTCGTCGGGTTTCTTTCCAACCGTGGGATTATGCTGAGGGTGCACTTCCTTCGCTCGGCTTCACCGCGCGAGGATGCACTTCGTGCATATTCTCACGTTGGATGAATGATAGTAGGTTTATTCATTAAAATAAATAATACAATATGGGCGTGGCGGACGCTTCGTACCACCGGTACGTAACAATTTGCTTTCTCGTTTCGCGTCGTTTTGCGCATCATGGCTCTCGGTCTCCGCGTTCGACGCTTTATAGACATTCCTGTCGATGGTTTAATGCAGTGGTAATCTGTTCGCTTACATGCATTTTCGCGGCAATAAACGGCCGTGATAAAATTTTGCGTTGTTGCAATCTATGCCATAACTTCGTTAGTGCGCTTTATTTTGCGACTTCTTTGTGCGCCGACTTAAAACTTTCGCGTTGAGCCACATTTCTGAAGCGCATTTTGTGTTTGAGCGTTTATTTCAATTGGCGTCACACGCGGTCATTTGCCATTTTTCAACGACGCGCTCGAAAGTCGGCCATATTGAATTCCGGCCAATAGCATCCGGACAATTCAGTGATGTCACAGACTTTCGTAGACGAAGTCCGAAGAATACGATTTTTGACGAAGTCCAGTGCCGACGCTTGACGGAGAAACCCTACGACGATTTCGGATCACTTTCACATTCTTCAGCGTCGTTTTGCTGCCTTTAGGCCTACCAACCGAAGCGGCAGGATCTCAAGATCATCGAGGATTCTCTTTCCGCTGGAATTTTGTGCTATTTTCTATAATTAGAAATTGGTAAAATTATTTCAATTTGTTTATATTGCAATCCAATGATTGTACTCACGGCACATGCCATTGTCTCAGCTGGTAAGTTGCGATCGGACTCTCCGGCATTGACTTCGTCGCAGTTCCACCAATGATTTGCAATCCAATGACTGTACTCACGGCACATGCCATTGTCTCAGCTGGTAAGTTGCGATCGGACTCTCCGGCATTGACTTCGTCGCGATTGGTAAAATTTTGGACAGTAGCGCTACTGCTGTCACTTTCACCGAGTGGTTACTCAACCAATCTCTTAATTTTTCCGCCATCTTACAGGTTCCGAGCAAACAATTATTTGAAGAGACTATGGCTGCTGCGTTGACCGCCAATGGCCTCATTTCTCAGATGCTGCAATGTTTCGAGAAAGTGCAGCATACCTTGTAACAGGCCTCTATCGACGATACTCGCACTCCAGGTAGATTGAAGGTCCGATTGGAGCGTATAAAATAGCTGTAGATACAATACTGCAATCTTTACGAGAAACTACAAGACATAATTACGCCTGCTGCTCCCCCTAACTGTCTCAGGACCTTGTCGTTGGTGAGGGAGCTTGTGAGCCGCCGCTCGCCTCTCGATAAATCTACCACTGGAGACCTCTGTCGTGGGCCTCCAGTCCACTATCGGGCTCCCCGAGGATTATGACCCCTGCAGGGGTCCGACCTCAGAGGTCCGAAGGTGATCCTGGGTACTATGACACGGTCTCTCGTGTCCGATCCTAGGCGTCACAGGAGTGGAGGCATCTCCACAGGTCCTTCCAAGGGCTGTGACATTGGAAGGGTGTCCGAGCTTGGAGGATCACCTAGGCAACCTGGGGACTATGACACTCACAAGTGGCCGATCACAGATTGCGAACCCAGTGTACCCATCCAGTGCGGCTTTGACTGCCCGGCGGGCACATTCCAGCTGGGTCGGTAGGTGGGGGTTAACCCCGAATCGAGGGGTAGAGGGGCGGGTCCAACTAAGAAGAGACAGCCCCAAAGTCGGAAGGTGTGTAGGACACCGTGCCGGAAACCGACAAACTGTCGGGGGTCGACTTGTCATTCGGGCCATGAACCGAATGTCTTGGTTCCGGGGGTTATGAAGGTGTCGTAAAACGGTCCCTTGGGGCACCAGGCGCCATCCCTCGTATTAAGCCTCACCTCAGCATGCGGGTCTCTGTCGGGGGGAAGACTACTTCCCTAGCTACTCGTGGGGATCAAATGAATGACACCACTATAAACCTACATAAAAAACCGACAGACGGCTCGGGGACCATGGAGGTTGAAACGGACGGTTCGGCGGCTGAACGTCCAACCGTCAGTGCCCTCCCAGCGGCTGCGCCCTCGCAAGAGGGTGTGACGGCCCAGGAGTCGCCGGCGGCTATAACTAGGAAAAGACCCTGCGGAGCTGCAAAAAAGAGGCTCCGCAAAGAACGAGAGCGCCTAGAGGCCGCCAGTGGTGGCCCGGGTGCTAACACCAACACCGGGACAAAAGAAACTCCGAAGAGGAGGAGGCATCCACAGGAGACCCCCCCGTCGGGGTAGAAACCGTCCAAAAAAAGTAGGGGGGAGGAGCGAACCAAGCGGCCTTAGACAGGGCCATGGGTTCGGGTCTCACTGCCGCACAGCGGGCGAACCCCCTTACTCTCGTCGTGGTGAATGAGGACTACCTCAATACCGAGCTGACAAAGGAGCATCTCGATACCTTCTGCCGGGTCTTCTCGAGGCGTGCTGAAGAGCTGCCAGAGGAGCAATGGCCGAAGATCGAGGCCTGCTTTTGCAAGGCCGGGGCCATCACGTTCATACCGGCGAACCAGGCAACCAGGGACCGACTCATGGCTGAACTTACGGCCGAGGGGGGCCCCTGGAAGGGTCCAAAGATCAGGACCGGGGGGTTGAACTCCTCCAAAAGGCTACAGCCTGGATCCCATATGAACCAGAGGATCCGGCGGTAATACTTCGGCGTCTGGGTGGGTACAACCCCTCGTTGAAGACGTCGTGCTGGAGGGTTATCCGTCAGCCGGCGCCTCCAGCCAAGGCTCTAGCATCTGGTCAGCAAGGCGGTACAAAAATGCTGCTGGTTGTCCTGATTCCGGAAGCCCAAGCAAGGACGCTCGCGGCCCTTGATAATCGGACTTACTACCGGTGTACCCGGGTGACATTCAAGGTCACTGGAGGCACAGGCCAGTGAGGGCCGATGATGGTAAAAGAAGAGGCGCGACGTCTCATAATGGCGTCCGGGCAACTTCAGTTTACCCAGATTAACTTGCACCACAGCAAGGGCGCCTCTGCTTGTTTACAGAGGAGCATGACTGTGGCGCACACAGGCATAGCGCTAATCCAAGAACCTTGGATTGTCAACAATGCCATTAGGGGGCTGGGGGCCTTCCACTGTTTTAGCAAAACAGGGGCGGTCAAACCCAGGGCCTGTATTCTCACCAAGGGAATCAACGCAGTTCCACTGATGGACCTATGTAATGAAGACCTAATGGTGATAACGATCAACACAAATGAGTTGGGGAAAATAGCCTCAGCTTCTTCCCATATGATGGCCCTCATAATCCCCCAAGGGAGGTAAGGAAACTGGTGGATCATTGCAGGCAGAAGGGGCTCCCCCTACTGATAGGCTGTGATGCTAACTCACGCCATCAGATATGGGGCAGTACCGAGATTAACGAACGAGGACAGGCGCTGCGGGAATATCTGGTCACCACCGACCTGGATATCCGCAACACCGGCAGCACCCCAACCTTTCGCAACGCTATCAGAGCTGAAGTCATGGACCTCACACTCTGTAGCAGTAGCCTCCTCCACAGGATTAAGGATTGGAGGGTTAAAGATGATCCGTCACTGACGGTGACGATTGCATTTCATCTGGCAGGTGATGTCGGCGCCAATATGAAATTTATTAGAAACCCCAGAGGTACAGACTGGGAGGGTTTCAAAAGAGACCTATGTATAGCCCTCGAGGATGTTTCAAGGGCTAGGATCAAGAATCCTCTGGCACTGGAGGAAGCAGCCAAGGCGCTCAGCGCAGGCATTAAATATTCCTTCGAGCGAAACTGCCAGGAAACCCCTGTCAGGGACAGGAAGCTGACCTGGTGGAACCGCAGCCCGGAGGCTAAGAGGAATTATCCCCAAGCCTGGGACAGCTGCACTATAGCAAGAGATGACTTCAGAGATGCAGTCAGGAAAGCCAAGAAGGACAGCTGGGAATCCTTCTGCTCGGAGGTCGAGAAGGGACCTCCGGCAGCCAGGCTTGGAAAGGTTCTGTCGAAGGACCCGGCTGCAATCATGGGAATACTAAAACTGCCAGATGGCACCAGTACTACGAGAGACGCGGAGACACTGGACTGCCTAATCCGAGCCCACTTCCCGGGCTTTTATAGGTCTGAGAGTGGGAAGGGGGGAGACGAAGACCTGAACCGAGCCGTTCCCGGCACGGGAGGTGGGATGTCCAAGGCCTGCAGAGAACTTGGACGCGGAATCGTTCGGGAAATCGTCATCCTCGTGAGGATAAGGTGGGCCGTACACTCCTTTAGTCCGTATAAGTCACCGGGGCCAGACGGAATTTATCCAGCTCTTCTTCAAAATGATGATCATAGGACCACTTATGAGACCAACTACAGCTAGTCTGATCCTGGGCCATGTGCCTAGTGCATGGCAGGGTGTCAAGGTGGTTTTCCTACCTAAAGCAGGAAGATGCGGTTATGAATCGCCCAAGGACTATAGACCAATCAGTCTAACGTCATTCATACTAAAGTTAGTAGAAAGACTCGTGGATAGGTACATGAGGGAGACGGTCCTAGCACGATGCCCACTGCACGGGAACTAACATGCCTACAGAACGGGTCTCTCCACTGAGACGGCACTGCATCAGGCTGTCTCACTGATTGAGACCCAGCTGGAGAACAGGAGCTTCGCAGTGGGCGCTCTGCTGGACATTGAGGTGGCCTTCAATCACACCGCGCGAGGAGTGATAAGGAGAGCCCTCAGGACGCACAACACACCGGAACCAATCGTGGACTGGGTGGACCACCTGCTGGCGAATCGTAGTCTGCGAGCGGAGAAGGGTGATACGAAAATCCTGGGCTATGTTGACTCCGGATGTCCACAAGGAGGGGTTCTTTCACCACTACTATGGAATGTGGTGATGAATGAACTCCTGGTCGGAATCACGGAGCTTGGACAACACGTCACGGGATATGCGGATGACGCTCTGATAATTGCCAGGGGGCCGTTCTTGAGTCCGCTGACAAGTTTAATGCAGCATGCACTTACATTTGTGAAGCACTGGTGTCAGGAAACGGGGCTCTCTATTAACCCTAGGAAAATAGAGGTGCTGGTGTTCACCAAAAACTACAAATGGGACCGTGTCTGTCCGCTCACTCTGTCTGGACACATACTAGAGTACGCGGAAACAGCCAAATACCTCGGGGTGGCTCTGGATAGCAAGCTTAGCTGGAAGAAACATCTAAAAGACAGATGTGCCGGAGTCATAGCTTCCCTATGGCTAATGAGACGAACCATAGGCAGCAGCTGAGGCCTCAAGCCGGCTACTATGCTATGGATATACGAGGCTATACTGAAGCCAAGATTAACCTATGCTTCACTGGCCTGGTGGAACAGGTCCACTTTGGCTACAGCTGTCAAGGACCAAGAGAAAGTGAGAGGGCTCATACTCAGAAGTATCACGGGCGCTGCGAGGTCAACCCCGACGGCGGCACTAGGTGTTCTCCTGGATATAGAACTCTTTCACATAACTTTGAAAGCCGAAGCCGCAAAGGCCTGGCGCACGATCAAAGCAAAGAGTGGGTACAGGAGCTCTGTCAAAAAAACAGGACCACTGGATGCCTACTTTCGTTGTAGCGTCTTAAACGAGATCGCAGATCGCACGTCACCACACTATCTTTTTGACAAAAAATACAAAATCAGCCTCCCGACCAGAGAAGACTGGGAAAGCCATGCGACACTACTCAACGGCAACAACTGGTTCACAGATGGGTCAGTTAGAGCGCGGGGGAGTGGAAGCATTCCGGATGAAGGTTGCGCTCGAATATCAAAGGATATGGGGCTCCACACCGGGATGCAGGCAAGCCAAACTTTTTATTGGCGACAGCTGGCCCTGTAGATGGAAACCGGTATTCCTGAATGCCAAAAGATCGGTGGCCAAAGATCTGGTGGCAATGATCACTGGGCACGGGGACCTCCGGGGACTCTCCCCAAAATAGGACTGTCAGACTCTGTAGGCACTGTGGAGAGGCGGTTGAAACCGCCGAACACATTCTTTGTGAAAGCCATGCCACCACTAGACATAGAGTGGAAGGGAGGGGCAAACCTGCACTGACAAGGCAGGATATCACCTCCATGGAGGCTGCGACCATGGCCGCGGTCTGGATGGCTATGCTTCATGCCACATAGAAGGAGGTTATAGGAGGAGTGCAAAGGGACTACCCAAGCACTCAGGTTTTCGGTCTGTGTGACCAAACCAACTCAAATTTTAAATTATTATTATTTACGCCTGCTGAGTTGGAGCTGCCTTATTAAGCTGATCTCGTGTTCCTGTCGCACGAGCAAATTTATTTCGACATTATTGGTGACAACGATGACGCCATCCACAGCCTGGCCCCTAGTGTGACTGCCTATCCACTGCATTCGACTTCAGTGACGGACTACACCCAGCTGCACCGGAATACGATTTTACCCAAAATTATTATACCTAAATTTGAAGGACCTTTTAAACATTGGCATTCTTTCAGTGATTATTTTACTAGTCTAGTAATAAATGATGCCTCGCTTGACAACTTGAAACGTTTTCATTACCTGAAAAATTCACTGGCTCCAGAGCCAGCTACATTAATTAATCACATCGCAGTAACTTCAAATGCATTTGATGAAGCGTGGCAAATTCTCAAGATGAAATTTTTGTGTACATTATCAATCGTCAATTCACATTTTTATCATTTGTTTTCGATTTGAACATTGCAAACCGAAAGTGCTTGGGGGCTATTATTTTTACATGAAAAATCGGCTGAGTCACTTGCGGCACTAAAAACTTTAAATTTTTCGATCGACCAATGGACTGCTATATTAGTTTATTTAACGGTGCAAAAATTGGATGCTGTGACCAGAAAATCATGGGAACTTAGGGTTTGTCTCGTTTCCTCGACAGAATATCCTGTCTTTGATCAACTTCGAGATTGCTTATTAAAACGCGCACGCGCACTTGAGTCACTTAAGATTGAGACACCAAAATATTCAGTCTCCAATTGAATGCCAAAACGGTAAAATCGCATGTCGAGTTACTTACGATTACAGCTATGTCGCGTGCCTGTCCTCTTAGCAAAGCCAGTCACAATTTACAATTGTGCCATAAATTCCAAAATATGAAAGTTGCTGAGCGATTCGAAATTGTAAAATGTCAAAAATTGTGTACTAATTGCCTCTCAAATCATGCTCAATCCACAGGTACTAGTACGCCCTCTTGTTTTAGGTGCAAGACATTTGTTGGTAAAAGAGATCGCACAATCTTCATCAGTCGCGGGAAGAACAGTCACCCCACTCAGAGACCAAGTCGATAAGTACGGTTCCTTTAGGGCCGCCTGATCCGGCTATTCCGGCGAATGAAGTACGTACGCATTTAACATCAACCTCTCCTACGGTGCATTCGGTACTTTTGGCCACAGCTACAATACTGGTCCATTCATCAAAACATCGATCCATGAAGCTAAGAGCCCTGGGTCAACGGCAACTCTCGTCTCGGACAAGGTCGTCAATGCCCTTCGGCGCACCTTGTGCCATTGCTCCACACAGGTTTCCGGTATTGGTAGCTCTTCTGCTGGTGTGTACCATCGCTACGTCCATCATCGACAGGCTGAATTCCATTAAGAGGTGAGAAGAAGGCACCAACATCGGCCACATTTAAAGAGCCAAAACATTGGCGGAGGGCCTTCTGAGGCATAGACTGACCCCCTCGAAGTAATGCCTAACGGCGACTGCCGAGGAGGGAATCTCAGTCTAAGCGGCGGTGGTTTTAGCGGGTGCAAGCCCCGCACGCCAGCTTTCTAACGTCGCTTCGAAAACACACACACACACACACACACACACACACACACACACACACACACACACACACACACACACACACACACACACACACACACACACACACACACACACACACACACACACACACACACACACACACACACACACACACACACACACACATACGCACGCACACACACATACGCACGCACACACGCACCCACACACGCGCGCGCGCACACACACACACACACACACACACACACACACACACACACACACACACACACGGGCGCGTCCCCAGGTGGCGGATCGGGGAATGCTGGTAAAAGGTATCGGAGAAATAAAATACCCGACGCGGACCAAAGAACTAGCTAGGGGAAGGAACCCCGAACAAGAAACCAAGTATGGAAGATCAGCTGGAGATAAAAGCTTACGGTGCAGGGGTCGGATCCCCAGTACCAGCGTCGGGTACGAGTGAGCAAGCGGGCTCTCCGGCGTCGTTATCAGGCAACCGCAGTGTTGTTGGGGTTGGTCACTCGGCCCCAACAGCATTAAATGCTACAAGTGACACTATGTCAGGAAAGGCGCAGGAGAAGTTTCGAGAGCCTGGAAGAAAAACTTCAGCTCCTTGTGGAATTTATCCAGGAAAAGAAAAATCTCCACAAGGAGCTCAAGAATATGGCCAGAGGCACACTGCGTGCCTTTAGCCATTACGCCAAGGCACGAGAAAGTTCGGGGGCTTCGCAGGCGTCGGTCACCTGCCAGGACGGGGCGAGCCAAACGTCGCCCCTATTCCGTAAGACCCCCGAACGCCCGGAGCGTAAAGGACCCTCGCCGCTGAAGCTGCCAGCGACAAAACGGGTCAGGAAAGAAGCGGATAAAGAGAAACGCCCCGTACCACCAGCTGCAGAACAACGGCGGCAACCTTAGTCGGAAGACCAGGACTGGGTTACGGTCGTCAGAAACGGCCTAAAGAAGAAAGCGAAGCAGCTGCAGCAACAACAACCGCAACAACATCAGCAGCAACAACATCCGCAGGAGCAACAACAGCAACAACAACGGCAGCAGCAGCAGCATCAACATCAGCAGCAGCAGGGAACGGATGTCGGCAAGCGACACAGGGGGAAGCCGGAATCAAAAGCCGGCCTCCGACCCTTCCGCCCCGATGCCATCAAGATCAAGGCAGCGGACGGTGCATCATATGTCGACATCCTGAAGACCATGAAAGCTGCGCCAGAACTGCAAAAGTTAGGAGAAAGGGTGACCGCCATCAAGCGGACGAAAGCAGGCGAACTGCTCATAGAGCTTGCAACGCCTGGCGCGTGCACCCAAGAGCTCCAAGCAGCGGCGACGTCCATCCTAAAAGGGACAGCTGTGGTACAGGCACTGTCCCATAAGGAAGCCATCACCATCAAGGACATGGACGAGGCCACAACTCGGGAGGAGGTGGCACAGGCCATCATTGAGATGACTTCACCGGAAGCAGTGACCCCTGAGAATATCAAGCTCAGGGGAGCATATAGCGGAACCCAGGCGGCCAATATCTTGCTTCCCGTCGCAGTAGCAAGCACACTGCTGCAAAAGGGGAAGCTTAAAATTGGCTGGGTTAATTGCCGGGTTCGACTGCGCGAGGGACCCCCACGCTGTTACAGGTGCCACGAGAGTGGACATCTGGCAAGGGGTTGTAAGAGCGCGGTCGATCGCTCGGCGCAGTGCTTCCGGTGTGGCAAGGAGGGCCACAAGATTGAGGACTGCGTAGCCAAACATCGTGCAACGCAGGAGGTTGGAGCACAGACCAACAATGGCTAAGGTGCTCCAAATAAACCTGAATCACTGTGCGGTGGCCCAGGACCTGATGTTTCAACTGGTCAAGGAGGAGAAGGCCGATATCGCCGTCATCAGCGAGGCTTACCGGGACCTTTGTAAACCGAGCTGGGTGAAGGATTCCACCAGCAAGGCGGCCATCTGGGTGTGTGGGAATCTCCACATATCCAATAAGATGTCCGATCCCCTGCCCAGCTTCACGTGGGTGGAGGTGGCTGGTATAAGACTATACAGTTGCTACCTTCCTCCCAGTCTTACCATCGACGAGTTTCAAGGATCCCTGGAGGCCATCGTCGCCAGTACAAGAACCTCCCGACTCCCATTAGTGATCGGGGGGGACTTCAATGCATGGGCGACGGAATGGGGTAGCGCGAAGACCAACCATCGAGGATATGCCCTCATTGAAGCCTTCTCGTTACTGGAGTTGGAGATCGCTAACACGGGGGGAAAGCCGACCTACTCCAAGGCCGGCAAGTCCTCCGTAGTCGACCTGACCTTCGTCGACCCAAAATTGATGGGGGAAGGGTTGGGCTGGAAAGTTAGCGACCGATACACGGGCAGTGACCATGAAGCCTTGGTGTACCAGCTCCAACTGACCGGCAGAGCAGTAAGAAAGGTGCAGAGCGCAAGCAAAGAGAGATGGGCACCGGCCACCTTCGATCGGGAAATGTTCCTCTACAGCTTGGAACAGACGGAGGTGGAGGGAACAGCAGAGGAGAGCGCCCGATGCCTCTCCCGAGCGATAACAGCGGCTTGCGATGCCTCTATGGCCGTGAAGTCAAATCCTCGCGGCCGACCCCCAGTTTACTGGTGGAACGAGGAAATCGCAGATATCCGTCGAGAGTGCCTTCGGGCTCAAAGGCTGCACCAGAGAGCAATCCATAAGCCCCGGTACTACCAACTGGCCGCGGACTATGAAAGAAAGAGAAAGAGGCTCAAGATTGCCATCAAAGCCGCGAAAAGAAAGTGCTGGCAGGACTTTTGTGAGGAGGTGGACCGCGATCCCTGGGGGCGACCGTATAAAACGGTCATGAACAAGATCAAGCCCAGGGGACCCAACGCACCATCTTGTCCATCCTTCCTTGGCAAAGTCGTCGGCCATTTATTCCCAGAACAGCGGGAACGGCCGATTGGCACTGGCCTCATGGCAATTGCTGGTGCAGCCGAGCCGCCAGATGTTACCGAAGCCGAAGTAATGATGGCTGCTAAGAAGATCTCCACCCGTAAGGCCCCAGGAATGGATGGGGTACCTGGAATGGCAGTGAAGATCGCAGCGCTGAATGTACCAACCATCTTTACATTGACATTCAGTGCTTGCCTGAAGGAAGGATGCTTCCCGGCGCAGTGGAAGGAACAGCGGTTGGTGCTGCTGTCTAAGGGAAACAAACCCCCGGACGACCCATCCTCATTCCGACCGCTCTGCATGCTTGACATCTCCGGGAAGCTATATGAGAGGGTTATCTGTGCCAGACTGGAAGCAGCCATCGAAAATGCCGGAGGTCTTTCCGAAAACCAGTTCGGATTTCGGAAGGGGCGCTCAACCATCGATGCAATCGGCCGAGTGAAAGCAATAGCCACGGATGCCATCAGTGGCAGCCGAAACACCAGGTGCATGTGTGCCATCATTGCCCTGGATATCCGGAGCGCATTCAATTCGGCCAGGTGGGATTGCATCATGCAGGTAGTCGAAAATCTGAAGGTGCCTCTCTACCTAAGAGAAGCCATCTCAAGCTACCTAACAGAACGAACCCTGTATTACGACACTGATGACGGCAGGCACTCCTACAACATCACGGGAGGCGTGCCACAGGGTTCGGTTCTGGGACCCTTGTTCTGGAACGTCTTATATGACGGACTGCTCAGGCAATCCCTTCCAGACGGGGTGTCCATGGTAGCTTTCGCAGACGACCTTGCACTAATCGTCGTCTCGAAGACCATCGACGAGGTGCAATTTAGCGGAGATGAAGCTATCGAGGTAGTAGCTAGGTGGTTGAGCAACCATGGGTTAGATCTGGCGGCTGAGAAGACAGAGGCGGTGCTCATCTCTCGAACGAAGAAAAGGGTATACGCCACCTTCACGGTGGAAGATACGCAGATCAGGACGGTGGACACTATTAGATATCTTGGAGTCACTCTAGATGCGCGGCTGTCGTTCAAACAACACCTGATGAACGCAGGCGTAAAGGCTTTCAAAGTGGCTCGTACGCTCTCCAGCATCATGCCCAACATGGGGGGGCCGAAACAGCCGCGACGGTCCCTGCTTTCATCGGTAGTAAGCTCCGTTATTCTTTACGGGGCGCCGATCTGGGCTGATGCCATGAACATCCATAAGAGCTACGGAGCCACCTGCCGGCGGGCTTATAGAACAGCCGCCCTAAGAGTGGCCCGTGCCTTCCGTTCTGTATCGAACATCGCTCTCTCGGTGGTCGCGGGACTCCCTCTCATAGACCTTCTTGCTATGGAGAGGGCAGCAGTACACCGCGAAGGCAGGTGTATAAGGCAGGACATCGCCGACCAGGAGCCGAACCACGACAAATGGTCCATGAGGACCATAGAAGAGTGGCAAAAAAGATGAGATTCAGCGGATTCGGGGCGGTGGACCCACTGCGTTATCCCAGATGTAGCAAAGTGGTCGGGCAGACAACACGGATACACCACCTTTCATCTCACCCAGGTGCTCACCGGGCACGGCTGCTTTCGCAGCTACGTACATCGTTTCCGCATTTATCAAAGTGCGGAGTGCCCGGCATGCCCTGGTGTCGACGAAGACGTGGCCCATGTCCTCTTCCACTGCCCGAGATTTGCAGCGGAACGGGAACAGTTCCGGATCTCGGTAGGAGGACCACTAACACCTGAGGGCATTGGGGAATGTCTGCTCGCCTCACAGGAGGGATGGGACGCGGTGGTCATCATCGCCACCTCCATCATCGATAGGCTGAATGCCTTCAGAAGAGAAGAGGAAGGAAGAGGCAACAACATCGCCCAGACCTGAAGAGCCAAAACATCGGCGGAGGGCCTACTGAGGCAAAGACTGCCCCCTCGAAGTAATGCCTTGCGGCGGTTTCCGAGGGGGAAATCACAGTCTGAGCGGAGGTGGTTTTAGCGGGTGGGAGCCCCGCACTCCTGCTGGTACCGACTGGCGGGGATGGCTGGTAGAGCTTTCCATCGTCGCTTCGGAAAAAAACACACACATACACACACACACACACACACACACACACACACACACACACACACACACATACACACACACAAACACACACGCACACGCACGCACGCACGCACACGCACCCACACACACAGACACACACACGCACACACACGCACACACACACACGCATATCCACACACGCACACACACACACAAACACACACACACGCGCACACGCACACGCACACGCACACGCACGCACACGCACACGCACACGCACGCACACACACACACACACACACACACACACACACACACACATATTTATATATCGACAAACTTATAGGTTTTTATTTTAAAGCTTCTGATGTACTTTAAGATAGGACAGCTTATTTTGGAATAATAAATGTTTTTTACACGGAAATATGATATTAGCAAAAAAAGTATGATTTGAGTATAAAGAAATGAAATTTAATTAAAACAACAAATTTTGTTAACACATTCAGTGCAAAGAGGTAGTTATTAGGAAAAGGCAAATTAGGAAAATAGTTTGAAAAAATTGTAAATAGGCCGGACCCTTCGCCAAAGGACGTATTTGGGTGTGTAGATTCTTAAAAAAATTGGAGTAACCAAAAGTTTGGTGAAGATCATTTTTAAATCACCAAAAAACCGCGAAGAGCTACAACTTTCTTATTCACACTTTCCCCCTACAATGTCACGTTTTTCAGGTAGAACAGAAAAACTGAAAAAATTTCGTTTTTTGCGGTTTTTTGGTGATTTAAAAATAATCTTCACCAAACTTTTGGTTATTCCGATTTTTTAAGAATCTACACACCCAAATACGTACTTTAGTGAAGGGTCCGACTTGATTACAATTTTTTCCAAAATAATTTATATTTCGGACTAATTTGCCTGGACTATACTTGCAACTCGGCGGTTGATAATACCGACCGTACTTACAACTTTTTCAGACTCAAAACATTTCGAGTACATGTTATCGACTGGACGTACAACTTTTTGTATATATATATGTATAATTAGTACTTGTAATCTGGTCACATCGCCGGCTTCACATGTAACATCACGAATATCCGTAAAATGTACAAATAGAAGTCTATATGTGGGCATATTCCTAGAACTTTTAATATTTCACTCCAGAAAAAACTAAAAATAAATTTTTATTGCAGGCTATCTAAACTTACTTTTTTATATTTTTACACCTATAAAAAGTAAGAAAAATTTTGCGCCACTCATTTTTGTGCATACTTATTTGTTTAAAAAGTTAAAACTGTTCTTTAACAAAATCAGCTCTTCTACTGACAAAAAAGACAAGCCAAAGTTTTGGAAAAGTTTAGCATTTGACGTTCCAATGTACAGTTAAAGCATACTTTTTAATATTTTATTTTATATATTGTATTAAACGCTCAGACACTTGTGTTACGTCCTCGTAACTAGCGGAATTGACCTGTTTTTGGTATACATACAAGCATCAAAAATATCGTAATTATATGTCGACACCGTAACCTTCAAACCTCATAGACGAAGCGTATTAGAATGTACCCGCTTCAAATAGCATTTTGTTTAAACCTTTATTAGCCATAAATCAGAAGACGGCTCACATCGCTTAAGCCGGAAAACTTTCCTACAAAGTCACCGTACAGACGCAATCAGTTTCACAACGACCTCCCTTAGCATTTTTATTCTTCACTATAGAACAATCATTTTACATTACCGTAATTCTCGTCTCTTCCAAAATTTATGGTAATTGAAGACTTAACTCTCAAGCTATCTTTTTTAACTTTTCTAAAAAAACATAAAAAGAGAAATCGGGTACATTCTAACGGGCTCTCTATATCAATAATTTTTAGGTAATGTCTTTTTCCTCCTTGGCCCATTTCCAAAAAACCTGTCCAATATACAAAGCCACCACCTTCAAAATAGAGGGGGAGTACTCCAAGCGGGGAGGAGAAAACCATGGACCACCATAAATACAGGTGGGGCATACCGAGAGAGCTCAGTCCATTTTTTTAGTTTCTCGCGTCATAGAAAAAAGAGAAGCACAACTCCTCTATAACCAGCGAGATCGCTTCGGTTGAAATTTTTTAAGTCGCGAGTTATCCGGCCAAGGGAAAGCCCGACTCCAAGTTTTGAGCCAACAAAAAGGAAATTTCACGACCGGACCCGAAAAGGGGAAACAGGACCATCAGTCCAACCCTACCATATCCAGTCCGAAGAGAGCTTCACCAAAACCTAAAGTGAGTATAAGTTTCCCTTACATAATTTTTTTATCTAACCACCTCCCGTCTTTCCTACTTTTCCTTTCCGTGACATAGCGGGTAGGCCTGCGAAATCACGCCTACCTCTTTCCTTGCGACATAGCGGGTCGGCCTGCGAAATCGCACCCTTTTTATTCCTTTCATGGCATAGCGGGTAGGCCTGCGAAACCACAACCCTCTTCCCTCCTACCTATTGCATAAAAGCCACAGAAACGAAGTCGCCCCTCTCACGCGACTAGTATTAATTCTCTCTCTTTTTTTTCCCCCTTTCTTCCCCTAGACTTCGCGTTTTCCCTCTAACCTCATTGTACCATTTATATTTCTTTCCTTTTTGTTTATCATCTTCTCTAATAGATAACATTATTTTAAATATATAGTGAAACGCCGCCGAGGACGACAGAAAATCAAACGCCAAAAATTGGCAAAGGCTCTTCTCCTCGCCCGAGAGGAAAAGGAATCGCAGGCTGCCAAGCCACCATCCCCAAAGGAAACTCCTCTTACTTTCCCTTTTCCCCCTCGCCCGATCATTCCACTTCCTACTCCCCAGGAATTATTCCCTAATTTGTTCATCCCTTTTCCCCCTCTTCCAACAATTCCTCTACCCACACCGGAACAATTGTTTAAGAAAATAATAAATTGATTGATCAAATAAACCATTTCCTCATTTTTCCTTAATTCTGACTTTCCTGTGCTATCAGTAGCCCTCACTCACCTAAAGGACCTAGCAATTCTGCTGAGTTACACGCCCGTGTTACCGTTCAGTTAATATCTCTTTCGAGATATTCACTGGGTCGTAACATAAAAAATTTGGTGAGAGCGCAATTGAGTGAGAACCTGATTGCACATGGAGAGTCACATGGAGAGTCACATGGCAGTCTGTCGATCTGTCCCTCGGCGGCAATAAAATACAAATAAATAAATAGAAATATATACCTATATAATAATTATAAAATATAATAATAATTAATCTTAACATTAAAAACGTTTCCATTACTAAATGAACAGTTTTAATACCAAATTTCCTACTTCAAAAAAAAAAACAAAACATATATATACATACGATATAATAATACTTAGGAGAATCCACATTTTCATATACACATAAACTCATCACACAAACCAGTTTTTGAATTGTTGTTCATAATTTATTATCAACAATAATTAAAAATTGGACAATTCTTCGTTTGATAATTTCCTCGGAGTCATTGCAAACGAAAGAATTAAAAATCACAAACACACTTCACAAATAACCACTTTGCAATTATTGTTCATTACTGACAATAATTAAAAATTGGACAATTCTTCGTTTGATAATTTCCTCGGAGTCATTGCAAACGAAAGAATTAAAAATCACAAACACACTTCACAAATAACCACTTTTCAATTGTTGTTCATTACTGAGAATAATTAAAAATTGGACAATTCTTCGTTTGATAATTTCCTCGGAGTCATTGCAAACGAAAGAATTAAAAATCACAAACACACTTCACAAATAACCACTTTTCAATTATTGTTCATTACTGACAATAATTAAAAATTGGACAATTCTTCGTTTCATAATTTCCTCGGAGTCATTGCAAACGAAAGAATTAAAAATCACAAACACACTTCACAAATAACCCCTTTTCAATTATTGTTCATTACTGACAATAATTAAAAATTGGACAATTCTTCGTTTGATAATTTCCTCGGAGTCATTGCAAACGAAAGAATTAAAAATCACAAACACACTTCACAAATAACCACTTTTCAATTGTTGTTCATTACTGACAATAATTAAAAATTGGACAATTCTTCGTTTGATAATTTCCTCGGAGTCATTGCAAACGAAAGAATTAAAAATCACAAACACACTTCACAAATTACCACTTTTCAATTGTTGTTCATTACTGACAATAATTAAAAATTGGACAATTCTTCGTTTGATAATTTCCTCGGAGTCATTGCAAACGAAAGAATTAAAAATCACAAACACACTTCACAAATAACCACTTTTCAATTGTTGTTCATTACTGACAATAATTAAAAATTGGACAATTCTTCGTTTGATAATTTCCTCGGAGTCATTGCAAATGAAAGAATTTAAAATCACAAACACACTTCACAAATAACCACTTTTCAATTGTTGTTCATTACTGACAATAATTAAAAATTGGACAATTCTTCGTTTGATAATTTCCTCGGAGTCATTGCAAACGAAAGAATTAAAAATCACAAACACACTTCACAAATAACCACTTTTCAATTGTTGTTCATTACTGACAATAATTAAAAATTGGACAATTCTTCGTTTGATAATTTCCTCGGAGTCATTGCAAACGAAATAATTAAAAATCACAAACACACTTCACATATAACCACTTTTCAATTGTTGTTCATTACTGACAATAATTAAAAATTGGACAATTCTTCGTTTGATAATTTCCTCGGAGTCATTGCAAACGAAAGAATTAAAAATCACAAACACACTTCACAAATAACCACTTTTCAATTGTTGTTCATTACTGACAATAATTAAAAATTGGACAATTCTTCGTTTGATAATTTCCTCGGAGTCATTGCAAACGAAAGAATTAAAAATCACAAACACACTTCACAAATAACCACTTTTCAATTGTTGTTCATTACTGACAATAATTAAAAATTGGACAATTCTTCGTTTGATAATTTCCTCGGAGTCATTGCAAACGAAAGAATTAAAAATCACAAACACACTTCACAAATTACCACTTTTCAATTGTTGTTCATTACTGACAATAATTAAAAATTGGACAATTCTTCGTTTGATAATTTCCTCGGAGTCATTGCAAACGAAAGAATTAAAAATCACAAACACACTTCACAAATAACCACTTTTCAATTGTTGTTCATTACTGACAATAATTAAAAATTGGACAATTCTTCGTTTGATAATTTCCTCGGAGTCATTGCAAACGAAAGAATTAAAAATCACAAACACACTTCACAAATAACCACTTTTCAATTGTTGTTCATTACTGACAATAATTAAAAATTGGACAATTCTTCGTTTGATAATTTCCTCGGAGTCATTGCAAACGAAAGAATTAAAAATCACAAACACACTTCACAAATTACCACTTTTCAATTGTTGTTCATTACTGACAATAATTAAAAATTGGACAATTCTTCGTTTGATAATTTCCTCGGAGTCATTGCAAACGAAAGAATTAAAAATCACAAACACACTTCACAAATAACCACTTTTCAATTGTTGTTCATTACTGACAATAATTAAAAATTGGACAATTCTTCGTTTGATAATTTCCTCGGAGTCATTGCAAATGAAAGAATTAAAAATCACAAACACACTTCACAAATAACCACTTTTCAATTGTTGTTCATTACTGACAATAATTAAATATTGGACAATTCTTCGTTTGATAATTTCCTCGGAGTCATTGCAAACGAAAGAATTAAAAATCACAAACACACTTCACAAATAACCACTTTATTATTGTTGTTGATTACTGACAATAATTAAAAATTGGACAATTCTTCGTTTGATAATTTCCTCGGAGTCATTGCAAACGAAAGAATTAAAAATCACAAACACACTTCACAAATAACCACTTTTCAATTGTTGTTCATTACTGACAATAATTAAAAATTGCACAATTCTTCGTTTGATAATTTCCTCGGAGTCATTGCAAACGAAAGAATTAAAAATCACAAACACACTTCACAAATTACCACTTTTCAATTGTTGTTCATTACTGACAATAATTAAAAATTGGACAATTCTTCGTTTGATAATTTCCTCGGAGTCATTGCAAACGAAAGAATTAAAAATCACAAACACACTTCACAAATAACCACTTTTCATTTGTTGTTCATTACTGACAATAATTAAAAATTGGACAATTCTTCGTTTGATAATTTCCTCGGAGTCATTGCAAATGAAAGAATTAAAAATCACAAACATACTTCACAAATAACCACTTTTCAATTGTTGTTCATTACTGACAATAATTAAAAATTGGACAATTCTTCGTTTGATAATTTCCTCGGAGTCATTGCAAACGAAAGAATTAAAAATCACAAACACACTTCACAAATAACCACTTTTTAATTACTGTTCATTACTGACAATAATTAAAAATTGGACAATTCTTCGTTTGATAATTTCCTCGGAGACATTGCAAACGAAAGAATTAAAAATCACAAACACACTTCACAAATAACCACTTTTCAATTGTTGTTCATTACTGACAATAATTAAAAATTGGACAATTCTTCGTTTGATAATTTCCTCGGAGTCATTGCAAACGAAAGAATTAAAAATCACAAACACACTTCACAAATAACCACTTTTCAATTGTTGTTCATTACTGACAATAATTAAAAATTGGAGAATTCTTCGTTTGATAATTTCCTCGGAGTCATTGCAAACGAAAGAATTAAAAATCACAAACACACTTCACAAATTACCACTTTTCAATTGTTGTTCATTACTGACAATAATTAAAAATTGGACAATTCTTCGTTTAATAATTTCCTCGGAGTCATTGCAAACGAAAGAATTAAAAATCACAAACACACTTCACAAATAACCACTTTTCAATTGTTGTTCATTACTGACAATAATTAAAAATTGGACAATTCTTCGTTTGATAATTTCCTCGGAGTCATTGCAAACGAAAGACTTAAAAATCACAAACACACTTCACAAATAACCACTTTTCAATTGTTGTTCATTACTGACAATAATTAAAAATTGGACAATTCTTCGTTTGATAATTTCCTCGGAGTCATTGCAAACGAAAGAATTAAAAATCACAAACACACTTCACAAATAACCACTTTACAATTGTTGTTCATTACTGGCAATAATTAAAAATTGGACAATTCTTCGTTTGATAATTTCCTCGGAGTCATTGCAAACGAAAGAATTAAAAATCACAAACACACTTCACATATAACCACTTTTCAATTGTTGTTCATTACTGACAATAATTAAAAATTGGACAATTCTTCGTTTGATAATTTCCTCGGAGTCATTGCAAACGAAAGAATTAAAAATCACAAACACACTTCACAAATAACCACTTTTCAATTGTTGTTCATTACTGACAATAATTAAAAATTGGACAATTCTTCGTTTGATAATTTCCTCGGAGTCATTGCAAACGAAAGAATTAAAAATCACAAACACACTTCACAAATAACCACTTTTCAATTGTTGTTCATTACTGACAATAATTAAAAATTGGACAATTCTTCGTTTGATAATTTCCTCGGAGTCATTGCAAACGAAAGAATTAAAAATCACAAACACACTTCACAAATAACCACTTTTCAATTGTTGTTCATTACTGACAATAATTAAAAATTGGACAATTCTTCGTTTGATAATTTCCTCGGAGTCATTGCAAACGAAAGAATTAAAAATCACAAACACACTTCACAAATAACCACTTTTTAATTACTGTTCATTACTGACAATAATTAAAAATTGGATCTTTCTTCGTGTCAAAATTTCCTCGGAGTCATTGCAAACGATTGAATTAAAAATCACAAACACACTTCACAAATAACCACTTTATTATTGTTGTTGATTACTGACAATAATTAAAAATTGGACAATTCTTCGTTTGATAATTTCCTCGGAGTCATTGCAAACGAAAGAATTAAAAATCACAAACACACTTCACAAATAACCACTTTTCAATTGTTGTTCATTACTGACAATAATTAAAAATTGGACAATTCTTCGTTTGATAATTTCCTCGGAGTCACTGCAAACGAAAGAATTAAAAATCACAAACACACTTCACAAATTACCACTTTTCAATTGTTGTTCATTACTGACAATAATTAAAAATTGGACAATTCTTCGTTTGATAATTTCCTTGGAGTCATTGCAAACGAAAGAATTAAAAATCACAAACACACTTCACAAATAACCACTTTTCATTTGTTGTTCATTACTGACAATAATTAAAAATTGGACAATTCTTCGTTTGATAATTTCCTCGGAGTCATTGCAAATGAAAGAATTAAAAATCACAAACACACTTCACAAATAACCACTTTTCAATTGTTGTTCATTACTGACAATAATTAAAAATTGGACAATTCTTCGTTTGATAATTTCCTCGGAGTCATTGCAAACGAAAGAATTAAAAATCACAAACACACTTCACAAATAACCACTTTTTAATTACTGTTCATAACTGACAATAATTAAAAATTGGACAATTCTTCGTTTGATAATTTCCTCGGAGTCATTGCAAACGAAAGAATTAAAAATCACAAACACACTTCACAAATAACCACTTTTCAATTGTTGTTCATTACTGACAATAATTAAAAATTGGACAATTCTTCGTTTGATAATTTCCTCGGAGTCATTGCAAACGAAAGAATTAAAAATCACAAACACACTTCACAAATAACCACTTTTCAATTGTTGTTCATTACTGACAATAATTAAAAATTGGAGAATTCTTCGTTTGATAATTTCCTCGGAGTCATTGCAAACGAAAGAATTAAAAATCACAAACACACTTCACAAATTACCACTTTTCAATTGTTGTTCATTACTGACAATAATTAAAAATTGGACAATTCTTCGTTTGATAATTTCCTCGGAGTCATTGCAAACGAAAGAATTAAAAATCACAAACACACTTCACAAATAACCACTTTTCAATTGTTGTTCATTACTGACAATAATTAAAAATTGGACAATTCTTCGTTTGATAATTTCCTCGGAGTCATTGCAAACGAAAGAATTAAAAATCACAAACACACTTCACAAATAACCACTTTTCAATTGTTGTACATTACTGACAATAATTAAAAATTGGACAATTCTTCGTTTGATAATTTCCTCGGAGTCATTGCAAACGAAAGAATTAAAAATCACAAACACACTTCACAAATAACCACTTTACAATTGTTGTTCATTACTGGCAATAATTAAAAATTGGACAATTCTTCGTTTGATAATTTCCTCGGAGTCATTGCAAACGAAAGAATTAAAAATCACAAACACACTTCACATATAACCACTTTTCAATTGTTGTTCATTACTGACAATAATTAAAAATTGGACAATTCTTCGTTTGATAATTTCCTCGGAGTCATTGCAAACGAAAGAATTAAAAATCACAAACACACTTCACAAATAACCACTTTTCAATTGTTGTTCATTACTGACAATAATTAAAAATTGGACAATTCTTCGTTTGATAATTTCCTCGGAGTCATTGCAAACGAAAGAATTAAAAATCACAAACACACTTCACAAATAACCACTTTTCAATTGTTGTTCATTACTGACAATAATTAAAAATTGGACAATTCTTCGTTTGATAATTTCCTCGGAGTCATTGCAAACGAAAGAATTAAAAATCACAAACACATTTCACATATAACCACTTTTCAATTGTTGTTCATTACTGACAATAATTAAAAATTGGACAATTCTTCGTTTGATAATTTCCTCGGAGTCATTGCAAACGAAAGAATTAAAAATCACAAACACACTTCACAAATAACCACTTTTCAATTGTTGTTCATTACTGACAATAATTAAAAATTGGACAATTCTTCGTTTGATAATTTCCTCGGAGTCATTGCAAACGAAAGAATTAAAAATCACAAACACACTTCACAAATAACCACTTTTCAATTGTTGTTCATTACTGACAATAATTAAAAATTGGACAATTCTTCGTTTGATAATTTCCTCGGAGTCATTGCAAACGAAAGAATTAAAAATCACAAACACACTTCACAAATAACCACTTTTCAATTGTTGTTCATTACTGACAATAATTAAAAATTGGACAATTCTTCGTTTGATAATTTCCTCGGAGTCATTGCAAACGAAAGAATTAAAAATCACAAACACACTTCACAAATAACCACTTTTCAATTGTTGTTCATTACTGACAATAATTAAAAATTGGACAATTCTTCGTTTGATAATTTCCTCGGAGTCATTGCAAACGAAAGAATTAAAAATCACAAACACACTTCACAAATAACCACTTTACAATTGTTGTTCATTACTGGCAATAATTAAAAATTGGACAATTCTTCGTTTGATAATTTCCTCGGAGTCATTGCAAACGAAAGAATTAAAAATCACAAACACACTTCACATATAACCACTTTTCAATTGTTGTTCATTACTGACAATAATTAAAAATTGGACAATTCTTCGTTTGATAATTTCCTCGGAGTCATTGCAAACGAAAGAATTAAAAATCACAAACACACTTCACAAATAACCACTTTTCAATTGTTGTTCATTACTGACAATAATTAAAAATTGGACAATTCTTCGTTTGATAATTTCCTCGGAGTCATTGCAAACGAAAGAATTAAAAATCACAAACACTCTTCACAAATTACCACTTTTCAATTGTTGTTCATTACTGACAATAATTAAAAATTGGACAATTCTTCGTTTGATAATTTCCTCGGAGTCATTGCAAACGAAAGAATTAAAAATCACAAACACACTTCACAAATAACCACTTTTCAATTGTTGTTCATTACTGACAATAATTAAAAATTGGACAATTCTTCGTTTGATAATTTCCTCGGAGTCATTGCAAATGAAAGAATTAAAAATCACAAACACACTTCACAAATAACCACTTTTCAATTGTTGTTCATTACTGACAATAATTAAAAATTGGAGAATTCTTCGTTTGATAATTTCCTCGGAGTCATTGCAAACGAAAGAATTAAAAATCACAAACACACTTCACAAATTACCACTTTTCAATTGTTGTTCATTACTGACAATAATTAAAAATTGGACAATTCTTCGTTTGATAATTTCCTCGGAGTCATTGCAAACGAAAGAATTAAAAATCACAAACACACTTCACAAATAACCACTTTTCAATTGTTGTTCATTACTGACAATAATTAAAAATTGGACAATTCTTCGTTTGATAATTTCCTCGGAGTCATTGCAAATGAAAGAATTAAAAATCACAAACACACTTCACAAATAACCACTTTTCAATTGTTGTTCATTACTGACAATAATTAAAAATTGGACAATTCTTCGTTTGATAATTTCCTCGGAGTCATTGCAAACGAAAGAATTAAAAATCACAAACACACTTCACAAATAACCACTTTACAATTGTTGTTCATTACTGGCAATAATTAAAAATTGGATAATTCTTCGTTTGATAATTTCCTCGGAGTCATTGCAAACGAAAGAATTAAAAATCACAAACACACTTCACATATAACCACTTTTCAATTGTTGTTCATTACTGACAATAATTAAAAATTGGACAATTCTTCGTTTGATAATTTCCTCGGAGTCATTGCAAACGAAAGAATTAAAAATCACAAACACACTTCACAAATAACCACTTTTCAATTGTTGTTCATTACTGACAATAATTAAAAATTGGACAATTCTTCGTTTGATAATTTCCTCGGAGTCATTGCAAACGAAAGAATTAAAAATCACAAACACACTTCACAAATAACCACTTTACAATTGTTGTTCATTACTGGCAATAATTAAAAATTGGACAATTCTTCGTTTGATAATTTCCTCGGAGTCATTGCAAACGAAAGAATTAAAAATCACAAACACACTTCACATATAACCACTTTTCAATTGTTGTTCATTACTGACAATAATTAAAAATTGGACAATTCTTCGTTTGATAATTTCCTCGGAGTCATTGCAAACGAAAGAATTAAAAATCACAAACACACTTCACAAATAACCACTTTTCAATTGTTGTTCATTACTGACAATAATTAAAAATTGGACAATTCTTCGTTTGATAATTTCCTCGGAGTCATTGCAAACGAAAGAATTAAAAATCACAAACACACTTCACAAATAACCACTTTTCAATTGTCGTTCATTACTGACAATAATTAAAAATTGGACAATTCTTCGTTTGATAATTTCCTCGGAGTCATTGCAAACGAAAGAATTAAAAATCACAAACACACTTCACATATAACCACTTTTCAATTGTTGTTCATTACTGACAATAATTAAAAATTGGACAATTCTTCGTTTGATAATTTCCTCGGAGTCATTGCAAACGAAAGAATTAAAAATCACAAACACACTTCACAAATAACCACTTTTCAATTGTTGTTCATTACTGACAATAATTAAAAATTGGACAATTCTTCGTTTGATAATTTCCTCGGAGTCATTGCAAACGAAAGAATTAAAAATCACAAACACACTTCACAAATAACCACTTTTCAATTGTTGTTCATTACTGACAATAATTAAAAATTGGACAATTCTTCGTTTGATAATTTCCTCGGAGTCATTGCAAACGAAAGAATTAAAAATCACAAACACACTTCACAAATAACCACTTTTCAATTGTTGTTCATTACTGACAATAATTAAAAATTGGACAATTCTTCGTTTGATAATTTCCTCGGAGTCATTGCAAACGAAAGAATTAAAAATCACAAACACACTTCACAAATAACCACTTTTCAATTGTTGTTCATTACTGATAATAATTAAAAATTGGACAATTCTTCGTTTGATAATTTCCTCGGAGTCATTGCAAACGAAAGAATTAAAAATCACACACACACTTCACAAATAACCACTTTTCAATTGTTGTTCATTACTGACAATAATTAAAAATTGGACAATTCTTCGTTTGATAATTTCCTCGGAGTCATTGCAAACGAAAGAATTAAAAATCACAAACACACTTCACAAATAACCACTTTTCAATTGTTGTTCATTACTGACAATAATTAAAAATTGGACAATTCTTCGTTTGATAATTTCCTCGGAGTCATTGCAAACGAAAGAATTAAAAATCACAAACACACTTCACAAATTACCACTTTTCAATTGTTGTTCATTACTGACAATAATTAAAAATTGGAGAATTCTTCGTTTGATAATTTCCTCGGAGTCATTGCAAACGAAAGAATTAAAAATCACAAACACACTTCACAAATTACCACTTTTCAATTGTTGTTCATTACTGACAATAATTAAAAATAGGAAAATTCTTCGTTTGATAATTTCCTCGGAGTCATTGCAAACGAAAGAATTAAAAATCACAAACACACTTCACAAATTACCACTTTTCAATTGTTGTTCATTACTGACAATAATTAAAAATAGGAAAATTCTTCGTTTGATAATTTCCTCGGAGTCATTGCAAACGAAAGAATTAAAAATCACAAACACACTTCACAAATAACCACTTTTCAATTGTTGTTCATTACTGACAATAATTAAAAATTGGACAATTCTTCGTTTGATAATTTCCTCGGAGTCATTGCAAATGAAAGAATTAAAAATCACAAACACACTTCACAAATAACCACTTTTCAATTGTTGTTCATTACTGACAATAATTAAAAATTGGACAATTCTTCGTTTGATAATTTCCTCGGAGTCATTGCAAACGAAAGAATTAAAAATCACAAACACACTTCACAAATAACCACTTTACAATTGTTGTTCATTACTGGCAATAATTAAAAATTGGACAATTCTTCGTTTGATAATTTCCTCGGAGTCATTGCAAACGAAAGAATTAAAAATCACAAACACACTTCACATATAACCACTTTTCAATTGTTGTTCATTACTGACAATAATTAAAAATTGGACAATTCTTCGTTTGATAATTTCCTCGGAGTCATTGCAAACGAAAGAATTAAAAATCACAAACACACTTCACAAATAACCACTTTTCAATTGTTGTTCATTACTGACAATAATTAAAAATTGGACAATTCTTCGTTTGATAATTTCCTCGGAGTCATTGCAAACGAAAGAATTAAAAATCACAAACACACTTCACAAATAACCACTTTACAATTGTTGTTCATTACTGGCAATAATTAAAAATTGGACAATTTTTCGTTTGATAATTTCCTCGGAGTCATTGCAAACGAAAGAATTAAAAATCACAAACACACTTCACAAATTACCACTTTTCAATTGTTGTTCATTACTGACAATAATTAAAAATTGGACAATTCTTCGTTTGATAATTTCCTCGGAGTCATTGCAAACGAAAGAATTAAAAATCACAAACACACTTCACAAATAACCACTTTTCAATTGTTGTTCATTACTGACAATAATTAAAAATTGGACAATTCTTCGTTTGATAATTTCCTCGGAGTCATTGCAAACGAAAGAATTAAAAATCACAAACACACTTCACAAATAACCACTTTTCAATTGTTGTTCATTACTGACAATAATTAAAAATTGGACAATTCTTCGTTTGATAATTTCCTCGGAGTCATTGCAAACGAAAGAATTAAAAATCACAAACACACTTCACAAATAACCACTTTTCAATTGTTGTTCATTACTGACAATAATTAAAAATTGGACAATTCTTCGTTTGATAATTTCCTCGGAGTCATTGCAAACGAAAGAATTAAAAATCACAAACACACTTCACAAATTACCACTTTTCAATTGTTGTTCATTACTGACAATAATTAAAAATTGGACAATTCTTCGTTTGATAATTTCCTCGGAGTCATTGCAAACGAAAGAATTAAAAATCACAAACACACTTCACAAATAACCACTTTTTAATTACTGTTCATTACTGACAATAATTAAAAATTGGACAATTCTTCGTTTGATAATTTCCTCGGAGTCATTGCAAACGAAAGAATTAAAAATTACAAACACACTTCACAAATAACCACTTTTCAATTGTTGTTCATTACTGACAATAATTAAAAATTGGACAATTCTTCGTTTGATAATTTCCTCGGAGTCATTGCAAACGAAAGAATTAAAAATCACAAACACACTTCACAAATAACCACTTTTCAATTGTTGTTCATTACTGACAATAATTAAAAATTGGAGAATTCTTCGTTTGATAATTTCCTCGGAGTCATTGCAAACGAAAGAATTAAAAATCACAAACACACTTCACAAATTACCACTTTTCAATTGTTGTTCATTACTGACAATAATTAAAAATTGGACAATTCTTCGTTTGATAATTTCCTCGGAGTCATTGCAAACGAAAGAATTAAAAATCACAAACACACTTCACAAATAACCACTTTTCAATTGTTGTTCATTACTGACAATAATTAAAAATTGGACAATTCTTCGTTTGATAATTTCCTCGGAGTCATTGCAAACGAAAGAATTAAAAATCACAAACACACTTCACAAATAACCACTTTTCAATTGTTGTTCATTACTGACAATAATTAAAAATTGGACAATTCTTCGTTTGATAATTTCCTCGGAGTCATTGCAAACGAAAGAATTAAAAATCACAAACACACTTCACAAATAACCACTTTACAATTGTTGTTCATTACTGGCAATAATTAAAAATTGGACAATTCTTCGTTTGATAATTTCCTCGGAGTCATTGCAAATGAAAGAATTAAAAATCACAAACACACTTCACAAATAACCACTTTTCAATTGTTGTTCATTACTGACAATAATTAAAAATTGGACAATTCTTCGTTTGATAATTTCCTCGGAGTCATTGCAAACGAAAGAATTAAAAATCACAAACACACTTCACAAATAACCACTTTACAATTGTTGTTCATTACTGACAATAATTAAAAATTGGACAATTCTTCGTTTGATAATTTCCTCGGAGTCATTGCAAACGAAAGAATTAAAAATCACAAACACACTTCACAAATAACCACTTTTCAATTGTTGTTCATTACTGACAATAATTAAAAATTGGACAATTCTTCGTTTGATAATTTCCTCGGAGTCATTGCAAACGAAAGAATTAAAAATCACAAACACACTTCACATATAACCACTTTTCAATTGTTGTTCATTACTGACAATAATTAAAAATTGGACAATTCTTCGTTTGATAATTTCCTCGGAGTCATTGCAAACGAAAGAATTAAAAATCACAAACACACTTCACAAATAACCACTTTTCAATTGTTGTTCATTACTGACAATAATTAAAAATTGGACAATTCTTCGTTTGATAATTTCCTCGGAGTCATTGCAAACGAAAGAATTAAAAATCACAAACACACTTCACAAATAACCACTTTTCAATTGTTGTTCATTACTGACAATAATTAAAAATTGGACAATTCTTCGTTTGATAATTTCCTCGGAGTCATTGCAAACGAAAGAATTAAAAATCACAAACACACTTCACAAATAACCACTTTTCAATTGTTGTTCATTACTGACAATAATTAAAAATTGGACAATTCTTCGTTTGATAATTTCCTCGGAGTCATTGCAAACGAAAGAATTAAAAATCACAAACACACTTCACAAATAACCACTTTACAATTGTTGTTCATTACTGGCAATAATTAAAAATTGGACAATTCTTCGTTTGATAATTTCCTCGGAGTCATTGCAAACGAAAGAATTAAAAATCACAAACACACTTCACAAATTACCACTTTTCAATTGTTGTTCATTACTGACAATAATTAAAAATTGGACAATTCTTCGTTTGATAATTTCCTCGGAGTCATTGCAAACGAAAGAATTAAAAATCACAAACACACTTCACAAATAACCACTTTTCATTTGTTGTTCATTACTGACAATAATTAAAAATTGGACAATTCTTCGTTTGATAATTTCCTCGGAGTCATTGCAAATGAAAGAATTAAAAATCACAAACACACTTCACAAATAACCACTTTTCAATTGTTGTTCATTACTGACAATAATTAAAAATTGGAGAATTCTTCGTTTGATAATTTCCTCGGAGTCATTGCAAACGAAAGAATTAAAAATCACAAACACACTTCACAAATTACCACTTTTCAATTGTTGTTCATTACTGACAATAATTAAAAATTGGACAATTCTTCGTTTGATAATTTCCTCGGAGTCATTGCAAACGAAAGAATTAAAAATCACAAACACACTTCACAAATAACCACTTTTCAATTGTTGTTCATTACTGACAATAATTAAAAATTGGACAATTCTTCGTTTGATAATTTCCTCGGAGTCATTGCAAATGAAAGAATTAAAAATCACAAACACACTTCACAAATAACCACTTTTCAATTGTTGTTCATTACTGACAATAATTAAAAATTGGACAATTCTTCGTTTGATAATTTCCTCGGAGTCATTGCAAATGAAAGAATTAAAAATCACAAACACACTTCACAAATAACCACTTTTCAATTGTTGTTCATTACTGACAATAATTAAATATTGGACAATTCTTCGTTTGATAATTTCCTCGGAGTCATTGCAAACGAAAGAATTAAAAATCAGAAACACACTTCACAAATAACCACTTTATTATTGTTGTTGATTACTGACAATAATTAAAAATTGGACAATTCTTCGTTTGATAATTTCCTCGGAGTCATTGCAAACGAAAGAATTAAAAATCACAAACACACTTCACAAATAACCACTTTTCAATTGTTGTTCATTACTGACAATAATTAAAAATTGCACAATTCTTCGTTTGATAATTTCCTCGGAGTCATTGCAAACGAAAGAATTAAAAATCACAAACACACTTCACAAATTACCACTTTTCAATTGTTGTTCATTACTGACAATAATTAAAAATTGGACAATTCTTCGTTTGATAATTTCCTCGGAGTCATTGCAAACGAAAGAATTAAAAATCACAAACACACTTCACAAATAACCACTTTTCATTTGTTGTTCATTACTGACAATAATTAAAAATTGGACAATTCTTCGTTTGATAATTTCCTCGGAGTCATTGCAAATGAAAGAATTAAAAATCACAAACACACTTCACAAATAACCACTTTTCAATTGTTGTTCATTACTGACAATAATTAAAAATTGGACAATTCTTCGTTTGATAATTTCCTCGGAGTCATTGCAAACGAAAGAATTAAAAATCACAAACACACTTCACAAATAACCACTTTTTAATTACTGTTCATTACTGACAATAATTAAAAATTGGACAATTCTTCGTTTGATAATTTCCTCGGAGACATTGCAAACGAAAGAATTAAAAATCACAAACACACTTCACAAATAACCACTTTTCAATTGTTGTTCATTACTGACAATAATTAAAAATTGGACAATTCTTCGTTTGATAATTTCCTCGGAGTCATTGCAAACGAAAGAATTAAAAATCACAAACACACTTCACAAATAACCACTTTTCAATTGTTGTTCATTACTGACAATAATTAAAAATTGGAGAATTCTTCGTTTGATAATTTCCTCGGAGTCATTGCAAACGAAAGAATTAAAAATCACAAACACACTTCACAAATTACCACTTTTCAATTGTTGTTCATTACTGACAATAATTAAAAATTGGACAATTCTTCGTTTAATAATTTCCTCGGAGTCATTGCAAACGAAAGAATTAAAAATCACAAACACACTTCACAAATAACCACTTTTCAATTGTTGTTCATTACTGACAATAATTAAAAATTGGACAATTCTTCGTTTGATAATTTCCTCGGAGTCATTGCAAACGAAAGACTTAAAAATCACAAACACACTTCACAAATAACCACTTTTCAATTGTTGTTCATTACTGACAATAATTAAAAATTGGACAATTCTTCGTTTGATAATTTCCTCGGAGTCATTGCAAACGAAAGAATTAAAAATCACAAACACACTTCACAAATAACCACTTTACAATTGTTGTTCATTACTGGCAATAATTAAAAATTGGACAATTCTTCGTTTGATAATTTCCTCGGAGTCATTGCAAACGAAAGAATTAAAAATCACAAACACACTTCACATATAACCACTTTTCAATTGTTGTTCATTACTGACAATAATTAAAAATTGGACAATTCTTCGTTTGATAATTTCCTCGGAGTCATTGCAAACGAAAGAATTAAAAATCACAAACACACTTCACAAATAACCACTTTTCAATTGTTGTTCATTACTGACAATAATTAAAAATTGGACAATTCTTCGTTTGATAATTTCCTCGGAGTCATTGCAAACGAAAGAATTAAAAATCACAAACACACTTCACAAATAACCACTTTTCAATTGTTGTTCATTACTGACAATAATTAAAAATTGGACAATTCTTCGTTTGATAATTTCCTCGGAGTCATTGCAAACGAAAGAATTAAAAATCACAAACACACTTCACAAATAACCACTTTTCAATTGTTGTTCATTACTGACAATAATTAAAAATTGGACAATTCTTCGTTTGATAATTTCCTCGGAGTCATTGCAAACGAAAGAATTAAAAATCACAAACACACTTCACAAATAACCACTTTTTAATTACTGTTCATTACTGACAATAATTAAAAATTGGATCTTTCTTCGTGTCAAAATTTCCTCGGAGTCATTGCAAACGATTGAATTAAAAATCACAAACACACTTCACAAATAACCACTTTATTATTGTTGTTGATTACTGACAATAATTAAAAATTGGACAATTCTTCGTTTGATAATTTCCTCGGAGTCATTGCAAACGAAAGAATTAAAAATCACAAACACACTTCACAAATAACCACTTTTCAATTGTTGTTCATTACTGACAATAATTAAAAATTGGACAATTCTTCGTTTGATAATTTCCTCGGAGTCACTGCAAACGAAAGAATTAAAAATCACAAACACACTTCACAAATTACCACTTTTCAATTGTTGTTCATTACTGACAATAATTAAAAATTGGACAATTCTTCGTTTGATAATTTCCTCGGAGTCATTGCAAACGAAAGAATTAAAAATCACAAACACACTTCACAAATAACCACTTTTCATTTGTTGTTCATTACTGACAATAATTAAAAATTGGACAATTCTTCGTTTGATAATTTCCTCGGAGTCATTGCAAATGAAAGAATTAAAAATCACAAACACACTTCACAAATAACCACTTTTCAATTGTTGTTCATTACTGACAATAATTAAAAATTGGACAATTCTTCGTTTGATAATTTCCTCGGAGTCATTGCAAACGAAAGAATTAAAAATCACAAACACACTTCACAAATAACCACTTTTTAATTACTGTTCATAACTGACAATAATTAAAAATTGGACAATTCTTCGTTTGATAATTTCCTCGGAGTCATTGCAAACGAAAGAATTAAAAATCACAAACACACTTCACAAATAACCACTTTTCAATTGTTGTTCATTACTGACAATAATTAAAAATTGGACAATTCTTCGTTTGATAATTTCCTCGGAGTCATTGCAAACGAAAGAATTAAAAATCACAAACACACTTCACAAATAACCACTTTTCAATTGTTGTTCATTACTGACAATAATTAAAAATTGGACAATTCTTCGTTTGATAATTTCCTCGGAGTCATTGCAAACGAAAGAATTAAAAATCACAAACACACTTCACAAATAACCACTTTTCAATTGTTGTACATTACTGACAATAATTAAAAATTGGACAATTCTTCGTTTGATAATTTCCTCGGAGTCATTGCAAACGAAAGAATTAAAAATCACAAACACACTTCACAAATAACCACTTTACAATTGTTGTTCATTACTGGCAATAATTAAAAATTGGACAATTCTTCGTTTGATAATTTCCTCGGAGTCATTGCAAACGAAAGAATTAAAAATCACAAACACACTTCACATATAACCACTTTTCAATTGTTGTTCATTACTGACAATAATTAAAAATTGGACAATTCTTCGTTTGATAATTTCCTCGGAGTCATTGCAAACGAAAGAATTAAAAATCACAAACACACTTCACAAATAACCACTTTTCAATTGTTGTTCATTACTGACAATAATTAAAAATTGGACAATTCTTCGTTTGATAATTTCCTCGGAGTCATTGCAAACGAAAGAATTAAAAATCACAAACACACTTCACAAATAACCACTTTTCAATTGTTGTTCATTACTGACAATAATTAAAAATTGGACAATTCTTCGTTTGATAATTTCCTCGGAGTCATTGCAAACGAAAGAATTAAAAATCACAAACACATTTCACATATAACCACTTTTCAATTGTTGTTCATTACTGACAATAATTAAAAATTGGACAATTCTTCGTTTGATAATTTCCTCGGAGTCATTGCAAACGAAAGAATTAAAAATCACAAACACACTTCACAAATAACCACTTTTCAATTGTTGTTCATTACTGACAATAATTAAAAATTGGACAATTCTTCGTTTGATAATTTCCTCGGAGTCATTGCAAACGAAAGAATTAAAAATCACAAACACACTTCACAAATAACCACTTTTCAATTGTTGTTCATTACTGACAATAATTAAAAATTGGACAATTCTTCGTTTGATAATTTCCTCGGAGTCATTGCAAACGAAAGAATTAAAAATCACAAACACACTTCACAAATAACCACTTTTCAATTGTTGTTCATTACTGACAATAATTAAAAATTGGACAATTCTTCGTTTGATAATTTCCTCGGAGTCATTGCAAACGAAAGAATTAAAAATCACAAACACACTTCACAAATAACCACTTTTCAATTGTTGTTCATTACTGACAATAATTAAAAATTGGACAATTCTTCGTTTGATAATTTCCTCGGAGTCATTGCAAACGAAAGAATTAAAAATCACAAACACACTTCACAAATTACCACTTTTCAATTGTTGTTCATTACTGACAATAATTAAAAATTGGACAATTCTTCGTTTGATAATTTCCTCGGAGTCATTGCAAACGAAAGAATTAAAAATCACAAACACACTTCACAAATTACCACTTTTCAATTGTTGTTCATTACTGACAATAATTAAAAATTGGACAATTCTTCGTTTGATAATTTCCTCGGAGTCATTGCAAACGAAAGAATTAAAAATCACAAACACACTTCACAAATAACCACTTTTCAATTGTTGTTCATTACTGACAATAATTAAAAATTGGACAATTCTTCGTTTGATAATTTCCTCGGAGTCATTGCAAACGAAAGAATTAAAAATCACAAACACACTTCACAAATAACCACTTTTCAATTGTTGTTCATTACTGACAATAATTAAAAATTGGACAATTCTTCGTTTGATAATTTCCTCGGAGTCATTGCAAACGAAAGAATTAAAAATCACAAACACACTTCACAAATAACCACTTTACAATTGTTGTTCATTACTGACAATAATTAAAAATTGGACAATTCTTCGTTTGATAATTTCCTCGGAGTCATTGCAAACGAAAGAATTAAAAATCACAAACACACTTCACAAATAACCACTTTTCAATTGTTGTTCATTACTGACAATAATTAAAAATTGGACAATTCTTCGTTTGATAATTTCCTCGGAGTCATTGCAAACGAAAGAATTAAAAATCACAAACACACTTCACAAATAACCACTTTTCAATTGTTGTTCATTACTGACAATAATTAAAAATTGGACAATTCTTCGTTTGATAATTTCCTCGGAGTCATTGCAAACGAAAGAATTAAAAATCACAAACACACTTCACATATAACCACTTTTCAATTGTTGTTCATTACTGACAATAATTAAAAATTGGACAATTCTTCGTTTGATAATTTCCTCGGAGTCATTGCAAACGAAAGAATTAAAAATCACAAACACACTTCACAAATAACCACTTTTCAATTGTTGTTCATTACTGACAATAATTAAAAATTGGACAATTCTTCGTTTGATAATTTCCTCGGAGTCATTGCAAACGAAAGAATTAAAAATCACAAACACACTTCACAAATAACCACTTTTCAATTGTTGTTCATTACTGACAATAATTAAAAATTGGACAATTCTTCGTTTGATAATTTCCTCGGAGTCATTGCAAACGAAAGAATTAAAAATCACAAACACACTTCACAAATAACCACTTTTCAATTGTTGTTCATTACTGACAATAATTAAAAATTGGACAATTCTTCGTTTGATAATTTCCTCGGAGTCATTGCAAACGAAAGAATTAAAAATCACAAACACACTTCACAAATAACCACTTTTCAATTGTTGTTCATTACTGATAATAATTAAAAATTGGACAATTCTTCGTTTGATAATTTCCTCGGAGTCATTGCAAACGAAAGAATTAAAAATCACACACACACTTCACAAATAACCACTTTTCAATTGTTGTTCATTACTGACAATAATTAAAAATTGGACAATTCTTCGTTTGATAATTTCCTCGGAGTCATTGCAAACGAAAGAATTAAAAATCACAAACACACTTCACAAATAACCACTTTTCAATTGTTGTTCATTACTGACAATAATTAAAAATTGGACAATTCTTCGTTTGATAATTTCCTCGGAGTCATTGCAAACGAAAGAATTAAAAATCACAAACACACTTCACAAATTACCACTTTTCAATTGTTGTTCATTACTGACAATAATTAAAAATTGGACAATTCTTCGTTTGATAATTTCCTCGGAGTCATTGCAAACGAAAGAATTAAAAATCACAAACACACTTCACAAATAACCACTTTTCATTTGTTGTTCATTACTGACAATAATTAAAAATTGGACAATTCTTCGTTTGATAATTTCCTCGGAGTCATTGCAAATGAAAGAATTAAAAATCACAAACACACTTCACAAATAACCACTTTTCAATTGTTGTTCATTACTGACAATAATTAAAAATTGGAGAATTCTTCGTTTGATAATTTCCTCGGAGTCATTGCAAACGAAAGAATTAAAAATCACAAACACACTTCACAAATTACCACTTTTCAATTGTTGTTCATTACTGACAATAATTAAAAATAGGAAAATTCTTCGTTTGATAATTTCCTCGGAGTCATTGCAAACGAAAGAATTAAAAATCACAAACACACTTCACAAATAACCACTTTTCAATTGTTGTTCATTACTGACAATAATTAAAAATTGGACAATTCTTCGTTTGATAATTTCCTCGGAGTCATTGCAAATGAAAGAATTAAAAATCACAAACACACTTCACAAATAACCACTTTTCAATTGTTGTTCATTACTGACAATAATTAAAAATTGGACAATTCTTCGTTTGATAATTTCCTCGGAGTCATTGCAAACGAAAGAATTAAAAATCACAAACACACTTCACAAATAACCACTTTACAATTGTTGTTCATTACTGGCAATAATTAAAAATTGGACAATTCTTCGTTTGATAATTTCCTCGGAGTCATTGCAAACGAAAGAATTAAAAATCACAAACACACTTCACATATAACCACTTTTCAATTGTTGTTCATTACTGACAATAATTAAAAATTGGACAATTCTTCGTTTGATAATTTCCTCGGAGTCATTGCAAACGAAAGAATTAAAAATCACAAACACACTTCACAAATAACCACTTTTCAATTGTTGTTCATTACTGACAATAATTAAAAATTGGACAATTCTTCGTTTGATAATTTCCTCGGAGTCATTGCAAACGAAAGAATTAAAAATCACAAACACACTTCACAAATAACCACTTTACAATTGTTGTTCATTACTGACAATAATTAAAAATTGGACAATTCTTCGTTTGATAATTTCCTCGGAGTCATTGCAAACGAAAGAATTAAAAATCACAAACACACTTCACATATAACCACTTTTCAATTGTTGTTCATTACTGACAATAATTAAAAATTGGACAATTCTTCGTTTGATAATTTCCTCGGAGTCATTGCAAACGAAAGAATTAAAAATCACAAACACACTTCACAAATAACCACTTTTCAATTGTTGTTCATTACTGACAATAATTAAAAATTGGACAATTCTTCGTTTGATAATTTCCTCGGAGTCATTGCAAACGAAAGAATTAAAAATCACAAACACACTTCACAAATAACCACTTTTCAATTGTTGTTCATTACTGACAATAATTAAAAATTGGACAATTCTTCGTTTGATAATTTCCTCGGAGTCATTGCAAACGAAAGAATTAAAAATCACAAACACACTTCACAAATAACCACTTTTCAATTGTTGTTCATTACTGACAATAATTAAAAATTGGACAATTCTTCGTTTGATAATTTCCTCGGAGTCATTGCAAACGAAAGAATTAAAAATCACAAACACACTTCACAAATAACCACTTTTCAATTGTTGTTCATTACTGACAATAATTAAAAATTGGACAATTCTTCGTTTGATAATTTCCTCGGAGTCATTGCAAACGAAAGAATTAAAAATCACAAACACACTTCACAAATTACCACTTTTCAATTGTTGTTCATTACTGACAATAATTAAAAATTGGACAATTCTTCGTTTGATAATTTCCTCGGAGTCATTGCAAACGAAAGAATTAAAAATCACAAACACACTTCACAAATAACCACTTTTCATTTGTTGTTCATTACTGACAATAATTAAAAATTGGACAATTCTTCGTTTGATAATTTCCTCGGAGTCATTGCAAATGAAAGAATTAAAAATCACAAACACACTTCACAAATAACCACTTTTCAATTGTTGTTCATTACTGACAATAATTAAAAATTGGAGAATTCTTCGTTTGATAATTTCCTCGGAGTCATTGCAAACGAAAGAATTAAAAATCACAAACACACTTCACAAATTACCACTTTTCAATTGTTGTTCATTACTGACAATAATTAAAAATTGGACAATTCTTCGTTTGATAATTTCCTCGGAGTCATTGCAAACGAAAGAATTAAAAATCACAAACACACTTCACAAATAACCACTTTTCAATTGTTGTTCATTACTGACAATAATTAAAAATTGGACAATTCTTCGTTTGATAATTTCCTCGGAGTCATTGCAAATGAAAGAATTAAAAATCACAAACACACTTCACAAATAACCACTTTTCAATTGTTGTTCATTACTGACAATAATTAAAAATTGGACAATTCTTCGTTTGATAATTTCCTCGGAGTCATTGCAAATGAAAGAATTAAAAATCACAAACACACTTCACAAATAACCACTTTTCAATTGTTGTTCATTACTGACAATAATTAAAAATTGGACAATTCTTCGTTTGATAATTTCCTCGGAGTCATTGCAAACGAAAGAATTAAAAATCACAAACACACTTCACATATAACCACTTTTCAATTGTTGTTCATTACTGACAATAATTAAAAATTGGACAATTCTTCGTTTGATAATTTCCTCGGAGTCATTGCAAACGAAAGAATTAAAAATCACAAACACACTTCACAAATAACCACTTTTCAATTGTTGTTCATTACTGACAATAATTAAAAATTGGACAATTCTTCGTTTGATAATTTCCTCGGAGTCATTGCAAACGAAAGAATTAAAAATCACAAACACACTTCACAAATAACCACTTTACAATTGTTGTTCATTACTGGCAATAATTAAAAATTGGACAATTCTTCGTTTGATAATTTCCTCGGAGTCATTGCAAACGAAAGAATTAAAAATCACAAACACACTTCACATATAACCACTTTTCAATTGTTGTTCATTACTGACAATAATTAAAAATTGGACAATTCTTCGTTTGATAATTTCCTCGGAGTCATTGCAAACGAAAGAATTAAAAATCACAAACACACTTCACAAATAACCACTTTTCAATTGTTGTTCATTACTGACAATAATTAAAAATTGGACAATTCTTCGTTTGATAATTTCCTCGGAGTCATTGCAAACGAAAGAATTAAAAATCACAAACACACTTCACAAATAACCACTTTTCAATTGTCGTTCATTACTGACAATAATTAAAAATTGGACAATTCTTCGTTTGATAATTTCCTCGGAGTCATTGCAAACGAAAGAATTAAAAATCACAAACACACTTCACATATAACCACTTTTCAATTGTTGTTCATTACTGACAATAATTAAAAATTGGACAATTCTTCGTTTGATAATTTCCTCGGAGTCATTGCAAACGAAAGAATTAAAAATCACAAACACACTTCACAAATAACCACTTTTCAATTGTTGTTCATTACTGACAATAATTAAAAATTGGACAATTCTTCGTTTGATAATTTCCTCGGAGTCATTGCAAACGAAAGAATTAAAAATCACAAACACACTTCACAAATAACCACTTTTCAATTGTTGTTCATTACTGACAATAATTAAAAATTGGACAATTCTTCGTTTGATAATTTCCTCGGAGTCATTGCAAACGAAAGAATTAAAAATCACAAACACACTTCACAAATAACCACTTTTCAATTGTTGTTCATTACTGACAATAATTAAAAATGGGACAATTCTTCGTTTGATTATTTCCTCGGAGTCATTGCAAACGAAAGAATTAAAAATCACAAACACACTTCACAAATAACCACTTTTCAATTGTTGTTCATTACTGATAATAATTAAAAATTGGACAATTCTTCGTTTGATAATTTCCTCGGAGTCATTGCAAACGAAAGAATTAAAAATCACACACACACTTCACAAATAACCACTTTTCAATTGTTGTTCATTACTGACAATAATTAAAAATTGGACAATTCTTCGTTTGATAATTTCCTCGGAGTCATTGCAAACGAAAGAATTAAAAATCACAAACACACTTCACAAATAACCACTTTTCAATTGTTGTTCATTACTGACAATAATTAAAAATTGGACAATTCTTCGTTTGATAATTTCCTCGGAGTCATTGCAAACGAAAGAATTAAAAATCACAAACACACTTCACAAATTACCACTTTTCAATTGTTGTTCATTACTGACAATAATTAAAAATTGGACAATTCTTCGTTTGATAATTTCCTCGGAGTCATTGCAAACGAAAGAATTAAAAATCACAAACACACTTCACAAATTACCACTTTTCAATTGTTGTTCATTACTGACAATAATTAAAAATTGGACAATTCTTCGTTTGATAATTTCCTCGGAGTCATTGCAAACGAAAGAATTAAAAATCACAAACACACTTCACAAATAACCACTTTACAATTGTTGTTCATTACTGGCAATAATTAAAAATTGGACAATTTTTCGTTTGATAATTTCCTCGGAGTCATTGCAAACGAAAGAATTAAAAATCACAAACACACTTCACAAATTACCACTTTTCAATTGTTGTTCATTACTGACAATAATTAAAAATTGGACAATTCTTCGTTTGATAATTTCCTCGGAGTCATTGCAAACGAAAGAATTAAAAATCACAAACACACTTCACAAATAACCACTTTTCAATTGTTGTTCATTACTGACAATAATTAAAAATTGGACAATTCTTCGTTTGATAATTTCCTCGGAGTCATTGCAAACGAAAGAATTAAAAATCACAAACACACTTCACAAATAACCACTTTTCAATTGTTGTTCATTACTGACAATAATTAAAAATTGGACAATTCTTCGTTTGATAATTTCCTCGGAGTCATTGCAAACGAAAGAATTAAAAATCACAAACACACTTCACAAATAACCACTTTTCAATTGTTGTTCATTACTGACAATAATTAAAAATTGGACAATTCTTCGTTTGATAATTTCCTCGGAGTCATTGCAAACGAAAGAATTAAAAATCACAAACACACTTCACAAATTACCACTTTTCAATTGTTGTTCATTACTGACAATAATTAAAAATTGGACAATTCTTCGTTTGATAATTTCCTCGGAGTCATTGCAAACGAAAGAATTAAAAATCACAAACACACTTCACAAATAACCACTTTTTAATTACTGTTCATTACTGACAATAATTAAAAATTGGACAATTCTTCGTTTGATAATTTCCTCGGAGTCATTGCAAACGAAAGAATTAAAAATTACAAACACACTTCACAAATAACCACTTTTCAATTGTTGTTCATTACTGACAATAATTAAAAATTGGACAATTCTTCGTTTGATAATTTCCTCGGAGTCATTGCAAACGAAAGAATTAAAAATCACAAACACACTTCACAAATAACCACTTTTCAATTGTTGTTCATTACTGACAATAATTAAAAATTGGAGAATTCTTCGTTTGATAATTTCCTCGGAGTCATTGCAAACGAAAGAATTAAAAATCACAAACACACTTCACAAATTACCACTTTTCAATTGTTGTTCATTACTGACAATAATTAAAAATTGGACAATTCTTCGTTTGATAATTTCCTCGGAGTCATTGCAAACGAAAGAATTAAAAATCACAAACACACTTCACAAATAACCACTTTTCATTTGTTGTTCATTACTGACAATAATTAAAAATTGGACAATTCTTCGTTTGATAATTTCCTCGGAGTCATTGCAAATGAAAGAATTAAAAATCACAAACACACTTCACAAATAACCACTTTTCAATTGTTGTTCATTACTGACAATAATTAAAAATTGGAGAATTCTTCGTTTGATAATTTCCTCGGAGTCATTGCAAACGAAAGAATTAAAAATCACAAACACACTTCACAAATTACCACTTTTCAATTGTTGTTCATTACTGACAATAATTAAAAATTGGACAATTCTTCGTTTGATAATTTCCTCGGAGTCATTGCAAACGAAAGAATTAAAAATCACAAACACACTTCACAAATAACCACTTTTCAATTGTTGTTCATTACTGACAATAATTAAAAATTGGACAATTCTTCGTTTGATAATTTCCTCGGAGTCATTGCAAATGAAAGAATTAAAAATCACAAACACACTTCACAAATAACCACTTTTCAATTGTTGTTCATTACTGACAATAATTAAAAATTGGACAATTCTTCGTTTGATAATTTCCTCGGAGTCATTGCAAACGAAAGAATTAAAAATCACAAACACACTTCACAAATAACCACTTTACAATTGTTGTTCATTACTGGCAATAATTAAAAATTGGACAATTCTTCGTTTGATAATTTCCTCGGAGTCATTGCAAACGAAAGAATTAAAAATCACAAACACACTTCACATATAACCACTTTTCAATTGTTGTTCATTACTGACAATAATTAAAAATTGGACAATTCTTCGTTTGATAATTTCCTCGGAGTCATTGCAAACGAAAGAATTAAAAATCACAAACACACTTCACAAATAACCACTTTTCAATTGTTGTTCATTACTGACAATAATTAAAAATTGGACAATTCTTCGTTTGATAATTTCCTCGGAGTCATTGCAAACGAAAGAATTAAAAATCACAAACACACTTCACAAATAACCACTTTACAATTGTTGTTCATTACTGGCAATAATTAAAAATTGGACAATTCTTCGTTTGATAATTTCCTCGGAGTCATTGCAAACGAAAGAATTAAAAATCACAAACACACTTCACAAATTACCACTTTTCAATTGTTGTTCATTACTGACAATAATTAAAAATTGGACAATTCTTCGTTTGATAATTTCCTCGGAGTCATTGCAAACGAAAGAATTAAAAATCACAAACACACTTCACAAATAACCACTTTTCAATTGTTGTTCATTACAGACAATAATTAAAAATTGGACAATTCTTCGTTTGATAATTTCCTCGGAGTCATTGCAAATGAAAGAATTAAAAATCACAAACACACTTCACAAATAACCACTTTTCAATTGTTGTTCATTACTGACAATAATTAAAAATTGGACAATTCTTCGTTTGATAATTTCCTCGGAGTCATTGCAAACGAAAGAATTAAAAATCACAAACACACTTCACAAATAACCACTTTTTAATTACTGTTCATTACTGACAATAATTAAAAATTGGATCTTTCTTCGTGTCAAAATTTCCTCGGAGTCATTGCAAACGAATGAATTAAATATACAAAAAAAACACACATCACACGCTCATATTAACCTAACAATTATTATATCGCCATTTTTTTTTTGTTAATCATTATTCTTTATCATATTTTTATTATGTATATATTTTTTTATTTTTTCTCTCGTTCTATATTAAACACGTACAATTATGAAAATGAAAATTTATTTTATTATTTTTTTTAGATGACAACAAACGGGACTCTAATTAATTTAGATGACATCGAAGCCAAACAGAAAATAGAAGATCGGGCAATAAACAAATTACAGAACCAAATTAAAACAGAGAAAAATTTGAGACTTAAATCTATCAAGGAAAAACACCTTCGGAAAGCGGTCAATAAAAGAGAAAAATTACTAATCGAAATACAGAAATTCGAACTTAGGCAAAAACCAACAAATAAGGTACAGCCTATTTTCAAGACGCAAATTATAATTGAAGAAAATATCGAAATAATAATTTTAGATTAAGAATAATAACAAAAAAATATATAAAAAAAAATTATATATATAATAAATAAAAATATATACTTATAAGCATCAAACTTATCGCATGTTTTATACCATTTAATCATCCTTTTCACACCCTTTTCGTCGTGTATGCGTATACATGAATACACGAAGTAATACACAGCATTTATCCGAAAAGCAAAGATCTGAAGTCTTGGGTTCGGGTTTACAACCCACAAAAAAACATAAAGATACAAATATAATTTCTCCTATAAACAGTCCTTCCGACGATAACTGTAACAGCACAATACAAGATTCTGCCTTTTTCTCAGACGCAAATTTAACTTCAGATAGTTTGATCGATCCATTTGCAAAACACGATCGATTAAATCGATCAACAGAATCTCTCATTTCACTTGACACGTCCCAACTAATTAAAAATCGAAAACAACTTCAAGAAACGACAAATACGGAAACCGGAAATAATACCTCAAAAATAATTGAAATAGATATTATTCCCAATAAAACTAATACTATGGATAACGTACGAGATAGACTAACATTAAAACACGCAATAGAGAGTGTACCGCGATTTGACGGAGACCCCAAAACATTCTATCTATTCGTAGATGGATGTGAAGAAGCAAAAAAAATGCTCCCCCCAGAATCCGAAAGCGACTTAGTAAAATAGATAAAAAGCAGACTCGTAGGTGAAGCTCGGCGCACAGTGAAAAATGGGACATTTGACACTATAAAATCCCTATTAAAAAGCCTACGCGAAATATACGCTCCAGCAAACTCCATCACAGAAATCCGCCAAGAACTAATAGGGATGTACCAACTTGACTTTGAAAACGTAGTCGTTTACGACAACCGTGTTCGAGAAGCAGGAGACAGAATCTTAGAAACATATAAAACATTGAATGTAGATAATGACGTAACAAATGAAGAAAAAACCAGAACAGAGAAAGAAGTATTAGAAACCTTTTTAAATGGTCTAAAACCCGAAATAGAAATTAGATTAACTAACGAGTTATTCCAAAATTTATCTCCAGCTGTACAAAAAGCGATCCAAATAGAAAAAAGAATGAAAATCACAAATAATATAAGAGGTACAACACACGAAAATTTATTAGAAAAACAAAAAACACAAAAAATTAGAATGGTAAATAAAAACGAAACAATATGTCAAATATGCAAAAAAACAGGACATACCGCAGATAAATGTCGTTTTAGAAATAATAAGCCTGATACTAGTACACCAGAAACTAATTATCAAAATTTCCAACCTCGAAACAACCAAAATTTCCAACCACGAAACTACCAAAATTTCCAACCACAAAATTTTCAAAATTTCCAACGTAATTATCCAAATCCTCAACAAAGAAGTTATCAAACACCGAATTACCAAAACAATACTAGACAAAATTTTCAAAATAAAAATTACCCAGGAAACTACTCAAATATAGTTCCACAAAATAATTATGAATCCCAAACAAACTAGGTCATTGGGTAGAAGAATGTCGATAGTTGAGAAATCAAAATTTAATTAACAACACTAGAGCATCAAATCTTCAATTTTCGGGAAACGCCAAGAGTCTCCCCAATACTGGCGCACTCCAGGAGACTCCACACAAGCGCCAAGTCAATATAATGCAAACGTCAGAAAACGAGAACTAAAAACTATTAAATTAAACAAGAATGACGTTCCAACTATAACAATAAACTCAGAAGACCTAATTAAAGAAATCCGCTTACTAGTCGACACAGGTGCCAGCGTAAACATCATCAAAGAAGGATCAGTTAAAGACGAAACCCTAATAAATACAGACGAAATCATAAACCTAAAAGGCATAACGGAGCACCCAGTAATAACGAAAGGTATCGTGTCACTATGGATACTAGGATGCGAAACACAATTTCATTTAGTTAACGACGATTTCCCAATAGATTCAGCAGGCATACTCGGGTCAGAATTCTTTCGCGATAACAGGACAAATATTAGCTACGAAAACGATTACATCCAATGGGGAGATAATAAAATCTACTTTGACGTAGAATCAATCATAGTACCATCTAGATCAGTATCAACATTTTTTATCAATATTGAGAACAAAGAAATACAATATGGATACGTTCCTAAACTTAACGTAATGGAAGGCGTATTCTTAGGAAATGCAATAGTTAAAAACAATAACGGAAAAGGATTTTTACAAATATACAACACAACTAATAAACAAATGGAATTGGAAATCCCGACTTTAACAATAGAAGAATTAGATAAGGATTTTGAAATCATCAAACAAACATCAGAATCTAAACAGAAAAGTATAATTAAAAATAAGAAGAAATTCAACAAAATTAAAAACAAAGAAATAGAAAAAATAAACTTAATTATGAAACACTTACCGCAAACCACCTCTTCTTCAATACAAGAAAACCAAGATCAGTATAACGAAAATATAAAACAACTACTATCGATAAAATTAAATAACAAAAACACCAAACCTAACAAATACAATGAATATGAGAAAAATAATAATGAAAATGACGAAATTAATCATGACGAAAATAAAAATAAGGAATATAATGAAAATGAATATAACGAAAATAATGAAAATAAATATAATGAAAATAATGAATATAATGAAAATGAATATAATGAAAATGAATATAATGAAAATAATGAATATAATGAAAATAACGAATATAAAGAAAATGAAAATAAATATAATGAAAATGAAAATAAAGAATACAATGAAAATAAAAATGAAAATAATGAGAATGAAAATGAATATAATGAAAATGAAAATGAATATAATAAAAATGAAAATGAAAACGAATATAATAAAAATGAAAATGAAAATGAAAATGAATATAATAAAAATGAAAATAATGAATATAGTAAAAATTATGGATTCTACGAATACGAATCATACGAATATAACGAAAGTAATGAATATAATGAACATGACGGTAATAAAACCGATAACCATTATGAAATTGAAAATAAAATAAAATACACAGATCAAGACTCGATAGACAGGTCTGTCAGTTCTAATAAAAAGGGAACAATAAACTGGGATAAAAACCTTGTAGGTAAATCCCCTCAATTACAAAAAAAATCGAAAAATTCTCAAATTAAAAGAGACAAGACATCGAACAATTCAATAAAAACCAGAGAAACCAACTACAACGAAAAAGATATATTTTTAACATATACGGAGTTCTTAAAGGAAAAACAAATACTAGGAGCAACGACACCCAAAGCAACAGGTATTAGTCAAGAAATCATCTTACACACCATAAAACAGATGAAAAGGGCAGCAAAAATTAAAAGCCTCTTACGTTTACAACACTTAAACCGAGAAGAAATCGAGAGTGTATAAAGACTCATAAATACTCACGCAGACGTCTTTCACTTACCTGACGAACTCTTAGGTTTTACGCACCTTATTAAACACAAAATTCCGACTACGGATGACATCCCAATCAATACTAAACAGTATAGGTTTCCACCAATTCACAAAGAAGAAATAAATAAACAAGTTAAAGAACAATTGGATACAGGAATAATAAAACCTTCAGATTCACCCTATAATACTCCAATATGGATAGTACCAAAGAAAGCCGACAGTCAAGGAAATAAGAGATGGAGAATGGTACTTGACTTCAGAAAATTAAATGACAAATCAATCGGAGACTCATACCCAATTCCAAATATTGTTGACATTTTGGACCAATTAGGCGGTGCTAAATATTTTTCAGTATTCGATCCAGCTTCTGGTTTTCTCCAAATTAAAATGGACGAAGGCGATTCACACAAAACAGCATTTTCTACGCCACATGGGCATTACGAGTTCGATAGAATGCCGTTTGGTTTAAAAAACACACCAGCTACATTTCAAAGGCTAATGGATATAGTATTATCAGGTTTGCAAGGCAACGAACTCTTTGTTTACCTTGATGACATCGTTATTTACTCATCCTCACTAACAGAACATTCAATTAAATGCGAAAAATTAATGAACAAATTAAGAGAAGCTAACTTAAAATTACAACCCGACAAATGCGAATTCTTAAGAAAAGAAGTCTGCTACTTAGGACACATCATTGGAGAAAACGGATTAAAACCAGATCCTAATAAAATCAGCTGCGTAAAAAAATTCCCAATACCTAAAAATCAAAAAAACATATGACAATTTTTAGGCTTAGCAGGATATTACAGACGATTTATATCAAATTTTTCTGGAATTGCAAAACCTTTATCCAACCTTTTAAAAAATAATGTACCGTTCATATGGGAAAAAGATGAAATAAACGCATTCGAAACACTTCGCGAAAAGCTATGCAACGCTCCGGTTCTACAATATCCAGATTTTAATAAACCCTTTATCATATCAACAGATGCATCAGGATTTGCAATAGGTGGAGTTTTATTTCAAGGGGAAGTAGGAAAAGATAGACCAATAGCTTACACATCTAGAATTCTAAATGATTACGAAAAAAAATACGCAACTTACGACAAGGAAGCACTAGCCATATATTACGCAATCCGTCATTTCAGACCTTATGTTTACGGTCGTCAATTTACAGTATACACAGACCATAAACCTCTTATGTCTTTTAAAACCAAAAAGAACCCTAATTCGAGAGTAGCAAAATGGATGTATAATCTATTAGAATATGAGTTCGATGTAAAACATAAATCTGGAACATTAAATGCAGACGCTTTATCAAGAAACCCAGTTGAAATATATCAAGTAGAAGGTGTAGAACAACAAACAAATCTCAATATTATAGCCACAAATATAATGAAAAGAATGGAATGGAAAGGTACAGGAATAGGTAAATATAATCAAGGAATAAGAAAACCAGTATCAGTTAAAAGCCAAACAGATAAAAAAGGATTAGGATACAAGAAGCAAAACCACGAATATGACTTTTTCAACTACGAAAAACCATTATCAGAAACTAAAATACCTTACATTACATTCATAAAAAGTGACGAAATTATAAACAAACCCAATAGTCAGAAACATATACTACCTCACAACTCAATTTACAAGTTAACATTACCAAAAGCAACCATTAAAACAAATTACAACGGACCTAAATACAACCTTCCTAAAGCAATACTATTTTGTACCAAATGCAATAAACTCAATCATACAATAGAAGATTGCTATACAGAAAATACGAAATACGAACCATATAACAAGCACCGGGATAATGGAAAAATAAAAATAGAAACTAACGATGCAATACCTTTCACAAAAGAAGAATTACAATTAAAATCTAAACAAATTACAACTGCTGCACAAATAGAAATAAATAATAATCAATCACTACGGAGAAGTACACGAAATACAAGACCACCAGATAGACTAGATATTATAAACACAAAGAAGAAAAGATCACCCACCAACAATGCACAACCATGTAGAAAACGAGGCAGACCACCAAAAAATCACCAAGTTGATTTTGATAAAATTGATTATATAGACGAAGATGGCAACATAATAACGCAAGACGTCCATGATAACGAAAATAAAGATACAAATAAATCAGATGAACTACCCTCAGACCATACAGAAGATAATTTTACATTTAAAAAGGATGACGAAATAATTAATAAGAAAAACGATAACACAGATAACGATGACGAAGCTGATGACAGCAATGACGAAGATGATGATGATGATGATGATAATAATAATGAAGACAATGATGAAACAGATTACGAAATCAACAAAACAAACAACTATTATAGAAATGATATAATAGAAATCGGAAACCAATTATATATGCAAAAAGATAACCTAACATACTTTCTAACTACATCTGGACAACCCTGCGACGAAGGATCAAATAAATTAAATGACAGAAATGAATTACTAAAATACAAAAATCTAAAACTAAACGAAAATTCAGTTATCAACAAAAATAACAAATATCACATAGCACTGCCAGTAACATCGGAATCAGAAGAAAGCCAATTAATAATAGAGACAAATATAAAAAAACTCATAAAAAAGCTCAAAAACAAAGTAAATTTACTGCAATTATCCACAATTAGCATATCAAAATCAAATGAAATAAAAGGAATTAATTGGGAAACTATCATAAAAATAATCGAAAAACAATTCAAAAACTCGAATACAAAAATAATAATATGCAATGGAAATATAATACATGCAGACATCAAAGATCGACCGGGAATAATAAGGGAATTACACTCAACACCAATAGGAGGACATAAAGGCATCGGTAAAACTCTGAAAAGAATAAAACAACGATATTTTTGGGAAAACATGAAATCAGACATAGAAAAATTCATCCAAAATTGCAAATCTTGCCAACTAAAAAAGTTTAGCAGAGTGAAAACTAAACAACCAATGATTATATCAGATACTCCTAAACAAGCAAGGGAGAAAATAGCAATGGATATAGTAATTCCAAATAACAAAACAGAAGACGGCTATGAAAATATACTAACTATTCAAGATAACTTAACGAAATATTTGATAGCGATTCCACTAAGAAAAGCAACATCTTCAGATATCGCCGAAGCATTAGTAAAACGGTTAATTTGTACGTTTGGTTCACCAAAAAAAAATACTAACTGATCAAGGCAAAAACTTCTTAAGCAAAGTTATGAAACAAATAGAAAAAATTTTTAACATCAAACATATAAAAACTACAGCATTTCATCCACAATCTCATGGGTCACTCGAACGTTCACACCACGTAATCAAAGAATACATTAAACATTTTTCAAATAAATACACCGATTGGGATAAATGCTTAGAACTCGCAACCTTCTCTTACAACACTAGTATCCATGAAGGAACAAAATATACCCCATTTGAACTAATGTTTGGAAGAATAGCTAAATTACCGTCTCAAAAAGCTATAAAAGATACTACCCAAATAACGTACAGCGACTGCATTCAACAGTTAGCTACCAAATTATATGACACACAAGAACACGCAAGAAAAAACCAAATATCTGCAAAAACAAAATCAAAATATTATTATGACAGAAAAATAAATTCACTAAAATTAGAAATAGGAAATTTAGTATTTTTACAAAAAAATCATAAAACCAGTAAACTAGATGATGAATATCAAGGTCCTTTCGAAGTTTTACAAGTGTTTGAAAATGGAATCGTTAAAATTAAAATAAAAAATGAGGAAAGAATAGTACACCCAAATAGGCTTAAAATTTCCAAAATAAGAAGTAATAAATAGACGAATCATCCTTATTTTTCTTCATGATATAAAACAATAAATAAATAATAATCTTCTCCAAACAGAGAAAAGAAAACAAGCAAGCAAAATTTGCAAACTTCAAGAACAAACAGCAAAATAGATTATATGAAGATACTGATGATTTTAACATATGCAATCTGTGCAACTGCATTCATAGCATTTGATTGTGGAGCAAAAAATTCAAACATATCGACAATATCGTTACTAAATATACAAGAATGTGAAATAGAAAGGAAACACTTAAACATAGAAAAAACCAAAGCTCAACTTTTACAAATTAAAGAATATGAAGAAACAGAAGTAATACAATGCAAAATAGATATCTATAGAGTAATACATTATTGCGGCATGCATTCACATATTTCATCTGTCGCAAACGGAATAGCAAATTACGTAAAAGATGTATCTAGAGAAGATTGCGAACACTTGCACCGATCAGGAACTACAACTATAAATTCAAATATAATAAATGGTGTAAAAGCAAACTATATTCAAACATTCAGCCTAACAATGGCCGGAACAATCCAAGTCGACGGCACGTGCAAAGGTATAGAATACTCAGACACATATGGTTCTTGGAGTAACGTTGTAGTTCAGGGAACGGCAAAGATTTTAATCCAAAAATATAAAGCGAGAGTTAATTTAAATGAAAATAGAATTCACTTAAGATCAGGAATCTCATACCCTATAACAGACTATAATTGCTTAGATCTCGAAGGAGGAAGCACATACTGGAACATAATGCCAAAAGATTTTTGCGAATCATACAAGTGTGATGTATTATACGAAGGTTCAATAGACAAAATATACCACGAAGACAAAACAGTCATATACTCACTCACAACAGACGAAATAACATTCGCACTAACTTTAAAAGGAAAGAAAAATACTTGCGGTTACGAACTTTCTCTTACTGAACACCCGAAGCTTTTAATATTAGAAAATAAAAATGGCGCAAGCTTCAAAAAGCATCTTGTTAAATAGTGAATCTAGATATCTTCACATATGTCAACTCGAAATTTGTTTACGTCGAAAAACACTTACGATCCCAAATAAAACAACTTTATTACGATGTTCTGACACAAAGATGCGAATTAGAAAAACAAGTATTAAGAAATTCATTGTCACTAGCAACCCAATCACCAGACGAATTTGCATATAATATTATGAAAGGACCCGGATACATGGCAATAGCAGCAGGAGAAGTCGCATACATAATGAAATGCATCCCAGTAGAAGTTAGCATAAGAAGAACCGATGAATGTTATTCACACTTACCAATCAAATACCAGGAACAATCCATCTTCATGACTCCCAAAACAAGAATTTTAATAAATAAAAGAACACAAATTAGTTGCAACAGTTTGGTGCCACCAATGTACTCTGTAAATAATGTCTGGTATAAGCTTCTACCCAATCCAGTAGAGTCAAAGAAACCCGACGAATTAAAACCGCTTACGAAACAAACATGGACATATGTAAACTTTGAGAACTTAGCAACAAACGGAATCTATAGCCAGGACGACCTTAGAAAACTAAAAGAACACATAATGTTCCCAGCAGAAAAACCGGCCGTATTAAACACAGTAGCGAGAGGGATGACAGGACAAATAACAAATTATCAAGGAACATCTATAACAAATATGCTAGACGAAAATGATTGGGAAACAATTGGGAAAATGTTAAAAACAGCTGGCGAAAAAATTTGGAGAAATTTTATGATTTTCGGCACAACTACAGCAGGAATTATGGGTATACTACTCATCATAAAACTTTTGAAAGCTGTAATAGACACGGTAATCCACGGATACGCACTACACGCAGCCTACGGATGGTCTATTTTTCTATTAGGCGCAATATTGGACTCAGTAACACATTTACTATTACACCTCGCCGGTAAAAACACTAACACAAAGAATAATTCTCAAAACCATAACAATATTAGATATCAACAAATTGAGTTGGAAGAAATACAAATAGACCAAAAACCACAAACATCTTTAGACCATGAATCACAGCCTTCCGGCCATTGCCACAAGAAAATTTAAAAACAAGTCATCAACACTAATATCGAAGCAAAACCGGAATTACCATTCAAGCTCTATCCTAAGCTCCAAACAAACCATGTTCAAATTCCCGAACTTCCACCAACAACAAATCTAACTAATAATGAAGCATTTACGCTAAAAAAATAACAAACTTCTAAAACGCATAAGACATATATTTGATTTCACAAAATTCTTTACAGGAATCAAAAAAAAAAAAAAAAAAAAAAAAAAAAAGTAAATAAATAAAGACAAACAAAAGAGAACAAAAGGGGTAATAAAATGATAACCAAAATAATAACAATTCTTGCAATAGTACATACAGTTAGAGCAAATAACAATACAATAGTCCATGAATGCTCAGAATGGCATATAGCAAACCATACAAAATGTCAAAACAACAAATTAATCTCAGAACTAGAATTATTACCGTACGACCTAAGTGCCAAGACATGTTGGAGAATTATAAATGAAAAAGAAGCACACAGATTTTTCGTCAAGATAGGAGGAATAGAAACCAATGGTGGAACAATAGAGCACACACACAAAGTAGCAACGAGAGACAATTGCAATAACAAACAATTTTTTACAACAACAGAAAAAATCTATATAACGATAAGAAGTTATAAAGCTGAAATTTTAACACCCGAAAATGTAATCATTTTGCCAGGACTCACAAACGGACGAAAAACCTCAGTAGACTTATTTGCAGGAGAATGCATACACGACATCTGTAAAACATCTGTTTGGCACCCACCACCATCGATACCAAAAAAATTCACATGGACAACACCAAACAAATCAAAGACACCATCAATAACCCCAAAAACTCCAACCATGTTATCACCTATAAGAAAAAATATTGACCATAATGAAATAACAGATGAAACTAATATTCAAAACAAGAGTAATATTAAACAAACAACCACAAACTCAAATGTAGAAGAAATAATTTACGAACATAGAATACTAATCGGGACAGGAATCATCGGAATTTACAGCATAGGAGTTACAATATTATTAATCATTATAACAATAAAAATATGCAAACACTATAAAAACAATACGGATGACAGAACATACATCAAATTCAAGCAAGACGAAGAAATTCAAATAATAAATACCAACAAAGGACACAATTCTCTTACGACACAAAAACCTCCACTACAAAAAATGAAACACAACGGATATAAACTCATGAAACAACCCGAGGAAGAAAATAACGAAAACAATTTCCAACGAGTACGATTCAACTTCGCAACCCTAGAAAATGACCATCCAACAATAGAGAATATCACTCAAATATACGACATACCCAAACCAATTATCAAAAACCCAATAACCAAATAAATATGCTTCTTAACATACTAATATACGAGCAAATAATTAATATTAATATCTCAAACATTCTTAACTAATATACTAACAACAAATAATTATTTTTTTTTTCACAACAGGCTTTCACAGTGGGACTCTCCTTTTTCTATATATATAAAAAAAAATAAACAAAACAAACAACAACAAATGGAATATCCAATTAACATCTTCCTCAGTAACCTAGAAATAAAAGGGAAAGACATATGGGCCCACAACGAACTTTACACAGAGACTTGCCATTCGGGGTCTGAAATGCTTACCACTAATGACGAACGATGGGCATGCAGAGATTGTTACAATAACTTTGAAGAAGAACAGAAAAAAACTTTTAAAAAACTAACAATGGTACACATTAAAACCGCACCGGGAGAAGACATTAACTGTAGATATTGCGGAAACCAATTATTACAAACTCAACAAGCACCGCGATGTATACGATGTCTAAACCTCCATATTTATAGGATCAATGACAGAATAAAATCAGGAGAAATACAACCGCCAAAATTAAATGGCTATTATAATTATGTAACAACATTTAAAATTAGACAACAACCATTTGAGGTAGAAATACCAGATCCCGACAGCGAAGACGAAGGATACTCAGACTAATAAAATATGACAATTCTGCCAATACAATAAAGTATTATTATCACCACAAACGGCATTATTTTCATAACCTCTGCTTCGCATGCGCATGCAACAAAAGTTAACGAATTAACTACATATTTTTTTTATTATTATCACAAGGAATTGAAAATATATATATAAATAACAAAAAGAAAAAAGAAATAATTTTCAAAAATAATAAATGACAAAAAACAAAAGAGAATAAACAAAAAAAAAACGAAAAGAATAATGAATTCAAGCAAGGGAAATACGAGATTGTCAATTTCCAAAGAATCTTTTTTTTAAGTAAAACGATATTTCGCCGTTAAGTTAGCCTTGCCACAACAGAGTGGAGTGCGTATATCACATACTAGACAGTGCAAAAGTGACAATAAAACACTCGCCGTTAAGTTAGCCTTGCCACAATATGGTGGAGAGCGAGATGTCATGCACTTGGAAAATTGACAAATATCAAGTTTGTCTTGTTTTAAGATCGTTTATCTTAAGTTTTTAACAAATTATAATCATTATAAGCAAATTTTATTTTTTTTTGGTTTCGAAAAAAAAAAACACATTCCTTTTTGTTTAATCTACCTAAATTTTAACATGCACAATTTCAAAATGAATTTTTGTCCGGATTCCTTCTGAGACTAAGATTAAGCCAACGATTTAACAAATATAATAGTCCACTATATATGTATGTATGACAGGAAAGATAAGAAATCTGCCAGCTGCGGCGATGTTAGAAATATTCAACCTCACATTGTTAAAACACTGCGAAAATTGTGTACCCTCAGAAATGTTTTTTGTTGTTCACTCCACATGTCAATCGTTAAGAATAGTCATACCATATAAACAGCGATAACACATATATATCATAAAAAGCGTAGATATAGTAACAATTCATGTATATGAACTTCAAGAACCATCATGTAAAATATTGTACAATCTTCAAAATAATGTAAAACAATTTCCAATAAGCCAACACTTCCAAACACCACGCTTTTATTTTTATTACTAATTCGTGCATTAAGCGATTAGCGATTGAACGATAAGCGACTTGACATCTCATGAAAAATACAAAATTATGTATCAGCGTCAATACAAATTGTAACACGATGCCTTAGCTTGTGCAAAAAACATTGGAGGACCAACGTTCGACCAAGGTGGGGGGTGTTACGTCCTCGTAACTAGCGGAATTGACCAGTTTTCGGGATACATACAAGCATCAATATACCCGCTTCAAATAGCATTTTGTTTAAACCTTTATTAGCCATAAATCAGAAGACGGCTCACATCGCTTGAGCCGGAAAACTTTCCTACAAAGTCACCTACAGACGCAATCAGTTTCACAACGACCTTCCTTAGCATTTTTATTCTTCACTATAGAACAATCATTTTACATTACCGTAATTCTCGTCTCTTCCAAAATTCACGGTAATTGAAGACTTAACTCTCAAGCTATCTTTTTTAACTTTTCTAAAAAAACATAAAAAGAGAAATCGGGTACATTCTAACGGGCTCTCTATATCAATAATTTTTAGTTAATGTCTTTTTCCTCCTTGGCCCATTTCCAAAAAACCTGTCCAATATACAAATCCGCCACCTTCAAAATAGAGGGGGAGTACTCCAAGCGGGGAGAAGAAAACCATGGACCACCATAAATAAGGTGGGGCACACCGAGAGAGCTCAGTCCATTTTTTTAGTTTCTCGCGTCATGGAAAAAAGAGAAGCACAACTCCTCTATAACCAGCGAGATCGCTTCGGTTGAAATTTTTTAAGTCGCGAGTTATTCGGCCAAGGGGAAGCCCGACTCCAAGTTTTGAGCCAACAAAAAGGAAATTTCACGACCGGACCCAAAAAGAGGAAACAGGACCATCAGCCCAACCCTACCATATCCAGTCCGAAGAGAGCTTCACCAAAACTTAAAGTGAGTATAAGTTTCCCTTACATAATTTTTTTATCTAACCACCTCCCTTCTTTCCTACTTTTCCTTTTCGTGACATAGCGGGTAGGCCTGCGAAATCACGCCTACCTCTTTCCTTGCGACATAGCGGGTCGGCCTGCGAAATCGCTCCAATTCCCTTCCTTTTCGTGACATAGCGGGTAGGCCTGCGAAATCACGTCTACCTCTTTCCTTGCGACATAGCGGGTCGGCCTGCAAAATCGCACCCTTTTTATTCCTTTCATGGCATAGCGGGTAGGCATGCGAAACCACAACCCTCTTCCCTCCTGCCTATTGCATAAAAGCCACAGAGACGAAGTCGCCCCTCTCACGCGACTAGTATTAATTCTCTCTCTTTTTTTTCCCACTTTCTTCCCCTAGACTTCGCGTTTTCCCTCTAACCTCATTGTACCATTTATATTTCTTTCCTTTTTGTTTATCATCTTCTCTAATAGGTAACATTATTTTAAATATATAGTGAAACGCCGCCGAGGAGGACAACGCCAAAAATTGGCACAGGCTCTTCACCTCGCCCGAGAGGAAAAGGAATCGCAGGCTGCCAAGCCACCATCCCCAAAGGAAACTCCTCTTACTTTCCCTTTTCCCCCTCGCCCGATCATTCCACTTCCTACTCCCCAGGAATTATTCCCTAATTTGTTCATCCCTTTTCCCCCTCTTCCAACAATTCCTCTACCCACACCGGAACAATTGTTTAAGAAAATAATAAATTGATTGATCAAATAAACCGTTTCCTCATTTTTCCTTAATTCTGACTTTCCTGTGCTATCAGTAGCCCTCACTCACCTAAAGGACCCAGCAATTCTGCTGAGTTACACGCCCGTGTTACCGTTCAGTTAATATCTCTTTCGAGATATTCACTGGGTCGTAACACGTGTATTTCTATTTTTATCGCAGAATCCATAAAAAAGTGTTTAACCAATTATCAAAAACCCTGACTGTAGGTTTCCTGTATCAGCGTAAGCGTACAGTAGAGTCCCGGTATATTTACCTGCTCGGTTCCTCGCCTTCCCCTCCCATGTCTTTATATTTACCAATAGAAGGGGATCGTCGCTTCATCCACTTCCCACAGTTTCGTTACGTTTGTGCCGTCACAGCACACCCTTCCTGACGTCCCAGCCCGCAAGGTGGGGGAAAAGTGAGAGGCCACAGGTAATTATAACGAGACGAAACCGCGAAAATATATTGAGACGTAAATATAGCAAGACTTAATAGTACCGGGGCTCTACTGTATAATTTTTAATGAAGATCATAATTAATTTCAAATTAAATTTCATTTCATTTAAAACCTTTATATCAGATCGCGAGACTCGTGCGCACAATTGATATCACAGGAGGGTATGACAAACACAAGATGGAAGATCATTGAATTATGAATCATTAATAATGCAAATGCTTATTAGTTGTATTTCCAGTTTATTTTTATATTTATATTTACTGTTTTTATTTCCATACATACCTTTAATAAAGAATATTTCGCGTAATGAGTGAGATTAAAACACTTGAAGGCGATTTAATATGAATACAGTCATATTAAAAGTCAACATCACCCCAGATAGCCAGATCTGCTGCATATTGCGCATATAAGGGAAAAATCAGGCGGCGGATATGTCGGCAGAACTACGGAATATGCGTCATCACATATACAGCAAATTTGCTGGAAATTCTCACCTGCCGACTAGTCTGCGGCGATTTTGACGCATTTCTGCCGAAGAGATTAAACGGGTCGGCGAAGGGATTAAAGACGCATACAAACACGGAAGCCGCGTCGGTGAACCCCACACATGTGCACGCATGCATGCTCGAGGCAAGCGCGATAGGGGGCGATCGGCGTGACCAGGAGAAAGGGGGCGAACAGGAGAAGAGAGGTGACGGACGCAGCCATTTTCTCTCGTTTATCAAGTATCGAAACTATTGAATCGAAAAGATGTGGCAGCGGCATACCCCAAAAACGTGTAAAAAATTTGAATTTTTGAGCAAGTCAGCGCAAAACTTGTTTCTTTCGGAAATCCTGAAGAATTAATTTAAGTTTTAATAAAATAACCTCCTAGCAATAAAAACTATTTATAATAATCATAAATTACGTCCAATTTGTCACAGTTATAACGTCTATATTAGACTATAGACAAAACTCCAATTCTGTGAAAGTGCGTAGATTGTGTGCAGCATTAAAAACAGTTGAAATTAAAAAAAAATGCAGTTGCGATTAAAAATTGTAATTGTAAAAAAATGTAATAAGTTCGAAGTATTTGTGGGGCTATATTGGGAGTTTTAAAAACGATAAATTTAACATTTTATTAACAGATTAAATGTATTTAGTACCAAGTCTATTTCTTCTTACGGTGTCATAGTATTATCCGAAACCTGGTTACATGCAGTTACGGATGAAGTTAATGTTGTCCCTGTATAAATGTCTGCAAACTTGGATACGAATTTCATTATAGAAATCACGCAAAATGATGTTCTCAAGGAATGGGGTTCACCAGTAAAATTTTTGTATTATTTTTTATTACTTTAAATAATAATTTAGGTCATAAATAACACAAACAAAATCTAAAAAACAATTAATTCATTAATTTGGGTATTTTATTTGTCAATTAAAAACTCTTCCGTTTGAAAGCGCGCCAGTTTCGTATGACATCACTATGCGGGTTCGGCTGTCAACCAATCCCGTTCGCATATTCTGCTGTGCCGTGTATGACATGTTTAACCTCAATAGTTTGCTTGCTTCAAAGTTTTTATTATGGAAAAAGGGACATAAGACCTGCTGATTAGACCCATACACTTTATTATGCCGTTATTTGCGTTTTCTTAATTGCAAAAATAGCTTTAAAATCTTTGTATACATTATGTATAGGTAACATTTATCAGCTACAAGGATGCACCTTTAGACGAACGTCGTGACGTTACTGTTTGTCGTTTCGTGTATGTATATTGAACCTATTTGTAAAATAGCAGAACTTTGTCCATAGTACAAGTTTGCTTGTTCCGTTTTAAAATTTCAGAGCAAACTTTTGAGGTTAAATATGACATAAATGCAGAGTGTAGAATATTCGAACGGAATTGGTTGACGGCCGAACCCGCATAGTGACGTCACACGAAACTGTTTTTAGTTTTTTAATTGGCAAATAAAATACTCAAATTAATAAATTATTTTTTTTTCGGTTTTATTCGTGTTATTTATAACCTAAATTATTATTTAAAACAATAAAAAATAATACAAAAATTTTACTGGTGAACCCCATTCTTTGAGAACATCATTTTGCGTGATTTCTATAATGAAATTCGTATCCAAGTTTGCAGACATTTATACAGGGACAACATTAACTTCATCCGTAACTGCATGTAACCAGGTTTCGGATAATACTATGACACCGTAAGAAGAAATAGACTTGGTACTAAATACATTTAATCTGTTAATAAAATGTTAAATTTATCGTTTTTAAAACTCCCAATATAGTCCCACAAATACTTCGAACTTATTACATTTTTTTACAATTACAATTTTTAATCGCAACTGCATTTTTTTTTAATTTCAACTGTGTTTAATGCTGCACACAATCTACGCACTTTCACAGAATTGGAGTTTTGTCTATAGTCTAATATAGACGTTATAACTGTGACAAATTGGACGTAATTTATGATTATTATAAATAGTTTTTATTGCTAGGAGGTTATTTTATTAAAACTTAAATTAATTCTTCAGGATTTCCGAAAGAAACAAGTTTTGCCCTGACTTGCTCAAAAATTCAAATTTTTTACACGTTTTTCGGGTATGCCGCTGCCACATCTTTTCGATTCAATAGTTTCGATACTTGATAAACGAGAGAAAATGGCTGCGTCCGTCACCTCTCTTCTCCTGTTCGCCCCCTCTCTCCTGGTCACGCCGATCGCCCCCTATCGCGCTTGCCTCGAGCATGCATGCGTGCACATGTGTGGGGGTTCACCGACGCGACTTCCGTGTTTGTATGCGTCTTTAATCCCTTCGCCGACCCTTTCAATCTCTTCCGCAGAAATGCGTCAGAATCGCCGCAGACTAGTCGGCAGGTGAGAATTTCCAGCAAATTTGCTGTATATGTGATGACGCATATTCCGTAGTTCTGCCGATATATCTTCCGCCTGACTTTTCCCCTTATATGCGGCAATATGCAGCTAGCTGGTTGTCTGGGACTGTTTAAAACCTTAAATATGAATATCAGCACGGAAGAAATTGCTAACCTAATGTTTGACATGTAAATACACATGGAGCAATAGTTAGCGAAACGTTTTAAATGCATAGCAAATAGTGCCAGATCGAAAGGTCATTTTTTTAAATGTGTAGCGCTTTAAATTTCAAAATTCCAAGTGTTATAAAAACTTTTCCTGAAGAGGCACGCTCAAATGCCGAGCGCCATTTAGAGTTTTACGTTTAGAATAAGAACAGCCCTCGGTATTTTAGCTAGAGCTAAACTTACACTTACAAATAGTGCTAATAAAAGGTTGTATTTTCGAAAAAATCATTTGTCGTAGTTTAATGCATTCTAACTCTTTCCTCGGCACGCATCAATACTGAGTGATCCTATATGATTTAGGTAGTAGGGAAGCTGTAGCAAATGTTTAGGTCATTATTCAATGACTTAAAAAATTTATTGCAGTTTAATTGAAAACAAATTTGATATCTTTATTACTGTAGCCGCAATATTTAACGAATTAGGAACTTTTGGTATGTTTAAATGATATAAAACTGACTTTAAAGTATGGTGTTTTTCTAATTAAATATATTTTCTTTTATTTTATGCTATTATTATCTGAAATATATAATGGAAACGCCTTAAACCACTCACCCCCACGAAAGTAAGAAATTCTAGGGATATGCCCATACATTAATTCATACACACACTTATTAAGTATGTACCATAGGTATGTGTATGTACTTTTATTTAATTATAAATCGTGCAGTAAAATATTTTTTCACAAAATATATTTTTTCACAAATATAATATTGTAATTTGTCTGTTTCTAGTTTTGGAGGGGAGGGATGAGAAATAAATTACTCCGGCGAGTAAGGATTACAAAAAAAGAAAAGATATAAGTCTTTATGGACGATGCACTCAAAGGTTATAAATTTTAGACTCGCGACGCGATGACCGGTCGAATTCGACGTCCTCGACGGCGGAACAACTTACAAAAATAACCTTGTCAACAAAAAATGGAATCACACTCGCGGGATACGATATGGGTCGGTTTCGAAAAAAATGTGGCCTACTTACAGGCGATGCTTCCGGGGTAACGGCTTCCGGTTGCGGCGGTTGACAATCCGGCACTTGGGGCCCGGACGCGGGCGATGGCGTCCGCACTGGCTGGCACCGGGTTCACTCGGGCTTGGTCCTCTTTTCCTTGAACTTCACTACGACCCACGGATTTATACTGTGGTTGAAAACTCCGGTAATAGCACAGGCGCAAAAGAACGAGGAGTTCTTCTCGTCAGAGACTGCTCGAGTCTGAAGCGCTATTGTAGTCGAAAAATATTATAATAATGGACGGATGTCTGCGAAACTTTGCATGTTTATGTACTTTATGTCAGATAGTATATATTTGATGTCTGATTTCGAAAATTTTTAGTCGGAAAATATTATAATAATGGACGGATGTCTGCGAAACTTTGCATGTTTATGTACTTTATGTCAGATAGTATATATTTGATCTCTGATTTCGAAGAATATGCATTAAGTCTTCATTACAAATGTAATCTCGAATCTTTTCTGATAACTCTCCTATTGGGAGAAGTGCATGTTCAATAACTGCTGCTGCATGTAATAGAATTCTATGCGCACTTGCAGGCATATAATACCCTGGGTATAGCGACACAAATAATCTTGCTGTCTCGACACCATACTTTTTAAACGCATCTATATTTATTTCATGCCCACTTGCTAATACTGATAGAATATTACCAAACCGTTGAACTAACTCCAAATTAATTTCAGTGATTTCAGCAGATTTTGTAGCATTTTTAAAGAACTTTCGTGCAGTATTGCCGTCGTTGGTTGTGCCATGACCTTGCAGAACCACATCTACGAGCAAACCCATTTCAGACCTGAACTTATTTTGAATTTCTGTTTTCCGAGTACTGAAAATCTTTTTATTTTCATCTGATCTTACTTTCCATGACTTGAGGTCCGAAGTAATAGTCGGGGCTCAAGCCGAAGCTTAGCTGAGCGGCTCAAGTACCAGAAGTAGCGTGTTCCAAAAGACATATGTTAATTTGAAAATGTAACATTTTTCGTATATTACAACAGTGGCGTTAAAATTAAATAGTATAATGCAAAGAAAGTTTTTCAGCATTTTTGTTTCAAATAAATACTTTTATTTTACGGTTTCCCAGTTATTGGTCACTTTATGCGAAAGAAGTTTTCAACATTGTTGTTTCAACTAAATGTTTTTAATTGTACGATTTCTAAGTTGCTGATCAATTTGTGCAAAGAAAGACTTCCTGCATTTTTGTTTTGAATAAACATTTTTATTTCTACTATTTCTCTACTATTTTAGTCCCTAATAATGAATTGTTTGACTGATATTTTTCTATGAAATAAGTTTTTAAATATTTTTGTTATGAACTGTTATAAGTACATTTTCTTCAGCATTAATTTATTGTAAGGTATTATAGTAATCACATTTTTAAGCCCTTCGTATGTCACCTTAACTTATAAATTTCTGTAATCAGAAATGCATTACAATGTGTAGTGTTTAATTCATTCTTTAATTTTTAAATTCGCTTACTTTGACAACTTCTACAAGATTTTAGATATAAAATCTTGTTTTGACCAATGTTTTATCAAGTTTACAAGATCTTAGATTCCACATCTACCCAGTAATCGAAAATGCATTCACAAAATGCATTCATATATGAATTCATTTATATCCAAAAATAATATGTACAAAAAAGAACTTGAATTCATTTGAATGCATATATAATATGTCGTAATGAACATATTAATTATGAATCCATGCGAATGCAAATGGATTCAACCGTATGAAATGAATGCATTTGAATCTTTCTTTGCACAAATTGATCAGCAACTTAGAAATCGTACAATTAAAAACATTTAGTTGAAACAACAATGCTGAAAACTTCTTTCGCATAAAGTGACCAATAACTGAGAAACCGTAAAATAAAAGTATTTATTTGAAACAAAAATGCTGAAAAACTTTCAATGCATTATACTATTTAATTTTAACGCCACTGTTGTAATATACGAAAAATGTTACATTTTTAAATTAACATTTTTTAAATTAAAATCAAACCTGTACGACTGCATCATCCTCAACATTTTATTACAATTTACTCCAAGGATTTCAATGCATTCCTTCAGTAAACAGAACATTTTATTACGAATAATAATTTTATCATAAAATAACTTTAAAAATGTAAGATATTAATAAAATAAACTTTATAACAAACCCATTTCATAAGGTGACATATATGTATGCTACTGTCACGTAGAGGTTTAATTTATTGTTGGCAGAGCATTACACACATGAATTAAAGTTCAAAGTAATATGCACAGCCAAACAAGACATTGATTGTCAGGTGATTTTTCTGATTCTTTGGTAACAAAAAATTAAAAACAGTAATTTTCATGGACAAGTGCAATTAATTTAAGACATATAACCATACATCAATACAACGATGCATCAACAAACTTGTACATATATTTACCACTTACTTCTGTTTGTTTACTCATATCTGTCGTTTACAATTTTACTAAAACACAATTTTTTTGGAATATCCAATTTAATATTTTCAATTTTTAAATCGTCTCGCTGCGACTTGTTACGACTTAAAGGTCGGTATACGTGTACATACATGGATTGGTTCGGTTCGATACACTTATATAAGTATTTTTTCATATGTCTTTTGGAACACGCTACTTCCGGTACTTGAGCCGCTCAGCTAAGCTTCGGCTTGAGCCGCGACTATTACTTCGGACCTGAATGGTAAGCGATAAGAAACGTACAGTAAACATTCAAAGAATCTAATCCAAGCATGAAGAGTCGACAAGCCAAACTTAAATGCCTCAGAATTAATCTGCATTTTTAAGACTTTGTCAATATCGTTACTCATTTTAGACGTACAGTTCATATATAACAAGTTTGACTTGATGGTCCAGTCATCGAGTTACATACCTTTCCATCGATCGTGGAAAATATTAGGGTATGTGTGATCTGAATTCTTACATTGCAGTAGCATATCTCCGCAGCATTTAAATCTTCAATTTGCCTTTCAATATCCTTTACTTCCTCTGTCGTACTTTCTGCTGTTTCCTTTGTAAATATAAATTTAATACGTCGGCAGAATGTGGTGGATGACGGTCTGGGATTTTTCCAAATAATAAAGTTTTCTCCTTTTATTATGCAACGAAATTGAAGAGTTACTAATGAAAAAAGAAAAAGGTCGCTATCGGAGGCTGATGAAGGTGTTGAGGGCCCAAACTTCTGTTTATATTGGGAATGACCGCTACTCCCGTCGCATCCCCATTTATAAATGATTTCAAAATTCTCCATACTTTATTGTAATTTTTCAATGTTACTAATTGCAGATATACGTGAAGCTTTGTGATCTAGAAGATTTTAAGCGGAATTTCACATCTGTGTTCGAATAAGTATATATTTAACCGGTAGCAATTTGGTTTCGTTTCCATTATTCTCTCGTATGATGATTATATATAGCTATTTCGATTTTGAGCACCCACCAAAGCGGATGTTCATGTACTGTGATTTTGTTAAATGATTGTCAATAAGAAACGCCAAGGCTTCGACGTTTGAATACAGAATTGGTTTATTATCAGTATGATTTTGCTTCATTTGGAAGGCTTTGGCATCATCAGGAGTTTTAACTATTTCTTTGACAAGATCTGCAGCACTTCGTTTTCCACATTTATTAAGTTGTGTTACTGTAGAAAAAGCTAGTTCCGACAACGAGTGGGTATCTATTAAAGAACTGACTTTTTGTTTTTTCGATCTGTCAGTGCATTCATTAAAATTTTTCTGTGGACGTCCAACATCCTTTTAATGACGGCTGAGAAGACGAAATCTTTGGGAGAGAAGGCAATTCAAAAACAGTTTTAAGGCAGCATTCATTTTGTTCCAAAAATTTTGAAATCGACCGGTTACATTGAGACCACTTTCTTTTTAATATTACACTAAAGTTAAGAATTTTAGCTTTGACAAGATGTACATAAGCCAAATTATCCCACTGTAGTTCCGTATGTTTTTCTACAATTTGGTTGAAGATGCAATTGCGTGATTCAATACTTGACGGATTTAAATCATCTTTATTACGCAGTAATTTACATAAATCGTCATATAAGAATTTGCTATTTTTTTCTTTCGTTCGGAGACGCCATCATGAATTGCTTTCAGAAAAAGGATAATTTCTTGATCGACAACAGCTACACTTATATGAAACGCCAATCAAATTTATCCGCAAGAAATGTGTCCGTCGAACGGAATTTATACCAAACATGAAAATCTCGAACCGAGTATTCTAAGACGCATAACGCTGGAGCTCTTCATGCGCCAATTTTAATTTTCAAAACGCTAAAAAATCACTGGCGCAAATGGATGCACGCGAACTAAAGTGGGTTCATTTTCTCGAAGTATATATTGCGTTTGTTATTTTAAGTTTTGTTGTTAAAATGTGTTAATTTTTAGTAATAGCACTTTTTCTATAAAAATTGACCACAATTTCTAAAATATTTGAATTTAAACGTTATAAAATGTGACTAAAAATGGTTAAAATACAATTGTACGTATATCAAGTTATTTTACCATAAATTGTGTACACTCGTATTCGTCGTGGCCTGTATTAACAACCCTTGTTTGATGAGAAAGTGTTGTGCGAAATATTACATTTGTCGTGAATTTCATTTACAATTTAATATAACCCATGTTTTTATTGTACTGATGTTTTGCTTATGTTCCTTTTTTTAAGATTTATATATCATTTTTTTCTTAATTTTGGTGTCTGGTAAAAGTGTATATACTTAAAACCAGAATTACGCTATATAAAAAAATTGAATTTTTTCCGAGTAAAGTAGCACTTTTGACTACTGTAATCGCGCAACCGGCGCGAGAGAGGGATGCGACATCGGGCTCTTCCGCGGTAACGTACTCGTCGGCGTGTCGATGAGCACCCCTTCGGGGCCTTCGTGGTGGGAGGGGACGACAGGGAGCGCTGAAAAGTGCTTCGTGCGTCCCCGACTCGTCTCGGGCTCGGTGTCGCTGGTGTGAGAGAGAAAGAAAGAGAGAGATCGGCGGCAGTGGCCGAGGCCCGTTCCTCGGAAACTCTGGAGGCGCACTGCGGCACGACCGGTGGGCGTGACCAGGTGGAGGCGCGCTCCGCTACAACCCGACCCTCCTCCTGGAGGGGCGGTAACTGGATGGCGGGCTTACGCCCGACCCCAACAGATGGCGCGGGGTTCGGCTAGCGTGCCGATCTGTGACGGGTGTCGTCACAAACCCCTGTGCCTGACTGCAGTACTCCTTGGGTACTGTAAGTCATTATCACTTCACTGTCCTGGGGGGAACACTCGTTCAGTCTATGGGGGGATGGTCATTGTTTCGGGAACACTTCGCGGTTACCCTCGCGGGCGGCCAGTCAGTCCGATCTGAACCTAGCACACTCCAGACTCCACAGCACAGAGTCAATACAAAATCAAAAATCACGAGATAGATGATACATCAAAATGTAACAATTTCAACGGGATACTTCCCTGTTCGCCCGGGATAGCAAAATCGCCAGCTGGCTGATATGTGAAAACTTACAACTAGGGCTTAAGTTCTAACGCGACACTATGATTCGCGTTTTTAAGCTCCAAACCGTTCTAATCATTCCTATTGAAACGGATAGTGAGGAGAAGGATGGAGTAGAGAGGAATCCGGATAACAAACGTAAAGAGAATCGTAGCGGTTACGACGTACAATCAATGAAATTTACAGTGAGATACCCGAATGCGGTCGATCATTGCAAAAAGGGAGGGGGGTAGGGAGGTATATTCGGTATTCGGGCCGACTGAACGCAACGGTACAACAGCGAGGAAGACTCAACTCGCTTTCATCCTTAAAATAATAAGTCCCGTAGTTACTAACCTAAAGATATGTACACATGGTCCCGAATTCATACAGTGACTGAACTTCGATACTATTAGTGACTACACGACTTACAAGATAGAGCCATGCGAAGGCCGAATTAGATAACACGATTTTCTCGAAGTATGTCCGTATAAATTCTGTATCTACTATGGCGTGGATAGTGACGTCACGTCATGCTACCGATATTACAGCTCAAGCTAGGCTATCATCTGGTAGGCTTGGGGGAGAGAGCATTTTATGTCATGCTCGGCAGTGTAGGCGACTGCACAGCATATATGCAATTGCACCATATTTACAGGCCAGCAAAACGCAAAGGACAACCAGTACCTCTGAAGGAGGGTACTATTTAGCGGAATTTAGTGTCTTAAATGAACTAGAGATTTATCGCGACGAAAACATACTAGTTAAATACGTGGCTTAACAAAAGGCCACTAGAACACGTTGTGGCGGCGAATTAGCGCCATTTAGACCAAAAGTTATCGACTCTATGACGCGGACGTAGCTTGAAAGAAAAATGAAACTAATCAACTGCGCGATTTAGCGCCAAATAAAAATAAACTATGTACATGCGCGACTTCAAGCAATATCCAAAGCAGGTGGCCTAGCTGGCCGCGATTCCAGCAATGGCGCTCGGGGGGGGGGGGGGGGCGTAACAGTCCTGGACCGGCCTGAGCCCGAAAGCCACTACTGGAATTAGCGGTGCCATGAAGGGGGCGGTAGAGTCATCAGGGGGGGCGATAGCGTCGCCGCGGCGGCCCTCCCGGGGAGGACTGACATCACGCGGATCAATACCATCCGGGCGGGGGCGATGTCGATCACCAACAGGGAGGCCGGACGCGGAGGCTGGGTGACCCCGTTGTGACAAGGGGGGGGGGGGGGGGCGCGGTGCGATACCCCGTGGATTGGCCAGGTGCGGTTCCCCCTTCGGGTTAGTCATCGCCGACGACGGCGGCGAGAGGCGCCGGCCCGACGGGGTTCCTCGCACACCGGAAATGTCTCCTACACGGAGGGTAGATTCGGGCTACCTACCCCATTCGCCGAGGGTGTCGGCCGGTTCTGGTAGCTACGCGTCGGTGGTGGTGAGGGAGGGCTCGGCCCTCACGAATTGGAGGGGGGAGAGGGGGTGCTTTTGTGCCGGGTGGGCCCAAACAAATTCCCGCTCTGGCGGGGAGGCCCACGGATGCGGGTTCGGCACCTGGGGGGGTCCCATCAGGAATCGCCCTCGCCGACCTCTCCGCTCCTCTTCCAGACTAAGGCGCAGAAGTCCTCAATAGGGACTGGCGACTGGGAGAGGAGGGAAGGGGAGGGCGAACGAGGGGTCTCTCCCCCGGTTGCGCGTTTGCCTGCGGAATGTCGGCGGACCGGGGCGCGGCACCATCTCCTCCCGACTCTGTCGTTCCCGGCGGAAGTGGCGGATCCGCCTCCGGGGACGGTGACCGTCTTAGGGCCTCACGGGGGCGGTGCAAGCGCGGTCGCCCCGTTGGCTCGTCCGGCTCGTCCCGCGCCGTGCCCAACTGCAGGGGACTGACCGCTGGGAGAGGCGGGAAGTCCGCCAGGGTGAGGAGCGGTAGTGACGAGGGCGTCGATGTTGGCGCTGGCGTCGGCGGCGGTTGAGCGGGGGCTCTCCCGGGCCGGGGGAGGTTAACCTCACAGGGCATTCTTGCCCAGCGGGTCTTCGGCCTCATTTTCACCATCTTTCCTATGGATCTAGCTGGTACCTGTAAGAGAGAAAAACAACTCTACATTGGTTGGGGCTATTTAAAACATTGGGACAACATAATATTCCTTCACCAGTGATTTAACCTATTCAAAATAAATCGACATCTTCAGTAGGTTCCCTCAAAGATAGAGGTACCAGTGCAGCAGCTAGGCTGTACGGGGCCGTAGCACAGTAGGAAATCGTGGAGTTTTTTTTTACAAAAATCGGTGCCGGAGGTCAAATCTGATCGAATCGGGTTAAATTTTTTTATTTAAATGCTCGTAAGGGATTATATTTGAATGTGTCATGGCCTAAATTAAGAAATAAGCAATTAAAAATTACGGAAAATTGTATATAATTTGCAATATACAAATTACAATCATTTATGAAAAGCTCAACGTGCTATTCCCATTTAATTCAATGTATAGATTTTGATATAAATTGTTATCCCAATGTTTGTTGAGTCGCTAATTTTGAACCTGAAGTCGAAACTCCAAAATTCAAAATGGCGGATCCCATATGGCGGACAAATTTTAAAAAATTTATTAGATTCTTTTATAAATTGGTATCAAGGGGTTTTTTGGATCGCTGAATACGAATCTGCAGTCGAAATTCCAAAATTGAAAATGGCGGATCCAAAGTGGCCGACAAATTTTAAAAAATTTATTCGATTTTTTTATAAATTGGTATCAGGGGTTTTTTGGGGCGCTGAATACGAATATGAAGTCGTAACTCCAAAATTGAAAATGGCCGATCCAAAATGGTTAACAAATTCAGAAAAAAAATGTGAATTTTCATATAAAATGTGTATCGAGGGGTTTTCGGGATCGCTAATTATGAATATAATGTCAGAAATACGAAATGTAGAATGGCGGTTTCGATATGGTGACTCAATAATTGGTTTTAAGTAGTTTTTTTTTTTCTTAATCTTTAGGCAAACCTTTTTTATCTCTCCCTGTTCGGTATTTATTAGTTTTACTAGCCAATAAAAAGTTCAATTTTGGAGATTTTATTGATTACTGAGCAAAAACTGCAAGTAAATACTAACAATCGAAATTTTTCGTAATTCCGACCCTGATTCTATTTTTTATTTCCATCAAATCCTTCTAATATAATATGCCAATTATTTATCCGATATCAGAGAAGAAGAAACGATTCTAAAATATTCGAAAATAATTTGTCGCCACACTGAGAATAATATGAAAATATTTTCATGTTAAACATTATAGTACCATGAGTTTCGTATATGTTACCATAACAACACGTATAACTGCACTGTAACAAAAAAAGTTTTAAATTTAGGCCGAATATAGGCTTAATTTAAGATGTAACCAAAAGAAGACCAATTAGAAAAGGGCACGCTTATGCCTGTTACATTGGAATAATGTAAGACCGTTTAAAATGTAACAATTTTAAGACTTTTTTTTTCAGTATAACCACCTATAGCAGTAAACAATATGGCTTTCATTCGCGTTTGAAACTACTTAGGATTTATAAAAAGAATTAGCATAACTGACAGTATTTGTTGTTGTTGTTGTTGTTGTTATAAAATTGACATTACAGTGTAGTGGTGAAAATTACAACTATAAGGAGTATCGTACAATATTTCTTACATAACGATTTATAGTGATAAAGTAAAGGACATGTTCTTAGTGCGTACTTTACTGCAACAAGTAGCAATAAATACTCGCATTTTGGTATCTTTTATTACATTATTTTGTAACTGAAGCTGCGATTACAGACGACAAACTAGCACGTGTTATACTTTTGATGGTGTTTATAATTCCTTTGCCGTTCGTACGAAAAGTGTTACTAACAAATCGAGGAAAAGAAACTGAAGATAAATAAGTACTTCACAAACAGTATTAAATAATTTATTGTCGCAGTAGTTATTTTGCAACGAATAAAGTATGATTTCAAACCAAGGTGTCATTTCCCATACCCATACGTTAGTTTTAATTATTTCGCAAATATGTATTAATAAAAAAGATCAATGTATCATTGCTTATGAAACGTATAACCACTAAAATGAATGCTTTTTTTATTCATTTTTTTCGGGATGCTACAAATTCCTACCCATTTGTCGATGTTTATGCGTTTTTATACGTTTCTACACTAGTGGCTAGATAGCTTTCTTTAACCTAACCAGCCATAGGCATTTTACAAACTCTGAGAGTAACAAAATCAGGAATGAAGCGACAAACTGGAAACAATAAAAAAAATATTCCACCTACTTTGGTTTGAATACTTTGTTCGAACAGCTTCTACGATCCAACATTTTTGGATATACATAATGAATGATATGCAGTAGCTTTCTTTATGTTTCTTTGCTTACTAGAACCAATGTTTTTCAACACGCCAATACATAAAAAAACAGCATATAAACAATTTTTATTATTAGAGTTAAAATAAATAATGAACTTCTATGCAAATGAATAATTTCCTTTGTAATTGTAACTAAAAATATAACATTTATTTTATGCAATTCCAGGGTTACTTGACAATGAATGCCGCATTATTCAAAATTCTTTGCAAAAATCTAATCCGGGTATTTTTCGTCTATGGTAAAATTCGCGGAAAATGGTTGTAATGCATTTCGAAAATTCTTGTCATATAGGTTATATAAAAGTCCCGCCAATTTGGGAGAGCTTACAAATCTTCAATTATCCGACAATCTAATATACTATATAAGATAATATTCGAATTACAAATAATCTTATCGAGATCGTCACCATTTTGAAGGGCATTTTACATAATTTACCTAACAGGCCTCCTTCATATTGTCGGGTGTGCAATAGCGTAGGGAAAACCACCTTTGTAGGAAAAACCTACGCTGGGTACCGCAGTCGATAAAACATCGATTCTGTCTGTAACATTCTACACGCGATCAAAAATACCGGAAGTCGAAAACCGGAAGTAATTGAAGTGTCCACCAGAAATCGAATGCCGAATGACACAGGGAGATCAGGAAGGCAGAAATTGGTGGCCACGATTCCACCTACCGATGGATAGAATCGCCATACTACCGCAAAACCAGGCATGACAGGTATGTCCCAACATAAAATCGATCCCATTAAACTGCGGCATTATCATGTATCGCCCGAATTATTGGAAACGACGCATAAGGAAGTAGAGGAAATGTTGCGAGCGGGTGTGATAAAACCATCGTCGAGTGCGTGGTCAAGCCCTATCGTAATGTTGAAGAAGCTAAATGGGAAATTCTATTTCTGCATAGACTTCTGAAAGTTCAATGAGATTACGGTTAAGGACGCTTATCCATTGCCATTTATGATGACAATGCTCGATAACATCAGAGTAGCGCCATATATTACAACTGGCTAGAACTGGTGTTAAAGCGATTGAACGAAATAGAATACGAAATTAATGAAGAGAAAAGTAAAGGTTGCCGTACCGAAGTCGAATTTTTAGGTTATATAGTCAATATAGCCCAGAAAAGATGAAATTAATTCTCGAGTATTCTGCACCGCAAACACTTACGCTGACTTCTTGGAATGGCCTCATGGTACCGCCGGTTCATTGATCATTTTGCTGCAGTTACCGCGCCATTGACACAATTATTACGTAAAAATGTTAATAAAAGTGAAAATGGGGTGCCGAATAAGAGAACTCGTTAACAATAATTAAATCTATTTTATCATCACCAACTGTTTTAATCAGACCAGATTTCATATTACCGTTCACTCTACAAACCGATGTGAGTGATTTTGGGTTATAAGTTTTTCTCATCACTTTATCGGAAGCTGAAAGAAAGTATTCGACTACCGAAAAAGAATGCTTAGCGGTCATGTGAGGCATTCAAAAATTCTGTTGTTACCTCGAAGGATACCATTTTACCGTGATAACTGATCATAGTTGTCTACGATGGCTCCAAAATCTTAAAAATCCAACGGGACCTTTAGCTAGATGGGCCCTCGAGTTGATTGAATATGACTACGAGATTCAACATACAAAGGGCGCGCTTCAGCACGTACCGGATGCATTGTCCAGAATCTATGAGGCTAAAGTCAATGCAATTACGGACTTAAAAGAACATGCTAATCGTCGGTATTTTTATAGAAAAGGACAAATAGAAAGAAATGCTTAGAGATTCCCGAAATTGAAAATTGAGAACAACTGCTTATATTACTATCGCCTACTAAAATTACTGCAGATTTTATGAAAAACTAAGAAGCCTGGAAACAAGTGATACCGAAAGTCACTAGAAAGCGGTTAATCGAAGGGTTCACTCGACCCCTCAAGCCGGTCGCCAGGGTATTGAGAAAACTGTTAACAAATTAATTCAGTTGTATTACTGGCCTACCGCACATCGAGATGTGGTAAAGTTTATAAAAAGCTGCGAAAGATGTCAGCGCAGTAAGCCAGAAAAAGCAGCTCAAGCTATCTTAATGGGTCACCGGGTTATCGGAAAACCCTGAGCGGTAGTAGCAACCGATATAATGTGTCCATTACCGGCGAGCCGTAAACGAAACATCTATATGGTAGTATTCCAAGATCTTTTTACAAAGTAAAAGGCAGAGTGCGAAGCTTTGAAGAAAACTAATGCCCAAAATATCGAATTAGCGTTTCATGATTTTTAATCGATGGGGTGTGCCGAAAGTACTCCATAACGATAATGGTACCGAGTACGATAATAAAATTATAAAGGGAATGGCCAAGAAGTATGGAATTTACCCCGCGATGATACCGCCGTATGATGCACTGGCAAACTCCGTCGAACGGGTCAATCGTGTTTTTAAAACCATGATATCTGCCTTTCTTGGTCATGACCAAAGAGAATGGGACGAACACCTGTCAGATTTTTGTTTCACGTTGAATACCGCGACACATGTTTTGACGGGTTTTACGCTAGCGTTTTTGAACTTCGGACGCAAATTGAATTTAGTGACCCCAGCACGCCGCGAAACTGAAGGGGAAGTGGAGATAGTACCGAACACACCGAATAAATGGGCCGAACGATTACATAGGTTAGAAATATTTTGGGATTGAGTTCGGTATAATCTTGATATCGCCTACCAAAAATAATCTAAATGTTATAACATATGTAAAAGAGCTAGACAATTTAAGGTAGGGGATAAGGTTTGGAAACGAACGCATGTACTATCATCCGGATCGAATCATATAGCAGCCAAATTAGTACCAAAATTTTCAGGGCCGTTTACCGTCACTAAATTACTATCCTCCGTGGTAATTGAACTTACCGACAAAGACGGGAGAGTTGTAAAAAAATTCCATATCAAAGATTAAAAACCATACTTTGAATAATTAAAAAAAATAAACCTTATAATCATAGGTACTTGGATGACAAGTGAGTCATCATAAATTTAAGATGTAGACCGTAGATTATTAGATAAGTCATTACATAAAACCTTTTATTACATCATGCGTTTTAGCCTTTATTTCTTTTCCCTAAACTCGAATAGACTTTGTAAACAAAAATAAAAAACAGATTCGGTATAACCTACTACGTTACATGTCATTCATTTTATCCACATCATTAAGTATTATACAATAGATTATTCCTACTAAGAAAAGTACGCAGTTCACCAGAATTTTAAGTATTACTTTTGGACCTGCATATTTTCGCACTACTCCAGGGAAGGGGAAGTTGCCACTTGGGTTTGAAAGAACTTCAAAATTTTGTTAATGTTTCGACTTGCTATTACTGCATTCGATTACTTCTATTCACCTGACTGAAATAGTATTTCGTCAATAGCAATGGAATCATCAAATTTTTACAAAATCTGATAAACCTCGCAGATGCTGCAAGGAGTTTTGTTATCAGCACGTCAATGGATACATTCTATTGGTCCCCTTCTTGGCATTATTCTGAGGAGGAGGATAAATTTCGAGATTTCTGGCAAATTATCACTTTTAATGTGACCAATTTATCCTCTAGATTCCAATTTATCGTCCTACGTCGATATTTGCCGGTTTCGATAACCGAATAATTTAAATTTTCTGCAGGTTTAATAATGTCGGTATTCGGACGGTAAAAAAGATCTCGTAGATACCGAATATATATTCCCGGATCAGTCTGATCAGTTTTCGTTCAATGATCGTGCTGTTAAATTAAATTTCGATTTTCTCTAATGTAAATTCTTGTCGATTCATACCGTTACGATTTAATATTCGTTAGGCGAAACAATATCTTCCAACACATTATTTAATTGATTGATTGGAGTGTACCGATTCCTCGTATTACCTTCGTTTTTAATGAAGAGTAGCGAATGTCTTATCATTACTTAATCACAGTAATTCATAATCCAATTCCGGTATTTTGTGACAAAAACATGAGGTTACCGACAACGCAATACATTTTATAAGGACGGGATTTTAGTATGATAGTCAACAAATCTGTAAGTTCACCAAGTATTAATTTAATCTCAAAATTGTTTTATCTATTTTTTTTACACGTCTCTTTCGGACAGTTTCGGCAATATTGACTTGACAATTAAAATCACAACTGTCCGAAGGGGCATGTAAAGCTTTTACAAACATTACAGCTAGAACAAATACAATAATTAAAAAACATCATTAGTTATTTACTGCAATATATACAAACAAAATGCATTGTAATCTTTGGGCATTATAAAACGTGACCATTACCTTCGGAAATTTTCTACATCCGGTAACTAAAAGTAAATTGAATGTTTAATGAAAGAGTGAATAACAAAATGTTACTTCGGGTAACGAAATTCCATAAAAATACTAAGAATACAGAAAAGGTAAAATAAAAATGCGTATGTTTATGTGAAACGTATACTTTCAGAACCGAAATACATGAATTTATGATAGTTCAAGGGACTTTTGCCTAGTTTCAGGACGGTTCTGGAAATTTTTACTGACTTTCACGATAGTTTCAGGACAAATTCACAACTGATAGTTCAAGAACCTATAGCCAAAATTAAGGCATAACCGAGCGTAGGCGAGGTTCTGAGGGGGTAGGTTGGGATAGTCTTTAGGCGGGGGCTGGAGGGGGCCACGGCCCCCAGTGCACATAGTCGAGTTGGTCACATTAAAAAATAATACACAATTTTCGAAAAAGTATATATGTCATAAAAAGCGTACAATACAAGGACCGTCTCTGAACTATGCGTTTCGCACCATAATAATTATATATATATATATATATACATATACATATTATGCATTAATTTTAATGTAATCTTTGGGCCGATAAAAATTTTACATTAAGAAATAATATATGTCAGTTTCGAACTGTTTTTGGGGAAAGCAGTTGTTAACAAATATCAATTTTAGACAATCTGGGCGTAGAATTTGATTTTGTACCCTGCAGTGAAATCTGCGGTCCCAAATTATCGGGCTCACGCCTATCGCATTAAAAAATCGTAAGCAACACGGGCGAAATATCGATTTCCGGTGCGTGCGATTGTTGCCGTCGTTTCGCTTGCGCGACAAACTTCGCACTCGACAAAGATCCATAATTGTGGCATTGTTACATAATATACTATTTTAAAATTTTAATATATTACATATGTCCTAGAATTACCTCGAAGTACATTGTCAATGCTGCGAGAAAAACTCCAATGCTTTGAATAAAATCGCCCAGTACATGAACGTAAGCTGCTCTAATATTTAGATTTTTCTTATGTACACTTTTTGCACGTAGATCTCTTTGCGAACTCCTTTCAGGGTCGTAATTATTTTCATGATTACCCGCCACTTCATGTGGATGCAGAACGAGTCCCATACTGAAATATATAAGATGGTACAGATGTAAAATCGTAACTATTTACAGATTTTAAATGTATGTTAATTATATTGCATATCATTAAACTTATTAACAATATATGAATACATAAATTGTTCCACATTTGTTAATATCTTCCGAAGATTATATTACTTTTTAATGCTCATATAGAAACTATACAAATGGATAGCCAAAATTAACCGATATTCGAAATAACTAGCCCTCAAATTAATCTTAATAGATAGATAATATTTATTATTGTCATGGAACAAAATTTGGTGCTTTCGATGACACTCTTATATGGCATGAATCATTCAAACTGCCATAACTTACCACAAATACGACTGTGAACACAATCGAACCAAATGAAGATACAATTTTGGTGTCTCCATAAAAACATGTAGCGTACAATAAATAATAAAAACGTAGTACTCTCATATGGCATCACCAGATAGCCTTGGTCCTGCTTACTGATTGCCTATGAATCGATAACTAACGGACCCGACCAGTTAACATAGCACACATGGTCTTTTTCTTATCAACCGGTTGGTGGGATTTCGTAAACTCTTGACAAATCTCACTATTCGGCAAAAGTTACTCTCGTTAATACAAGATATAAACATAGCCCCACCTCGACAGACGGTAAAGAAAGAAGATAATGATTGAAGAGCAAAGAGAACTAGGCAATTCGAGGAAACTTCATTCATAAAGAACAAACCATCGAACCCAGACACAATTAACGAGCTTACTCTTCGTTCGACAGTGGGCATATGTTTGAGTGTAACCAGCAAAGACGGCTTCATATTCCATGTTGGACGGAACCCTCAGTCGGCCGCAATCTTATCCGTGAACTTCAACGCACACATAGCTGTAAAATTTTCACACCTATGCGTGTTTTGGTTGTTGGCTCCTTATTAAACCAACATACGGAGTGTGACGAGAAGTACCGTAACGAAATAGATCTTCTATCGTGACAGATCATTCCCAAATTTATTGAACGGAGCGATAATAGTTATCCAACCGATTCGATACAAAAGCACGGATATCCAAAACCGCAGATTATGTACCCTTTCCATTAGTCATTATAGTAAGGGGCCATACCTAAATTGCGTAGCTCTCGAGAGGGGGTGATTTATTACTTTTATTCCAATGGTACACTATATGCTGTCTACCGTCACAGTGAAGGGGGAGGGGGGGGGGGGAAAGCGTAAAGACTATACAATGTAGTAATGTCTGTACAACGACCGAAACAAAAAATGAGTGTGTATGCGTGCGCGCGTGTGTGCACATACCCTCAGGTGTTAATGGCCCACCTCCCGAATTCCGGAATTGCTCTCGATCCGCTATGAATCTCGGGCAGTGGAAGAGAGTATAGGCCATGTCTTCCTCGACACCAGAGCACACCGGGCACTCCTCGCTTTGGTAGATGCAGAAGCGATGTATGCAGCTGCGAAAGCAGCCGTGCCCGGTGAGCACCTGGGTCAGATGAAAGGTGACGTATCTGTGTCGTCTGCCCGTCCACTTAGCTATATCTGGGATGACGCAGTGGGTCCATCGCCTCGATTCTGCTGAATCCCATCTTCGTTGCCACCCTTCGATGATCCTCCTGGGCCATCTATTGCGGTTCCGCTCCTAGTCGGCGATGTTCTGCCTTGTGCCTCCGCCTTCTTGGTATTCTGCGGCTCTCTCGGTTGCTAAAAGGTCTATGGGAGGAAGTCCCGCGATCACCGATAGAGCGGTATCGGATACAGTCTGGTAGGCGCGAGCCGCTCTGAGGGCGGCTGTCCTGTCGGCCCGCCGGCAAGAGGCTCCGTAGCTCTTATGGGTATTCATGGCATCAGCCCACATCGGTGCCCCATAGAGGGTAACGGAGCTTACAACCAATGAGAGTCGCCGCGGTTGCTTCGCCCCCCCCCCCCCCCCATATTGGGCATGATACTGGAGAGCGTACGGGCTACTTTGGAAGCCTTTGCGCTTGCATACGTCAGGTGTTGTTTGAATGACAGCCGCGTATCGAGAGTGACCCCAAGATATTTAATAGCGTCCACCGTCCTGATCTGCGTATCTTCCACCGTGAAGGTGGCGTACGACCTTTTCTTCGCTCGAGAGATGCCTCTGTCTTCTCTGCCGCCAGACCTAAGTCATGTTTGCTGAACCACCTAGCTACTACCTCGATAGCTTCATCTCCGCTAAATTACACCTCGTCGATGAATATTGCAGGACCAGAAAAGAGACGTGCGGACATTGCTCGTTCGCAATGCCCGCAAATACAGGGACCCACCCGATGCGCAAATTGCGTAAGGGCGGGTCGCGCGACGGCGGGCCACGCTGCGACCAGCGTGTCCTGTCCGATCGTCAGAGAGTGGCTGGATGTCAGGACCGGCCATGATCCAATTGTGAGGCTGGAGGCAGGAGAGCGTAAGTTCAAAGCCCTCCAGCTGAACTGCCAAGAGGAATGCCCTGTCATGGTCGACCTAGGAGCAACCCTGGTCGAGGGTCTTAACGACGTCGCTCTCCTGCAAGAGCCTTATCTAGGTCGGTTGGGTCTGGTCGCGGGCCTGCCGTCCTGGATGAGGACCTACTGGAGCGGACCGGAGGGCCGCTATGGTGGTTTCCAACGCGTTCATGGATGCGATGGACTTACCGACCGATGGCGAAGTCGGTGTTGCCGTGTGGTTCCGCGGGGGCAAGGGCGAGGTTTACGTCTCGTATGTCTATTGCCCGCCCAGAGCCGATCCCGCTGGCCAGCACCTTTACTCGGAAGGGGTGCTGGCACGAACGGTGAGTTGTCCGGTCCTGATCGGACTGGATGCCAACGCGGTGTCACATGTGTGGTACTCCAAGGGTATTAGGCCGGGGCGGGAGAATGCAAATATTTAAGGAATTTCTCGGCAGCCAGGATGTCGAGGTCCTCAATCGCCCCAGCCCCGTGTTCACCTACGCCGACTCGACGGGTAGGTCCGACATCGATGTCACTCTCTTTAGGGAGGGGCCGTCGCGTTGGGAGGCTGGGAGGACCGTCCATGAGGATGTGAGTCTATCCGACCACAACGCGATGACCATACTCCTGAAGATGGAGGTCGCGGTGACGGAGCCCGTTGAGAGGTACTCGCGGTCAACCGTCGGTACCGACTACGAGTGCCTACTGGCGCGGACTTCCGCCGAGATCGACATGGGTTAGTTCCTGGCCGCGGGCGCGACCGCCAGGGCCGACGTTGTCTCATCCCTATAGCGCACTTCCTCACTACTGTAGCCCAGTCCAGGTGTTCTGCCTGAGCTTGGTACTGTTCTGAGAGGATCGGCCGCTCCTGTTCTACTCCCCTTTTCGCCTTCTTAGTCGCCGGCATCTTCTGCGGAACAGGGGCAAGGTTTCCCGTCCCGCAGGGGTCCCGTCCTTACAGGTGGTCAACGCCTGCAAGACCCCAGAGTTTTGCCGCGCATTGGCATATTGGTTAAAGGCCCGAAGAGTGCCTTTAGCCATACTTTTTGAGCACCTTGTGGAGGTACTACTTCTCCATGATGAGGGCACATCCACGATGTCACTCGTAGCATTTAATGCTGTAGAGGCCGAGTGACCATCCTTTGCGGTTGCCTGATAACTACGCCGGAGAGTCCGCTTGCTTACTCGTACCCGACGCCGGTACTGGCGAATGCAGTGTGCGAGCGCGCGCGCACGCGCATGTGTGTGTGTGCGTGCATGCGTGCGTGCGTGCGTGTGTGTGTGTGTGTGTGTATGTTTTTTTTTCCTTGTGAGGAGGGGAAATCTTCATAGACACCCGGTTGACTGGGTAGTGTCGGATTCACCCAGGGTAGAATAGACTCCCCGGGGCACCTACCGACTAAAACCCCCCTCTATCGACTGGTTGTTTCCCCCGCAGAAAGCACCGTAAAGTATTACTTCGCGGGGGGCAGTCCTGCTTCACAGGCACTCCTCTATTACTCGCTGCTGCTGCTGCGTCGTCTTCTTCCTCCGATGCTGTTGTTGGCTCCACTTCTTTCTTGGCTCTTCCTTATGGAATTCAGCCTCTCGATGATGGACGTCGCAAGGGTCACTACCGCATTCCAGCCCGCCTGTGACCAGAGCAGGCAGCGTCCCATGCCCTCGGGTGTCAAGGTCCCTTCCCACGTTGCTTGAAACTGCTCCTGCTCTTCCCTGAACCGTGGGCAATGGAAGAGAGCATGCTCTACGTCTTTGTCGACTCCAGGGCATTCCGGACACTCCGCGCTTTGGTAGGCGCGGATTCGATGTAAGTAGCTGCAGAAGCAGCCGTGTCCGGTAAGCGCCTGAGTCAGGTGGAATGTGACGAAACAGTGCTTCCTACCTGTCCACTCGGTCACATTCGGGATGACGATAGGTGTAGCGACCCTCTCTGGCTGAATCCCATCTCCGTTGCCACTCTTCTCTGGTCTGCCTCGACCAATTGCCGTAGATGGCCACGTCCTGGAAGTATTCGTCTTCGGAAGTTGGGTCTCCGTGGTACCTCTCCGCTCTCTCGTCTGCCAGTAGGTCGATTGGCGGAATTCCGACAATGACCGACAGAGCGGGCGCCGACACCGTTCGGTAGGCACGGGCCACTCCAAGCGCGACTGTTCGGCAAGCCTGCCGACATGTGGCTCCATAAGTAGTATGCTTACTCAGGGCATCAGCCCATATTGGAGCTCCGTAAAGGATTACGAAGCGAACCACCGTTGAAAGGAGGATCCGTCGCGGTTGCTTCGGACCCCCAATGTTGGGCATGATGCCCGCTAGCGCTTGAGCCACGTTGGATGCCTTCAGGCCTGCGTTCAGAAGGTGTTCTTTGAACGACAGCCGCGCATCAATAGTTACCCCGAGATATTTGATCGCCTCTACCGACTGGATCTTCTTTTTGTAAACGGTGAAGGTAGCATATACCCGCTGCTTCGTGCGGGCGATAACCACAGCCTCCGTCTTCTCTGCCGCTAAACTCAGGCCATGGCGGGACAACCAGCTAGCTACCACTTCTATAGCATCGTCTCCCAGATATTCCAAATCTTCGATGTTTTTCGCAACGACGACAAGCGCCACATCGTCGGCGAATGCCACCAACGACACCCCGTCTGGAAGAGGCTGCTTCAGAAGGTCGTTGTAAACGACGTTCCAGAGCAGGGGTCCCAGAACCGAGCCCTGCGGTAGGCCCCCTGTGATCTTGTATGAGTGCGTACCAGTATCGGTGTTATACAGCAGAGTACGGTCTGTCAGGTAGCTGGAGACTATTCTACGGAGGTAAAGCGGTACCCTAAGTTGTTGGAGGGAGAGCATAATGCCATCCCACCTGGCCGAGTTGAACGCATTCCGGATGTCTAAGGCGATGATAGCACACATCCGCTTGGTGCACCGGCTGCCCCTAATCGCTGTGTCGGCCATCCCTACGACCCGACTAATAGCGTCGATCGTAGACCGGGCCTTTCTAAAGCCGAACTGATTGTCGGCGAGTCCTCCTACGTCATCTATCGCTGCTTCTAATCTGGCACATATCACCCGCTCAAACAGCTTCCCGGCAATATCCAGTAGACAAAGTGGTCGGTACGAGGATGGCTCCTCCGGGGGTTTGTTTCCCTTCGGAAGGAGTACCAACCGTTGTGCTTTCCACTGTGCCGGGAAGCAACATTTCTGTAGACAATAATAGTTGAATGTCCTTCTGAAAATGTCCGGAGCATTCAACGCTGCGGCTTTTATGGCCAGGCAGGGTTTCCCGTCCAGACTTTCCGGATGGAGATCTTCTTCGCTGCCTTTATCAGTTCGGCCTCACTGATGTCCTGTGGAACGGTCGACTTGTTGAGATACATGAGTCCGGTGCCGGCAGGTCGAGCGCCATGTTCAGGAAACAAATAGCGAACGACACTGTCGAGAAACGTCGGACAAGATGGAGTGCTGTTGGCCCGGGGCTTGATCTTATTCATGATGGTCTTGTACGGGCTGCCCCAAGGGTCATGCTCCACCTCCTCGCAGAAGGCCAGCCAGCATCTTCTCTTGGCTGCCTTGATGGCAACCTTAAGCGCCTTCCGCTTCTCTTCTTATGCCGCGGCTAGCTCTCGATACGCGGTTTGTTCCTCGCTCTCTGGTGCAGCCTGCGGGCTCGCAGGCACTCCCGGCGCGCCGCTGCAATGTCCTCATTCCACCAGTAAACTGGTGGTCTCCCACGGGGATTGCCCTTTACCAACATTGAGACATCGCAGGCTGAGGTTATAGCGTGCATAAGGCTGCGGGCTCTCTCTTCCGACGTCGCGGATACCATTGCTCCCTCCAGAGAGAAGCGGAAGGCGTCACTATCAAAGGTTGATGGTGCCCATTGCCTGCTCCTGGGAATCTTTACACTTTTTGCCGAACGCTGGAGGTGGTACACTATGGCAAAATGGTCACTGCCCGTGTAAAAATCGCTAACCGTCCAGCCGAGCATATTCCCCATCAACGTCGGGTCGATACGGGTCAGGTCGACTATGGAGGACTTGCTTCCCTTGACGTAGGTGGGCCGAGTCCCCGTGTTAGCGATCTCCGACTCCAACGTCGCGAAGGCCTCGAGCAACGCTCGGCCGCGGTCGTTTGTCTTCCCGCTGCCCCACTCCTCTGCCCATGCGTTGAAGTCCCCAGCGATAACCACTGGCAATTGGGACAATCTTGCGCTGGGGGCGATAGCATCCAGGGATTCCAGGAACTCGTCGATGGTAGCGCTGGGTGGAAGGTAGCAACTGTATAATCGCATACCTGCTACTTCCACCCACGTAAAACTGGGAAGGGGGACAGCCATTCTCCTGGATATATGAAGGGTTCCACATGCCCAGATGGCCGCCGTGCTGGTGGTGTCCCTTACCCAGTTTGGTTCGCAGATATCTCTGTACCGCTCACTGACGATGGCGATGTCCACCTTTTCTTCCAGAACGAGCTGGGACAGCAAGTCTTGTGCCACTTGGCAGTGGTTCAGATTCAGCTGTAATACCTTAGCCATTGCCCTTTTGCGGTATCCTCTCTGATAGCTTGTTCACGGCTGGACATGAAACTACCTTATGACCCTCCTTGCCGCACTGGAAGCACTGCTTCGAGCGGTCGAGAGTACATTTGCAGCTCCTTGTTATGTGTCCTATCTCCATGCATCTGTAGCATTTAACTACAGAAAGCCGGACCTTACAGTTGACCCACCCTATCCGGAGTTTACCCAGCTCGCGTAGCTTGTTTGCCGCTCCAGCTGGTAATACTACTTTAGCTGGTTGAGTGCCACTATACGACTTCCGGAGCTTAATGTCATCAGGTGATACACATCCTGGTGATATGATATTCCCTATGCTCTCTGCTACCTCCTCTGCTACTGTGGCCTCGTCGATGTCCATGATGGTAACGTGCTCCCTATGAGTCAACGCTGTCACCGTGGCCGTTTCATTTAAATTGGACGCAATTGCTCTCTGTAGAACCGATGTTTCTGCACCAACGCCACGAGATCTGGTGTAGTTTTCACCCTCTTAAGGATTTCAGCATACGCGACGTCTTCCGACGCCCTTATTTTTATGGCATCAGGGCGAGTGTGCCTAGACGTGACGTGAGCTGTGTTCTTCTCTTTTGTTGGCTCTGCTGATCCTTGAACAGCCCACGGGTCCTGTCTTTTCGACGGCCTCCCTTTTTGATCACAACTGCCCATTTCTCATCGAGAGATTTCGACTGTTCGGGAGTTGCTGGTCTCTTCCCGTCGTCTCTTCGATTTTTCGGCAACGGTGTTATGTCAGGCAAGCTACACTCCCGCCTACCTTCTGAGGGCACCACTCCCCTCTTGAAGATGGGGGACGTCTGGGTCGCCGTATTATCTGAAAGTTTCACCTCCTCTGGATCTCTGGTCCGGCGCACCTTTTCGTACTCCTTCAGCGCTCTCACGGTACTCCTGGCCATGTCCTTTAACTCTTTATGGAGATTCTGACAAAGAGTTTAGAATATTTGCAGAGTCTTTTTTCCCCTCTTGTCGCATTTTTATTTCACCAGCTAAAAGTAATTGTTCGGGTGTGGTAGATTCTACTAGATGTTGAACATATCTTTTTTTAGGTTTTCAGGCAACAGTCACTAAACTTTATAGCTGGTCGCCCGGAAGAAGTTTTTTACCTTCAGAAGTAGATACTAAGTATGGAGAAAAATCAATCTTTACATGTAACTATTCACAGCATGCGTGCTCAAGAATCTTTCACTAGACCTCTTTGAATTTCCCCATTTGTTATTAGGAGTATGACAAAACTAAATTACTGAGGCCGCAGTAGTTTGATGAAGAGTTGAAAGATTGTTTCCGAGTGGCATTTCGTGAGTGTTGTATGTATGGTAATCCGCAAAAACACGGTAATATGTTTATCTGTAATAATTGTGTTGCACATATAGAACATCGGTTGTTTATATTTGTAACATATTTCAAAATCAAATCTTTCACGGTGAGCTTGGACGAAGTTCAAACTAAAAGTTAAGCTATATCGCCTTTTTCTTTTGGAATTACTGCTATACAATCAATTATTGCTGTGCCTACAGAAATCACAAAATATTGTCCAGGTAACAATTAATTTCTCTCTGTGTACGGAATTATATTTCATTAATATATGCTGCCTCATGTTTTGATAATAAGTTTAATGCAATATGTCCAAATTTAAAATATCCATCATACCTATAAATTGTTGGAAAATAACATACATTGAAATCTTCCAGACAACGATAGCCTATTCTGTCATCAAAATGTTGAAAATGGAATGTAATATATGCATTTTATGTCGAGTTATTAGGTTGGCCATTTGACATTTCGTAATTTGGACAACGGATTCGGATTAAGCGACCTAAAACACTTATTCACGCAAGTTATTAAGAAAATATTATAAATATGTGTGTTGTGGATCGCCATATTGGGTCGGCTTTTTTGAATTTCGTAATTTGGACAACGGATTTGGAATTAGCGACCCAAAAAACGTATACATGCAAGTTACTAAGAAAATGAAACGAATATGTGTGTTTTGGGTCGCCATGTTGGTTCGGCCATTTTGAATTTCGTAATTTGGATGGCGGATTCGAATTCAGCGACCTAAAAACTATAATGTTTTGTGGCATTCTCGCGCATTGAATGATTAGCCGGACATGAATGCTATCCAGGTGGTTCCTCAGTCCTCATACTTCAGATAAGTGTTATCTCGAGAAGCTGAAACAAGTTCAGGAAGAACCACTTAAATATCCTTTTTGGAAGGTAAGGGGCGGTCAATTATATATTTATAGGCCGGTTGAAAGATTGGATGAGATTATTGGAGTTCTACGTTACCAGCAGTTCTACAGCAGTTCATTGACGCCGTAAGGAAATGTTCGATCGAATTTCTCGATATTATGACTGGCTTACTCTTCGCAAGGATGTGACTTAATATGTTCGTGGATGTAGTATTTGCCAACAGTGAAAATGTCGCTCCTAGTGGCTTAATGAGGAAACGCATTGTTACTGAACCTTGGAATGTAGTCTCTAGTGGATCGTGTTGGTCCATTTCCTAAGAGTAAAGATGGACACCAATATCTCATCCTTCTTCAAGATAGTTTTACACGATTGATAGAGTATGTAACGCTAAGAAAAATCACAGGTAAAGCTGTCATTAAGGCTTCCACCGAGAGTTCTACTACGCTTCGGTACACCTGAAGTATTTCACCCCAATAATGGTCTTACATTCTTGAATCGGGAACTCAAAACCTTTTTGGCAGGACGTGGTGTAGAGTTTTCTAGAAACTCATCCTATCATCATCAGGCTAATCTAGTCGAGCGGAAGAATCGTATCCCCAAAACGATGATCGTTGCTTTTATTGACGAAAGTCATCGTGAGTGGGACGAACGCATTGATAAATTCGCCTTTGCCTGCAATACGTCCATACAAGAATCTACGGGAGACAATGTTAAACTTCCGTAGACAACCAAAACCTCCGGAGTTGTAAGGCCGAATGCAAGAATGCGCGAGTGAGACACGTGGTTAAGAAAGAGCTATATCAGATTGAAATGCAAGGGATGAGTAATTTATTAGACTTACGCCACAAAGCGAGTGAAAAGGCTCAGGAGGGCCATAATAGGCAAGCTAGCTACTATGACGCAAGACGGCGTAATGAAGAATACTAAGTTGTTGACAAGGCTTGGAAGAAAAACTGAATTCTTTCCTCAGTAGGTCAAGGCGTATCAACCAAATTAGCTCCTAAATATGCAGGACCGTACACGATTGCAAAGAGATTAGGTTCGAACTTTTACGACCTTGTCAATCAGAAGGGCCATCCTGAAGGATCTACGCATGTGGTACAACTTAAACCCTTCCACGATGAAGCTAATTTCAGTCAAGAGGAAGAAGAATTTGCTGAAGAAGTGGAGGAGAATTGCGTACCATAATGGATAGAGAAAAATCGTCTAATCTGGTAAATACTTCTCGACCGCGAAGATACTCGCGTGAAACGCAGCGAAACGTTGTCAGAGCGGTAGGAGATCGCGATAGAGGAGGGTTTGCGTCGCGTGAGTCGTAAGTCGTTCAAAATCCAAAAATTGTGAAAAATTCCAAAAGTGCTCAAAACATTCTGAAAAAATGCAGTGTATTCTAAGAACTTTTTGTTCAGCTACATTTTTTCCGAAAGCGTATCATTTTCAAATAAAAAATTCCTGAATTTCTATTATTCGAGAAGTTCTATTTCGTCAGTGCTTTGTATACTATATATTATATAATTTACCGTTTGCTCCCAGGAGCTCTTCGATTTGAAACCTTATTCAAAGAGGAATAGGTCTGTCGCAAATTAAGTTGCGAAATTATTAATAACCCCTACCATGCGAAGATCTAAAATTCTAAAATCCACCAATGTATAATTTTAATTGAATTCGTTTTTTATATTTCGATTCAAATTTTATAAGGGTGGGTTATAGAAATTATGATTTCAATTCGAATTCTTTTAGATATCTCGATCTTCGCGCTGTAAGAGTTTTTAATAGTAGCGCTACTTTAAATTTTTAATATGGACCTATTAATATATTAACAAACTTGCGACTGGGCTCTTTAAGTGATTGAAGTGCGTACAAAAGTAATGATTAAAATTAAAATTTCATTTTTATAGTAGCCGGAATCCTTCTATAAGGGTTATTAAATTTCACGCTATTTAAATTTTTAATTTCATTAACATCTTCTTGATGTATCTTTCGAATGGTCAGTTTATTGTTCGCGCAATGCCGATAATAAATTTGTAGCGGCTGCATTTATTCCGCGCCCTTAGTGGAGCTCGCATGAATACTACAATGGTATGCTTATATATATATATACAGGGTGGCCGATTTATCTGAAGACATCGAAATATCTCGAGAATTATGCACAGAATCAAAAAAGTTGTCGGATGAAACCTCTCACTGTCTCACTGTTCACTTACTTGAGTAAGTGTTCGAAATGTTGACCTTCCACTTCAATGCATTTATTTATTCTTTCTTCAAATGACTTTATACATGATAGAATCATATCTGCAGAAATTTCTGCGCAAGCAGTTCTTATGCGTTCCACCATGTTTTCACGAGTCGTTGGTACTTGTTCATAAACCTTACCTTTTAGGTAACCCCATAGGAAGAAATCCAGAGATGTTAGATCAGGTGACCTCGCAGGCCAATTAATGGGGCCACCTCAACCAATCCACCTACCATTGTAATCACGGTCTAGTATTTCCCTTGCTACTCTTGAAAAATGTGCTGGGCAACCATCATGCTGAAACCACATTGTCCGTCGGACGTCCATAGCAACATCCTCAAGTAGTAATGGTACTTCTTGTTCTAGGAAATCTCGATATTTGTTCCATTCAAATTACCTTGAATGAAATAAGGACCAATGAGTTTATTTCCTATGATTCCACACCAAACGTTCACCGACCAAGGACGTTGATGATTAATTTGTCGTAACCAATGGGGATTTTCTACGCTCCAATAATGCATATTATGCCTATTGACGCCACCATGGTTCGTGAATGTAGATTCATCTGAAAATAATACATTAGCAAAGAAATTGTGGTTCGTTTGCATTTTTTGAAATGCCCATTCACAAAACACTACGCGGTTATGAAAATCATCGCCATCTAGTTCCTGGTGCAGTGAAATGTGATATGGGTGAAACTTATGACGATGCAATATTCTTTGAATACTGTCTCTGGAAATGCCGGAATGGCGATGTAATTGTCGTGTGCTTACATGTGGATTTTGGTGAATAGCTGCTAGTACAGCTACTTCGTTAGCTTCTCCTGTAACTGTTAATCTTCGCTTCCTTTTTTTCATTTGTACGCTGCCATCAGAGTGAAAGGCATTCACAACTTTGTAAAAAAAAGAACGCGAGCGAGCATTATCTGGAAAACGCTCAGCATACAACGCAACAGCATCGTCAATATTCCTCTTACATTCACCATAAATAAGAATCATTTCGATTTTTTCGGGAACTGTAGCAGGATTCATTTTTAACTTGCAATTCGATTTAAGCAATGAAGGGTAGACAAAAAATAGTCACGTAAACGGAAAGTTGTTATTCTAAAAGCAAAGTGACCTCCGACCGAATTACTACCAATACAATGGACTTCAAAAACAGTCTTACACTGAGAGACCGTGAATACTAAATTTTAATATGGGGATTAGAAAGTCGCGATATCCATTTACTTCCCTTCAGGAAAGTAGAGAAAAATGTAGGTGAACTGGTTACGTGTGACTCAACTTATGTATAAAATGATATGTTACTTTATTTTCGAGTTATGTCGCCCTGTAGCGTTAAGAACCGGCGCCGGTGATGGCCGAAATGCAAGCGATGTACATGTATGAAACCACGTGAGTTCTCTCGGGGTCCGGTAGATGGCGACGAAATCCCCCAAATGAAGTACGAGTTTCGTTTTGTTTAATAGAAGCTGGTTTGACCGTCAATGCTCAGCTTATTTATTCTCATTTCGGAAAAAACATACAGAGAGAGAATGCATGAGCTGAGTGAAGGGACATGACGCGTTTTTTAATGGATTGCGTGATGTCCTCTTTTTGTTTATTAAATAATAAATTTAAAACCTAAAATGTAATTTTATTGAAGGTAGAAAACTTATTTATAAAATTGCTTCCATATTGTATGCACAATTTTTATGTAATCAGTTTTGATTTTTAATATGAAGAATATCAATTATTCATAATCTCAATTTTTCGAATGGACATTATTAAAATTTCATATTCAGAATAACAATTTTCGCCATTGATATTACTAAATTCTAATATTAAAAATTCTAATATTAAAATTTTTAATATTAAATTTTCATAAAGGGATCAAATTGTCCCTATTTGCCCCCTGGATGCTCCCCTTCGTGTCGAACAACTTTCATTCGACAACTTTTTTGATTCTGTGCATAGTTCTCGAGGTATTTCAATGTCTTCAGGTAAATTTGGATTTTTATCGATTACAGCGCCACCTGTGAACCAAAATGCAATAGCTCCTAGGTCAAATTGGTGTACCTTTTTCCGGAGAATCCAAATCTGCAATAAAAACTGGGGGTTCCTATTTAAGTTTTATTGTTTTTGCCCCCACTCCACCCCCAGGGGATGGGGGAGGGAGTAAATTTAATTATCACTGGATGCCCCCCTTCGTGTCGAACAACTTTCATCCGACAACTTTTTTGATTCTGTGCATAGTTCTCGAGGTATTTCAATGTCTTCAGATAAATTTGCCACCCTGTATATATATATAAACTTATAGACCGGTACTCATGAGGACCACCCGCGTTGACAGTGCCTTTCGTCGGGGAATCCCCTAACAATGTCTAGAGTAGGGTGCTTTTTCAACGTCAATTTCGTCGCTAGAATTTAGAGCATCTAATATATTCCTGTATTTCCTAATTAATTCTCGATTAATACCAGTAATGCCAGTCACAACTTCACCATTTTTAAAAAATCTCCTTGAAGTGTTACCATCGTTAGTTGTTCCGCAACCTTATTTACAGTATCCACGCTTAATCCCAGAGTCGACTTCTTATTCTTCCCAGCTTAACGATTATATTATCCCTATTTGCGCAAAATTGTTTAAAATCTAAATTATATGCAAGGCATATGTGGTCTAAAAATCAAGTTCGGCAATGAGGCGGGTGTAATCCAAATGCAAATACGCTTCATGAATTGGAAGATTTCTAACATAATTTAAATCGTTGATAAGACTTGGCGGAACATCACAGATATTAGAACAATTTGAAGATGACTGATCCAATCTTTTAATCGTTAAAATATTGCCAGTTTGACCGTCAATCCTAGTACAATGCATCTTATATGTCACTTCACAGTTGCATTCGAGTACGTTTATAAGGTGCGGCTGCAATTCTGCAATATTTGGCGAATAATATTCGTATACTTGTAACGTGTTTATTGATGTTAACTTTTGTGAATTCAAATTAAATGGACCTGCAATAGGTTACAGACGATGTCCGAGTTTCCAGATAGCTCGATCTTCTGTCGCTATTTTGTTGGGAAAAATTCATACTTGAAATACAGTCATTACAAGTATGGCTTTTCGTTGATTTTTCAATATTGGTAGCATCCTTTGCCCATCATTGTTTTATATTTTGTTAGCCGGATGCTCCGTCCATACCCCACATGATGTCAAAAATTACGGATGTATTTTTGAAAGATTCTATATTGGCGTGATCGAAGGACATTAATATTTTATCGCTTGTATGATTTAAAAGAGATTGAATATTAATACCAACTTTATTCTCGGTGACTTTTTGCGGATAACACCACTTCTTACCATCAGATAAATGATAATATGGGGGGTAAATTTAATATTGATGCATACTCATGTTGTAATTTCTAAGTTATTCGTAATAACTTTTGAAAAGTCTTAAATCCATGAACATGGCCAATGCTTTATCTGCTTTAAAATTCCTGTTCTCAGCATTTATAGAGTCTTACGCATGCTTGCCTGCTTCCTGTAGTGCATTGTTAATTGGGGGTTGTGGATGGAACAGTAATTTTTCGTCCCCTTAACCAGATTTTAAACTGTAACACAACGTAGACTGTCCGCCTACTTATGTTACCAACATACGTATTTATCCACTGCTGAAGAAAGAAGAGCGAAGATCGTTGGCATCCCTCCGAGATCCACTGGTGTGTATCCCACATTTCCTACTGCTGATGTTCGTCTTATATTATTTTTGGTGTCGTCGTCCCATCACTCGTAAAGTTGTCCAGGAAGTCGAAATACCTGTAAACTCAGAAATTATTAAATATTATTTTACAAATAAGGAATCTGTCTTTGTCTTAATGAAGTCATGTCCGTCGTCCAAAGAAAGGGAAAGGTTCCTGAGGTGAAAATAGAGAAAAGTACTGATAATACTTACAGTCCCACCCAACTGTTAGGTGGTCTGCTGCCTCGTGCTGGAACCGCTGCTGGCTGAAGTCCTCACCCTGAAACAAAAATTTACCCATCCTTACACAAAGAAATAGTCCTTTTATTTAATTTTAGAACTTACCGTAATTATCCTTACAGAGCTCCAAAACAAAACTTCCTTTCCCGTTGCCGTCGAGAGGCTGACTCCGCTGGCACTTCCCTTGCACTCGATCCTGTGGCACTGTATCCCGGAGTGAACTACGCAGTAACACACATATATTTTGTCAAAATAACAAGAAAACACTAAAACAAAACCCGAAAACCGAGAAGACCTGTCACTTTCGTTGTCGTTCACCGTGGACTGGCTATCGCGCAGTTTTACGCGCATCTCGGCAGCCATTTTGATCCACTTCAGTCCCTATTGGTCCGTTCAGTCGTACAGCGTCTCTGTCTATTTTCCATATTCGCGTAGTCGACGCTCGTAGCACTCATGCGTGGAATAGACGTATTGCTGTCGCGGTCGTCGAGTCGACATTCGTCGCACTCGTGGCCCACCACTGGATATCATTTCGTCATCAGTATTGTTTGCGCTTGTCGCACTCATTACATTTACTATTACCCCTTCCAGTGCCGAGTGAATGTTCGTCGCACTCGTGCAGAAAATCCTTTCAGTCGCCCACCCCTTTTTCGAAATTTAGACTTGCCCAACTAATCCGAGTATTGCCAAAATTATGTTTCCCACCTTTGTCCTTACGTTGTCCTTAATTCATCCTTTTTAATAATTTTTATTCCTTTTGTTTATTCCCTAAAAATTAAAACCCAGGACTGACAGTGGCTTAATGGTAACGGGCCAGACCACCACCAAGAAGAAACCCACTTCGTTATTAACCATTAAGGCGAGCGTATTGAAAATTAGTTTGTGAAAATTGTTAAGAGGCGTCGAGAAAGTTACGTTGAAAAACGACAACTGCGTAAGTACTGTGCAGAGTGCGCGGCGTTTTATATTTATATTTATATTTCTAAATTCCTCCCTAATATTTGTGTAATCCCTATTGGTAAATATATCAGTACGAAAATATTCCTAATAAAAATTTACTTATTCCCTCCCCCCTTTTTTTGAGTGAAAACCAGAGTCCCCGTGTCGTCGGGACTCCGTAAGGTTATAAATGGCGCAGCCAACGTGTGGCCCGAAAAATTAAATAGCGAATTAGTGTTAAAAAAAAAAAGAAAAATTTCTTCAAGTGTATCGGTCTCGCGAAACGGTTGTTGGCTCGCGTGACCAATGGAAAAAAAGATTTAAAATATTGAAACGTTTGAAGTTTTCTCCAATTCCCCGAAACCCATTTCCAAATAATTTGTTAAGTAATATATGTGTATATGATCTTTAATAATATAAAATATATATATGATATGATATATGATATATGTAAAATGATTTAATAAAATATTGTGTAATGTGTTAATGAATATTTTAAATGAGTATGTGTCAATAATTATTTTTTTCCAGGAACCCTTTAATATTAGAAGTTATCCGCTCGCCCTTTGGTTATTAATAGTACAAGTGTCCAAGTAAAGTATAGTTGAAGTTGAATTAAATTCTGTTATTTTTTTTATTATTAAATTAAATTTTTTTTTATTTTTATGATTAATGATTTAAAAATAATTATTTTTTTTAATTAATTTGAATTAATTTGGGATATTTTAGTTATTTTTATCATTTTTTTTTGGTGTGATAAAATTATTATTTTTTGTGTATTTTAAAAAAGATGGCAGAACAATACCGATTATTTTGGGATAATCATGTTACCCACAATACCACCCCCATACCGGAGGTACATACAACTACCGCTAGTGCTATAGCCCCAACACTAACCCCTCCAATAATAACTGCAGTACCTATGATTGCAACCTCTGTGACCACTACCTCTACTGCTTCAGAATCCACTAAAGACCACAGAAAGACCACTAAAGAAAAATATGAAGCCATATTAGTAAGCATCGAACTGATGAATTTCTTAGACTTTATTAAAGATTGTGATAGGGCTGAAATTGCTTTTAGCGGTGTCTTTAGAGTAATGCAAGATCGGTTGACACGATATAAGGTGTTAACTACTTAGCCAGACTTCGATGTAGATTGGAATGAAGCAGTGGATGGTGGAGGTGATGCATTACCGGTTACCCTTGGTGAAGCATTATGCCGACTCATACCAAATCATACTTCGGTTGCTCTGCATGTCCGTTGCAGACAACCGGAATATGGAATAAAAGCGCTGTAGAGCTTACGAAAGAATACGGTGTTAGTAGAGAACTCTCCGAGGAAAAACTGTTGCGTGCCCTCCCCGAGACATTCAGTGGATCTGCTTTAAATTAGTATCAAGTAGAGCAGGGAAGCTGGTCCACTTTAAATCAATTTGTCTCCCGTTTTAGATCGGTTTTTGGTCAGATGCATTCAGAAATAAGTATTCGACGAGATATTTCCCTACGTACCCAAGATTTAGAAGAATCCGCCCGAGACTTTATAGTAGCTTTATGTTCTCTTTCTAATTTATTATCCACCCCTCCACCATAATGCAGAGAGAAAAACAATATAGGCCCCCTCCTTCTCCCTCTCTATTCTTTTGTCCCACATATGCCTATAACCCTAATAAATATCGACCAAAAATTAGAATTGCTACTACAGATCCAGCTCCTGAAAATTCCCCTTCCTTTCATATTCCAAGCCCTATCCTACAACGTCGGTTTCACAAGTCCCTATTAATCCTCTAAGGTAGTATCATCCAAAATTACCTCCACCTCCTTCAAACCGGAAAGAAGTGCCAAAAGCAAAATCCCAACCAAAAATATCTTACATTCCGCCCCTAAATGAGTAAAGTAGTAAAAGCCCCATCTCAACCCCTAACGAGTAATAGTGTAAGATGTTTTAATTGTAAAAAATAAGCCATATCTTTAGAGAATGCCCAGACCCCTCGGATATTTTTGTTTTATTTGCGGATATCCGGAAAATCGTCACTAAATTGCCCATCGTGTGCTCGTAGGCGTACGGGAAACGCGTAACCGGGAGGACAAAATCGTCCCTGTCTCCACGTAAAAATTTGTTTCAGAAACCCCATAAAATGATATTTAATAATTTAGATTGTATACATTCCCCTTCATCAGATCCCCGTTGCTACGTTTGGTTAGAATTGAACGGAACCCCCTTAAAAGCCCTTGTAGATTCTGGAGCATCCCAAACATACTTGGGTGTTAGTTGTGAAAGCATACTGGCTCCATTTTTAAGACCGATTGAAGAAGAGGTAAGAGTAGCAGATGGAAGTGTTGTTCCTTTGCGTGGAGTTGTAACGTACAATAATATACAAATGTCTATTACATGTGCGTATACATGTAATGTGTACAATAATAATAATATAAGAGAGAGAGAGAGAGAGAGAGAAGTTAGTGAAATTTAAAATTTTCACAAATCAGAACGCGCGAATCCCTCGTCGATTGAGTGGCACTAGTGTATGTGGTTTTCGGAACACACTATGTGGAAGGAGACCTTTTCTAGACAGACAGTACTGTTTCGCTTTGCAAGAAAGACACGTCAAAAAGCTTCTTCTGACCTCGTTCTTTAAATTTGGTTTTATTTTGATCAAGGAAGCATTCTAGTCTTACTTTAATCCGTGAATTATTCGAAGAATGTCAAAAGTATTCGAGTGTTCATGGAAACCTGCTTCCACATGGAAGGAAATAGACGACGCCATTGAATTCGTTGGGACTCCAATTCAAAAGCATTTTTTGATTCAACCACATGTTGACGAAAATAACGTTCATTGAGCAAGGATCAAGAAAATACAAAAAATTGGCCATAATTTCAAGAATCCATTCGACGGAAGTAACATCGATTGGAGAAAAATGAAGATCATCGAGGTTACGAAGAAACGAGTGCACTCTTCAACCGTAAGCGAACATTTGTTTCGTAATCAGATCTCTCAACTCTCTTAATTGACTTTAGTTCGATGATTTTGATTTTTGTTAATTTTTGATTATTTAAAAACATTTAGTCAGTTATTTTGCTAACTATAATTATTGTAATAATGCGTTAAAATGAATGACGATTTTATGACAGACAATTTTATTAATGTGATTAGGTATCCTATGGCGGAACGAAGGAATTGTATTCGCGTAGTTTTCTATCATTATTATTGTGCTAATAAATACTATGTTTGAATATGAATAAAATCATAGTGCTAGTTTCTTGGCTTTCAGATACCCATTTTTACTGGTTTTTATTTTTTACAAAAATAAATTATTAGCTTGAAAGATAATTTGTGCTATCTTTTTTTTTAAACTACTAATTTGCGTAGGACTCAATTTTAAAAGGTAATTTAGATTGATATGTTTTTTTTTATTTCTATATGTACATGCGATATAATTAAACAGTATGTTAAAACTCTGGAGTTGTCAACAAACAAAACAAAAAAAATAAATTCAACAAGTATAATTTTGTAATAACATAAAATATATGCAATGAAATTGAACAATATATATCTAAGGAAAATAGAATTATATTACATTGTGTCCCTAGAAATAAAATTAGATAATGATGTTCAATTGCTAGATGTGAGTGTAGCCCCCTTAGTTATGAATGTTTTTAGGAATAGATTTTTTTAAATTGTTTAGAATTAAGATAGATTATGAGAGAGGAATATGCAATAGTAACGGCATTGGAATAATTGGAATCAAAACGGTCCTTTTCGTAAATTCGGTAGAAATATTAGTAGGATTCCCGTCCAACCTATTTATGATTGTGCCTGTTTAATAAAACAATCGTTTTATGCAGAGAAACGACTTAATGAATTATTAACCCGATTAATTCGCGTATCCAAGTCCCCAGACCTCACCCAAACCCACCTAGCCCAGCATCTATGAATGTACAACATCATCCCTCTATTCGACAAGAAACCCCGTGTGTTATCCCCTTTTATGTTAAGAATTGCCCAAACGCAAATTAACAAATTGTTAAGTGAGGATGTAATTGAGAAATACATGAGCCCGTGGATGAGTAACCCTGTAATTTTGTAATAACGTAAATTATATGCAATCAAATTGAACAATACATATCTAAGGAAAATAGAATTATATTACATTGGCGCCCGAACAGGGACTACAGCATAATTGAAGTTTAAAAATTAATCATATAAAAATATATAATATAATAAACTTGAAATTAAATTTGAAAAATCAGTTATATTTTGAATATTTAAATGTGTAAATGATGCTTAATCTGAATCGAACACCAGTGAAAACAAGGTCACAGTTGCAAGAAAAGAAAATAGACAATTCAAATAGTATAAACAACGATAACAATACAGCGATGGAAAATAGTACCACGAATTCTCAGAATAATCCAGATTTAACGTCTGAGGAAAATTTGATTGAAATTGAACAATTACAAAATAATGTAAATGATGGAACAAATACGCAGCCTATGCAGACTGAAAACATTGATCAAAATCGAACATTGTTCGGAGAATTTCTTAAATACGTTCGTGATAAACAAAGTGTAAATGTTCCAAATCAAGAGCATCGACTGGTTGTTTCTAGCGAAATTATCGCTAAATAACCGATGAAAAACCACCATTCCAAAGCGGCGACCGGTCGTTTCTTGCACAATTACCTCAGAATAACCGATGAAAAACTATTGTTCCAAAGCGTCGACCGGATGTTTCTAGCGAAATTTATCGTAAATAACCGATTAAAAACCGCTCTTCTAGAGCGTCAACCGGTCGTTTCTCCCAAAATGACAGCAGAATAACCGATGAAAAACCGTTCTTCCAGAGCGTTCATCAGTTGTTTCTCGTAAAATTACCGCAGAATAAACGTTAAAAAACCGTAGTACCATAGGGTAGACCGGTCGTTTGTCTTAAAATTACCGTAGAATAACCGATAAAAAACCGCTGTACAATAGCGTCGACCAGTCGTTTCTTTCAAAATTACCGAAGAATAACCGATGAAAAACCGCGGTTCAAGAGCGGCGGCCGGTCGTTTGGGACCAAAATAACCGCTGAAAAACCGCTCTTCAAGAGAATATAATAGTTAATAATTATTTGCAATAACATGTATATTAGGCTGGAGCGTCAAAATCGAAAATCGTCCAATCGCCAAGCGTGGGGTAGGAAAAGTTGTGCAGTGGCATCAATAATAACATGTTAAAATTTTAAAAGAATTGGTTAGTATCTTTTGCCCCCGCCAGCTAGTCAACGATCGGCATTTTTATTAAAAAAGTGATAAAAGTCAACTTTGTGAAAAATTCCATTTTGTTGGGCAATATTTATTCTACTGTTGCCAAAATATCGTTATTTGGTGTATTAATAAGTATTTACAATATTTAAAGATGTTATAAATTGATTATGGACTTTTAAAACAGTTCAAAATATGCATGATTTCCGTTGAAATCCGTATTTGTGTAATTATGTCGAACTTGCCATTTAAAACCGTGTACGCATAAATTAGGTTCTCTTGTTGTCGTATTGCTTTAGGTAGTGAGTTAACCTGTGATAAATCTATCCAGAATAGTCCGAGGTTGGGTTTTTCGTCGCCAGGTGCCGTCGTGGCGCTTTTAGCTTAATTCGTCGTGCTCGAGGATCCTGTTATAGAAATGGAATTTCATTTGGTCATAAGGAATGATGCCGTCAAGCTCTGATATTGCTTAATGCGTACTTTATGTATGTCATATGCGGACAAGTGTCTATATAAATATTACATCGAAATTTGGATCTGTACTAACTGTAAAGTTTTGCTCGTTTTATCTGTTCCTTGAAGTCTGAATTTCACACATCGTACTGTTGACAAGGTTATTGCGAATAATTCGCATACTTCTCTGTTAAACTTTAAAATGGAGAAGCTCTCTAAATTCAAGTACCGGTCTACCTTTGTGTGTCCTGTATTTGGAACTCCTAGAGACCTTCCTTAAATCAACTACCTACTTACGAGGATGTTATGAGATGCTGTGGTTATGAAAGACAAAACCTAGCACCCCTCGAAGGTAGCAAAGAGCCTGAGTTTTCTAAAATTGCTTCCATAGTTGCTCAGAAAACGTTAAGCATTTATGAAAAGGCGTCCATTCCTAGTGTAAGCTATGATAGAATACTGTCCCTCATTAAAAAATACCACGATGCGTGTAATGGTATTAAGAAATCCCTTCCAAAAGTAACGTCGAGTACCACGGTATCTAAGAAAATTGTTGATTTTAGAATGCGTGCGAAGAAACTGTTTGATTTCGCAAGATGTAAATGTGGGAACTTCGACATTTACTCTTGCGAAAAATTCAAACGAGTTCCAGAAAGGGAAAGGGCTTTTCTTGCGGACCAAAGAACTGATCGTAAAATGATTATCGGTAGCGTAGACGAAGCAGTCACAAGTGTTTTACAAAAACGTGAACTAAGGAAAATCAAAGATCGAGCTCAAATTACACCTGTGCTTACCAATGAAACGGCAAACAGAAAAATTGAACTCCTACATGACAATTCATTTGAAAGTTCCTCTTCTCAGGATGTTACTTGCAATGAGCCTGTTTCACAGGTCAATGCAGTCATTCGCAATGAAGATCAGCCTTCATCTCGGAATTTGGTTTCACTTTCTAACACCGCCATAATTTGTGACAGGTATGCTATTTCCGACCGATCAGCAGCTGCTGTTGCTAATGCAGTTCTTCAAGATGTTGGTCTTATTTCCGAGGTTAACCAATCTTTAGTTATTGATAGGCACAAGCTAAGGAGGGAACGGCGTCGTGTTCGAGCAAGCCTTCAAAATGAGGACGATATAAGCTGTTTACCGATACTTGGGATTAATTTTGACGGAAGGAAAGATAAAACTTTCTGTCAAAGCAAAGAGGGTGAGAAGTATCATAGACGAGTGAAAACTGAAGAGCACATTTCTATTGTCAAGGTGCCAGAATCGGTGTACTGGGGTCATGTAACACCCTCAGATGGATCTGCTAAAACAATCTCGAGCAGCATCGCGAATTTTTTACGGGGTAAAGAAAATACGTTGCATATGCATAATATTCAGGCTGTAGGGTGCGATGGCCCAGTTGTAAATACCGGAGTAAAGGGTGGCATTATAAGGGAATTGGAAAAAAAGCTAGATAGAGCACTCCAATGGTTAGTGTGCCTACTTCATTTTAATGAATTGCCTCTAAGACATTTGTTCAAGCACCTAGATGGTCCTACATCGGGTCCAAATAGTTACACTGGCCCCATCGGTAAAGCTCTTAGTAAATGCGAGGATTTTCCGGTGATTAAATTTAATCCTATTGATTGTGACTTACCTACTATTGATGAAGTAGATGTTAGTTCTGACCAGCGGTACCTGTTTGACATGGCGATGTGTGTTAAAACAGGCAACTGCTCGCAAGATCAAAGCCTCAAGAAACCAGGTCCTTTATCACATGCCAGATGGATAACTACTGCTAGCAGACTATTAAGGTTGTACGTTTGCACAAATAATCCTACGCCAGAGTTGAAGGCCCTTGTTACTTTTGTTTTGAAAGTTTATGGTCATTCCTGGTTCCGAATTAAAAAACCCTTCTTGTACTGAAGGATCAAGACACGTATGGGCTGTCATTCGTGATACGAGATACTTGCCAAAGGACCAGAGAAATATAGTGGATAAGGTTATTGAGACGAATGCTTACTTTTGTCACCACGAAAACCTCCTTATTGCTATGCTAGCAGACGATCGAAAACACATCCGTGAATTGGCTTATCATCACATTTTGAAAAGTAGAAATCCAAGCCAGGTACGCTCAAACGATATAAGGGTTTTCAAGGTTCCAAAAGTAAATTTTGACGCTTCCGACTACGCTGATATGGTAGACTGGTCCCTATTGGAAATCACCGAGCCCCCTTTACTGACTAAACTATTGTCAGGAGATATTAAAACAATAGTAAATAATGGCCTCAGTGAGCAATTTTTGTTTCTCAGACTACCATGTCACACACAGGCAGTAGAGCGAACTGTAAAGTTGGTGACTGAGGCAGCATCTAACGTTTGCGGTGCTGATAAGCGGGATGGATTTATACGCACAACTTTGCGCTCAAGAGAGAAAATGCCTTCTTTTGAAACAAAGAGGGACTTCAAGTTCTGAACTGATTTTCCAAGATGCATTTTAAATCACGCCTATGGTTGGTTGGTTGGGAAGGGTGTGGGTGGAACTCGATTTGCATCCACCTTCCTGTGGTGACTTCTGAGTCGCTTTAGAATTAAACTGCGAGCCGAGAGCAGCATAATGATTTTTATCTCTATTATTTTATGGAATCGTTATCTCAATCAATATGATAAAACTTAATTTATGAGTACAAAGTTTTAATTTGGCAAATTCGACAAAATTACACATAATACAGATTTTAACGGAAATCATGCATATTTTGAACTGTTTTAAAAGTCCATAATCAATTTATAACATCTTTAAATATCGTAAATACTTATTAATACACAAAATAACGATTATTTTGGCAACAGTATAATAAATTTCACCCAACAAAATTGAATTTTTCACAAAGTTGACTTTTATCACTTTTTTAATAAAAATGCCGCTCTTTGACTAGCTGGCGGGGGCAAAAGATACTAACCGATTCTTTTAAAATTTTAACATGTGATTATTGATGCCACTGCACAACTTTTCCTACCCCCCGCTTGACGATTGGACGATTTTCGATTTTGACGCTCCAGCCTAATGTATATATGAGGTTTTTATTTATTTATTTTCTGTTTTGTTATGCATATCTGTAATCATCTTTTATAGATGTAACAAAACTGCTCAGTCACTGTAGTAAATGTGTATGTAGGTTCCCCCATGAGAGAATTCACAAACGTGCATGGTGAAAACCCGAATGGTCAGGCTTATTGTACGAATTACGGCGCTACTTTGCTAGAAGATTTCGACGCCACCTAGCGCTGGCCGAGAAAACTCTATTTGAATGAAGGGTATTGTTCGTCGATACGTATCGTGCCGAAATTACCGCTGAATGACCGCTAAAAATCTGTTTCTCGCAAAATGACCGGTCGGCGATCTTGATTAACATTTACTACAGCGACTGAGCAGTTTTGTTAGATCTATAAAAGATGATTATAGATATGCATAACAAAACAGAAATTAAGTAAATGAAAACCTCATTTATACATGTTATTGCAAACAATTAGTAACTATTATATTCTCTTGAAGAGCGGTTTTTCAGCGGTTATTCTGCGGTAATTTTGGTTCGAAACGACCGGCCGCCGCTCTTGAACCGCGGTTTTTCATCGGTTATTCTTCGATATTTTTACAACGAAATTAACCAGTCGGCGCTCTTGTACGACAGGTTTTATCGGCGATTCTGCGGTAATTTTGTAAAAAACGACCGGTCGTCCTTCTGGAACAATGGTATTTCATCGGTTATTCTTCGGTAATTTTGAGAGAAACGACTGGTCGACGCTATGGTACAACGGGTTTTTATCGATTATTCTACGGTAATTTTAAGAAAAACGACCGATCCACCCTATGGTACTACGGTTTTTATCGGTTATTCTGTGGTAATTTTACGAGAAACATCTGATCAACGCTCTGGAAGAACGGTTTTTCATTGGTTATTCTGCTGTCATTTTGGGAGAAACGACCGGTTGACGCTCTAGAAGAGCGGTTTTAAACGGTTATTTACGATAAATTTCGCTAGAAACATCCGGTCGAAGCTTTGGAACAATAGTTTTTCATCGGTTATTCTGAGGTAATTGTGCAAGAAACGACCGGTCGCCGCTTTGGAATGATGGTTTTTCATCGGTTATTTAGCGATAATTTCGCTAGAAACAACCAGTCGATGCTCTTGAAGAGCGGTTTTTCATCGTTTATTCTGCGGTAATTTCGCGAGAATCGACCGATCGACGTTTTGGAAGAGCGGTTTTTCGTCGGTTATTTTGCGGTAATTTTGCTGGAAATGACTGGTCGACGCTCTTGAAGAGCGGTTTCTTATCGGTTATTCTGCGATGATTTTATAAAATCTGACCATACGCCTTTTTCTCGTAGTCCGGTTTTTCGTAGTAATTACGGCTGTACGACGGTTATTTTTTGGCGGTTTTCGACCGGTTATTTTGTTTTTCGGTTATTTTGCGGTTGCTCGTCCTGATAGGGGATTATCATAGAAATCAATCTACATCCAATCCTAACAATCGATCTCAGAGTGCCCAAGTTCGCAAAATGAAAGCAAGTAAACATAATAATGATAAAACGTTTCAGCCATATGTAATGCCTATAAATGCACTGAATTCCCAAGTAGGTGGTCACTCGAGGGGATCATTGCCATCAAATAATGGTTGTATAACCAATAGTCCTATAATTGTTCCGGATCTTAGTGTGCCTCCGCCACCATTCGGTACGACCCATAATAGTATACAGGGATCCATCAATTTAAACTAAATAATGAAAAATCGAATGATATAGAAAAACGTAAAAAAATTGCTAATTGTACTCGATTACGTGTTAAATATACTGATATACCTATATCTGCATTGATTGACACGGGCAGTCAGATTACGTATATTTCTCAAGAAATGTTCAAATATTTGTCGCGTTATTATCAAATTGATGTTTTACCAGTAACCAATTTGATCGTATTAACCGCAATTGGAGAGAAACCCACAACAGTAAAACGACAGATTATGTTAAATTTAAACGTAGATTCTCTGATGATTCCTTGAATTTTTTTGGTAATTCCCCACTTAACTTCTAATATGATAATTGGGAATGATTGGTTGTTAAAAAATAATATAATTTTGGATTATGGCAAATTACAATTTTTTATTGGGAAGACGTTAATTTCTCCAGAAAATGTACAATATGACCAAAAACTCCCAAAAAAAAATTATTACCTCAGAGGAAGAGGAAATTATGGTTCTTCATTTAATAGTGCCATCTGAATGTGCAAATGAAAGATCTAATAATCAAAATCTTGTTAATAATAATAAAAATGTAGAAATAAAAAAAGTTAATAAAAATCAATGTGTCGATCGAGCTTATGATTGTTGTAGTCAGATATTTAACATGCAGCATTATAAAGATCTTATGAATAAAATAAATAAGGAAGGAGGAATAAATTTAACAAAAAACAAGCATATTATAAATAATAAGTTTATTCATGCGAATCATTTAGATGATAAGACGAATATTAAAGTAAACATCCAATCTGATAGAATAAATGATATTGATGATGATGAGATAATAAATATTGAGAGAGTAAATGATTTGCCAATGGAAATAATAAATATTGACAATTGTAAAAAACACATGTAAAAATATAAGGATGATAGTAATTTTTGACGGATTGATGAACAGTCATCTAAACTTTTTAATGATGCTCATGTTGATGCTGAAAGTGACAAATATAATGATTATGATAATTTTGTTGACAATGAAGATGTAATTGATAATATTAACATTTTAGAGGATTGTTATATTGTAGATAATGATATGGAAACCCACCTTCTATATATAGCACAATTATATAAAGAACACGATGAAAACGATTATTTTAAAGATGTCACATCAATCGCTCAATCTATGATTTTGCTGAATATTGAGGAACGCAACAAATTCATAAAGATGATGAAAAAATTTGAAAAATTATTTTCATATAAAAAAGGACCTCCCGGTCATTATCAACATAAGGTCCAATGGAAAAATCCTGAGACGATTGTTAATCGATCATATCCGATACCTATGTCATTGAGAAATGAAGTTTTTAAAGAAATTCAGGACATGTTGGATTCGGGTATCGATCGGATAGCGGATTTTGCAATCCGTTAAGAATCGTAAAAAACAAAGACGGGAGGCTGCGAATTTGTTTGGATGCACCTTTCCTCAATGATCAGATCGAATCGGATCAAGAGTGTCCACCAATAATTAATGATCTAGTGCAAAAATTTTACGGATCCCAATACCTTACAACTACAGATTTAGCAAATTGGTATTGGCAAATTGAACTGCATCCCGATTCAAGACCGTATACTGCTTTACTTATGGGTAACGAATTGTATCAATTCCGAAGAATCCCATTCGGATTAAAAACCGCAGGAGCTGGTTTTATACGGGCATTGTCGTTAGTGCTGAGCCATAAATTTGATAGTTACTTGTCCACGTATACGATGATCTGATTTTTGCATCACCAAATTTTGATGAACATTTGAAGCATTTAGACGTGGTGTTTACAATTTTACAGCAAAATAACTTTACATTACGTCTTGATAAAGGGCATAGGGGGTTAACTATACAAAAAATGCCTCCACAGCTCTGTCACCCGAACTGGGTCCATATATTGCTACCCCGATGACTACAAATTTCTGAAAGTATGAACTCAAAATTCGCTTTTTCGAAAAAGTTATGGAGGGGGAAAGAAAAATTAAAAAAACTAATTTTTCTCGAAAACTACTGGATCGATTTTAATGAATTTGAAATATGTTAGAAATGTAGGTAAGACAATTTGAGAGAAACAATATGAATTTTTTTTGTTTGTTTAATAAGTAAAAAACTGGTTTGAAATTTTCGAAATTTTTTTTTTGGCATAATTTTTGATGTGACCACCTTCATCTTTTTTCTTGAGGTACCTTACAATGTCCCCTTTCATATATATTTTTTTTTAATTTTTAAAAAATATAGTTTTTGAATAAAAAATCGCAAACCATGGTCGTCCTGCTTGACTTGCGCATTCGCACACGCGCTCTATGCGTATATGTATAATACAGGGTACACAATTTAAAACTACCACCCGGAAATCTGAGAATGAATGCTGTTTAAAAAAAAAACGTTTAAATAGAAAAGTTTTTGGATTCCGAGGGGGCATCCAATAGTGACCTTGACGTTGACCTTTAAGGTAATTTCAGTATGAAGCCTCTTTTTAATGAGACCCTTTATTTTTTCACTCCGGAAATGAAAAAAGCGGAATTTACGTCCGAATACGATCTTGTCTTAGGACCCAGGTCCCATGGTGGGGTTCTATAATTCTTTTTCTTTATGTCCGTTAGTTTGGACCTCCCCGTCGGCCAGCATTCAGCATGGTTGAACCTGATCTGATATAGCCCGAGCGGATGGTTAGCCGTAACAACCCCACCACGTGAAGGTGGACAAATGAGGGCACCCAGCCAATTAAGGCAAGATAGACGAGTCACATAGCCAGTTAAGGCAAGATAGACGAGTCACCCAGACAGTTAAGGCAAGATAGACGAGTCACCCAGCCATTTAAGGCAAGATGGAGGAGTCACCCAGCCAGTTAAGGCAAGATGGAGGGGTCACCCAGCCAGTTAAGGCAAGATGGAGGAATCACCCAGCCAGTTAAGGCAAGATGGAGGAGTCACCCAGCCATTTAAGGCAAGCTAGAGGAGTCACCCAGCCATTTAAGGTAAGATAGAGGAGTCACCCAGCCAGTTAAGGCAGATGGAGTTGTTACCCATACAATTAAGGCAAGATGGAGGAGTCACCCAGCCAGTTAAGGCAAGACAGAGGAATCACCCAGCCACTTAAGGCAAGATGGAGGAATCACCCAGCCAGTTAAGGCAAGACAGAGGAATCACCCAGCCACTTAAGGCAAGATGGAGGAATCACCCAGCCAGTTAAGGCAAGATGGAGGAGTCACCCAGCTATTTAAGGCAAGATGGAGGAGTCACCCAGCCAGTTAAGGCAAGCTAGAGGAGTCACCCAGCCATTTAAGGCTAGATGGAGGAGTCACCCAGCCAGTTAAGGCAAGATGGAAGAATCACCCAGCCAGTTAAGGCAAGATGGAGGAATCACCCAGCCAGTTAAGGCAAGATGGAGGAGTCACCCAGCCATTTAAGGCAAGATGGAGGAGTCACCCAGCCAGTTAAGGCAAGATAGAGGAGTCACCCAGCCATTTAAGGCAAGATGAGGAGTCACCCAGCCAGTTAAGGCAAGATGGAGGAATCACCCAGCCAGTTAAGGCAAGATGGAGGAATCACCCAGCCATTTAAGGCAAGATGGTGGAGTCACCCAGCCAGTTAAGGCAAGCTAGAGGAGTCACCCAGCCATTTAAGGTAAGATGGAGGAGTCACCCAGCCAGTTAAGGCAGATGGAGTTGTTACCCATACAATTAAAGCAAGATATATTATCTTGCCTCTCGCTCACTGATGCTACAATTGTTCAGTCTTCATCGCTATCAGATTCGATTACTGGTACAATTTTAGTTGTGGTGAATATGTTAGTTAATATCTCAGCTGGTTTGAAAATTCTTGATAAATAACGCGCATGTGATAAATAATATATAACAGCCGCAATGTGGGAACAACAGCCAACAGTTCTATTTCCATTGGCACATTCACATGTGTATTCTGTAATTCCAGAATGTCCAATAGTGTCAGGTTCGTATTTAATAAAACACCTATAGGTTTGACGAGAAATGTGACTTGACGGAACTCTAATTTTTAAAGTCGTTGAATCATCTTTAACGAATTCCATTTTTAGATTGCCATCTTTGTCAAGCATTTCTGCTAAATAGGAAACAGCCTGAGCAAGTTAATAGGTACCAGTAAATAACATTTTCAAATCATTTGTTGTTAATTCCGGAAAATCCTTAAGATCATCTGAGGAGATAGTTCCAAACGAAAGTTTACGACGTAGCCATCCTGCTTCTTCTACTTTATCAGCCAAAGAAAACTTCACATTTTTCTGAGTTTGCATCTTTTGAAGAATATCATCGAAGTTATCTACATTAGAATGTAATCTTTTTCCAAAAATATTATTAAGAAAACATGCAATTCTGAAGTATGATCCAATTTTTGGTAATAACTTATTATCGATTTTATGATTAAGAAGAAGATATTTTTGCTTGATGACACCGTGAACGGGTTCTACAGCCCACCGAATTTTCGTAACAAAGCGGGAATTATTTGATTCTTCTGCTGTTAATTGTTTCCTTTTTCCTTTTAAGGCAGGCATCAAAACTCGAAATTTTTTTCTTCCAACTTTTCTTTTACGTTACGAAATCCACGGTCAAGAACAAAAATATCACCTTCATTAACCAGCTTAGATAAACCTTCAGGATTTTCGAGAATTGTTTCCAAAATCTGGGCATCATTTTGATTCGCAAGAAAAGGTCCAGCAATGTCTACAACATACCCGTCAGTTGTGCAGATGGTAAACGGTTTACAAAGGGGAACTTTCTTTTGGCCAGAGTACGATTTCCTTTGGTAATCATTATTAGAACTTTTCTGATGTCTAGCGTATGTGCCGTCGCATATCAAAAAAAGTTTATCGTTAGAATCGAATAAATGTTTTGCCATTTTAGTGGTATGGTTCGAGTCACATCTAATAGAAAGAGTTTCCATTAGTTTTGATAACTCAGATGCCGTAAGGCTTGTAGTATTGGAATAGGCTTTCAGTTGGATAAGATGTTCTTCGTATATTCTATCGTTTATCAAGTGCATACGACAACATCGATTCCCAGATGGAATGTAGATTTGAGTTTTGATATAAGTTTTTATTCGTGTTTCCTCAGGAATGACGAGTAAATGTTTTGTGCCGCCACAAAAGCAACATGATTTATACGTTGCAATAGTTCTCCGAATAAAAACTTTCATACGTTCAACCTCAGAAACCGATGCTTTTGATTCAACTATTTCAAACGTGGGATCATTATCTACCGAATCAGGCACAACATCATTTACGACATTTACTTCAGATTTCTCTGCAGATATATTTTTCTATAAACAGACATTCTACATTTTTGACAAATAATGTCATTTACATTCATTGCTTGCTGCAAAGAAGTGGAGTAAATATTCGCTTCCTGTTGATTTGTTACTATTTTTTTTTCGGCCTGTAGTATTTATTAAAAAAGTATTGCAACCAGGGCACTTTTGTCTTAGCAATACGGTCTTATTCATCTTGAAAATTATGAAGAAATAAGAATGCCAGATGTAAACAAAAGAATGTAAAAAGTACAATTCTCCAGAATCACAGAGATATAACTCCGAATCCTCGATATCCTCCAACTGTATATAACATAGTATTTTTAGTCAAAAATTATGCCAAAAAAAAAATTTCGAAAATTTCAAACCAGTTTTTTACTTATTAAACAAACAAAAAAAATTCATATTGTTTCTCTCAAATTGTCTTACCTACGTTTCTAACATATTTCAAGTTCATTAAAATCGATCCAGTAGTTTTCGAGAAAAATTAGTTTTTTTTATTTTTCTTTCCCCCTCCATAACTTTTTCGAAAAAGCGAATTTTGAGTTCATACTTTCAGAAATTTGTAGTCATCGGGGTAGCAATATATGGACCCAGTTCGGGTGACAGAGCTGTGGGGGCATTTTTTGTATAGTTAACCCCCTATGCCCTTTGTATTCTTTGCTAGTACCGTTAAATTTCTTGGTTACGAACTTTCCACGAAGGAAGTGCGACCTTATCCAGACCGATTGGATGCTATTCGTAACTTCGAACAGCCACGAAATTTAAAACAATTTCAAAAATTCCTCGGAGTTTGCACAAACTACAGGGAGTTTAGTGTGGAGCATGCTAACTTTTTTGAGCCTTTCCGGGATTTGCTTCGATCGAAGAACGTTTGGTTATGGACGCCGAAACATACCAATGCGTTTGTCGATCTTAAGCTAAATTTCGCAAACTTAATAATGCTTAGTCATGTTAGATCCTAATAGGCCGTTTGTATTGCAAACCGATGGATCGGATTTAGGAATAAGTGGTATTCTTTATCAGGTCGATGATCAAGGGATGCATCATGTGACATCAATGGTAAGCATATGTTTATCTTCGGCTGAAATAAATTATACTGCAACCGAAAAAGAACTTTTGGAAATTATTTATTCAGTTTATGAAGTTGCGGTCATATTTATACGGTCGAAAATTTCAGTTTATAACGGATCATAAAGCACTCACTTCTTTGGACAGTACTCCGTATCATAATGCTCGTATAATCAGATGGTGTCTTCTTTTGCAACAATTCCAATTTTCTGTAGACCATTGTTCCGGAAAAGATAACTTAGTTTAGGAAGATACCACTGGTTTTTTGGTTGCTTCTGTAATTAGCGATATTTTTGTTCATGAAATCCGAGTCGATAAGAAAAAACCATTTTGGTTTAGTTTGTTTGATGTGGATAGTGACATAGTGTCGAAACTTCGAAAAATTTGTGAACTGCAAAAATCTGATGAAGACGTAATTAAAATCCGAGAGCGATGTGAACAAGACAAGTTACAAAATTTTGTAAGTTATAATGATATTCTTTTCCGCGTAGATCCAATTTTAAAAATGAGACAATTGGTGATCCCAAGGAATTTGGTTAGGTCTTTAGTTTACGCAATCCATACATCCTTAGGCCACCCTGGTTATTATAAAACGTATTCCTACATTCGCCAGTACTATTACTGGAAAGGTATGCAAATCAATATCAAAAAATTTGTATTGGGTTGTGACTTATGTCAACGGGTCAAACATTTAAATTGTCGGATGAGGGCTCGTACCGAATGGTGGAATCTAAGGGTCCGAGAGATTTAGTAGCTGTGGACTACTATGGTCCGTTGCCCGTGTCCACTGGTTGTGTTCAATATATATTTGTTGTCCTCGACGTGTTCACTAAATACGTGAAATTATACTCCTTGAAAAAAGCAAGTACGGCTGCAACATTAAATCGTGTCATAAAGAAATATATACCAATTGTAGGTAAACCCAGGATAATACTTTCGGATCACGAATCACAATTTGTTTCTCCAAGATGGCAAAACACCTTGCGGGAACATGACGTTCTAGTAACGTATTTATCGATCCGGTATCCGCAAAGTAATCCGAGTGAAAGAATTATGCGCGAATTAGGAAAATTTTTTAGGGTTTTTGAATCAGAATCACACACATCTTGGGCACGATAACTAAGAAAAATAGAACTTATTTTGAACATCACTACAATAACGGTACCGAGTATAGTCCAATGAAATTGCATTTCGGAATAAAACCTCAAGATCATATTCGCACTTTAATCGATTATCCATCATCTGATGAATTATCTCATGATTCTAATCTGATAATGGTAAAACGTCGATTATTTGAAAAGTTTGTGCAATGAAAAAATAATCAAAAAGGTGTATCCAAAGTAACCCTTGCAGTAGGAGATTTGGTTCTAATTTCTGTGCCACACCTATCCAGTAGATAAAGTGTCAAAAATTTTTGTTTACTTTTTCGAAGGGCCATATGTGATAACAAAGTCATTAGAAAATAATGCTTATGAGTTGGGAAATGTGGAAACCTCAAAAAGGAAAGGAGTGTATAATCGCGGTTCCTTGCGCAATTATTATACAGATGACGAGAAAAACGCGTGATTTCAGTAATGGCTCATTTCATTTCAAGTTGAAACTGTATGTACATATTAATATTTAAGTTCTTTTAACATATTAGATTGTAATGCGAAATTTTTGAGATTGTCCATGATGTCTGGTTCATGTTCAATCTAGGAGGGCAATGTAATGTACAATTTAGAATATACAATTGTCTATTACATGTGCGTATACATGTAATGTGTATAATAATAATATAAGAGAGAGAGAGAGAGAGAGAGAGAGAGAGAGAGAGAAAGAGAGAAAGAGAGAGAAGTTAGTGAAATTTAAAATTTTCACAAATCAGAACGCGCGAATCCCTCGTCGATTGAGCGGCACTAGTGTGTGTGGTTTTCGGAACACACTATGTGGAAGGAGACCTTTTCTAGACAGACAGTACTGTTTCGCTTTGCAAGAAAGACACGTCAAAAAGCTTCGTCTGACCTAGTCTTTTAAATTTAGTTTTATTTTTATCAAGGAAGCATTCTAGTTTTACTTTGATCCGTGAAACGTGCTTCCACATGGAAAGAAACAGACGACGCCATTGAATTCGATGGGACTCCAATTCAAAAGCATTTTATTATTCAAAAGGACAAAGGACAGGATATTTCCCCCGCGTTAATGACGATTTGTCTATTTGCGGGTCGGCTCTCGGGTGGAGAGGTACAGGACAGAGACAGACACTACAATGGCAGAACTAGGCATATACAACACAACACCCACCCAGAGCCAGTCCCCCCTACCCCAATATCGGTACCACCAGCAGATTCGGCGGTCTGTGCCTTAGCGAGTACGACGCGGGGCTTATCCCATCTTTATCCGAGATAAGACCCACGACGTACCGACCGCGGATAAGACGCTGATGGTACCGATAACTGCCGACGGGGGTCGGCAGCGGTCCCAAATTCGTACCTTCGCCCAGCAAAGTTCCCCGGTTATTCCACACTGGACTTAAGCAGAGAAAATTGCAGGACGGGGATTCGAACTCGGGCCCTTCGCGACGTTCAGTTCGGGCGGACTAAGACTGACGCCTTAGCCCGCACGACCATCACGCCGTCTAAAAGCATTTTATTATTCAACCACATGTCGACCAAGGATCTTATCCGAAAATTACGGCCATTGAATCGAAGTAAAATCGATTGGAGAAAAACGAAGATCATCGAGGTTACGAAGAAAAGAGTGCACTCTTCAACCGTAAGCGAACATTTGTTTCGTAATCAGATCTCTCAACTCTCTTAATTGACTTTCGTTCGATGAAATGTTGATAATTTTTGTTTATTTAAAAACATTTAGTCAGTTATTTTGCTAACTATAATTATTGTGATAATGGGTTAAAATAAATGATGATTTTATGACAGACAATTTTATTAATGTGATTAGGTGTCCTATGGCGGAACGAAGGAATTGTATTCGCGTGGTTTTCTATCATTATTATTGTGCTAATAAATACTATGTTTGAATATGAATAAAATCATAGTGCTAGTTTCTTGTCTTTGAGATACCCATTTTTACTGTTTTTTTTTACAAAAATAAATTATTAGCTTGAAAGATAATTTGTGCTATCTTTTTTTTTCAAACTTCTAATTTGGGTAGGACTCAATTTTAAAAGGTAATTTAGATTGATATGTTTTTTTTTCTATATGTACATGTGATATAATTAAACAGTATGATAAAACTCTGGAGTTGTCAACAAACAAACAAAAAATTCAACAAGTATAATTTTGTAATAACATAAAATATATGCAATCAAATTGAACAATATATATCTAAGGAAAATAGAATTATATTACATTGTGTCCCTAGAAATAAAATTAGATAATGATGTTCAATTGCTAGATGTGAGAGTAGCACCCTTAGTTATGAATGTTTTTAGGAATAGATTTTTTAAAATTGTTTAGAATTAAGATAGATTATGAGAGAGGAATATGCAATAGTAACGGCATTGGAATAATTGGAATCAAAACGGTCCTTTTCGTAAATTCGGTAGAAATATTAGTAGGATTCACGTCCAACCTATTTATGATTGTGCCTGTTTAATAAAACCATCGTTTTATGCAGAGAAACGACTTAATGAATTACTAACCCGATTAATTCGCGTATCCAAGTCCCCAGACCTCACCCAAACCCACCTAGCCCAGCATCTATGAATGTACAAAATCATCCCCCTATTCGACAAAAACCCCGTGTGTTATCCCCTTTTATGTTGAGAATGGCCCAAACGGAAGTTGACAAAATGTTAAGTGAGGATGTAATTGAGAAATACATGAGCCCATGGATGAGTAACCCTGTAATTGTCCCGAAGGCCGACGGTAAGCATAGATTTTGTGTAGACTATAGAGATTTAAATAAAGTAACTTTGAAAGATGTGTATCCGATCTCGAATATTGAACGTATTTTATCAGCTATGCGTCGTGCCCGTTGTCTTTCCAAATTAGATTTAAGTCAAGCATATTTCCAGGTCCCAGTAGAACCCAGTAGTCGCCCAATCACCGCCTTCGCCGTCCCAGGGAGAAGCATGTTTCAAATTAAGAGAATGCCTTTTGGATTAACAAATGCCCCTGCCACATTTCAAAGGCTAATGGATAGGCTAATTGATCGTGCTTGGGAACCCCATGTCTTTGCCTATCTAGAATAAGAGCCACAGGATTAGATATAAATCAACAAAAAAGTGAGTTCTTCTGTTCCGAGGTTAAACACCTGGGTTACGTCATAGGCAAGGACGTGCTAAAAGCGGATCAAGATAAAATAGCCACTATTTTAAAATACCCCTCTTCTACTAACCTGAAAGAGAGATCGAGTCCGGTAGACACAGCTCCTTACGAAGAACGCATCCTGGCGTTGGGGAACTGAACAACAGCAAGCCTTTGATACCCTCCGTTATTCCCTTACCTCTACTCCTGTTGTAGCCCGCCCTGATCACTCGATCGGTTACGACCCGCCGGTCGTAACACCTACCCCCCCCCCCCCCCTAAAAAAATCGGCGTTCCACCGCCGCGCAACTCACGGGGTGCAGTGAGCGATCGCGTTATATACATAATATGTTTACATGAATAGCAATGTGTTTTCGAGGGTGTTAGGTTCCGCCAGCAACTTTTACATTTTTATACTTAACGTCTACTGTGTGAGTCTTTTGCTCCCGGTCATAGGGGATCCCATGTTATAGCCTTCAGCCAATGAGAGACGAGCTTGGCCTTTAGGTCGGCCAATGGCGTGTTAGCAATACAGACAAATTAAAACACCTTACGCAGAGCAGAAGTAAACAAATGCGTAATTATTATCTCTTATAACCGAATGACAGAAACAAGGAGAAAAATCCGTCACAAAATGTTGCCTGGATTAGATAACTATTAAATTTTCAGTTTCTATATTAGACTAAAAAAAACCTGATCCTTTATGTCATTTTATTCTTTTCAGGATACAAGGATAGAGGATAACCTCATTTGTAGAGTGCACAAGAACCAATAGCTTCTGAATTTTTATTAAGAAGTATTAGTTGTACAAAGGTGTACCATTGAATACTTTACAAGCACTATTTGGAGTCAGGTTAGTTTTCAAAATATCTACAAATATAATTATTATTAATTTTGAAAATGATGCTTTGTGATTATTTTTTGTCGTCAGGAGAAAGAGCTGCCGACGAGGATGAGATCCTGATTACCCCAGGATCTTGACAGCACACCACTCCGATTCAAGGCGATTACATGTAGCAGACGTCCCAACGTGGTGCATCACACACTGGGTTCTATCCTGCAGACAAGGATGAGGGTCGCATCCTTATTTCGTGTGCAGCATATTGAAATAGTACGGTTATAATGTGCGTGGCCCCAGTGTCTCTCGGTTTCCCTCAGTAAAGCTAATTTTACATTTTTAAACGTGATCTGTTCTCCCCGTTAAATTAAATTTGACAAATTAGACTCATTTGCTTTGATTCGCTGAAGCCAATACGACAGTGTCAATTCCGCTCCCTTCATTCGGATAAATTAATTTTCATAAGTTTCTTTACGCTCGCTTCCCCTCGGTTAAACAAATTTTACAGATTTAATCTCACTCGTTTTCCCTCGTTAAAAGGAAGTTGGCAATTTTAAACGTGCTCTGCTCTCTCGGTTAAATTGAATTTGACAAATTAGTCTCATTTACCTTATTCCGTTGAAGCAAATATGACAGTGTTAATGCCGCTCCCTTCACTCGGATAAATTAATTTTCATAAATTTCATAATGTTCGCTTCCCCTCGGTTAAATAGATTTGACAGATTTAATCTCACTCGTTTACCCTCGTTAAAACAATGTTGGCATTTTTAAACGTGTTCTGCTCTCTCGGTTAAATTAAATTTGACAAATTAGACTCATTTGCTTTAATTCGCTGAAGCCAATATGACAGTGTCGATGCCACTCCCTTCATTCGGATAAATTAATTTTCATAAGTTTCATCATGCTCGCTTACCCTCGGTTAAATATATTTGACAGATTTTATCTCACTCGCTTTCCCTCGTTAAAACGAAGTTGGCAATTTTAAATCATTCCCGTTTGTCTTGATTAAATTAGTGGAGTCGAATCCAAAGTTCTCGCAGGCCACTGGAATGGTCCCCATCGACCTATCCACCTATTTGAGTAGATTGGATACCTCCAGATACTTGCAACATTTGCAGATATGCGTCGCTGGTCAAATTATTACTCATAAACATGGGGCTCAAAAATCGAGTACCTCAAATTTACCTTAGTTGAGATAGTATTGAGTTTTAATTTCTATTAATTTTCTAGGATTTTCGCTGGCCCAGTGTCGGTAATTCTGTCTATTTGGCGACGATCTTGCAATATCTTTGCACTCATAGTTAAAACAGATTTTTTTAAAGATTTTTTGATGCTAGAATTCGAAAAAGAATTAAAATTGATTCAAATGTTCACTACATTTTCATTCTTTTATATACTGATTTTAAAATCTGAAAACTTTTTCGGAATTCAAATGCATCGAAACAATAAATTTCATATTTCGAGTTATTCCTAAAAAAGGCATTCATGGACTTTCTCCAAAAGTAAATGAATTCAATCTAATCATTTCATATTCTGAATGACAAATATAAAAGCATTAACGTATTCCATATTTACACCTGTTTATTTCCACCATAGTTCTGGGATATGATAAGAAATTTTAAAATTGGCGGGGTTCGCCATATTGATGAAAGCTCTAAGGTGATTGGTTCGTTCACCAAAATGGCTCTGACGCCCTCCATTTGTTTGAATTTGATGTCCCAATGGGAGAAATAAATGAAAACAATTGTTATTGAAAACATTATTCCCAAAAACCATGCTTTCAATACCACAGAAGGTGCAAATAATTAAATGGTACTACGGGGGAATGAGTGCAAGGGAAGTAAGAGATCATTTCTCCGTAGAATATGAAAATGATCCGATTCCGGCAGTGTCTACGATTCAAAGTGTCATCACGAAATTTGAATCGACTGGAAATGTTGACCCACCAAAAAATGTTCGTGGTGCTGGTATTGTTGGAGAGGAATCCGAAGTATTAGTTTGTGCCGCTGTTGAGGATGAACCTCATTCATCTACGAGGCACCTTGCAAGACAGTTTGATCTATCGCAAAAAACGATCAGACGGATTTTGAAATGAAATGGATTCAAACCCTACAAGGTGCATAAGCACCAAGAGCTTCTGCATCGCGATAAAGAAGTACGCATGTATTTTTCAGAAATAATGACAAATCTGATTAACCAAATCAGCAGCTTCTCGAAACAATATGTTTTAGCGATGAGTGTACGTTTTTTGCGAAATCATCGCCAAATAGGCAAAATTATCGGTACTGGTCCCGCGAAAATCCCAGAAAATTGATGGAAATTAAAACACAATACCCAATTAAAGTCAATGTCTGGGTAGGTATTGTGGGTAGTCGAATCGTTGGCCTAGTTTTTATAAACGACAATCTGAACAGCGAGATATTTCTACAGTTGTTGGAAGAAATTGTAACTCCATTTCTACATCAAGTAGAAGAAGTAGTACGTACGCCACTGATGAGACATCCAATCCACTGAAATAGGTTGATTCCCTAATAATACTTAATAATTTTAGGAATAGGTGGAAATCTGGTTCCAGCAAGGTGGAGCTCCTCCACATGGAACCGTGGGTGTTAGAAATCACTTGAATGAACATTTTCCAAATCGATGGATAGGTCGATTTGGACCTGTCCAGTGGCCTGCGAGATCACCGGATTTGACCCCACTGGATTTTTTTCTATGGGGTCATGTAAAAAATGAGTTATATCGTGGTCCATTTGCAACAACTCAACAAGAGCTCCAGGATAGAATAATTGAAATCGTTCAAACCATTAGTGCAGAAACATTACGAAAGTGTGGAGAACACTTTTACGACCGATTAGGTTTTTGCACAGCTGCCGAAGGTGGTCACTTTGAGCATCTGTTGTAAATAATAATCAAATTTTACATTCAAATACAAATATTTATTTACAACTCCCTGTACATAATACAAATTTTAACAAAACATTATTACATACATAAGATTTTATAATTCGTAAGTTAATAATTAACACAGTTTTCAAGTATAGGTATGTACATAAAAGAAAACACGCATCGACAGTGTGAAACACTTGGAAATACAAGAGCTACTAGCTTGTCTGCATCCATTTAGTTGATATATTGCTGAAGCCTAACAATTGGGTAGTACTATATTATAAGGTATAATAAAACGAAGTGTAAAAATAGTATATTACAATACAAGTGCGAGAAGTAGGTGATTTGCTTTGGTATCCAATCTACTCAAATAGGTGGATAGGTCGATGGGGACCATTCCAGTGACCTGCGGGAACTTTGGATTTGGCTCCTCTAATTTAATCAAGAGAAATGGGAATGATTAAAAATTGTCAACTTCGTTTAGATAAAATCTGTCAAATCTATTTAACCGAGGGTAAGCGAGCATGATGAAACTTATGAAAATTAATTTATCTGAGTGAAGGGAGCGGCATTAACACTGTCATATTTGCTTCAACGGAATAAGGCAAATGAGACTAATTTGTCAAATTCAATTTAACAAAGAGAGCAGAGCACGTTTAAAATTGCCAACTTCCTTTTAACGAGGGAAAGCGAGTGAGATAAAATCTGTCAAATATATTTAACCGAGGGTAAGCGAGCATGATGAAACTTATGAAAATTAATTTATCCGAATGAAGGGAGTGGCATCGACACTGTCATATTGGCTTCAGCGAATTAAAGCAAATGAGTCTAATTTGTCAAATTTAATTTAACCGAGAGAGCAGAACACGTTTAAAAATGCCAACATTGTTTTAACGAGGGTAAACGAGTGAGATTAAATCTGTCAAATCTATTTAACCGAGGGGAAGCGAACATTATGAAATTTATGAAAATTAATTTATCCGAGTGAAGGGAGCGGCATTAACACTGTCATATTTGCTTCAACGGAATAAGGTAAATGAGACTAATTTGTCAAATTCAATTTAACCGAGAGAGCAGAGCACGTTTAAAATTGCCAACTTCCTTTTAACGAGGGAAAACGAGTGAGATTAAATCTGTAAAATTTGTTTAACCGAGGGGAAGCGAGCGTAAAGAAACTTATGAAAATTAATTTATCCGAATGAAGGGAGCGGCATTGACACTGTCGTATTGGCTTCAGCGAATTAAAGCAAATGAGTCTAATTTGTCAAATTTAATTTAACGGGGAGAACAGATCACGTTTAAAAATGTAAAATTAGCTTTACTGAGGGAAACCGAGAGACACTGGGGCCACGCACATTATAACCGTACTATTTCAATATGCTGCACACGAAATAAGGATGCGACCCTCATCCTTGTCTGCAGGATAGAACCCAGTGTGTGATGCACCACGTTGGGACGTCTGCTACATGCAATCGCCTTGAATACTTATCTAATCCAGGCAACATTTTGTGACGGATTTTTCTCCTTGTTTCTGTCATTCGGTTATAAGAGATAATAATTACGCATTTGTTTACTTCTGCTCTGCGTAAGGTATTTTAATTTGTCTGTATTGCTAACACGCCATTGGCCGACCTAAAGGCCAAGCTCGTCTCTCATTGGCTGAAGGCTATAACATGGGATCCCCTATGACCGGGAGCAAAAGACTCACACGATATAACTTAATGTACATAGGGTACGCTAGTCATTTATTTCCTATTGTGTGTCTATTAAGTGCAGTATTGTAAGTTAGTGCCCTGGAGAGTTCTCGCTTGCACTTTTGGCGAGTCATTACGCTTGCCGCCTGATTCACCCGATTCAGGCGAGAATTCTCCCGCGACGTTCTCACAACCGATATCTACGGTACTTGCACTAGCATCGAACTGCACTTCACGCTTCGTTTTGCGAAGCGGACTTTGCATCGTTGTGTATGTGATCTTCTTGGATTTGCGGAATGCTGCTGTGATCCTCCCCCGAAAACATCTCCAGATCATGAGGGCAGAGATTAGGGTCATAATGAGGGATGACCCGCTGTAGATGGTGGCGTTAAGCTTTTCCGCCATGTCCTTGCTTCTACGCAATTCTCTTGCCCGATTGACTAGTTCACTGAATTTGAAGTTATTCCCCAGGGTTCCGGGTGCGGCGCGAGAATCTTTCGATGTGATTTCCTCTGGCCGGATCCTCTCGCCAATCCCGGCGATCTTTACGGTGTCCTCGATAAGTAGCTGCGTGATGTTCAGGCCTGTTGTCCGTAACCCTCACGGGTCAGCTCGGAGGTTATTATCGCGGAGGCCGTCAGCGTTGTTCTCCCGGTCTGACCCTTGCATCCCGGCGAGAGGCGCAGCATACCTATCCCTTTCAGCGTTAGAGTTACGATCAATTCGTTGTCGCACATCGGTTCCTCCCGAGTGGCCGAGTGCATCCAAACATTCGCAGGGGGCTATTATTCTGATATCGCATTTGCTGAAATCCCGGAAATAGATTTCGGTGATCGATCGTATTTCGCAGTCGGTATGAGCGTCTGCCATGTGTATTGGCATTTCCCCGTGATATACATATGTTTCATCGCCTCGCCTGCACTTCTGATATTCTTCCAAGGTTAGGCGTAGATACCGATCTCGGTCGTTGGTTATACTGGAGTATCGGGTTGTCGGCATTACGAAGGCCGATCGGGACTCATTTCCGATCATCTGCGGCACCGGCATAGGTAGATGTTCGTAAGTCGGAAACTGCGAGCAGGGCGTCCAGCGATAGTTTACTGAATCGTACGGGAAAATTGCATTACGCTGTGAGGTTGATTATTCCCTGTATGTGCCTTGAATGTTTTCTATCGTGATGAACTCCGGATGGATCTGCCCCGATTTTGCAAACAGAATTGCGTTTGTCAGCTGATCAGCTTCCAGGACGTATTGTTGTATTTTCGATTCTAACACGGCCTTCACGTGGGTCACTTTGTTCGTGGCCGATGCTTGCTCTGTTACAGACTCGATTACGTCTCGAGTGTCCCACAACTCGTTCAATGTGTGCGTGATTTATGGTCGTTAGTTCTTGCTGAAGCCCACTGAACTCGACCGCGATGACCTCCGTTTGGCCTTCGACCAGGGTGGCTGAGTCCGAGATTCTGTCATTGGCGGCAGCTAGCTGGCGTTGAAGTTGGGTAATCCCGTCCTCCTCTGCGGTTCCGACAAGTATTTTGCTTATTTTTTCCACGGCTCCGAATTCGGCGCGTTTCTTGCGTCCTTCAACCCCGGACAGTATTTACAGTGTATTCCCGTTTCTTTTCGTTATGTCCTGCAATGCCAAACGGGACTCGCGTATCCCGTCGTGCAGAGAGCAGGAATACATTTCATTGCAGCGATTCTCCAGAATCCGGAGGCTTTCTAAGATTCGATCCGTTTTTGTAAAGTGTGCTGTCAGTGGTACTCTTGATACTAACTGCCATTCCGTATGTGACAATTTCATGGGTCGAACTTTCTCGGAGTAGACCCCGGGGTTATCCTGGACCCGAGAGTACGAGTACGTACGGTTGGAATTCCTGCACCATTTTATTGAACCGTAATATGGCCTAGCGTCTTCATCTTGCCGGGGTCACGACGGATCCGTCGCGCCCCTCCCTTCCCCATCAATCAATTGGCTGAAGACATAACTTGCCAATATATACACATATATAAACACATACATATCTCTTGCCATGTACGCGAAATTATTACAACCGATAATTCAGTAAGCGATAAATGATGATGAGAAAAACGGATTTAAGCCAGACGGAAGTACCGCGGGAAAGCAGACGAGGCCGTATTAACACCAAACCAAACCAGGTTATATGGAACTATATCACAAACTCGTGTTAAAAGAACTATGTTAAATAGAAAATTATAATGGTACCTCATTCGCCGAGGTCCCGCTGGTGAATACCAACGAAAGGAATGATACGCAGGGGAACAGAAAAAAAAATCCGTGCGTGTATCATGGGCATGTTAATTCAGGCATGAATGTAGTACTGGAAATTATATTAGAATTATATTCGAAAACACTACTACCTTCTCTCGCTAACTCTGAGCGCGTTGCGTCGGCCCGAATGCGGACGGATGGAATAAAGAGGAGACCGAAGCTCTCCTTCCTGTGCTCCCCTTAGTCCCCCGTTTCCTAGAACTCTTCATCGTTGCTGGACGTGCCACGAGACGATCCCTTATCATCGTAGAAGATTAGCGGATCGTAGCCTTTCCTCAGTTTATCGACGTGTACGACTTTTGTACGCATCTCGTCCAGCTGCAGCCTTACATTTCGCGGTCCTACAATCTCCACGATTTCGTAAGGGCCCACGAATGTATCATCGAACTTGCCGTGTCGTGGCTCCTTCGCGAGCATTACCGTCTCGGCGACTAGAAAATGTTTTACGTTTTGTTTCCGGTCATAATAGGCCTTTGACCGGTGCTTAGCCTCCTTAAGGTTTAGGCTGGCTAGCATCTGAATTTCGGCCACATTTACGGTAAGCTCTCGTAAGTATTCCAGGTACGTGGGTATGCCTTCTCTAGGCGGTTTGCCTGAAGGTAAACGTGCCGGCTTTCCAAACACCAACTCATGCGGTGTGTATTGGGTACCTTCATGTATGCTTGCATTGTATGCAAGCATAGCATACGAGAGCCATACGTCGCAGTTCTCGCGATTCTTGACAAAAGACCGTAAATATTCCGTCAGTACGTGATGACTCCGCTCTATACTCCCATTTGATTGTGGGTGATACACGGATGTCGCGAATTTCGCTATTTTAAACAATCGCGCGAGTTCTCTGTAGGTTTCAGGCATGAAACAAGGCCCTTAGTCCGTTAAAATTGCTCGCGGGTCTCCGACCTGGTATATAAATTGGGTGGGGAATGCTTTCGCGACGGACAAGGCGCTACCGTCGGGCAGTGGTACCGCCATCGAATATTTCGTCAACAAGTCCTGTATGGTAAGGACGTACTTGTTGCCTGCACTAGATATCGTGGTCGGACCCCAAAGGTCTAATGCGACCTTGTCAAATGCTTCTGCCGGCGTGTCCGTGATTATCATGGGAAATCGGGTTTTCTGCCGAGCTGTTTTACCATGCTGGCACTGATAGCATCGACCGATGACTTCACTTATGCCCGACCGCATGTTTCGCCAGTAATGTGTGCGAGATAAATGGTGATATGTCTTATTTATTCCCTTATGACCCCCGGTAGTCGAACAATCATGTTCTCGAATCACCATGTACCGCTCTCCGGCTTCGGGTACTGCTAAGGAATCTTTGTAAATTACCCAACATATAGGGCTCGTATTCTGTTTTCAGAAATGGCCTTGTTTAACTTAGTAAGACAAGTATTTATGGCCGCATTCGTCGCCCTTTTGCTGATGGATTGTTTGACTATCCGGGCGAATATAAGATATTTTCCTGATTTAATTACCACCATTTCACCAACCTTGGATACGCCATCTGCTAATTTTTGCCGCGTCATCAACTGCTTTTCCAGAAGCAGTTTCCCCACCTCACTATCCAGCAGACAATCCAGCGTCTCTTAAACTCCAAAACGCGTACGCTACTGGCGAGTCGCTCCCTATTTTCCCTTGGGATAGTATCGCACTCAAGCCATACCCTGAGGTGTCAGTGGTTACAATAAAGGGTTCTGAAAAGACTGTTAATTTCAGAATCGGAGCTGAGCATTCAGACTTCCGTAGTAAGGTGGTACAGTTTTTGGAAAAGTTTTCCACAACCCGCCGGTAATATCCCGCAAGGCTGAGTAATTGTTTTATATTTTTCGGATTTCTCGGTCGGGGAAATCTTTTGACCGCGTCTAAGTTCTTAGGATCGGGTTTCACTTTATTTTCACTGATTACAGGACCCAAGTACCGTGCATCCTTACAGAGGAAATTACATTTCCTTGGTTCTAAGGTAAGATCTTTGATGACCAGCGGGTAACGAAATCGTTTCGCTCAGACGGGTACATTGTATGTATCCTATGCGAGGGACATTGTCGTAGCGCACAGTGGTTCACGCGGTAGGTGAAACCTTCGAGATTGCTTCGTGACTAATGCGCGCACGTGCTCTCTTCCTTCGTCCGTTAGTGACGTTAAATCCATGAGCGCCAACACGCGCTCCGCCCGGCTTCCATCCGTGTGCGAGGTATGGACTTTCGCGTTCCTCGGAGGTTCTGGCGGTTCGTCGATTTCGTCGTCCGCGTCGTCAGTTTCGTGCCCGTTCTCGCACGCGATTGCACACACTTCGAGGGTCGCGACGGGAATTTTTATATTCACCGGAAAATCATTAGTATTCGCGGCTATAGCATACGCATATCCTGCCCGGTTTCGCACGAGAGCATTTCCAAAATATACTCCATTAGTAGTGTCTATCTTAGGGAGAATTTCGTACTCCAATGTATTACCGATCTTCACCAATATTACTTTCCGACTTCGAGACGGAAGTTCCACGCGGCTGGAGTCCGCGAATAACAGCTGTTCGCCCCCGATATGGCAGATCACTTTGTTATAGTCGATTTTGACCGAGTGTTCGCGTAAAAACGGATCTCCCAAGGTGCCGTCCTCCGCGATGTGGAAGTCGTCCCACACGACCTGTGCCTCAATTTCTAACCCGCGAAAATCGATCCTCGAATAACCGTATGTGCGAGTGGAACCCTCGCCGATACAGCTAAGTATAGGTACGATTATTAGGCTTGCCCGTTTCTTCCGTCATTTTTACCGGCTTTCGATCGACCGTTATCTTATCCGCGTTAGAAGTGCTCGCGCCTTTGTCGAAAATCACCTCGCGTTTCACGGACGTCGCGTTTTTCCGTGAAAGACGAATTTTTTTGTAAGCCGGCGAACCAACAACAGCAGATAGAGTGTGAAATTCTGAAAAGTAAGTCATTTTGTGAAAAATGATTTCGACCTACCGTTTTCAAGTTATTCAGCTTTGAAATTAACCAATAGCACAAGAGCTCGGCGATTGTCGCGATCGGTAGCATTGTCGGTGAATGTTGATAATGAATATGAAGAAAATGCGCATCGTCGATAAGCCGCGCTTTTTTGTTTTCTAGAGAAGCCGAAAGAGACGTCAGAAATATCGATCGGATTCGAATGCCTAACCTGCAACTCGCTTCCGCCATCGAAAGTAAAATTCAAACATGTCATTCGAATCAACATTGAATCAATAAATATTAATCAAATTAATGATGATTTTACAGGTTATAAGTGTAGGAAATAAAGTTACATATGATTCCGTAATATGAAATACCTTAGAAAAAATGAAAATGCAAGATTTAAAATTGAGAAGTCGGATTGAATAAAGGATTACGCGCGAAATCGAATAAGTTTTGACCGAATGACCTTTTCTAAAAAGTATTCGGATTTAAAATGTGAAAGCATGGATTTATACATAGTCGTAAGACGCATCTTTTTTCCTATTGATAAAATTGTAAGACTTTTAGTTTTTGACACAATCAATAAGTACTTATACGCCGATTCCGCGCATAGTCACTTACCCGATCAGTCTCCTCAATTATACGAGTAAAATGAAACTCCAAAGATAAGATTGAACTTAAATTGAATTGAAATAAATTTAGTAAGAATTAAAATATTAATAAATCGTTTTGAAATTTTGTTCAATCATAATTTAAACAAAATTATCTCCCGATTTACGTATTTTAATTATGATAAAATAAATATCTTAATTCCTTGTAGTTGAAAACGCGTTTTTTACTCAAAATGGCTCGTCTTTTGGCCGCTCAAAATTTTTTCAGATTTGACGAATTTTGTCAGAAAGTTTTTTGAGTAAAGGCGCACTATTTTCACCATGAGCTATCTTTGGGAAATGCCTAACCTGCAAAGAAAAATGGTATTCGAATTGATAACGACGAATATTAATAGTAAACATTAATAATAAAAGATTAATATTAATAAAAGTTACTATTATTCAAATTCAAATAAAATAATTTTACAGGTTATAATTACGCGAAATAAGTGTCACTGGTTTCAAAAATCTGTAAAAATACTTGGTAAACTTTCTAAGCTGAAAATAAAAATGATAGGCGAAGAATTAAATGAGGAAATTGAAATTCCAAAGATAGCGTACTAAAAGTGTTTGAATTCTAATAAAAAAAGACGAATTCAAGAAAATATGACTAACTGAACTTAGTGAATTGTTCGTATTAAAATTTCAATTAATTAAAATTTGTTTTTAATTTATGCAAAATCATAATAATACGAACTACTAAATTTGGTACGCTTAGTTCGCAAACTAACTACTTATTCATTAATAAAATACTACACAATTGAATTTGCTAAACAAAAATTATTAAAGAAAATTTAATTTCACAAATGAATCGGTAGTTACTTATTTTGTAGGGGTAAAAGTTAGTAATTGAATTAGGGGACCCTTTCCATTTCTACATTAGTACTATACTCGGATTTAATGATATACATCCCCAAATTATGCTAATAGTATTTAGCGACTCAAATTTCTCGCTCAATTTTTGGTCAGTAGTGATGAAAAAAATACCAAGTTGTTGAAAACTTTGGATGTCGGATGTAATCCGTCATCGCCATCGTCCAGTACGTTCAGCATTTGCCATCGTCAGAATCGTCGTCTGCCTGGTTTAGGAGGCGAAACCGCACGGTGGAATTTCACTGCCTAAGACCGTAGGAGCAAAGTCCCTTTTTTCAGTATTGATGAACTGATTTTGACTTATTATGGATATTCAAATTCTTAATTATTAAATAACTATTGAATTAAATAATATTGCTCACTGCTATTACTTAACTATTAGTGAATTTCGCTATCGAAATGCTGTCTATTTCGTTAAAAAGAATGACGGATACTCATGTCTTTCATGAAATTAATAGCCTTAATACCTATGCATAAGAAATTCAATTATTAAATCAATAGGCTGAAATCGATTTTCTGTTTCCGACCGAACTTATTTCGGTCGAATCTACTTTAGTTTTAATTATGAAAACTAATTTCGAATGCTACAATAATTATTATTTGCGAAATTAATTTACACTATGCGAAAAAGGGTTTGACCTGTTCCAAGTCATTTTCGAACCACTTCTGTTAAAAATATTCGTTTTATTATAACAATATGGTGCGACTAGGGGGAACTAGCTGTGCCGCTGGATTTAACTTTTATTAATTTAGATTACTAATAGACTAATTGTATCATTTAAGGTGTAAGTTTATTATTACTATTTAACAAAACTGTTATGATTAAAAAACACCCCAATGTAGAAAATGCTGCCAGTTTCTAGCCATTTGTTCTGGTCTCTATGCTGTAAGTTAGCAACGAAGCCCAGGAAAACTGGCCAGAAACTAATGTCGGTTACTACTAGGTACTTTTCTTTGGTAATTAATACATGTTAAAATCGATTGAAAGATAAGGAATCAATTATAATCAATAAATTGCTGCTATCTATCAATGGTAAGAGATTTTTTATACATTACATAGTTTTGAATGTTAACTGGAATCATTATTGACTCATCATTACAAAAACTCATTGTGCACTTATTCTCTTAGCCATGTAGTGTTGTTAATTTTCGAGATGTTAGTCAATTGAGTGATAATTGTAAGTTACAAGTACGGTTTAGTTCTCTTCCTGGAAATTAATTTTCTACGTAAGACCATTATCTTTCCGGGAAGATAGCACCTCTAATAAAAATAGAGAACAGAACATATTTGAGCAATTCTCTGAAAATTTTAATATTCAGCGAACTGGCCAATTTAACTATAAAATTAAAACCTTTATCGACTTATACCTATGGTAATACTTAAAACTAACCAAGAAACATATGGCATGATACTTTTTAGTGGGCCAGTTGCCCAATACCATAACGAAAAACACGTGTAATATGACATTTTTCAACTATTTCACTGGGAACTCGATGAAAATTAATTTTTTAAGTGATTATAAAAAAGAATACTTGTGCTCAATTAAGTTCGTGCTTGCATAACATCTTCATAGATGATAGACGTTTGTAAAAATATGCTATTCAGACATGTGCCTCTTATAGAAAATGAAAAAAACGCGAATAAGTGAGTGTAACTGAGTTTTTCAGAAATTATATTTTATTTATTAATTTCATCGTTAAAAAAAATACTTTGTGAATTCAATATTTTGTTTTACGAGGTTGTATTCTTCATTTAATAAGGAACAAAACCCATTTTGGGAAAAGTGCGTGCCTCGCTTAGAACTCAGTCAATATCGGCGCAAAGAGTGTTACGTCGTTGCGCCAATGGATTAAAAAATCATCATTTGTTATCAGCACGTCCTGACGACTGACTAGAAATATCTGTAAGGTATTGCAAATTTTTATTAAGCCTGTTTTGGATAATATATCATTTGGTAATATGTCAAATTTGACGTTCCAGGTGAGAAACGAAACTTTTAAAATGAAAAAAAAAATATTGTACGAAACCTGTCGAAAAATCGAATGGCTACTTGCTTTGAATGAATTACAGTGTTTATATTAAGCGTGAGATCATCGAAATCAACAATAAGAATAAGTATTACAATAGTTTCACGGTAAGTAGACCACAACAATAAATATTTCGTGTTATTATTATTTGACAGTGATTTGCTTGGAAAGTGTCGACGAAAGGAGACCTGTTACAATATAAATGGAAGAAAATGGAGATGAAAAACTCAAAATTAAGAGAGAGAAAGCGAAATATCATAGAGAAAAAATTAAGCTGAAAAGACTACAAGATGTTGAAAAACTACGAGAACGGAATAGGAAATTGAAAGAAGAAAATTTGAATCAATGCAGCAATAGGTTTGTATTAAAAATAAAGAAATTTGATATTTTCATAATATTGTTGTGGGTAAATTATCATATAATTTTACTTTTTAATATTTTATTTACTAAAATATAGCAAGCCGACATTCACTCAAACATCAGATGAAGTAATCGAAGTAGAAGATAATGATAGCACTGATTATATGAAACTGAGACGGAGTATAAGGCTTCCTAATTACGGAAACGACAAATTAACAGATTGTGACAATCGCAGACAAAAATCAATGAATTGGGAATCAAAGGATGATAGTTTGGATAATTTGAGCAACAGGTATGTAATTAAAAAAACAAACCTTGTTAAAATTATAATATTATTGTGGTACATTACTATTACAAAAATTAAAGATCTTCTAAATGGATTAAGTCAGTAATGTTCGTAAATATTCGAACGTTTCATTTAAATTTCAAAAGTTAGCGTTTAATAAGTATTGTTCAATCGATTTCATGTTTCAATCAAGGTTAGAATATAACATCACCTATTGAATATATTTAAAATAACAACAATTTTGTCTACTTTCATGTATTATTATTTTTTATTCTGTTACTAAACTATAGCACATCAAAAATCACTCAGAAATCAGATAAAGAAATCGCACAGAAAAATTTAAATAACGAAATTTATGAAGTTGCTGATATAGAAATCAGTCCTATTGGACAAAGTATTTCTACTCCAATAACAAATAATAGTAATTACCAAAGCAACTTAAAAGATAATCCCGAAATAAATAAAATAAGTCGTTTATCCGAATCACTTCGAAGATCTTTCAATAGAGAACGAAAATTGCGTAGAGAAAAAAAAGGTTTAGAAAAACAAATTGAAATAGAAAGAAAGAGGGCAAATACCTGGAAATGTAAATATTATAGAGCTATCAAGAAGGAACAAGAAGATGATATTATCAAAAATGTTAAAAAAATAGAACGCAGCTCATCTGAAATTAGAAAAAATTTACTGACGGCTGAAGTACTGAAAGCACAGTTAATACAAAATAAGGCTTTATTAAGTAATGACAAAGAAAGGTCGCTTTTTGCAAAAATTACTTCCGGAGATTTTACGAAAAAGTATAAGTGTATGGGCCAAATGTCTAAAATTACTAGTTTATATTACCAACGAAAACATTCGAAAACAAGAAAGACAGGTATAAAGAAAATTAAAGAACGAAAAAACTCGAAGAGAGCAGATTTCATCTACAAAATAAAAGGAGCCATACGTGAATTTTTAGAGCGGGATGAAAATTCATGTATCGCTCCCGGTTTAAAGGACGTTAAAAGTATGTGTGGAATCACGAAACGGAAAAGGTTCCTAAATGACACATTAAGCAATTTACACAAAAAATATTTAGAAAATAAACCACTAAAACTCTCAAAAGCGACATTCTATCGATTTAGACCATTTTGGATCGTGCATAAAAAATTAACATCTCGGGACACCTGTTTGTGTAAATATCACGCTAATTTCGATTTGCTCGTTCAGAAATTGTTTTATCTGAAAGTATTGTCCAGTAATAGTACACGCAATTTTATACAATCACTTGTGATTGTAATAGCAAAGATTGTATGTACAAAGACTGTTCAAGATGCAAGAATAGAAAAGTAAAAGACGAAACTGATGAAACTGTTTCTTTTTATTATAAATGGATTAACCAAAAAGAAATCAGAGTTGGTGCGAAAAACAAAATATTTAATGTCAACGTGACTTCCAAACATAAAATTGCGTGTACTATTTCAGAGATAGTACAAGAAATAAATTTATCAACTCCAGCATTTTTAAAACATGCTTATGACACGAACCACCAATTGCAATTTATGCAAAAAAATAAACTAAATTTAAAACCAAATGAAGTGCAGATTACCATTGACTTTTCGGAAAACTACGAGTGTAAATATAGTAGCGAAATTCAAGCGGTTCATTTTGGTGCATCAAAAGTACAGTTAAGCTTGCATACTGGTGTATTATATTATATCAATTCTGAATCGGTTGTAACATATATTTCTTTTTGCACCGTATCTGAAAGTTTGTGGCATGACGCATCTGCAATTTGGGCCCACTTGAAGCCTGTATTGAATTTGGTTTTAATAATTGTTCCTGAGTTAAAAGTGATTCATTTTCGAAGCGATGGCCCTACAACTCAATATAAGAATAAAACAAATTTTCAATTGTTTCATAACAGTTGCAAAAAGTTACAAGTTGATTACGCATCTTGGAATTTTACCACTCCAGGACACGGTAAAGTTCTGCCGATGCTACTGGAGGGTCAGTGAAAAGATTGTGTCACCAATCCGTTTTAGCTGGAAATGACATTCGTACAGTACAAGATATTGTACAAGCAGTAACAAAATCATCAAAAATTCACATTTTCCCAGTGACATTGGCAGAAATTGAAGCTATCGATCAACTTGTAAATGCGCAGATAAAATCAGCTCCTCAATCTAATAAAATATTCCAAATAATTTACAACAAAAAAGCAAAAGATTTGTTATTTTTAAACTGTCTTTCATGCGATAAATGTTTTCAGAATCCACCCTGCAAACATTTTTCTTTGATTCCAAATGGTTGGAATTTAAATAGTGTAGCCAATACAAATGTAAAGGCGGCTAAAGGTAAATCTGCCAGCAAGACTGCAGCAAAACGCGCTTGTAAAAATGTAAAATAAAATATTATATTCTCTATGCCATCTTGTTATTGTATTTTCTTTTAACCCTTACAATGGATGATTTTTTTAAAGTAATAATTAATGTAGTACGGTAAAGTGGGGTAAAACAACTACCTCTAATTTCAAAAATAATATCTTGAATAACAAATTGTTTCTGAAATTTTTATCATTTGGCTAAAATTGTACTATAAAACATTTTTGCATATTTCGTGTTAGTATTTAGCTGCACTCTTTCTATTCAAGTGATGCAGTTGGCTATTTCACCCCACTCTACTGTGATAATATACTATAAATATACTAAGTGTTTTTCAAAGGTATCGAAGCGATTCCAATGAATTATTATCATTAGTTTTAGCTTCTTTGCTTTAAAAAAATTATTTTTCAATAAAAAGTATATTTTAAAATATACTTTGTAAAAAAACAATTGGCACACCATTTTTCTTACTTTTTATAAGTGTAGAAACGTAGTGGAATAAGTGCGGTAAGTGTGCAATTAATTTTTTGTTTTAATTTTTTTTATATCGATATATTAAAATTTTCAGAGAATTGCTCATTTATGCATACATATTATTTATGCGCCCAAAAAACGAACAATGAAAAAGCAAGAAAATAACATCAAGTGACGAATGTATGTACTGCAACTCATAGTTCAAACGTTCCAATATTCAGTAATTAATTTGGAAACCGGACATAATAAATTGAAGGAAAGTATAAACTTACTAGTAAAAGGATAATGATGAAACCTCAAAAAACCCTAAGAAATGAGTTTCAAGCGATTCTCTTTAATTTCCATTTTTCATGAAGTCGACCATATTTGGTCCGCCATATTGTTTTTTATGACTTATTGAACCAAATTTAAAGGTCAATCTTCATCATTAATAAAGATCTTTTGACCTGCCAAGTTTCAACCAAATCAGAGTGATACACCTGGGAATGTTCCGTTGTAAGTTTCAAATTTCTTACCAAGAATGCAGTTTCGCTTTGTCATGAGAACTCTGCCAGAATTTTGCCAGGAAAAACTCTATTATTCATTAATCCTTCATCAGTAAGTGGCTAGAGAGACTAATAACGCACAATTTATAACAGACATTGAGACAAAGAAACGTTAATAAAGTAAACATTATTACGAAAAAAATGAGATACTTACGAGAACCAACTGTGAATTGGTTTAAAATTTGTATGCTACGACAACCATTTAAATGATTAGGGAACCATTTCGTTGGTTGGGATAATCATTGAATTGATTTAATTGGTAGTCCTAAACAATTTATTGGCTGGGTCTCAGCGCAAGAAGCAAGTTGGTCGCAGCAACGAATGTATTAGTTACCGATCAATTCATACTTTCCGTGATGTTAGGGGGTATTTAATACTGAGTTGAAGTTATCTTTTTAAATCTAAATTCATACTAATTATTCGATGTGCAAGCAACTAGATGTATAGGGGGTTTTCTGATTGCTGATTACAAAAATATGAGGTCAGAATAGCACTCTCTAAATCTGAATTATTTAAAAGCGACTAATGAAAGAGTGAAAATTGGGTCACTTATTGAATTAGTTACAATTTTTACTAATAAATAGTAAAAAAACTACAAATTGTTAGTCAAATTCTACTAATTCATTAATCAAATTCTACTAATTCACTTTATTAAAAAAACGAAAAAAATTAAAATTACTAATTTAAAGTTAGATGAATTTGACTAATGAATTTGTAGAATTTGACTTACAATTAGTATTTTTTGACTATTTGTTAGTAAAAAGTGTTACTAATTCAATTAGTGACCGAATTGCACTCTTTCATTAGTAGTTTTTGACTAATTCAGATTAAGAGCGCAACATTCAAAATGTGTTCTGAAATGGTGGGCATTAAATACGAAAATCAGTTCCGATTATTCGATATGGACAGGGATTTGTCTGGCTGCTGATTATGAACATGAAGTCAGAACACTTACAACGTTAACAGACTTACTGCAAAAAAAATCACTTGTTTACATTCTGTGTACAGTAGCGCTTCCCTTAAGTCATATGATCAAGTCAAGCAAGATTACGGCTGCTCCCCCTAAGTCATATTTTCTAACATATTTAAGTGGTTTTGCGACATTATTTGCAGATATTCCAGGTACATTTTGTAAGCTACATGTTTGTACACAAGATTACGTGATTCGTCCTTAAATGGAGCACATGCTTGGAGAAGGAGTCAGAGTTTATAACCTATAAAATTATGACTTAGGGGGAGCAAAAAATATGACTTTAGGGGAGCATATAACTTAAGGGAAGATGAATTAAGGGGAGCGCTACTGTATGTAGACTAGTACGGATTTTTTAATGCGGTAGGATAATGTGGAGAAAAACGGTCTGTTAAAAAGTTGATATAGTTTGCGGAGGAACTTTGAGAATGTCGACATTAGCTTTGAGAATCTCGACGAGAGTATTAGCAGAGAAAAATATTTTTTAACTACTCTTATTGTATGTGTACTATTTCTGATAAAGTCCAAAATACTTTGTTTCAACAAGGCAAGGAAAAAGGGGCCAAATGGCAAAATAACACGATAAGCGTATTACTAACAATATCGCATGCTATGAGGTAGGAAAATACTCTGGAATACATACCTAAAAACGATGGAATACTTGCCAAAACTAATGTCAGATCGCAAAAATTGTTATATGTCTGTTATTGGCATTTTTTTCGCCATTATTTTGCGTTTTTAGACAATACAAAAGATATCCATGATTTTTGAAAAAAACTGATGCTCTTATCACGTTTTGTATGCAGGTGAAATTTAACCCGCTTATGTTATTTTGCTCGACATTCCCTTGACCTTGATTAAATGCTTACAACAAGGCAATTGAAGGAAACATAAACTATTATTTAAAATAATTTATTCAAAATTTGGATTGCTCAAAGTGTCCACCATGCACAAGAATACAAGCATTGACTCTTTTAACAATATTTTCTTGAACTCCTGCAAGGGTGTTTGCAGTTATCTCCCCGATTGCTGCCTCAATCCTCTCTTTTACCTCATCCGCGTTTGTCGGTTCGGTGAGGTAGACTTTTCCTTTAACAGCCCCCCATAAGAAAAAATCTAAGGGCGTTAAATCCGGCGACCTGCAAATTACAATTGCTTTTTTTAATGTGACATAATTATTCAGAATTTTTTATTTTTCTTCATCGTAAATTATGATTTGCTAAATTCAAGGCGTAACTTTTAATTAGAATTGATATTTTATTTATTTATAAATTGAATTTTTTAAAAATTAGTACGTTATGTATCAAAGGCGCAATTATCGATCTCCGGCGAGTTTGATGTTGGCCACCTGAGTGAAGCGAGGGTGTTAATCACGCTCGTTGGAGATCGAAAATTGGTATGTGATGCATACTATATTTTTTGAAACAACTTGCGTAAGGTTCAATAATTCGTGCCCACAGGTTTCGCTCTATCGAAAATCGAAAATCGCGCGCATAGTGTTAAAATAATTGTTTTTGTCTTACAGGGCGCAAATTGGCATTCGACGACATTGAAAATTACATGAATAAGATGGGAATCCCACCTTTTCGAATTTAAAATTGGAGGCATTAAATCTAATTTGTATACTCGCTGTAACGTATAATTATGTTTTATTATCACGAGCGCAAACTTTTACATCCAAAATATGATCACTCGATGCGCGTATGTGGTTAGATCAACTGACTCAAAAATATTTTTCCAAGTAAAAACGATAGTAAAGTTAATTAGCTCTTTTGTTCATCAGCTACGAAATATATAAATAAGCTTCAACAAATATTTAAACGAGAATAACGAAAAAAAATTTTGTTCGAAAAAAAGATAGTAAAATTGACTATTTTTATTAATATTCAGTTTTATGATTACCAAATAGTTAGAATAACTAAAAATGTTATTAGACGTTTATGTAAATATCTTTTTAGTTGGAACCAATATTTTCTTCGTTGATTCAACGATATTTTCCGTATACAGGTTGATTTTAGTCTCTAGGTACGAAAATAACTATTCCGAGTGTTTCTATTATTTCAACATTGAAAATGTTGCTGAATGCCGAGAGGTGTTGATTTTTTTTCTGTACACCCAACTTTAATATTTGATATCCATCAGTTAAAGCAAGTATTTCTCTTATTTTGCATTCAGTGTTCGTAATCCAAACGCCTCAAGTAATTGAACATTTTTCCATGAGTTAGAATATGGTGTAAAAAATTCAGTTTGTCTTCTTTTTAGCTTGAAGTTTGCCACCCTTCTGTTTTGTGCTTATTGGCACTTGTATTGGCGCCATATTGAGTCCCCATATCGAAATTTTTAAATATGGTCTGAGATTCCTAATGTGCGACCTCAAAAATTCCCGAGTAACAAGTTTTAAGCCATTTCGTTTGATTTTTAAAATTCCGTTCGCCATATTGGATCTACCATACAGGGTGGACCTCGGCTTGCGGGTCATAGGCATTCCATGTTAAAGAAGTAACTAGATCTGCCGACTAATCACGCGGTATTTAGAACTTGTCGGCTTTGCTACAATTCTTAATTCTGTTTTGTTATGCATTGTGAGAAATTAAAATCCTGCAGCAAACCCTAATTACCACGGGATTAATCGATTGATGATCTAGTTATTTCTTTAACATGGGATGCCTATTACCCGCCAGCCGACGTCCACCCTGTATATTCGTGAGTAGCGATATCGAAATCCACGAAATCACTAGTTTTTACGTCAGTTTTCAATGTTGTCAGCAATTTTTCAGACGGGGTGGCAACTTGGAAGCCGGTATTTCAGAAGGTCTGATTTAGCTACATTTAAAAATGTGGTGTAAAATTCGTATTTTTTTGGGAGTTGAAATAATTTTTTATTTAGAGTTGTGTTTTTTTAGACCGTCTTTTCATTAGTATGTTTACAGAAACAATATGCTAATTTTATTGCGAGTTATGATCTTTTAGATCAAGGCTAAGGAGCGGCAATCTGAGAGTCTTTCCACTATAAAATATGAATGGTTGACATCTAACGAATAAGTTATTCCTTTATGCTAGGAAAGTTAAATATTACCTAGGCGGCCAGCACATCATGTCGTTGCGGTTATTTGTACCAATCCACTTATTTTCAAACTGCTCGTTGAGGTATACGCAGTCACTCCGCGAGCTCGGTGTGCTGGGCAGCCGTCATGGTGAAAGATTAGTTCATTCTGAACTTGTTGGGGAACTTCAGCATTGTCCAACAAAAGTGGAAGATCATTTCTCAAAAATTCAAGATACATGGCGCCCTATAAATATGAAATTTGAAGTAGATTCTCCTATGTTCAGTTTTCTAATTATTAGAAAATTATCTTATCCATTCTTATACATATAATATAGGTTGAAAAATTGTACATAAAGGCTTTCATGGGAATTACCGTAAAAATATAATAAAATCAATTACATATTGCAGAAATTAAGATTGTTTAAATTATTTTTGAACCATGTAGAACGTTGAGAAAAAATAATATATAAAATCGATAATTATTAATCTTATTCGTATGTGCATGAGATTTCACGCATAACCCTTTAACGAAACTTCCGCGCGACTTAAGCCGTGAAACTAGAACAATACCAATGCAAGTCCAAACTTTCTAGGAGGCACTCCAGCCTCTGGTAGCTACCCGAGAGCTTTCTAAATTATATTTAAAAATTGTCTGTAAAATCTCTGGAAACTTTCAAGGAGCTTGTACCTTTCCATCTCTTATCTCACTGAAGGATTGGAAACACACTAAATCGAGATCCGTGAGTGCTCTGGAGAGCCAACTATTTTTTTGTAAGGATCTCAAGGATAAACTAGAATTTACAATTATTGAATTTACAGTTATTGAATGAAATGTTTAGTTATATTTTTATTGAGTATCTTTAATGTTTAGTAAGTTTGCAGTGGATGTGATGCATCATTCTATTGAAAATAACGTAAATAATATTTATATAAATTCAGTACATGCCTTAGTATAGTTCAGAAACCTTAAATGTACGAAGGGCTTTTGGTCTACATTGCAATTGGTATCCTCAGAACTCTAATTTTCGACTTACTTAGTTCATATAACATTATTTGTAGGATAGTCCTTACATAGACGGTGAGTAGAAATAAATCTAATCAGATGTTGTCACCCTGGTAAAAATGGAAGTGTACCCGAAGCGTACACGTGAAGCATACTCGAAGCGCCCATTGACCGTACCACAGGAGTACCGTACGTTTCTTAAAGAGTACAGTTAGAGTGATTTTGGACTTTAAAGCGTACGTGTACATTTGGAATAAATTACAGGAAATGAAAAATAAAATTAAAAAATATCTGCCGCGACCGAGAATCGAACTCCGGTCCTCCGCGTAGCAAGTTTGAACCCTATCCAATCGACCACACTCGCTGTTGTAGGAGTATTAAAAAATAACACTTAAAACATAAACTTTTTTCTGCGTGCATACAAAATAACGTGTTCGGGCAAGCTGATATATGTTACCTACCAAATTCAATGCGATATTTTCTGAATTATTTGCGAATAATACCTTGTAAACAAGGAAACGGCCGCAAATTTTAGGGGCTAAAATTCTACGCCTGTAATACGAAAATTATTTTTTTGACCTGTATGTGGAAAATTCGTTTTAAGAGTGCTTTTGGGAATCGTAAAATTTTTGTAAAATTACCGGGCGAGAAAGTCGATTTTACGCCTGCAAATGTGGATGTAAAATCGAATTTTATGCCCGTCGGACGAAAGAATAATTTGTTAAATTCAAAAAACCTGTTTTTCCATGTTTGCACCGAAAAAATATCTGTCTGGCCATAAAAAATGCTCAGACGATAAGGTAGTTATTTACGCTAAAAATTTTAATTAAGAGGTAAAGCGTACATTTCAGGTGTTTGGGGCGTACAGCATGCATTAATGTCTATCAAGCGTGCGATAAGTGTCCATTAAAAGTACCGAACTCTTCAAAATGTACTATAATTTTGAAGCGTCAAAACAGACAAATGTACGCTTCGTGTACGCTCCAGTTGATACCATGGAACTCTACACGTACGGTCATAAGTCCAAAATCACGCTTAAGGAACGTCACTGAAGCGTACAAATCTGAGAATTGCTTCACCGGCGCTTTACGTACTCTTAAACGTACGCTTTCATTTTTACCAGGGCAGTTAGCAGCTAATTAGAAACCATAATTGATTTAGTTATTCAATTACAATCCGCGAAAGCGTTCCTCAATCTACACTTTTTCACATCGCAGAATATCTTGTACACCTCCTGAACAAAAAGTTCAAGAACATTAAGCAAGTTACTTTTATCAGAAATTGAATACTTACATCCAAATTCCCGTCAAAATAATGGGGGCCCACCACGTAACCGTTGATAATCCCGCACCAAACGTTTACCTTCCATCAGTGCTGAAACCCTCGATTTCGAGTTCCTAGGGGATTCTCGTGTGCGTAAATGTGCACGTTATGCTGTTTGAACATACATTCTTGCGTGAAAGTGCATTCATCCGTAAATAGGATTTTCTTTGTAAAATCTGGGTCGGCTCCGTGCTTTTCCAATAACCAATTGCAAAATCGGAGTCGTCTTTCATTATCCCCTGTAAGATAGTTTTCTTGTTTTATTAATTTTTTAATAAACGTTCGAAAATGAAAAAATAATAAACAAATTGCTCCTAGACTGCTCGGTAGAGATTTGTTAGCACCGTCATCGTTTCTCCGTCGGCCCGTCACACAGTGTACCAAAAGTAGTACACAGAGAAAAAAGTTAGTTGGAACAACTAACTGTTGGTTGGAACAATCATTAATTTGGTTGTTCCACCCAAAAGTTAGTTTCTCCTACTAACTTTTTTCCGTACAGTTTTTAAAGACAAAAATAGCTGCAAAGTTTTAAATCTCAACCAATTTCACTAGTACGGAAATAATATGGCGTTTGTGAAAACGTTTCCCATATTTTTCCTACACTATTGCAATGCAAGTTTTGTTCTGTCTGACATTAATATGGTCAAGTAAAGGTTCTGTGCAGAACGATAGTACAAACGATTATTTAGCATATTATGGTGGCAGAAAAGAAGATTGCCATACTACTTTAACACTAGAATAGAGTGTAACAGCATGTTGTGTATCCAAGGCAGAAAGGAAGGCTTACGACGCAGGCGAAGCTCGAGTTGAGTAATTTTAGTCCATATTTAAAAATCAAACTTATTATTTTTTTTTCACAAAATTAGGAGGTTCCCGGCAAAAAATTTGCAAATGGCACGGTATCTCGCCAGTACTGGCAAATACTGGCTCGATACGGGCATGCCATGATATGATAACATGGGCCATACTGGCTTGTAACACCTCACTGTATGAGAAACAGGCATAGTCCCGAAATTACAAGAGAACCAGCACCATTCCGATATGTGATACCCCTCATACTTGCTGGCCATAATGGTGCGGTACTGAGCCAGTGGTCAGTGCAGGCTTCATACCGAAATTTTTCATTGGGTTACGGAAGCTCTCAAAAAGATCTCAAAAGATCAATGATTGTTAAATAAAAACTATTTGTTCAAGTAAATAAATGATATTTATAGGCTTTATAATGAGCAAATATTTGCCTTTATAAGCAAATCGATGGAATGTGCAACCACTTAATTTTTCCAGCAGTTTACAACCCAAAGTCAGAAACACAGTCTGCACAATTCAGAATTGTTGCAAAGATGGTGGAAAAATTATATTTTACAAACATCACAGAGACGAAAATGATTTTTTGCGATTTTTTTAAAGTTATCTCTCGATTTTTGAAAAATCGCAAAAAATTATTTCCATTTCTGTGATGTATGTATACATATATGTAAAATTTGTTATAAAATATAATTTTTCCAGCATCTTTGAACAATTCTGAATTGTGCAGACTGAGTTTTTTCCTTATTATAAAGCCTATCAATATCATTAATTTACTTACAGTAATAATGTAAGCATTAGCATTTATGTTTTTCAAGTATTTGCGTTCCTTCTTATTCTTATGTATCGCGAATTTAAGGGGATGCTATACCGTTCTACATTACCGACTGAGATCAGATTTTGACAGTTATTAAAATGATCAATATTTGTGAATATATTGCCATTTCCCTTAAAAAAAGGTTATACTTGTCTACATAAATTTGATACGAAGGCCCTGCGATAAAATTTTCTTAGAAAAAATATTTAATACAGGCGTACTTTCCTGATCTGCATTCCACCGTATTTAGCGAGATGCATCGGCCATGAAATAAAAGAACGCGCATTCCGTCATCGAATGTCGAAAATCGACTTTCGGTAAGATTTTTTTCCATTCGTATTGTCCCGTTATTTTGTAAAGCGAGGTAATACCTCTCTGCACAAGGATTTTGAGAATGCTGACAATTTTTTACCGGTTTTATTTCGAATATTTTCATTCAACATTTCTTTGAATGGTTTTCGCTCTCTGTTGTCTTAAACCGTCGTCGAAACGAGCGGCGCTGATGGCGCATCAAATTTTGTTTCTGACGAGGGCAGCCCCTTAAAGGGCCTTTCCGATTGATTTATTCGAAAATGTAATCGCATCTGCCATTGCAAAGAAGTACGCAACCATCTACAGATACGCAAACCATACACGGAATAACTTTGAGCGGTAAAAATTATCAAATTTTTAAGGAAAAGTGGGCAGTTTAAAAAGATCGAGATCAATTACAATTTTTCGTGGAATATTACTGAATATTTGGTAAATATGCGTGCGAAATGTTCCGGAATAATTCCCGAACCGTAATGTAATCTTTGAAGCTAAATATTCCAGATAAGTTCATCAAGTCTTACCGCAGCGAGGTGCGAAAATTACCGAACTATTTAGGAAAAGATCACGCTGGGTTGTCTCCGGTGTCTGCTCGGACCAGTGTCAACCAGTGTATTTATGGTTGATATAGTAACGCGCCCGTGGCCGAACGCGCTAAATGCACAGATATCAAGTAAACGTCCTCCTCTCGGGTTCGAATCTCCATCAGTATCAGAATTTTTTTGTTTAAACAAAAATTTGTTTCTTTTAAACTGTCTTTTCGTTTAAACTGGTTTTCTCGCTGTCCAGTTATCCATTAAAAGTTCGGTAATTTTTACCGCTGAAAGTTTTTCCGTGTATAAAACTATTTTATTGTTTAATACAATATTGAACGCAATTACACGGTAAAACTTATCATTCTCTAATTTTTGCACTTTTCTCAGGTGATAAGGGTGTAGCCCTTCGGCTTTTAAAACCCTATGCGCAGTGACGTGGCTCATGTTAAATTGTCGTCCGAGCCGACGAGTACTTATTCCCGGATCACGAGCGATGGCATCCAAAATTTGCTAGCCCTGGCGAACAGGACGCACACCATTGCCGATTCTACCCCCTTCGCGTCCTGGTCGAGGGGCGAGCTGTTTTAATATAAAAGACTTTATTAAGAAAATTTTTTTTTAATCTTTATGTGATAATTGTGTAATTGTAGGGACAAGCAGCTAGTATTGTAAATGAGTCACCACCATCGTCGTTTTAATACTAATAAGAAAGTAGAGGCAAAGTGGGATACTTGTGGGAAAACTTTTTTTATTGAAAAATATGACATACGAATAGTTGGCTGGTATAGGAATCTTAATTTAGGTTTAAACTAGCGTATTAAAAAGCACATTTAAAATAAAATATAATTTTTCTATATTCCAAATTTCATTTTTACGAAAAAGCATTATTTTGAGTCATTTGAAAATCAAGATGCTAAGTGGGAAAATCATTTAAATGAATGATGGAAGCCTTACACTGAAAGCAAAATTTTGTTTTTACAACAAACTGTTTTGCAGTGAGAGCAATATTACAAAATAAAATTTGTGTAGGCTTCCTGAATTTTGATTAGGAGACCTAATTTAGCAGTAATTCGGCTTGCTTGAATGGTAAAACATTAAAAATAAAATATTATAATACTTTTTTCAGTGTAAATAGGAATAATGCAAAATAGCATAAAGGAAAAGTATTTCTTTCTTTTAAAAAGTTACCTCTGTGAACATACATTGCAACGGAAAGGCATTTCAAAAATTGAACATTCCGAAAAATTGTTTTATTTCAGTTCCGTTTGGGTAACAGTGGGTGGAGTAGAAACTTCACTCACTTTAGCCTAAATAGAATGAAATAAAAAACGTCACGAAAAAAACCTGCAATGCCAAATGCATCGAATAAACTATAAAAACAAACAGGGTAAAAGTAAGCCTCTAAACCCATGTAAGTCCGACTATAATTACATTTAATTCATTGATACTTACGCTCAATGGAAATAAATGTAATGTTAGAGTTCCGTCCTAATCATGAACGTAGCCTATGCGGCATTGAGAAAACAAACATAAGAAAATGTGAAAATGCTTCAAATACGGAAGACTTTCCGGCAACAAACGGTCAACTCATTTTTCAGTTCACTGTTCGTTTCAATTTTCCAATAAGTCGGAGCAACAACAGTCATGTCTTACTTTCTGTAAAACGTGAAAGTTTCTTCCTATGGAAAAAGGTACTTCTCTACAATGAAAAAGTTCGGAGCAACAAATGGTCACAAAAGTGTCTTCTAAAAATCTAACTTAACTGTTTGTTACCCTCAAAAAGTTAAAAAATTTCTTTTCTTCGTCGTGAAGTAAAAATGAGTCGACCATTTGTTGCCAGGAGCTCTTCAATTATAGTACGAGAATTAATATTTCAACAAATAATACAAATAAACATTAGGAACTATCTTTTATAAAATGAGAGGCCAAAATCCCATTTTGCCGCATACTCCACTTTGACCCTATTTCAACGAACGAACGAATGAACTTATTATTTGTATGAGATTACCGAACTATTCGGATGCTATTTACCTGACCGAACGAGTTTAGTTATGGAAACCGAACAGTTTGGTTACACCAACCGAACTCTAGTATACAACCAAACTTGTTTAGTTTGTGTAACCGAAGAGTTCGCTTCCCACAACTAAACTCATTCGGTTGAAAAGAGATTTTTTTTCAGTGTGGGAGAGCCAATAAATTTGTTAAATGGAGCATATGACCACTCAGGTGGTAAAACAGTATTTTAAATACAAAGGCCAATTAACGCGGTATGTGAATTTGAAACATTTGTTTATTGCCTCGTATCACTCAATGTGGGAATCAACATTTACTGATTCTTTTATAAGAACAGATGCTCTAGTTTTAAGATAACACAGAAAATCGTCTTAAAATAGTTACATTTTAATTAAGCCAATGTATATGGCACAAATATGTGCTTTTCTAATAGGTCTTGTTTTTGTTACGTCTGGAACCGATCTCTTCGTTTGCATCAACTAAACAAGTTTGGTTGTATACTAGAGTTCGGTTGGTGTAACCAAACAGTTCGGTTCCCATAACTAAACTCGTTTGGTCAGGTCAATAGCAACTGAACAGTTCGGTTGCAGCAACCAAACGTTTCTTTCCATGTATATTCGGCCTAATTTGACACTTTCTTTAAAGTGTTGATACAACAGAACTCTGCCGCATATAAAATTAAAAGGAATGTATATAATCACTTCGGAAGATCAAAGTCGTAAAATCGTAAAGTCGTTAGTCTTGAATCTTTTTTAGGCTGTTGTTTGGTACATCGCAGTAAACACCATGAACATGAACTTCTGTTCCGGTAAAAATGATCAAACTAAAGAAAGAGTTAAATCAACAACGAAACGAACTAAATACGGATGTAAAAAAATAGTAATAAGTAAATTAACCCTTAACTCCATAACCGGGGTCCTCCTTTCAAAAATCAAACTTCTGAAAACGGGCAGGAATTTAATTAATAAAACATGTATGAAAATATTAAATTATTTATAATTTTATCATTGGTATTTAAAAATGATGGTTTTCCTATATGATTTGTTTAGATCTTTTTCGGGGTTTTTCAGCTTTATAACTCTTAGAAAATAACGTCCGGACGAAAACGTCCCGATTTGCGGCGTGAGGGTGTCAAAAATCGTTTGCGGGTTAAGGGTTAATCAAAAAAAGTTGTACTTGACATATTGTCAATTTTGCAATTCAGGATAGTATACCCAGCCACATCATCAGTATTTTAAACAGATTATTTATAATTTTTAATGAATGTTATTACATCTATTCTATTGTTTAGTTGCACATAAGATGGCTATGTAATTGTTGATGTAGTACATAGCATTTGAGGTTACTTGCAGATCCTCCTTCTAGAAGTCGCCGATTTACTTCGTAAAACGTTCCTCGGGCAGGCTGCCGGCGATTTGGAAACCGTTCTGCATAAACTCTCTGAGCTTCCGCGCCATTTAATTCACATGCCCCGAATATAGAATATTATTAGCATAATTTGGGGATGTATATCATTAAATCCGAGTATAGTACTAATGTAGAAATGGAAAGTGTCCCCTAATTTAATTACTAATAACTTTTACTCGTACAAAATAAGTAACTACTGATTCATTTGTCAAATTAAATTTTCTTTAATAATTTTTTTTTAGCAAATTTAATTGTATTTGTATTTTGTATTTGTATTTAATTTATTTAAACCTTGGATATAACAAGAAGTTACATTTCCTTAAGGCTATGGGAACAGTTGGTACAATTTTAATAAATTCTATTTTGGTCATTTAGTGGCGAATCAAGTACTTAATACTAGTAATAGCTAAACTTACGACTTAAATACTAAATATAATTTAAATAACTAAATTTATATAGTTTTTTCCGAGAAAATGAGAAAGTAAAAATTAACAAAAGTGCTTAGCATTTTAATATAAACGATAAACTAATAACATAATTAAAGAAATTCAAATGTCTCTAAGATCATATTAAATGATGATTTGAAGATTAGGATCATCAGTTTTCTCACCCCTATTGTCCTCTCTAAGCAGGAATCCCTTCAAAGCCAATTTGAGTGCATGCAATGAGGTTGTTGACTTAATCTCTAGCGGCAGTGAATTCCAAAATTTAGCGGCAATTATAATGAAAGACTTCTGATAGCTATTAGTCCGCGCAAATGACACAACAATATCATTAGTCCAGGCTCTAGTTGTGCGTGTGGCTACGTCGCATCTCCGCGTAAATATTTCAAAAATATAGCTAGGTTGGTGATTTAATAGAAAACGATGTATAACGGTTCCAACGAAAAAAAGTCGTCTGTATTTTGCCGACAACCAACCAAGTTTTCTCCTGTAAGGAGAGACATGAGAATCTCTTTTCAAATTAAATATGAACCGTACGCATGAGTTTAATAACCTTTGAATCTTGTCATTTAATTTTTGCGATACATCATTGTAGACTACGCAACAATAATCAAAGTGGGGAAGAACGAATGCAGACACCAACTTAATACGAAGCCGGGTGGTGAGAATATTCTTTTTGTATTTCAATTGGTAAAGAACTGAATTGACTCGTTTTGAAATGGAATTTATCTGTGATCGCCATGAAAGTTGCGAATCTAGAATAACCCCTAAGTTCTTTACCTGGTTTGAAAACGGAATTTCTATATCATCAGCAATAATTGGAGGATAAATGGAAGGGTCGAATTTGTTTATATTATATCTAGACCCAACTAAGATTGCCTTAGTTTTTTCCCGATTTAAATGTAAACTATCAACTCTTGACCACTCAAATACCGAACAGATGTCCTCATTGATAGATAACAAGGCTTGATCAAGATCACTGACCTTACAACGAAAAAGTAATTGAAGATCGTCCGTATACAGTAGATGCATTGAGTGCTTAATGTGCAGAGAAATATCGTTTATAAAAAGAGAAAACAGGAGAGGGCCCAAGATGGACCCTTGAGGCACTCCAGCAGAAACCTCCCTCCACGATGAAATTTCTCCATTTGAGCCTATGACCGCTTGTGAACGCCCAATCAAGTAAGATGCTATCCATCGGAGGGCAGGGGATGAGAAACCATATGATTTCAGTTTAGTTAGTAATAATGGGATCTCAGCAGAGTCAAATGCTTTTGTGAAATCAAAAAGTATTATTATCGTAACAAGACCTGCATCGAATCCCTCTCTAATAAATTCAGTGGCTTTGATGAGGGTTGTTTGCGTGCTATAACCTCTACGGAAGCCGGACTGCATTGGATTAAGTATGTTACGACGGTTTATGTACTCGATAATCTGCTCAAAGATGATTCGTTCAAGTAACTTTGCAAGAAAGCCAAGAAGAGCAATGGGTCTAAAATCAGATAGTGATGAAGGAGGAGGTACTTTGTTTAGTGCTCTAACAAGTGTCTTCTTCCATTCCGTGGGAAATGCACATGTAACTAGAGATGTATTGAATAGATCAACCAATAACCGGCAGAGAGGTGATGATATTATTAATATCAATACCATCAATACCTTTTGCTTCAGAGTTAAAGGTCTTTAAAACCCGCTCGAGACATGCGAGATCAGTCGTTTTAAAATAAAGCAAATCACATTCTTGGCTATTTGCAAATAATTCGCAAGGTAATGTAATTTCTGAATTGATCCGCCCAGTATATGATCTGCAGGTGAAATAACTGTTTAATTCATCAGGTGATGCTATTGGACTGGGAGGTGCAGCCTTGGGCTTTACAACACCTTGTCGCTTAGTTCATTCCATATTGATTGAGGTGATTTAGCCTAATTCAGACGCGATAAACAATATTTCTCTTGCGCGCGTAAAATACGTCTCCTAACAAGTCTACGCATGTTTACATAGTCTGTGAAAGTAGTTGGATCATGCGTACGTCTACTTTTTTTATAGAGAGTGTTGCGATGTTTTATTAAATCTCTCAGTTCTCTAGAAAGCCAAGGGGCTGGATTTTTACTAAAAGATAGCGAATGTACCGGAGCATGAATGCAAGTGTTTCAGTAATAGCTGTAGATACGAAAGTCTGTTTGAAGTCAATACTGGCAGAGTTAAAACAAACATGCCAATCAATATTCGCCAGATCTTTAAGATAGTTTTCCGCGGTGAAATTCTTAAAACTGCGTGTTTTAAACTTAACATTTTTGTCACGAGGAACGTCAAATCTATACAATATGTCAATCATATCATGATTTGACGTTGCAGGACCTTCTGACTTGCCTGCACTTAAGATCTTCTCGACATTATCAACCAGGCAGTGATCGATCTAGGTGGAAGTTGTGGGTGTATGATGAGTAGCTTTAAATTTGACGATATGCAAATTGAGCGTTTCGGTAAATTCACGTAAGTAATTAGCTTTAAACCCGCTTCCACGTAGATCGATATTCAAATCTCCAATAATCACAAGATTCTGATATTGATGCAATATTTTGGATAGTTCAGATTCAAGTTCACGGAACATAGTGGCTTTAGGTGGATGGTATACTGAGAGCAGGAGTAATGGGTGAGAAAACGTACTTATAATTTCAAGAATAATGAACTCGGTTTGGATAGCGCTTTCTTCACTTTCAGACGAAGTTGAATATATAATTCTAGACCGAAGACAATTTCGCACATAAACCTCCACACCTCCACCTCTCCTGACTAACCGATCATTACGAAAGACATTAAAATTGCTTAATTTTATGACATCATCATTAATATGTGGTTTGAGCCAAGTCTCAGATATACAAATTATGTGAAAAAAATGCGTCCCAAAATATTCACGGAATGTTTCCATACGTCCTTTGGCCAAAAGAGATTGAGCATTTAAATGGCACACTTTAAGAAAAACAGAACATTTATTATTGTTATTGATATTGTTATTTATGAAAGCGAATTATCTTGCAAGCATTGAAGATCTTCGAGGATGGCTGCAGGTGAAGTACATCTTCCAGAGGGATAAACAGAACTACATATTTTAGAGGCCTCTAGTAGTACTTTTTGGTGAACTGAGCTGTAAAGGAGTCCATCTTTAGATAATAAGGCTTGACTTGCTAATGTTGATGTTATAAGCTGTTCACGTCACAATGGAATTTTGTCAATATCTGATTGACACCTAATTTGTATCGGCACTGTTGTACCATCACTGTGCACCATAAAGGATGCGCCACGACGGCGAAGATGGCACTTACTACCTTTGATTTTTGCCTTCACTGATGCAAGTAATCTGTATGCATCCGCAGGAAGATAAACATTAATATAAATTTCAGATGGTGCAAATAAACTGTCGATCACCGAAGCCTTTAAAGAACCTTTCCGTCTTCTCGCCAGCAGAATAGCGTCACGTATTTCAGCTGATTTCAACGCTACAAAGATTTTACGTATTTTTATGTTCATGGTACCAGAGTTATCGCCTGCAGCTTGAGTGACACGTGATGATTTGTAAACCATGCGATTTGCATTAACAATGGAATTCGGCGGCATTGCATAACCGATAGCGGTAGTAACTGCGTTAATAATCGTGTGCAAATTTTCCTTCTCATTTTCTGGAAATCCATCTATAGTTAATTTAGATTTATGTGCTGCATATTCAATTTCAGCAATACGAGCTTCATGAGAAGCACTTCTTTCACGAAGATCATCTATCTCCCGATTCCTCTGTTCATCTCCAGCAGTTTTCAACACTTTGAATTCGTTCAGATCGTTAATCTGTACATTAATTTTATTTATCTCTGTAGTGAGTTTGTTGTAAGGTTTTATTGAAGATGCCTTTTTATTATTAGAAAGTTCCATTTGACTTTGAAGAATACTTACCTTCTCAAAGATGAGCTCGAGCTTTTTATCAGTGTTGGCATTTTTGAACGAGGCTACGGAAGTCGTAGATGAATTATTTCTAGACCGTGCACTCGTAGATTTTTTATCACTGATTAATGGCCTCCCGCGTTTTGATTTCTTAGAGCAACAGAGAAAATCATTTTCTAAATTAAAGTACTCGTCAGAAAGACAAGATGGCTGCATACATTTAATGCAATGGATAAAATCTATGGGTTCCGATTCCTTACAGATGAGACAAAAAGTGCAATCTTCATGTTGATTTCCAGACATGTTATAAATTTACAATAATTTGAAATAAAGATATAGATTAAGAAAAACAAGCAGCAGAGGTGTAATCTATTTGATGTGTTTACAAATTTATACGGCAGCAAATGCATAAACAGTGGATCCGACGTATGCGTGTGAGTGACGTACAGCGATATAATGTTTACTACGTCCAGTTAAACCATACACGTGTTATTCACAAATGATACACGAGATACGTGATTGTGTTGAGTATATCTATAATAGCATACACTGTGAAAACAATCGCGGAAATAACCGAACAAGAACTCACTGAAATAACGAAGATGACCGAATAGCTCTTGAACTGTGTAATTGTAGCCATATAAACAACTTAAATCTTGAGAATTGTCTTCTTCTTTTTCGTTTAAACAAAACCCAGCTTTTTATTATAGTCTAGATACAACACGATAATTTATCCTACTTATCCGCTATCACTCACACCGCATTAATTCGACGCTCAGTGACACTATGTACTTCGCGAAATTTAATATTAATAATAGAATAATTCTGAGCTCAATCACATACGTCCGAACCGAACGACAGCCAAAACAGGACTCTTTTTCTTTAATAATTTTTTTTTAGCATATTCAATTGTGTAGTATTTTATTAATGAATAAGTAGTTAGTTTGCGAACTAAGCGAACCAAATTCAGTAGTTCGTATTATTATGATTTTGCATAAATTAAAAACAAATTTTAATTAATTGAAATTTTAATACGAACAATTCACTAACTTCAGTTAGTCATATTTTCTTGAATTCGTCTTTTTTTATTAGAATTCAAACACTTTTAGTATGTTATCTTTGGAATTTCAATTTCCTCATTTAATTATTTGCCTATCATTTTTATTTTCAGTTTAGATAGATTATAAATCCATGCTTTTAGATTTTAAATCCGACTACTTTGTAGAAAAGGTCATTCGGTCAAAACTTATTCGATTTCGCGCGTAACCCTTTATTCAATCCGACTCCTCAATTTTAAATCTTGCATTTTCATTTTTTCTAAGGTATTTCGTATTACGAAATCATATGTAACCTTATTTCCTGCACTTATAACCTGTAAAATCATCATTAATTTGATTAATATTTATTGATTCAATATTACAATAACATATTTGAATTTTACTTTGGATGGCGGAACCGAGTTGCAGGTTAGGCATTCGAATCCGATCGATATTTCTGACGTCTCTTTCGGTTTCTCTAGAAAACAAAAAAGCGCGGCTTATCGACGATGCGCATTTTTTTCATATTCATTATCAACATTCACCAACAATGCTGCCGATCGCGACAATCGCCGAGCTCTTGTGCTGTTGGTTAATTTAAATGCTGAATAACTTGAAAACGGTAGGTCGAAATCATTTTTCACACAATGACTTACTTTTCAGAATTTTACACTCTATCTGCTGGTGAACGGGGTTCAATAGGTTGCGAAACACGGTGTATATAAAATGGCGATACATATATGTGTATATATTTTGCTATTTACCGATCGTGGCACAAGGAGGGCAGCTACTTACCAGTCGATCGCCCCAACGATCGTGAATACGACGGCGACGAGTAGAACCCTTGAAGTCATCTCCACCAATTAATTGTCCTTGAAGAGTGGCCGTAAGGTCTCGGGTTATAGGCGCAGCGCTTTTGTAGAGTCGTCGGGAAATCCTAGGTCCCTGACGACTCCGTATATCCGTTTTTATAAGTTCCTTGAACACTAGTGGAGTTTGTGTATTATTTAATTTTTTCTCACTGTTTTTGTTTTTACCCTGTTTATCATATATTCCTTTTCACTGTTTTTATGCTTACACTGGTTATTCGATTTTTCACTGTTTTTACTCCTATACTGTTTATTATGTGTTTTTCTCACTGTTCTTACTGTTCGATTTAAGTTTTCAATTTTTTTTTGGGTATGGTTTAGGTCATGATTGGATTCCGGATACGTATTAAAGAGTTCGATACTCTACGTTATCGTACGGCAATCCTCTGGGCCCGAAAATTGTTATTTTCCCACTTCTAATACCATTCAACAAATCCCTGTTACGAACGAAAGACGTCCGCAACGGGTCCTTGGTGGGTTAGGTCAGGTTCTGACACCAGCCCAGTCGGATGTGGGTCGAGGATATTTGGGAAAGGTGATAGGTGTTCGATCACCAGTTTAGGTGATGAAGGGGCGTTTATTACCCGTACCTGAAAAATCCCTTTGCCGTGCGGACCAACACCCGTACACAGGCAACGGCGCGCTATATCGAACGCACGGGGCGCGCACTTAGATTTCCCGTCGTTCGTGACTCGCGACTGACTTCGGGAGCCGCTACGAGCTCTGGTCAAGCGCAACCGAGGAAAACTCTCTAGAACGATCGAGCGGACGACGTTGCTCGAGCCCTTACTAATCGATCTCGGTAGATCGTGCGTTAAGTTCGTATGTCCAGCCAAGACTGTCCTTCTTTGAGATCCGCCTAGACGATGTCGACGGATCGTTCCGACGTTCCCGTATACGTCTGCAGTTTTCGCCCCTGGTAACCTGCTGAGCTTTTAGTTTTGCTTCCGAGCATAGGCCTTTGCTGCCATGTAACTTGTCGAAGCCTGCAGGTTCCCAGCCGAAAAGTGCTTACACTTTCCTGGAACGTCCGTTTTGAATTAATGCAACTTCAACTCGGATTGCGCACCTGGTCTCACAGTTGAAACACGAGACTGGATGCATGGTATTTCGTTGCACCGTAACGCTAGACAGCCTATATTATTTCCTACATCTTAATTTGTTATAATAATTATCATCTAGCTAGTCTATAATATATGTTTCAATATTAACTAGTTATAGGTATATTTATGTGTTCTGCGATTATCGTTTAATCTTAATCGATCACGCGATCGGTTACGACCCGTCGGTCGTAACAATACCTCCTCTAGTTAACGCTCCTCCATTAAAAAAAGTGGGTAGACCTAGAAAGCTCACACAGGCACGCCGACTTTGATAGTGTGAGAGCGGTGGGAATATCACACGGGCACGTCGACTTTGGTAGTGTGAGTGCGGAGGTGAAATCACATGGCGAGTCCGCGGGAAGCATGGAAGGGGACGAAAATCTCCGTGGCCGGAACGCGGTGGAGGTGCAAATACTCCGTGAAACGGCAACTCTGCTCCACACCGAGGTGGTACCAAGCACTGTAGCCGATACCCAAAATTTTCGTAAATTTTCAACAAGTTGAGATTCTTCTTCAAAATACAAATACGCAAATCCTTGCTATTACTGAAACCTGGCTAACACCCGCCATTTGCAGGCAGTCACTTGCTATTCCCACTTTCAACTTAATTCGTAATGACCCAGCACTGCTGTCAGCAGGTCAAAATCGGTATGTGTTAGGCGGTAGCATCCATTTTATATTCATCATGCTTATAAATATATTGTCTTAGAAGCATCGGCCCGAAAGGCCGAATGAATATGTGTACCGATTTTATCCAAAAGTGAACTCAGTACTTGTCCACGCTCAAAAATATAGTTATCACTGGTGACCTAAACTACAATTTATTAGCCGACAATTTCTATTCAACTTTTCTTAAACAGTTTATCAGCTTCTGACTCTACGCAATACCTTTGGGCCGACGCATATCACACGTACTTCAATGATACCGACTCGTTTCTCAATGTCTTCCTCGTGGACTCAAAATATAAAGTAGTAAATTTCTCGCAATCGCCGCTGGTCATGACCTTATTAGTATCAACTATAATATTACCAACTATTCTCATAGTCCGAAGGTTGTGACGTTTCGTAATTTTAGAAATTGCAATTTTGAGGCGTTAAATGCAGAACTAGACTCCGAACTACGCATTAATGTTTCGGAACTTTATACTGAATGTATAAAGAGATAGTTCTCTACTGATATCAAGCGACTAATCAAGCTTCAAAATGCCTTGTACTTACAAGCGCACCAGGAATGGATGTTTAATGAACAGTTATAGAGAAGTACGCAGGCATATTAGGATTTCCTTGCGTAAAGCTAAAGTAGAGCATTAAAATAAAATAATTACCGGCTTAAACCTCCCAATTGCATTAGATGTTAAAATGCCATAGTTTAGAAATTTCATAAACATTTCAAACACCTTCCGTCGTAATCGCTCGGATTCACAAACGTTCAGGACTTGTCGAAATATTTATAATCTCAACTAATAATGAAATTAACAACGAAAAAAGGTAATAGAGAAAGAGAAAAGATAAAAATTATATTCAATAACTATAAAGTTGATACAATTTCGATTTGACAGTTACTAGGAATAGAGTGGTATGTGAATGTGATTTGTTAGCATGCATTATATTAAATAAAAAAAAGGCAATTAATATAACAATATATAATATGTAAACAAAAGACAAAAAATTTTTTTTTTATATAGACGTGCAAAAAAATATAATACAAAAATATATATATTCATATAGATATGCAAAAAAATATAATATAGACATGCAAAAAATATACAAATAAATAAAAATTAAAAAGATACATGCGTGGCGTTTCGTTCAATCCCCTCCGCAACTGAACTCTTCAGTGTGGCTTTGGCGGAAGGAATCAGCCTCAGACGCCCTAACTACAATCTGATACTGAATTCTGATATAGACATGCATGATATTCTTGGAGCATCCAGGTAAGAAAAGATTCCCAAGTGATTGGAGGGTTGAATAATTAGGAATATTTTTTTGCCTGCCTGTATATATTTTTTGTTTACATATGTATACAGGGTGTTGTTGCAATAGCACATGAGAGATATACATGAAGATTTTTTTTTTCTAAAACCGATGGCGCAAAAATTAATTTTCAGCAAGGTATGGTTCTTTGTAAATTGAATTTTAAAGTTTATTTATTTTAGGGGGATCCTCCCCAACGAGACAATTGGTGAACATGTGAATATCTATTGATTCACATCGAACACGTGGTCCGGTAACAGTTGAAAACCCAAATCGATATTGCCGGGAAGAATGTTTCGAAACAGTGAGATGTTTTTATTTGAATATCTGGATGCTTGCGGATGAGGTTAAAATCATCGAAATTTCGAACATTCGGTAAAATTTTTAAAACTTTAAATGATCAATGTTGGCATTGATAATGCAATATTATAAGTATCGAATAATAATATAAGTACTGAATTAACCTACACATAAATGAAGATAATAATATGTTTCTTTAAGAATGTTTCATTACTTCTCCTAACTTTAGATCAACAAAAATTACACAAGCCTTTGTGATTAATTTTGAACGATGAAAAAAGGAATTATTATGGTTTAAATTGTACTAGCATAATTTTTGCTGTTTACCGAGGTCAGCTTGTTAATTGCATTGCATCATCATTGCCATCATTTGAAGTTTTATGTTTTTACCGAATGTTCGAAATTTTTGATGATTTTAACGTCATCTGCAAGCGTCCAGTTATTCGAATAAAAACTGTTTCCAAACATCCTTCCTGGCAATATCGATTTGGGTTTTCAACTATCATCAGACCACGTGTTCGATATTCACATGTTCACCAATTGTCTCGTTGGGGAGGATGCCCCTAAAATAAATAAATTTTAAGATTCAATTTACAATGGAACCATACCTTCCAGAAAATTAATTTTTGCGCATAGGCTTTAGAAAAAAAAATCTTCCTCGTGGCATATTTCTCTTGCGCTATTGCAACAACACCCTGTATATATACAGTACCGCTTAAAAGTATGAGCTCACCCTTGCGGAATTTTAGTTAAATTAAAATGTTTATATCTCATCGTCAACTTAACGTAAGGGAAAAATAAGAAAAGGGAATTATAGATGAGACTTTCGGCTTCTCATTCGCAGTAGTTTCATTTCTATATGTACATTTCTCTATGAACTATGCTCGATTTACTGAAGCCATTTTTTCGTATTATTTTTTTCTTTTTCAATCCGCTCCCATTTTTAAAAAAATGATTGCAGGAGAAACGTACAACGTGTAATCGTAAGATAATTCCTATACCTTTAATTTGCCTCTTCGGGATTTTGTCTACTATTTCTTTACAAAAGCTTATTCAAATTTTAACCTAATAATGTGATTTTTTTTCTATCTGCTATATCTCGGAAACTTGACGTGATATAACAAATATTTAAGAAACAAAAAATTTCATTTTTTAATTATCTATTGGCTGAAATTTTTTCAAATTTTTAGAAGGAAATTATTTTTTATCCTCTTTTTGTCAAATTTACGCTTTTGTGCTGCGATTATTAACAGATCTAGATTTGCATTTTAACTATGCTCAGTTTGCGATATAATAATTCATGTACACTTATTTATAAATGAACAATGAACTTTATTTTAACATTATACATAGAAAGTATCAAAGATTGTATTCATGTATATATATGTACAAAGGGCATAGGGGGTTAACTATACAAAAAATGCCCCCACAGCTCTGTCACCCGAACTGGGTCCATATATTGCTACCCCGATGACTACAAATTTCTGAAAGAAAAATAAAAAAACTAATTTTTCTCGAAAACTACTGGATCGATTTTAATGAAATTGAAATATGTTAGAAACGTAGGTAAGACAATTTGAGAGAAAAAATATGAATTTTTTTTTTTTTAATAAGTAAAAAACTGGTTTGAAATTTTCGAAATTTTTTTTTTGCATAATTTTTTATGTGACCACCTTCATCTTTTTTCTTGAGGTACCTTACAATGTCCCCTTTCATATATATTTTTTTTTAATTTTTAAAAAATATAGTTTTTGAATAAAAAATCGCAAACCATGGTCGTCCTGCTTGACTTGCGCATTCGCACACGCGCTCTATGCGTATATGTATAATACAGGGTACACAATTTAAAACTACCACCCGGAAATCTGAGAATGAATGCTGTTTAGAAAAAAAAAGTTTAAATAGAAAAGTTTTTGGATTCCGAGGGGGACATCCAATAGTGACCTTGACGTTGACCTTTAAGGTCATTTCAGTATGAAGCCTCTTTTTAATGAGACCCCTTATTTTTTCACTCCGGAAATGGAAAAAGCGGAATTTACATCCGAATACGATCTTGTCTTAGGACCCAGGTCCCATGGTGGGGTTCTATAATTCTCTTTCTTTATGTCCGTTAGTTTGGACCTCCCCGTCGGCCAGCATTCAGCATGGTTGAACCTGATCTGATATAGCCCGAGCGGATCGTTAGCCGTGACACCCCCACCACGTGAAGGTGGACAAATGAGGGCACCTAGCCAATTAAGGCAAGATAGACGAGTCACCCAGCCAGTTAAGGCAAGATAGACGAGTCACCCAGCCATTTAAGGCAAGATGGAGGAGTCACCCAGCCAGTTAAGGCAAGATGGAGGGGTCACCCAGCCAGTTAAGGCAAGATGGAGGAATCACCCAGCCAGTTAAGGCAAGATGGAGGAGTCACCCAGCCATTTAAGGCAAGATGGAGGAGTCACCCAGCCAGTTAAGGCAAGCTAGAGGAGTCACCCAGCCATTTAAGGCAAGATGGAGGAGTCACCCAGCCATTTAAGGCAAGATGGAGGAGTCACCCAGCCAGTTAAGGCAAGACGGAGGAATCACCCAGCCAGTTAAGGCAAGCTGGAGGAATCACCCAGCCAGTTAAGGCAAGATGGAGGAGTCACCCAGCTATTTAAGGCAAGATGGTGGAGTCACCCAGCCAGTTAAGGCAAGCTAGAGGAGTCACCCAGCCATTTAAGGCAAGATGGAGGAGTCACCCAGCCAGTTAAGGCAGATGGAGCTGTTACCCATACAATTAAAGCAAGATATATTATCTTGCCTCTCGCTCACTGATGCTACAATTGTTCAGTCTTCATCGCTATCAGATTCGATTACTGGTACAATTTTAGTTGTGGGGAATATGTCAGTTAATATCTCAGCTGGTTTGAAAATTCTTGATAAATAACGCGCATGTGATAAATAATATATAACAGCCGCAATGTGGAAACAACAGCCAACAGTTCTATTTCCATTGGCACATTCACATGTGTATTCTGTAATTCCAGAATGTCCAATAGTGTCAGGTTCGTATTTAATAAAACACCTATAGGTTTGACGAGAAATGTGACGGGACGGAACTCTAATTTTTAAAGTCGTTGAATCATCTTTAACAAATTCCATTTTTAGATTGCCATCTTTGTCAAGCATTTCTGCTAAATAGGAAACAGCCTGAGCAAGTTGATAGGTACCAGTGAATAAAATTTTCAAATCATTTGTTGTTAATTCCGGAAAATCATTAAGATCATCTGAGGAGATAGTTCCAAACGGAAGTTTACGACGTAGCCATTCTGCTTCTTCTACTTTATCAGCCAAAGAAAACTTCACATTTTTCTGAGTTTGCATCTTTTGAAGAATATCATCGAAGTTATCTACATCAGAATGTAATCTTTTTCCGAAAATATTATTAAAAAAACATGCAATTCTGAAGTATGATCCAATTTTTGGTAATAACTTATTATCGATTTTATGATTAAGAAGAAGATTTTTGCTTGATGACACCGTGAACGGATTCTACAGCCCACCGAATTTTCGTAACAAAGCGGGAATTATTTGATTCTTCTGCTGTTAATTGTTTCCTTTTTCCTTTTAAGGCAGGCATCAAAACTCGAAATTTTTTTCTTCCAACTTTTCTTTTACGTCACGAAATCCACGGTCAAGAACAAAAATATCACCTTCATTAACCAGCTTAGATAAACCTTCAGGATTTTCGAGAATTGTTTCCAAAATCTGGGCATCATTTTGATTCGCAAGAAAAGGTCCAGCAATGTCTACAACATACCCGTCAGTTGTGCAGATGGTAAACGGTTTACAAAGGGGAACTTTCTTTTGGCCAGAGTACGATTTCCTTTGGTAATCATTATTAGAACTTTTCTGATGTCTAGCGTATGTGCCGTCGCATATCAAAAAAAGTTTATCGTTAGAATCGAATAAATGTTTTGCCATTTTAGTGGTATGGTTCGAGTCACATCTAATAGAAAGAGTTTCCATTAGTTTTGATAACTCAGATGCCGTAAGGCTTGTAGTATTGGAATAGGCTTTCAGTTGGATAAGATGTTCTTCGTATATTCTATCGTTTATCAAGTGCATACAACAACATCGATTCCCAGATGGAATGTAGATTTGAGTTTTGATATAAGTTTTTATTCGTGTTTCCTCAGGAATGACAAGTAAATGTTTTGTGCCGCCACAAAAGCAACATGATTTATGCGTTGCAATAGTTCTCCGAATAAAAACTTTCATACGTTCAACCTCAGAAACCGATGCTTTTGATTCAACTATTTCAAACGTGGGATCATTATCTACCGAATCAGGCACAACATCATTTACGACATTTACTTCAGATTTCTCTGCAGATATATTTTTCTATAAACAGACATTCTACATTTTTGACAAATAATGTCATTTACATTTATTGCTTGCTGCAAAGAAGTGGAGTAAATATTCGCTTCCTGTTGATTTGTTACTATTTTTTTTTCGGCCTGTAGTATTTATTAAAAAAGTATTGCAACCAGGGCACTTTTGTCTTAACAATACGGTCTTATTCATCTTGAAAATTATGAAGAAATAAGAATGTCAGATGTAAACAAAAGAATGTAAAAAGTAAAATTCTCCAGAATCAAAGAGATATAACTCCGAAAAAAATAGTAAATATAAACCTGCACTCAGCTATACAGATTTACATAGACTATATGAATCAAAGCACAATACCATATACAAGTGTCAGGTCGCATCGTCCGGATTCCTAATCTACTAAAAAAAGGATGGATTTCGATAACGAGAATAAAATGGCTATCGAATAAAAGGAACGATGCCTACCGGAGAAGAAGTCACCTATTGCCTCGCAGTTCTTCTATATAGGAGTCTCGTGTCAACAATCACGCCGACATCACACCGGATAATAAAATATCTCATTGACTTCGGTTAAGGTCGACCTATACTATATACACTCAGCACCGGTTTTTGTTTCGGTCCAATTTAACTTCATACATTTCAACACTGTGCATTAAACACGAAAAAACATTTGAATATTTATATTGGCTACACATGAGTCTCAACTGTATATAACATAATATTTTTAGTCAGTGCGTGCGTGCGTGAGTGCACGGGTGTGTGCGAATGCGCAAATCAAGCAGGACGACCATGGTTTACGATTTTTTATTAAAAAACTATATTTTTTAAAAATTTGAAAAAAATATATATGAAAGTGGACATTGTAAGGTACCTCAAGAAAAAAGATGAAGGTGGTCACATAAAAAATTATGCAAAAAAAAAATTTTGAAAATTTCAAATCAGTTTTTTACTTATTAAAAAAAAAAAGAAAATCATATTTTTTCTCTCAAATTGTCTTACCTACGTTTCTAACATATTTCAAGTTCATTAAAATCGATCCAGTAGTTTTCGAGAAAAATTAGTTTTTTATTTTTCTTTCCCCCTCCATAACTTTTTCGAAAAAGCGAATTTTGAGTTTATACTTTCAGAAATTTGTAGTCATCGGGGTAGCAATATATGGACCCAGTTCGGGTGACAGAGCTGTGGGGGCATTTTTTGTATAGTTAACCCCCTATGCCCTTTATTAAATTTTGCTTTCTTTAAAAAAACCGCCACGCGCTTTGCGTGAAATATCCTAATAGTAAAGACAAAAATAATCTTGAACTTGATCATAGTTTAAATGCAACTTTGCATCCGAAAATGATTGTTACATAACAAATGTTGATGTCGATAAAATACGGAAAAAAAATTTCCTTCTGAAAATTTGAAATAATTTCAGCCAATAGATAATTAAAAAATGAAACTTTTTGTTTCTTAAATATTTTTTATATCACGTTAATTTTCCGAGATATAGCAGATTGAAAAAAATCACATTAATTTGTTCAAAATTGAATAAGTATTTGTAAAGAAATATTAGACAAAATCCCGAAGAGGTAAATTAAAGCTATAGGAATTTCCTTTCGATTACTCTCGGTACATTTCTCCTGCAATCATTTTTTTAAAAATGGGAGCGGATTGAAAAAGAAAAAAATAATACGAAAAAATGACTTTAGTAAATCGAGCATAATTCGTAGAGAAATGTATATATTGAAATGAAACTACCACGACTAAGAAGCTGAAAGCCTGCTCTTTAATTCCCTTTTATTATTTTTCCCGTACGTTGACTTGGCCATGAGATATCAACATTTTAATTCAGTCAAAATTCCGCAAGGGTGAGCCCATACTTTTGAGCGGTACTGTATATATGTATATACGGGGTCACCGAAAAGTATCGGACCCCCCTAATATGTTCAGTTAGAATGCACTTAGGAGAAAATGTCCAATAGCAAAGTTATATGGTTTCAAGCGGGGAGTAAGATGATGACCTTGACTTTGACCTTGACCATGTTCTTCAAGGTCATTTCAAGGTCAATCTTATTTTTTTAAATAGAACCTCCTACATTTTTTGCATATTCTTATAGCTTATCTCGAGAGCTTTCCAAAACACTATAATAAAATATTTTTTTATTAAGTACTTTTTGAGTTATAAAGGTTGGAAGATTTTTCCAAAATGCATTCTTACTGAAAATATTAGGGGGATCCGATTAATGTATTTTCTTTAAACCAATTAATTGGTCTCATTATTCCGCGCACAAAAGTATTAAGGTTATGATTACTGAAAACTAAATAATATTTTACAAGTTATTCTACATTTTGTGTCAAAAAATTGTTAACTTCAAACCTTTATAACTCAAAAAGTACTTAATAAAAAAATATTTTATTATAGTGTTTTGGAAAGCTCTCGAGATAAGCTATAAGAATATGCAATAAAATGTAGGGGGTTCTATTTAAAAAAATAAGATTGACCTTGAAATGACCTTGAAGGACATGGTCAAGGTCAAAGTCGAGGTCATCATCTTACTCCCCGCTTGAAACCATACAACTTTGCTATTGGATATTTTCTCCTAAGTGCATTCTAACTGAAGATATTAGGGGGGTCCGATACTTTTCGATGACCCTGTATATATTATATTATATATATATTTTTTTATCATACTGTCTTGCACGTCTATATAAAAAAAAATTTTGTTTTTTGTTTACATGTTATATATTGTTAAATTAATTCCCTTTCTTTCTTTTGATTTATTATAATGCATGTTACCAAATCATATTCACATACCACTCTATTCCTAGTAACTGTCAAATCGAAAATGTATCAACTTTATAGTTATTGAATATAATTTTTATCTTGCCTCTTTTTCTTTTATCTTTGTTCGTTGTTAATTTCATTACTAATTGAGATTATAAATATTTCGAAAAGCCCTAAACGTTTGTGAATCCGAGCGATTACGACGGAATGTATTTGAACAAAAATTCCAAACTATGGCATTTTAACTTCTAATGCAATTGGTAAGTTTAAGCCGTTAATTATTCGATTTTAATTTTTAAATGCACCTACGTTAACTCTATATTAAAGTAGAGTATATCTGTGGTTCCCTCGGCGATCCAACAAATCCCATGAAAATGTGGACACTGTTAAGAAAATACGGACTAACAGCGGCTACAACCCAATTAGCCCTACAACATTTCACTCATAATAAGCTCAACAACTCGTCGCTAAACTTTATGAGATCTTGGATTATATACATGCTGCTAGTTCACATATCTTTGCCTTTCCTAAGTGGCGGAGCACCGAAGTACTTAATCAGATAAATGCGTCCTTTTCTATATCAAAAGGTCCTAGCCCGATGGAATACAAGAGCGCCATCTCCAGGGCATCTTATCTGCAGTCGTTCTCCAACTCACTACTATTTTTAATTTATCACTTTTGTCTGGGATCTATCCATCGGCCTAGAAGTTATCGTATATAATCCCTCTCAACAAAACTTCCAACCCGCGTACACTAAGCGACACTCGACCGATTGCGAATCCTTTGCATATCACCAAATTATTGGATGCTATCGTAGGTCGCAAAATAATGAATTACATTGACTCGAACGACATTCTTCACTCTCGGCAATATAGTTTTAGGCGATATGATAGTACCCAAACGGTCCTCCTTAAGTTAGTTGATGACGCAAGATGCGGTATCGAACAATCCTCGTGTTTTTTGATTCTCTTAACCACACGTTAATCTTGAAATGTTTGCGGCAATTCGGTTTTGGCGAAACCGCAATTAAGTCGATCCGCTCTTTCCTTAGCGATCGCTCAAAAATTATCCAGTGTAGCGATGGATCATTTGCCGAAAAAATTAGAATTACCACTGGCGTTACGCAAGTATCTAGTCTGGGTCCAATTTTGTTTATTATAGTTTTCAACACCTTTTTTGTACGGCTTCGATATTGCCGTGACGCGGCTATTGTTTTTCCGGGTGACACACAATTTTATACAGGGTTTCCGAAAAGTATGGAAACTGTCCTGTAACTTTTGAAAGAAAAGATATTTCGAAAATCGCTGAAACACGTGAAACGATTTTTAAAAAAAATCTATTTTTTCTGTGGGGTTCCAACCCCCCGCCCCAAGGGGGCGTGGGACATGAGGGGGATGAATATCTTAAATGGCAACATGGGTTGAGTGGGGCCTCATTTGAAAGGTCTTTTCGAGACGAATATAAAACACTAGGCATAGATGCCGTTACGTCCCCTTGTCGCGGATGTATTCGTCGTTTGAAATTTTTAATCCCAGGAACCAATATTCGGACCCAACATAGCACACAAAATTCTTAGCACTATCCTCTGTAACGCGAGTTTGGGATATCAAAAACAGTGTCATCTATTGCAAGTCTGCAACTAACGAATTGCATTCAAATTCCAGTACATTTCAGAAAAATGATCCAACATTTTATTTCAGCCAAAAAATACGAATAAGGGCTCATTTTACGGCTTAAGGTCTATACTTTCGAATGCCGAGTGCGCATTTGTAAAATCCAAAATGGCCGCTCCAATATGGCGTCCGGAAGCTCTTAATTTGTTGGAAAAAGTTTTAAAACTTGCCTTAATTAAAAATTCGGTGCATGTTTATAGTGCTTTTTATGCTATCCGATGTATTTTGACTTCCCAAACACGAATCAACTCATCAGCTTACATTTTTTCTAACTTTAAAATCGGGTACAAATAGATATTTCTGAAAAATGGTTTCGCTTAATTCGGCAATTGTCAAAACCTTCATTTGTTCAAAAGTTACTAGATTAAAAGTTTTAAAAGTCGATTATGACCGCTAAAAATTGATCGCAGCGCCATCTATATCTAGTGTTTTGGATTCGTCTCGAAAAGACCTTTCAAATGACCCACTGGACCCATGTTGCCATTTAAGATATTGATCCCCCCTCGTGCCCCACGCCTTGGGGCGGGGGGGTTGGATCTCCGCAGAAAAAATAGATTTTTTGAAAAATCGTTTCACGTATTTCAGCGATTTTCGAAATATCTTTTCTTTCAAAAGTTACAGGACCGTTTCCATACTTTTCGGACACCCTGTATAATAATACCTCTTTGTCTTCTTCGCGATGGAATCAAGTGTCTGAACAGCGACATCGATGCCATCTGCAGATGGACCCATGAATGCGGCCTTACACTCAGTGACAAAAAAATGAAAGCCATCATTCTCGGATCTAGGCAAAATCTTGCTACCATTAAAACCATTGAAAACCACCTATCATTGTTAATGGGTATGCTGTCCCGTACGTCAACGAAGTAAAAGATCTTGGAGTCTTTTTGTCTGCCGATTTGATCTGGAATCGCCATGTCGCATACATTAGTTCAAAAGCACACTATGCCTTACATCGTCTGAGTTTTCGGGGCTCAACGCTGCCATCGTCCATCAAACTTATGCTCGTCAATGCCCTCGTTCTCCCTCACATCCACTATGCGTGTCTCGTTTTTAGTGATGATTCTGCTTATCTTCACAGGAAGATTCGACGTCTACTAAACTCAGCACCTATCCGAAGGAACCAACATCTAACACCGTACTGGCAGAATGCAAATTGGATGTCACCTGAAAATCGCCGAAACTATTTTCTTGCGTCACTAACCTACCAAATCGTGTCTACTTCATAGCCAACGCATCTTAGGGACAAATTTGTCACGTATCAAGCTACCAAACGTACCTCTGCCCGAATCGCCCACTCTGGTTTTCAACTACCTTTTTGTCGCACCGATTACTACAAGACTCGTTTGGGATTCGCGATATTACTTTCTGGCAATCGCTACCCCCTAATGTTCGGAGTGCATCATTGTTCCATGACTTTAAAACTAAGCTAAGTACCTTCCTTCGTCGGGATGTGCAGAGTACTCGTTGAATTGCTACTTACTACTATTGTTTTACTATTGTGGTTATTATATTATATTTTGTAAATCTTCATATATGCATTGTTTGCACACGTTCAGCTGACCAGTTGCCTAATAAACTTATCAATCAATCAATCAATAAGTTTCCAAATCAATGTTATGCCTAAGAAGTACGCAAACCAATAGGATTCGTTAGAAACATTGTCTGCTTATCAAAGTTTTGAGACTACTAGAACAGAGCGCCATGATGTCTGGTTGGTACCAATCCGTCGGGCATTGAATTTCTCCAGGTGTTCTTGGCAACGACGTGAGCCCGAAGCGACAAGTTACTTCTAGTTCAAGGATCCCCGTATTCATAATGAGTCTAACCCTCCAGTCTCGTCTATAAACTGGAATTTTCCCAGAATTACCCCTGTTCTAGGAAAATACAAATTTCGCTACATTAATTTATTTTACTAAACGTTCCGTTTGTTTTTTGTAGGTACAACATATACTGGGACCATAATAATGGAGGGAAGAAATGAGTCATATCTTTCCTTACAGACTCAGTACATCCTTTTTCATATAAGATTGGTATGATCTACGGGTTAACTGATCGCGCCATTAAATTATCCTCTTCCGATTTTCATCGAAAAAATCTATAATTGTGTTCTCAATGCATTCAACGACACCGACACAACTTTTTTAATTTTGAAGACCGACGAGAAACGTAAATGCAAACAAATGTAAACAATAAGCTGCATCGACATGGGTGATGTGACTTGTGCGGATCCCTGAATCGGGTCGACGACGATTTGGCAAACGGAACTGTGCAACGTAATCCAGGGACCTCTAGTTACTTTTGGGATATCGGAATTGTATTCTACTGCCCCCAAACTTATAAATGTGCGTGAGAGCGTCATAGACTTAGAAGTATAGACCGCTCATTGTGTCGAAAGCACGCAGGATATGTGCACCCGATTAGACAATGACGCTGCTAAAGTAGAGGCTCGGCTTTCTCTGTCTCCCGTGACTCTCGATTAGCCGAGAAGTTACCCCTTCACAACGCTGATGCATTGCGGCGCGCTATTCGAAAAGCAAATATAGCGCAATAATGTATTATTGTGTGTTTTCGTATATGCTTTCTTTATTCATGTTTATGTATGGAATATCTATTATATTTAGAAAGTATAAAATATAATTTTAGCTTAAAATGAATTAATTAAAAGATTAATATAACATCTATTGCAGGTATTATTTATTAAAGTATATTTCTTATGTATATTCCATTTTTTAAGAATTCGCATACATTTACAAGTTGCAATTGTGTGTAAAAAATGTATACAACCGACATTGAAAGACAACTTTTACGCTTGAAAGTTTTCTATAATCAGTCTTCGTATAACTATAAAACTGCGACAATGTAAATTATTAATTTTTACAATTTATATAGAGATAGTATTGAAAATGACAGCGACGCTGTCGAAACGTCGACTACGTGAATAGAACAAGACCAAGTGTTCATTTTTTAACATTCCTTGACTCGGATAATCGATCTAGCCAATTTTTCTCATTCGAAAACTTCACCGAGCGTTAAATTCCTGAATTATATGTAATGTTCTATAATTAGTTAATGAACATGACAGCAGTATGTAATTTCATACTTACATATTGATCTAGGAAAGCTAATTATAAACTTTTATTAGAATGTAATATTGCATAATATTTTCTTAAATACATAAAATGTATACAAAAAATTGTCTCTTCCCGTGGTTGATCATAAGAAATATTTTTACGTTTTTCGTCATATCTCTTGGTCGTCGAGTGGTCGAAGCGGTAGGAAGAAAAGTTCTATGTTGCTGGTTCGAATAACGGTTGTGGTTTGTATTTTATTTTTATTATTATTTTTCGTTAATGTATTTAATAATTACACTGTTGCAATAATTGTGGAATAATAATGTTCTTGTATTTATTATTGTTTTTTATTTATAATTACGGGATAAATTGCTTCCCAATAACTATAACAAAATATTTTTCAAATATTGATAATATTTTCAAAAATTTAACGATAAAAATTTAGTGAATTCCTGTAAAATTAATTTGTATCAGAATGAAAATAAAGTACATTTAGTCAAATGAAAATAAACATTTTTAAAGTAGGCGTCTAGTGATCGTACTTACAATTAACCCATTAACGCCATGAAAGGACGCTTTTTACACTTCAATTTCAATATATATTTCGTATGAAAATCGAACATCAACAAAATTGAAAGGTACGTATCGTACTATTTTCAAGGTTGCTCTTTTCAATGGCGTTATCGAAATTGAGGTATCATAATTAGAAAATTGCATATAGCGATTTAAATCTCGACGATCCCAATAAAATTATTTGTAATTCGAATATTATAATATCAATATATAATATGATGTTGTAGTATATTTAAATGTTCGAGAAATGGCAAAGTCGAATTAAGATGTGTAGCGCGAATCGTTGGTTTCTTAATTATTTAAATATTTGAATTCGCGCTAGACTTCCTATCCTAGTGGGCCAGGGAAACGAAGAGGAAAGAAGGGGGGGCACATGCCGTGGAACGGCAATACACGTGAAAAATTGGGGAGATTCGTTCCGACTACCGCGCGTGCGATATACTGTGGTTTTGGCTACGCAAAGTCTATTGTTCGCGGTATTACAAAAAAATATATTTTTGTGATTCGATCAGAGGTCGTAAGTGCTTAGGCACTGCTGAATTTGTATCTCGGAAATTATTGGGCGTGATTTCTGCTCGTCATTGGACGAATTCCTGATGTGCGAAACGTCAGCGAAGTTTGTGCGTCCCCGTAAGTACGTTATTCAGGCAAAGTGTTTCCTTTTACGTTTTCTCGATTGTAATCTTGGAAGATTGTAAGAAATAATAATAAAAATGAAATAACTGAACTTCCAGGCTTCATTCGAAGAATTCATTTACCTAACCACTGTTTAACGGTCGACCGTAATATTTTGGCGAAGTGCCCCGGAATGTTTTTACCGGTTCTCGCTTCATTTTTCCGCGAGTGTTATAAATCTCATTCTTTCTCTCTCTTTCATTCGTTGTTGGGAATATTAATCCACGTCGTCCCCGCGGGTCGGACTTCTCTGTCCGACATATGCTGAGCTATTCGATTGGTGTATTCCCTAAATTTTTTTATTGTTGCGTCCTCTGCCCTTTTCCAAGGTCCGATGACGGAGGGTAACACTTTTCTGTCATAATTGGAAATTAATGAAAAGATGTTACAAATGGCACCCAACCACGCGGGTTTAAAAAATGAAACCGAAATATGATCGAGAATGATCTTCTTAATTAAGGGAAATTAATCCCTAAAACTACTAATTTTATATTATTTGGAAAGAAAGAGAACAAAAATTGGAAAATTTAAATATTTAATGAAAATAAAATTTATATAGGATATTTGAATTTTGAACGTTATTTCTAATTCCGAATAGAATTAAAAATTATTTAATAAAACCACAATATATAATTTTTTATTATAAAAGTCTGATTATAGTAATTTATGAATATTGGTCCGCGTGGTATTGATGGAAAATTCCCAAGTAATATTCTTGATTATTTTAATAAGAGGAATATTTTCAAAATTTTATTTACATGTGATGTGGGTTTCAGAAATAAAATATTCAGTAAACTATAGCATACAGATACATTACTGTGTCGTATTTGAGCGTTCGAAATTTTCGATTGTTGCGTGCGATGTAAACAATGACAAATAGTTCGCGGAATTTCAATAGCAAAAAATAAAAATAAGTTTCAATTTTTAAATAAGTAGCCAAAAGAAGAAAACAGAATGAAATATTTTAAATTATATAATTATGGAATTTCGTTAGTGATTTTAATTAAGTGATTTAAATTGGATTAGAAATTAATAACAATTTTAAGATTAAAATGTCGATAAATGGTGCATGTCCTGTAATGTCGATGTGTGATGCCTTAAGTTATTTAATGTCTTAATTTATTAATTTTAATTTATTAATCGAGGAATCTTAATTTAGTGACTGATTAAGTTATTCTTTATTTATTTATGTGACGGACGATCTCCTTATATAAGATTACATGACTGTCAGTTAGAATTTATATGTAGATGTAGAATCTTGTGATGTGTTAAATATTAATTTATTATTACTTATGTAAATAATTTAAAATTTTAAACGACTATTCCCCTATACAGGATTTTATTTTATTATTGGATGATTTTATATTTATTACTATATACAAGAAAAGTTTATGTTTATATTCGTCGTAATTTATTAACTCGATTGACTGATCGACATTTTGGAAAATTAAGTTAATAACAATAATATATCTGTTCTCCTCATAGGCTTCGTTATATTGGAGTTACTAGGAATAATATTTAGTGGATTAAGTCCTATTTCCAAAATTTGAGGACAAATTATAAATTATTTTAAATTATTTACTTAATTCAAATATTTCAATGTGGAATTGGATGACCCAATAGTCAATATAATAAATAGGTGGAGAAAATAATTTTTCCCCAAATGAATTCAAATAATGTAAGTAGGCCTAATCCAAATATCGATAACTGACTGTTTGGTCTATCCGAAAATCAAATAGACGACGCGTTAGACGAATTAGAATTAGACGTATCCGGATGCGTGTTAACGCGTATGAATCGTCTTAGGAATCGTCTTAATGGGAACTACACAGCAGCTGATTTTATTATGAGCGATAGAGAAATAAACCAAACGCAACCAAAGGTTATCGAGATAATTTGTTAGGATCATTCCGCGAACGCGAATTAGATGGTGTAGGGCAAAATGTAATTGTGGTCACGGCTCAGGTGCATCAAGAACAAGGGGTACCAGAAGAAAGAAGACCTATGGAGGTAGTAAATGTGAGGCCTTATACCCTACAAAATGGTACAATAGTACAAATTTCCGTAGAGATAGGAAATATTTTGGATTGTGCAGAAGCGGTTATCCAAAATAGAGGACAGGGTAAGACACCGAACAGAATAGAAAGTAGTACCCGATTGGATGAAGAACGCCGAGGATTAAATGGACAAAGTGTCACTTTTTAAGACACTTTTGGTGTAAGTCACCCATCGGATAATAACTCCAGAAGCACAACTCCCATGATGTTCCTAGGGAGGGGGGAGAACAGAATTATCAGACTATCCTGGAGGAGTTGAACCAGATAAGAGATCGGGTTAACAGGACAGTTAATATGCCTGTAAAAACACCAGATCTCGGTGAAATTGTCCGAAAATGGGGAATTCAGTTTTCTGGAGACTCGGGACTCAGTATTGAAGAGTTCTAGATCCGAATCGAAGAAAAGCAACAATTGGTGGGTTTAACCAGTCACCAAGTTTTAACGGCTCCCCCAAATTTATTAAATGGAGTAGCCTTACAATCGTATCGATTGGTGCATCAAGAATGGCGTAACTGGGATGATTTTCGTCGAGCTGCCCGTCAGTATTATCGAATTGACCGGAACTTCTTTCTACGATTGGAAGCCGAAGCTCATGCGCGCACACAAGGTCTGGAGGAACCGGCCCGAGATTTTATTGCGTGTTTGCGCTCGATTCTCAATAGGTGTATGCCAGTACCCTCTATGGAGAGACAGCTGGATAGGCTACACCAAAATTTAAGGCCGGAAGTCCAGATGGCCATTCGTCGTGAAGAAATTAGGAGTTACGATGAGTTACTCCAAAGGGCGATGGAAGACGAGCGAGTACAACGCTGTCTGAAATTGTACAAACCACCTCCAGATCCAGAAATGGCACTTCTTCCGGAAGTTGCTTACCGCGGAAAATCGGATAGAGGAGAGAAAAGGAATCCGCAAGTAGCTGCCATGGAGACACCGAAGAAACCGGAAGTAAAAGCCATATTTGTACCGCAATCCCAAGAAAAAGCTGAAGATTGTGCGGATACTAAGAAGATGTTGGAGCAAGTGCTTAAGAAGATGAACAGCTTCGAACAAGAAATGAAGGAGCTTAGGGAAAACAATCTTCTACAAAGTCGATCTCGAAGGAACCCCCGATAACATCTCCAAGAAGAAATAGTTCAGTTTTATCCAATCGGAACCGACAAAAGGTACGAAGTCCGCCGATGAATACGGAAAAGACCCAATCACCCTGATGGAATTATAATCCAAAATTAAGATGTTACGGGTGTAATGAAACCAGGGTTCACAAAGTATAATTGCCCTAACTGTTCGGGAAACGGGAAGAAGGAACAGTAAAGGAGGCTTCTGTTTCGAAGAAGAAGACCTCCAAGAAAACAGTTCGATCTGTCGACAGTTTGGGAAAAATTGATCCTACTTTGGAGGATATAAATTCTACGGCTAGTGAGGAGTTTTCAAGGTGGTGGCTCGCTACAGATATTGGAGAATACCATCTACGAGCTTTATTTGATCCGGGTGCGGCTAGAACAATTATTGGTCCGGCTGGATATTTAATAGCTGCAGCATGCGGCCGGCCAGTAACCGCGAATGAAGAACGGGTAGCTCCAGTAGCTGATGGACAAACTTCGACAATATCCGGTCACGTCCAACTACCATTTCAGGTAGCCGGAGTTGAGAGAGAGATTTTGGCGCTAATTATGCCCAATCTTAAACCGACATGCATTTTAGGTGCTGACTTCCTTAGAGCATTCAATGCAGTTCTCCGCCCTAGGGAGAATTTATTATTCATTGAAGGCCGAAAGGGAGGTATTGAGGTTGAAGTGGCATCTATCGACGTAAATCCTAATACAGTCCAATTGTTACCCGGTTTGGTAAAAATCTCCATCGCACAGCGAGATATTATTGATAGGCTGGTGAAGAGAGTATTGCCAGAAGACTTAATCATATTGGGTATACGCCACTGATCAAACACGAAATTATTTCAGAAGCCGGTAGCCGGCCAATTAAGCAACGGTACTACCCCATTTCTCAAAAGTTGGAGGAAGAAATGCATGCTCAAGTATAGAATATGCTGGACGAAGGCATCATCGAACGATCGTCGCGTGTATGGTCAAATCCAGTAGTACTGGTGAAGAAATCCAATGGGAAATGGCGCTTCTGTGTAGATTATAGGAAGGTCAACGCGTTATCCAAAAATGATGCTTATCCATTACCGTATATGGACTCCATAATTCGGAAATTGCAACGGGCTAAGTATATTTCGACTCTGGATTTAGGCAGTGCATACCGCCAAATAGAAATGGAAGAAGAGTCAAAGCCTATTAATGCTTTTACGGTTCCTGGTCGGGGACTGTTCCAGTATCGGAGGATGCCATTCGGCTTATCTGGAGCCCCTGCCACATTCCAGAGACTTCTCAATCAATTAATAGGTCCAGAATTGGAACCACATGGAAGATTATGGATGCTCAGTTGTATGTGTATCGGCCGGATGAACGATTGGAAGATATGATTGGAGACGATGATGCGTGGAAAATGCTTGTATTTAAAGAAATGCGTCAGGAGATTCTGCAAGAAAAACACGATATTCCCACCGCAGGTCATTTAGGTCGAAAGAAAACAATAGATCGAATTTCTCGATACTATTATTGGCCTACTCTCCGGAAGGACGTAACAAGATATGTTCGTGGATGTAGTGTTTGTCAACAATGCAAGATTCCACCTGTTGCTCCTAGCGGTTTAATGGGGAAAAGAATCGTGACTGAACCGTGGAAAGTCGTCTCTAGTGATCTCATAGGTCCTTTTCCCGGAGTAATCACGGATATGTAATACTGCTATACAGGTGTCTACTGGAGTTAGCCCAGCTTTATCAAACTTTGGTAGACAGCCGAGACCTCCGTTTCTATGTCGACGAGTACAAGAACATGAGGGAGAAAATTCTCGCCAAGAGAAGGCTGTACTACAATGGAATGCCAAAATGAAGAATTCGGATGAGTTACGACAAGCTGCATATTATGATAAAAGACGGCATAATGTTGAATATCAGATTGGCGATAAAGTTTGGAAGAAAAATCGAATTCTTTCCTCAGCAGTACAAGGCGTATCGGCTAAGTTAGCTCCGAAATATGCTGGCTCGTACACGATTGTAAAGAGGTTAGGTTCGAATGTTTACGAATTAGTCGACCAACAGGGTCTTCCGGATAAAGCCACACACGTAGTTCATCTTAAACCATACCATGAAGCGGTGAACTTTAATCAAGAAGAGGAATGGATGGCAGCAGTAGAGTTGGAGGTGAGTACCCCTATACCAGCGAAGAGCCTGAGTCGGGTGCCATAGTCGGCGGAAATAGGTCATCTGCCACTGTAAATGCGCCTCGACCGCGAGGGCGTCCCCGTAAATCGCAGCGAAAAATTGTTAGGGCGGTAAGAAATTGCGATAGAGTAGGGTTGATGGAGTTCAGGCGTCTTAACCCTGGGGCGCCGAACGAGGTCTCCACTTCGGATAAGTGGCAGGCCCTATACGTGGCGCTACGAGCGAGTCAAAAGAGACGCCGTGAGGTATCCCAAGAGGAAGAGCGGGTTTTCGCTTGGTTGGACAAATTTTTAGAGGTGCGGGGATCCGTAGGGGCAACCTACGCCAAACAGATCCTGCCCTTAATTAAAGATTATCGGCAGGAGCAGAAGATGGCCCGGGAGCTCCGCAGGAAACAAACCGAGGAAAGAAAAGCCTTCCAACAACGTCAGCGACGCGTCCTCCAGTCGGCCTCGGTAAATGTGGCCGAAAAACAATTGGCGGCCGAAGAATTATCGCGGAAGGCCGATCAACTTCAAAAGGAGCGTAAATCGGCCATCCAAGCTCGGAAATTGACAGATATTCGAGCTAAAGAATCCTGAGCTTGGGTCAATGTGGAGTTTGCCAAAGCCGAACGCCAACGACTGGTCCAAAAGGCCTCCGGGTCCAGAGACGAGTTTGGGGATAGAAGTCTTAAACCCAAGAAGCAGCCACGATGTTCCGAATGTGGGTAGCCCGGCATCCGGTGTCCTGTAATATGCCCTAATAAGGCCAAGCACCCGCCTAAGGATGGGTCTAATGTTGGACCACACCAAAATAAGTAGGGCGTACTTCTAAAGTCAGGATAAAGCCTAAGGCTAATAGCTGTACCGTGACAAAGAAAAATTTAAATATATATATAAACCGAATGACTGTAATTATTTATTGAGCACGACGACTAAATTACTTTTTATTTGCATGCGTATGATGTCCGTTTTAATGGGACTAATTATTTACCTAAGCCTCCTCATCCTCCTCATTAGGAAGTCTGAATAACAAGCTGTTACTCTAGCGGAGTATTCAGCGTCTGGGAGGGGGTGTAGCGCGAATCGTTGGTTTCTTAATTATTTAAATATTTGAATTCGCGCTAGACTTCCTATCCTAGCGGGCCAGAGAAACGAAGGGGAAAGAAGGGGGCGGCACGTGTCGTGGAACGGCAATACACGTGAAAAATTGGGGAGATTCGTTCCGACTACCGCGCGTGCGATATACTGTGGTTTTGGCTACGCAAAGTCTATTGTTCGCGGTATTACAAAAAAATATATTTTTGTGATTCGATCAGAGGTCGTAAGTGCTTAGGCACTGCTGAATTTGTATCTCGGAAATTATTGGGCGTGATTTCTGCTCGTCATCGGACGAATTCCTGATGTGCGAAACGTCAGCGAAGTTTGTGCGTCCCCGTAAGTACGTTATTCAGGCAAAGTGTTTCCTTTTACGTTTTCTCGATTGTAATCTTGGAAGATTGTAAGAAATAATAATAAAAATGAAATAAATGAACTTCCAGGCTTCATTCGAAGAATTCATTTACCTGACCACTGTTTAACGGTCGACCGTAATATTTTGGCGAAGCGCCCCGGAAAGTTTTTACCTGTTCTCGCTTCATTTTTCCGCGAGTGTTATAAATCTCATTCTTTCTCTCTCTTTCATTCTTTGTTGGGAATATTAACCCACGCCGCCTCCGTGGGTCGGACTTCTGTGTCCGACATATGCTGAGCTATTCGATTGGTGTATACCCTAAATTTTTTTATTGTTATGTCCTCTGCCTTTTCCAAGGTCAGACGACGGATGGTAACACTTTTCTGTCATAATTGGAGATTAATGAAAAGAGGTTACAGATGTGAAAAAGTGACGATCGGGTTTAGGAGAACATTTCCGGACGTCGCAGGATTTTCCATTTTTAGATTTTCAACATCGTTCCTTTGGCACAGTTTTCAACAAATCGCAATGATTTTTTCAAATACGCAGAAAACCTTCGTCTATAACGAGAAGGTGCGACTTTATCGACATCGGAAGCTTAAGGCCCGTAAGTATGGAAGACAGTGATATAATAATATATAAAATATTACTATGACCGCCTGACGTGTATCGCTACTAATTAAATATGTTCAAATAATATATTAACTGCTACAAAGTGAACATCATGTGCATAATAAAAAATGTACATTAATGGTCATCGGCATGCAATCCTGTATTTAATGACACATGAAAAAAATAACTCGTATGTAATTTCTAACGTGCAGGATCAGGTAAGGTGTGATAGAGTGCGTGCGCGCGCGCCCGAGTGTGTGTGTGTGTGTGTGTGTGTATTTGTTTGTATGTTTGTGTGTCAACTAAAAAAAAATTAAAAAAGTAAAGCGAGACTTTACCTGATCCCGCACGTTAGAAATTACATACGTTTTACGTACGAGTTATTTTTTTCATGCGTTATTAAATATTGGAAATGTTAAAAATTACATTATGTTGGTTATGAGTATTAATGAATATCAAAACAATAAAAACAGACCCCTAAGAAAAGTTGGCGATTCCAGAGCGATTTTTCTGGTTTTTGGGCCTATTTTACGCCCTCCACCAGCACCCTAGTTTTTTAAATAGTATAATTACAAGTTAACACTAGGTTAATATCTGCATAGATATTCGAATCTACATTTTACATCTGTGCTAATCATGATATTTAATTATAATTTATGTATATGTGCCACCCAATAATATAGTGTTTTCAAATGAGTTACGCTTCCATTTAGCTTTCTTTCAAAGGCTGTGGATTTTTTTCTAGGTAAAGCACATGTACGAACAAGGCGTCATTTTTGTCTTTTTTCCAACAAGAATATTTTACGATTTTGGTATTTAAGAAAAAAACAAACAACTACATTTTTTAGAAACGCTAAAATGAAAAAACTACGGAAATTCATAAGGAGGATAAAGGATGAAGGATTTGGAATTTTCCCCCGCTTTAATGACTTAGATGCCTATTCGCGGGTCGGCTCTCTCGTGGAGAGGTATATAGGATGGACAACACATAGATATTATACATGACGGAACAGGACAACACAACACCCACCCAGAGCCAGTCCCCCCTCCCCAATATCGGTACCACCAGCAGATTCGGCGGTCTGTGCCTTAGCGAGTACGACGCGGGGCTTATCTTTATCCGAGATAAGACCCTCGACGTACCGACCGCGGATAAGACGCTGACGGTTCCGATAACTGCCGATGGGGTCGGCGGCGGTCCCAAATTCGTACCTTCGCCCAGCAAAGTTCCCCGGTTATTCCACACTGGACTTAAGCAGAGCAAATTGCACGGACGGGGATTCGAACTCGGGACCTTCGCGACGTTCAGTTCGGGCGGACTAAGACTGACGCCTTAGCCCGCACGACCATCACGCCGACTATAGTTATCAAGAAAATAAATTATTGATCTAGATATCTAGAAAAGTTTAGTAATTTTTTTTCTGGAAAAGTATACAATTTACAGAAAATTTGCACAGAACAAAAATGTCTTAGAATTTATTTAATGCCCCAAAATTTTTTTAGATTTTTCAACTGACATTTTACAAAATTTATGTTTTGTATTTATTCATAAATCGTGCTACAATTTGTTTGCAATTTCTTTTTTTATTTTAGAAAGCATGTACATATTTGTGGCTAATATTTTCTGAAAAATTATATACTCAGAGTAGTCTAACAAAATTTTGGTGTACATATACTGTTTAACCCCTTGACTGTTAATGAAGAAGATCTTTGTCATTTTTGACTTCTCCCAGACGGTCAGAAAAAGGCAAATCTTTGTCATGATATAAAGTAGACTAACAAATTCTGGAATTTATGTATAATAAAACAAAATCCATTTCCAGACTATCTGTGGTGTACTGAATATGATGACGTATTCCATGTTCATAATCCCTGTGTCAAAAAATATATATAGATCCACAAAGATGGTAGTTTCTCAATTTTTGCAAAATCTTTGTCATGAAGTATGACATTGTGTTCAATCAATTTATGCATAAAAAGTTTATAAAACCGCTTGAAATTTTTTTATTCGGAGGTTTTCGGGGTCACTGATTACGAATGGGAAGTCAGATTTTGGAAATTCAAAATGGGGGATCCAATATGGCAGACACTTTATTGAAAAGTCTAACAATTCTGCTTGAAACTTGATACTCGGGGTTTTCGAGGTTGTTGATTACAAATGTGATGATATATTTTAAAATTGAAAATGACTGCTACAATATGGCGGAGAAATTTGCCAAAAATGAAACCGTTTTGGTTGAAATTTTTCAAAATCCAACTTCAAATTCGTAATCAGCGGTCCCGAAAACCCCAGAGTAACAAATATCAAGTCAAATGGTTCGAATTTAGAAAATTTGTCCACCATTTTGAATGATCAAAATTTGACTTCAGATTCGTAATCAGCGACCCCGAAATCCCCCGAGTATCAAATTTCAAGCGAAATGGTTGGAATTTGGAAAATTTGTCCGCCATATTGAATCCGCCATTTTTAATTTTCAAAATCTAACTACAGAAATGTAATCAGCGTCCCAAAATACCCCTATACACTAAGTTAAAGTAAAATGTAACGAATTTTTTTTTGCGTTTTGGGCATTTTTTGTGAAATTTCGTTGCAATCAAGAGGTTAAAGAATAGCTACTTTTTTTACTTGCAAATTAGTCGATAAAACTTAGTGAGGTACGCATGAGTCTTTCCCTTTTCGTAATTTATTAAATTTTTAATTTAAGATTGATTCTCGATAGCTGAGAATCGTTTTTGATATTAACTTTATTATTATTGCAAGGAATGCCAACAAACTGTAGGTCGTACAGTATCAGAACGAACCGGTGTGTAGGAACTAAGTCCTGTGTTGGTTCGCGGAGAGGCGTGAATTAACGTGCCGTGAAGTCTCTAAGTTCCCGAGTCTTGAAACGAATTCGTCGAGCTATGTGCTAAGTTACGTGCACGGGGCGACTCTACCTCAGATATCCTCTCTGGACCGTACACGGTGCGACTCTGTCGGAGATCTTCACGGCGCGAATCTGCACCACGATCTTCACGGCGTCATTCACGGGGCGACTTTGACTTCGAGCAACAGGATTGCCCTTTTTATATGGTAGATGTCGATGAGATCATCGTTCCTTCGCGATGGAGACCTGCACTTGTTGTTTGCCACGTGCCATCTTCCACGAATCGCTCACCCCTTTGACCTATTGGTGACCTCGGCGATTCGGGCACGTGTACTATTGGTGGCACATTCGTTTATTGACAGATTGGGCTTGCAGCTAGAGGAACCCGTGGTTCCCCGTGTAAGTTGTAGCACGTGTGCAAACTATGTGCTACGCCGAATCGGGCCTTTCGGCGTGTGTGTGTGTATGTCTTGTCGATTTTACGAAGGCAAGTATTGTCTATGTTATGAGTGCTATTATGTGCGTAGCGAGCATCCGTAACAATGTTAAATATTGTCTGACAACATCAGTTATGATATATAGATTGCACTAATATCACTGCAATTTAACATTATTGTATACATATATATTTCTCTAAAATAATGCAACAATATTATTTAAATCTTGCAACAAAATATAGTTCAAGGTGATCTAACAATATTGCTATTTGATGCATTTCACTGCAATACTGTTGCAATGTTGATGCAATATCATTGTGGTAGATGACTCTGCATTATTGCAGCAATATTATGTCGTATGAGTAATCACTTTTATTGTAAACTATGGATTATTTTTGCATTACTTTATTACTCGACGATTTTGATGTAAATAATTCAAAATATCCATCCTTCACATAACGTAAGAAAAGTGAAAAAGATCTAACAGGTTACCGTTTATCTTGATACCCATGAAATAATATTTTCAGTCCAAAGTATGTTATCTTATTGCAGGAATAGTTATAAAGAAAAGTATCATTCATGAATTTCATGTTAATTACACTATTGAGGAAAATCGCAGCACTAACCCTTACAGCATTGCATTCTACAAATTGCACACATTTTTTGTCTGATACAGTGAGAATTACAAGAAAATCACAAGGGAGACCTTTTCTTGATGACTTTCCTTACAATACAAAACGATAATATGTTTTATTCTTCTAGATGTATGATATTGAATGGCATTTGTTATTCTTCCTATTCTTGTTTTGGTAATTAATGAATATATCAGTATGAATATCATAGTATTTCGTAAATTTGGAAATTTCTCGTTATTATTAAACAAATCACAATTATTTGTATACCGGGCAGTAATACCAGAAAGGACCCCGCAGAAAAGGATAGGAAAATGGCTTTCGGTCAAATTTCTTAAAACTGTGGGAAATGATAGTTCAGATCACGTAGATCAAAAGTGTCAATAGGCACTACGTCCGAAAAATTAAACTTTTCGAGTAACAGCTGCTCTAAGTGAACAATTTTCGCATTTTGCAGTTGGATGACGCTGAAGCATCGGATCGTGTGCACCTCATTCAAAACAAATCCGACGGAAAAAATATATAATATATCGTCAAATAGAACTTATATAATACAGTATTACGTTATATACAATTATACATGAATGATATATAATTATATATAAATGATATATAATTATATACAAGCAGTACTTATTCATAATATTGTCAAACTTTTGTGTTTTTTAAAAATCACACACACACGCACACGCACACGCACACGCACACATACCTTACACCTTCCATGTGTATCACAGGATGATATTTATTTAGAATCGCACCAGCAATGCGATAGAATTCGTTAAGGTTCTTCGCATGCTGTAAAATCAGTGTTTTTTTAAAGAATTTGAAAACAGAACGAAGGTGACCATTTCTACTTTCAACTATCCATGGATTCTTTGTAACAATCCGTGACGCATTAGCATCATCAGTGGAGAGTTGTGCTTGTCCGCGTTGAAGTAATGCAGGCATCTTATGTATTATACCAAGGCCTTCAAGAAATGGTACAGCATCTCGATATCCTCTGTCCACTAAAATTATGTCACCATTTTGAAACCAGTTTCTTAAAGAATTTTGATCTCCTTGAAACTCATGTCTAAGAATTTGAGTATCTTTTTTGTTATTTTTGGAATCGGAAAAGTATGGACCAAATATTGATAAAATATAACCATCAGGAACTACCACAAGAGTTGGTTTCAATAGGTGTCTATTTTTATGAACGGAGTACGATTGACGTAAAACACGAAAATTGGTACTTTTATGTACATACGTTTATGTACTGTCAATTACAGCAATAGCTTTCGGTTCATCAGGTTGTGGATTGTATAGAATATTTGAGAACGCAGTTACATGTTGATCGATTTAATTTTGTCTCGTTATCGATTGAGGTCCAATATTCTCTGCAACGAATCGTTGTAGTAAAGACTTTCTAACGCAATCTAATACAGAACTTACCGTTTGTCTGCTACTATAATCAAATATAACTTTTAAGAAGTCGTCACTCAAACCTTGTTTCAATTTACATAAAAAGGTTAGCAAGTCCTTCTTTCTTATGTATCTGCGTTTTCCATTCTGAAAAATCGAATCACAGTAGTTAAATAGTTCTTGAAACTGTTCTTTCGTTATTGGCGAAATACATTGGAACTCATCATTACTTAAAATTTCATCTAAAGACAGAGTTTTCTTCTTCCCAGCTTCTCTGAGTTGTTCTAAAACTGGAAGCATATGGTCTATTATGAAAACGAAGACCAGGTAATATAATATTTAAGAACAACCCGTTTTCGTCCAAGTGATGCCTGCACGACCAAACGTTATGAGCCACATAAATATTTCTCTCGATAAATACGTTTACTCTACATTCTATCGACAACCTATGTCTATTGTTGACATTGTTGCAAATGACACAAGATTGACTTGCGGTTTGAGTTAAAACATTTTATCGGAGACACGTTGGGTCCGCTTCGATTATAGCCAAATCGTTCATAATAGTTCTATTGCAGTTAATGCACAACCTGGACTCATCATTTATATTCATTGGTGGATGATTTAACTCATCGCGTTTCAATACAGCTATTTGCCTTTTTACAATGTTATCGTCACCATTAACTCTTGCTAATTGTCGTGCAACGGCATGTCACAGACATAGCAACGTAATCGTGGTGCCCTTCCAGCCATTTTTGTGATAAATGTTTATATATGAAATAATATCAACGCGAGAATCAAGAAAACCTTTAAGTACAAATAAACCAAGGAAAATGAATTACATGTAAGGGTATATGCAGAATTGGTTCTTTCACCTGTAACGTTGAATTTTTAATCGCCATTTTAACAAATAACTTTATTTTTAAACTCTGAAATAAAATACCGTTACAATTAATTTAATTTTATTTCCACACTTAATGAAATCAATCAGACGCGATCCAAAGTACGATTTCCGCTGGGCTAATCCTTCCCAGGATTCAATACAATCCGGCCTGACCGGAAGTGGAACTTCGCGTTCCCGCCTTCCTCATCGCTCCTGCTCACTTTCTCGCTACCTCTACTCACTTCTCTCGCCACCCGCTCAAATTCAAAAACACTCAACGTTACCATCTGTCAAACCGGAAGTTATGACACCAACTCCGAATTTACGTTAATTATTAATTGACTGTTAATTAGGTATCTAGTTAATATATCCTATTACGAATTAATTTTCGTGCTTTCTGTCTCTCCCCATCAACATCTCGCTCTCTCTATTTGTCCACATGGGTTTATCGCTTACTCACTCTCTCCCGCTTCCTCTCTCTCTCTCTCTATCATTCTTCTTTCTACAGTGATCTCTCTCTCTATCTCTTTACATGGATTCCTCTCTCTTTCTCTCTCTCTCTCTCTCTCTCTCTCTCTCTCTCTCTCTTTTTCTTTCATCTTCTACAATATTAGAGATAAACAGAATGATAGTACTTTGAGTTTTCCTCAGACTCGTGTAGGTGTACTAACTAATCCTTTTAGCTTTCGACCGATCACGACATGGTACTAACTCAGCACTATCAATCTTCTCTCTCTCCCCTCCCTTACTATTTCCCCACTAATCAATTAGGAACGGTAGCATTCCATTTTGAAATTATTGCAACTGAATAATTTCAAAAGTACCGTTATTGAATTGTACTAGAATTCTTCTCTAGAGTTCCAGAACCAATCTCTCTCTATGGTTATCTCTCTATCTATCATTCTCAATATCTCTTTCGCTCATACTCTCATTACTGACCTCTCCCTCTCTCTCTCTCGCAACCTAACATCATTCATATCTCTGTCTCTCTCCCCTCATTACTGACATCTCCCGCTCTCTCTCTCTCTCTCCCAACCTAGCATCATCCATATCTTTCTCTTTCCCTCTCACTACTGACATCTCCCTCTCTCTCTCTCTCTCTCTCGCTACTACTCAATTATTTCCTCATAAATCTCTCTATTTCTATCCACATCTTTCTTTCTTTTCAGCGGCTATGCCGACTTACCGTCTATCTCGTCGAAAATAATCTCAACAGATAATCCTCTGCCTTCGCTCCTCTACTACACTAATCACTTACTTTCTCTCTCTCTCCAACTCACGACTCGCCACTCTCCACTCACTCGCAACACTTCCAACTTCTCGATTATTTTTCCTCGCGTTACGGCTTTTGAAATAAGACTGCCGATTTCAAGTTTCCATCGAAAACGGCTAATGCAAATGTTCCCCACCCCGAACCTACCTTTTCATAAGAAAAATTAATAAATTGGGCGAAATCGTACATTCATATATGATTACATATATGTGTGCGATATTTACCAACGTACACCTAAATACGGTTCGCCGAGGTTTGTTATTAATTGACGAAAGACATCGTGTCTTCGTCATCTCATGGGACGCACCGTTGTCAACATAACAAAGCGGCGATCGACGGGAGAGATCGAGCGTCCTTCTCTTACTACTACTCGGGCCGGCGCAACTCGCATGCCTCTCGCTCCCACTGCCGAGAGAGAACTTGCCGTTCTTATGACGCGTATTATTATTGCCTAATTATCATTATTAATCTAGCAATTTTCTCGTTAGATGATATCGTGACTTTGTCACACACCTGGTTCGCATGTGTATTGACATTAACGTCACAACGAGAACCAGAGACGCGAACACGAAACACAGTTTATGTGTATACCCGGGAAAAAATTAATTATATGTGATCATATATGAGTTGAGTGACCGTTTGAATGACCGAATGAGTGGCATTTGAGTGACCGATTGAGTTACCGAATAAGTGACCATTTGAGTGACCGTTTGAGTGACCGAGTGACCATTTGAGTGGCCGAGTGAGTGAGTGAGTGACCGAATGAGTGACCACTTGAGTGACCGTTTGAGTGACCGAGTGAGTGAGTGAGTTATCGAGCGAGTGACGGTTTGAGTGACTGAGGAAGTGACCGAATGAGTGACCGTTTGAGTGACCGATTGAGTTACCGAATGAGTCACCATTTGAGTGACCGTTTGAGTGACCGAGTGATCGTTTGAGTGGCCGATTGAGTTACCGAATGAGTGACCATTTGAGTGACCGTTTGAGTAACCGAGTGATCGTTTGATTGACTGAGTGAGTGAGTGAACGACTGATCGAATGAGTGACCACCTGAGTGACCGAATGAGTGACCGTTTGAGTGGCCGAGTGAGTGATCGAGTGAGTGACGGTTTGAGTGACCGATTGAGTGACTGAGGGAGTGACCGAATGAGTGACCGTTTAAGTGACCGTCACCTACTCCCTCGGTCACTTATTCGTCAATCATACTGTCATTCAATCGGTTACTCACACGGTCAAAAAATGGGTCATTCCAGGTCATGTAGGTACGGTCAGTCCTGTAAAATACCAGAAGACCTGGAACATATATATGTAAAATACCCGGGGAAAAATGAATTGTATATGATCATATACGAGGTCATATACAATTGAATATGAGTATATATTATATCTAATCATATATCATGTATATATGATTATTAGAGTGGTCCAGAATATGTCAAGGTCAAAAAGGTCATCGGGACCGCGCGGATTTCGATGAAGAAAAAAATAATGAACAACTTTTCTATTTGGCACTTTTCGATTAAATGACATTTAGAGGTGGAGGTTTTGAGTTGAAGTTTCCCATTTAAATAACATGGGAAAATGGAATTTTGTCTGTTTTTATTTTTATTCGTGGAAGCGACTAAGTGAAAAAATTCGAACGCCTAAAATTTTGAAAGAATATAGATCTCGGAATATTTCTAATTTTTTCAGATTTTTTCAGCTAGCCCTTTAAATTGTGTGGGCTACGCAATCTCACAAAGGTATCAAATACATTTCAATGGTAGGCATCAAATTAGTTTTATGCTTAGAGAAAACTAGTTAAAACTTGCTGAATTTACTTGAAACTTGTTACTCAGGAGTTTTTGGGATCGCTGATTACGAATCCATCGTCACATTTACAAAATTCAAAATGGCGGATCCAATATGGCGGAACAAATGTAAAAAATTAAATCGAGAATGATTTGTTATTAGTGACTCAGAGTGTAACGTCAGAATTGAAAAACGGCGGATGTAACACGGCGCTTAAGAATGTCAAATATATTGATATGCTTTAAAAAAGTGTCGAAGTCGAAAGTTCACTTTGTTGATGTTTGCCGTGAAAAATACAAAATTTCACCCTTTGAAGCATACATTTTTCTTTCCAAGGAACACATATGAAATTTGTTACTCGGGTGTCTTTGGGGTAGCTGATTACGATTTTGGCCTCAGAATTGCAACACTCAAAATGACGATGGCAGATAAAAATTTGAATTTTTATTTATTTTCAAATTAGACATAAAAGTTTAGTTTATACAAAATATGATATAAAAATTTAAAAAATGGCTGTTTTAACATGGCGCTTAAAATTTTCAAATATATCGATATCCGTTAATAAAGTGTCGAAGTCGAAAATTAAGTTAATTGATCTTTGCCAAAAAGAAGTGTGTTACTAGAAAATTTTTTCTCTAAAGAAGTTTTCGAAAATAAATTATACACATATTTCACGCCACGAAAAAAACAAGTATTTTCTACTTCGTTAATTTAAAATACAATTTACTGTTGTAAGGATTAACGCGGTTTGTAACAACGTAACATGAAGGTTCAGATGGTGTTTACACTGGCTTAATTGATATGCTTTATTGATAATATATTGATATGCTTTAAAAAAGTGTCGAAGTCGTAAGTTCACTTTGTTGATGTTTGCCGTGAAAAAATGCGTTATAAAATTTCACCCTTTGTAGCATACATTTTTCTTTCCAAGGAACACAGATGCAATTTGTTACTCGGATGTTTTTGGGGTCGCTGATTACGATTCTGGCCTCAGATTTGCAAAATTAAAAATGGCGGATACAAACTTTCGTTTATTTATAGTAATATTTTAGATTTTGGACCGACATTTTGAAATTAGAAATTTTGGGTTCAGATTCGTAATCAGCGACCTTAAAAACATGCGAATACAAAGTTTCGTTTATTTTTATTAATATTTTAGAGTCGGCGTGATGGTCGTGCGGGCTAAGGCGTCAGTCTTAGTCCGCCCGAACTGAACGTCGCGAAGGTCCCGAGTTCGAATCCCCGTCTGTGCAATTTTCTCTGCTTATGTCCAGTGTGGAATAACCGGGGAACTTTGCTGGGCGAAGGTACGAATTCGGGACCGCTGCCGACCCCCGTCGGCAGTTATCGGTACCGTCAGCGTCTTATCCGCGGTCGGTACGTCGTGGGTCTTATCTCGGATAAAGATGGGATAAGCCCCGCGTCGTACTCGCTAAGGCACAGACCACCGAATCTGCTGGTGGTACCGATATTGGAGTAGGGGAAACTGGCTCTGGGTGGGTGTTGTGTGTGTATCTGCCTAAAGTTCTGTCATGTACTGTCTGTCTCTGTCCGGTACCTCTCCACCCGAGACCCGACCCGCAAACGGACATATTCGTCATTAACGCGGGGAAAATTTCCTGTCCTTTTTTTTTGTCCTATTAATATTTTAGATTTTTGTCCGCCATTTTGAATTTCGAAATTCTGACTTTAAATTCGTAATTAGTGACCTCAAAAACCCATGTATATTTATTTTTAAATAATGTGTTAATGAATTAATATTTGTAAATGAGCAGTTCTTAAAAACGGCTTATTTGATGATTTTTTTTTTGCGGGAAAAACTTGTACACATAACACACTTTTAATTTCAGAAGGAATATTTCAAGTTATATCACCTTGAGGTTGAAACTGATTCAGGCACACCATGTGGAGTTAATAAGCAGGAATGGCTAAATTTTTACTCTCAACAATTTAGAGAGTAACGTGCGCTTTTAAAAGGAAATTTATTACGGGAGATTTTTTGGGGGAAAAACATCATTTGGCTAAGCTTATTTTTTAATTTTGGTCAATTTCTTTTGTTCTATACAAGTTATACCTTTACAAAAATTTTAAGCAAGTGTAAACACCATATGAACCTTGATGTTACGTTGTTACAAACCGCGTTAATCCTCAGAGCAGTAAATTGTATTTTAAATTAACGAAGTAGAAAATACTTGTTTGTTTCGTGGCGTGAAATATGCGTATAATTTATTTTCGAAAACTTCTTTAGAGAAAAAACTTTCCAGTAACAAACTTCTTCTCGGCAAAGATCAATACACTTAATTTTCGACTTCGACATTTTATTAACGGATATCAGTACATTTGAAAATATTAAGCGCCATGTTAAATCAGCCATTTTTAAAATTTTTATATCATATTTTGTATAAACTAAACTTTTATGTCTAATTTGAAAATAAATGAAAATTGGAGTAGAATAACCTTGATACCCAATTTCATTCTTCAAATTTTTATCTGCCATCTTAGGTCCATCATTTTGAATTGTGCCAATCTGAGGCCAGAATCTTAATCAGCGACCCCAAAAAAAACTCTAGTACACAGTTTCAGTCAGATCAAGTAATTTTTCAAATTTCGTTCCGCCATCTTGGATCCGCCATTTTGAATGTTGCAAATCTGAGGCCAGAATCGTAATCAGCGACCCCAAAAACATCCGAGTAACAAATTTCATCTGTGTTCCTTGGAAAGAAAAATGTATGCTTCAAACGGTGAAATTTTGTAACGCTTTTTTCATGACAAACATCAACAAAGTGAACTTTCGATTTCGACACTTTTGTAAAGCATATCAATATATTTGACATTCTTAAGCGCCGTGTTACATCCGCCGTTTTTCAATTTTGACGTTACACTCTGAGTCAGTAATAACAAATCATTCTCGATTCAATTTTTTACTTTTGTTCCGCCATATTGGATCCGCCATTTTGAATTTTGTAAATGTGACGACGGATTCGTAATCAGCGATCCCAAAAACTCCTGAGTAACAAGTTTCAAGTAAATTCAGCAAGTTTTAACTAGTTTTCTCTAAGCATAAAACTAATTTGATGCCTACCATTGAAATGTATTTGATACCTTTGTGAGATTGCGTAGCCCACACAATTTAAAGGGCTAGCTGAAAAAATCTGAAAAAATTAGAAATATTCCGAGATCTATATTCTTTCAAAATTTTAGGCGTTCGAATTTTTTCACTTAGTCGCTTCCACGAATAAAAATAAAAACAGACAAAATTCCATTTTCCCATGTTATTTAAATGGGAAACTTCAACTCAAAACCTCCACCTCTAAATGTCATTTAATCGAAAAGTGCCAAATAGAAAAGTTGTTCATTATTTTTTTCTTCATCGAAATCCGCGCGGTCCCGATGACCTTTTTGACCTTGACATATTCTGGACCACTCTAATAATCATATATACATGATATATGATTAGATATAATATATACTCATATTCAATTGTATATGACCTCGTATATGATCATATACAATTCATTTTTCCCCGGGTATTTTACATATATATGTTCCAGGTCTTCTGGTATTTTACAGGACTGACCGTACCTACATGACCTGGAATGACCCATTTTTTGACCGTGTGAGTAACCGATTGAATGACAGTATGATTGACGAATAAGTGACCGAGGGAGTAGGTGACGGTCACTTAAACGGTCACTCATTCGGTCACTCCCTCAGTCACTCAATCGGTCACTCAAACCGTCACTCACTCGATCACTCACTCGGCCACTCAAACGGTCACTCATTCGGTCACTCAGGTGGTCACTCATTCGATCAGTCGTTCACTCACTCACTCAGTCAATCAAACGATCACTCGGTTACTCAAACGGTCACTCAAATGGTCACTCATTCGGTAACTCAATCGGCCACTCAAACGATCACTCGGTCACTCAAACGGTCACTCAAATGGTGACTCATTCGGTAACTCAATCGGTTAACAAAATTCCATTTTCCCATGTTATTTAAATGGGAAACTTCAACTCAAAATCTCCACCTCTGAATGTAATTTAATCGAAAAGTGCCAAATAGAAAAGTTGTTCATTATTTTTTTCTTCATCGAAGTCCGCGCGGTCCCGATGACCTTTTTGACCTTCAAATATTCTGGACCACCCTAATGATTATATATGACTTATATATTATTGTATATGGACCATTATGTTCATATTCAACTAATTTTTCCCCGGGTATATTATATATATAAACGTTAACTACACTGACACATCTCTCCTGAATAGAACGTTAGATGCTGCTAATAGAGAGCAACTGAGAAATCAGGAAAACATACGCATTGAAATCATCGAAGTAAATATAGAGTAGTAACAAATCTACGTACCAAACTTACGTAAAAATCGTCAACATCAGCTATTTTCAGGGCTACATGATGTGCAAAATCCGCTCGCGCAACCTCGGTGATTAAATCGATGAGTGTTTGTGTGCGTGCGTGCGTGTGTGTGTGTGTGTGTGTGTGTGTGTGTGTGTGTGTGTGTGTGTGTTTTTCCCGATGGAAAGCTCTACCAGCCATCCCTGTCGGCCGGTGCCAGCAGGAGTGCGGGGCTCCCACCCGCTAAAACCACCTCCGCTCAGACTGTGATTCCCCCCTCGGAAACCGCCGGAAGACATTACTTCGAGGGGGGCAGTCTATGCCTCAGTAGGCCCTCCGCCGATGTTTTGGCTCTTCAAGTCTGGGCGATGTTGTTGCCTCTTCCGCCTTCTTCGCTTCTGATGGCATTCAGCCCATCGATGATGGAGGTGGCGATGATGACCACCGCGTCCCATCCCTCCTGTGAGGCGAGCAGACATTCCCCAATCCCCTCAGGTGTTAGTGGTCCTCCTCCCGAAATCCGGAACTGTCATATAGCTTCCCGGAGATGTCAAGCATGCAGAGCGGTCGGAATGAGGATGGGTCGTCCGGGGGTTTGTTTCCCTTAGACAGCAGCACCGACCTCTGTTCCTTCCACTGCGCCGAGAAGCATCCTTCCTTCAGGCAAGCACTGAATGTCAATGTAAAGATGGTTGGTACATTCAGCGCTGCGATCTTCACTTCCATTCCAGGTACCCCATCCATTCCTAGGGGCCTTACGCGTGGACATCTTCTTAGCAGCCATCATTACTTCGGCTTCGGTAACATCTGGCGGCTCGGCTGCGCCAGCAATTACCATCAGGCCAGTGCCAATCGGCCGTTCCCGCTGTTCTGGGAATAAATGGCCGACGACTTTGCCAAGGAAGGATAGACAAGATGGTGCGTTGGGTCCCCTGGGCCTGATCTTGTTCATGACCGTTTTATACGGTCGCCCCCAGGGATCGCGGTCCACCTCCTCACAAAAGTCCTGCCAGCACTTTCTTTTCGCGGCCTTGATGGCAGTCTTGAGCCTCTTTCTCTTTCTCTCATAGTCCGCGGCCTGTTGACAGTACCGGGGCTTATGAATTGCTCTCTGGTGCAGCCTTCGAGCCCGAAGGCCCTCTCGACGGATGTCTGCGATTTCCTCGTTCCACCAGTAAACTGGGGGTCGGCCGCAAGGATTCGACTCCACGGCCATAGAGGCATCGCAAGCCGCTGTTATGGCTCGGGAGAGGCATCGGGCTCTCACATCTGCTGTTCCCTCCACCTCCGTCTGTTCCAAGCTGTAGAGGAACATTTCCGGATCGAAGGTGGCCGGTGCCCATCTGTCTTTGCTTGCGCTCTGCACCTTTCCTGCTGCTCTGCCAGTCAGTTGGAGCTGGTACACCAAGGCTTGATGGTCACTGCCCGTGTATCGGTCGCTAACATTCCAGCCCAACCCTGCCCCCATCAATTTTGTGTCGACGAAGGTCAGGTCGACTACGGAGGACTTGCCGGCCTTGGAGTAGGTCGGCTTTCCCCCCGTGTTAGCAATCTCCAACTCCAGTAACGAGAAGGCCTCAATGAGGGCATATCCTCGATGGTTGGTCTTCGCGCTACCCCATTCCGTCGCCCATGCATTGAAGTCCCCCCGATCACTAATGGGAGTCGGCAGGTTCTTGCACTGGCGACGATGGCCTCCAGGGATCCTTGGAACTCGTCGATGGTAAGACTGGGAGGGAGGTAGCAACTGTATAGTCTTATACCAGCCACCTCCACCCTGGTGAAGCTGGGCAGGGGGTCGGACATCTTAATGGTTATGCGGAGATTCCCACACACCCAGATGGCCGCCTTGCTGGTGGAATCCTTCACCCAGCTCGGTTTATAAAGATCCCGGTAAGCCTCGCTGATGACGGCGATATCGGCCTTCTCGTCCTTGACCAGTTGAAACAGCAGGTCCTGGGCCACCGCACAGTCATTGAGGTTTATTTGGAGCACCTTAGCCATTGTTAATATGTGCTCCAACCTCCTGCGCTGCACGATGTTTGCCTACGCAGTCCTCAATCTTGTGGCCCTTCTTACCACACCGGAAGCACTGCGCCGAGCGATCGACCGCGCTTTACAACCCCTTGCCAGATGTCCGCTCTCGTGGCACCTGTAACAGCGCGGGGGACCCTCGCGCAGTCGAACACGGCAATTAACCCAGCCAATTTTAAGCTTCCCCTTTTGCAGCAGTAGGTTTGCTACTGCGACGGGAAGCAAGATATTGGCCGCCTGGGTTCCGCTCTATGCTCCCCTGAGCTTGATATTCTCAGGGGTCACTGCTTCCGGTGAAGTCATCTCAATGATGGCCTGTGCCACCTCCTCCCGAGTTGTGGCCTCGTCCATGTCCTTGATGGTGATGGCTTCCTTATGGGACAGTGCCTGTACGACAGCTGTCCCTTTTAGGATGGACGTGGCCGCTGCTTGGAGCTCTTGGGTGCACACGCCAGGCGTTGCAAGCTCTATGAGCAGTTCGCCTGCTTTCGTCCGCCTGATGGCGGTCACCCTTTCTCCTAACTTTCGCAGTTCTGGGGCAGCTTTCATGGTCTTCAGCATGTCGACATATGACGCACCGTCCGCTGCCTTGATCTTGATGGCATCGGGGCGGAAGGGTCGGAGGCCGGCTTTTGATTCCGGCTTCCCCCTGTGTCGCTTGCCGACATCTGTTCTCTGCTGCTGCTGATGTTGTTGCTGCTGCTGCCGTCGTTGTTGCTGTTGATGCTGCTGCGGATGTTGTTGCTGCTGATGCTGTTGCGGTTGTTGTTGCTGCTGCTGCTTCGCCTTCTTCTTTAGGCCGTTTCTGACCACCGTCACACAGTCCTGGTCTTCCGCCTGGTGTTGCCGCCGTTGTTCTGCAGCTGGTGGTACGGGGCGTTCCTCTTTCTCCTCTTCTTCCCTGACCCGTTTTGTCGCTGGCAGCTTCAGCGGCGAGGGTCCTTTACGCTCCGGACGTTTGGGGGGCTTACGGAATAGGGGCGACGTTTGGCTCGCCCCGTCCTGGCAGGTGACCGACGCCAGCGAAGCCCCCGAACTTTCTCGTGCCTTGGCGTAATGGCTAAAGGCACGCAGTGTGCCTTTGGCCATATTCTTTAGCTCCTTGTGGAGATTTTTCTATTCCTGGATAAATTCCACAAGGAGCTGAAGTTTCTCTTCCAGGCGCTCGAAACTTACAGTCTCGTGCGTCTTTCCTGACAGAGTGTCACTTGTAACATTTAATGCTGTTGGGGCCGAGTGACCAACCCAAACAACACTGCGGTTGCCTGATAACGACGCCGGAGAGCCCGCTTGCTCACTCGTACCCGACGCCGGTACTGGGGATCCGACCCCTGCACCGTAAGCTTTTATCTGCAGCTGATTTTCCATACTTGGTTTATTGTTCGGGGTTCCTTCCCCTAGCTAGTTCTTTGGTTCGCGTCGGGTATTTTATTTCTCCGATACCTTTTACCAGCATTCCCCGATCCGCCACCTGGGGACGCGCCCGTTAGAAGGAACCAGCAAGACTCCGGCGGGTGTGTGTGTGTGTGTGTGTGTGTGTGTGTGTGTGTGTGTGTGTGCGCGCGCGTGTGTGTGTGCGTGTGTGTGTGTGTGTGTGTGTGTGTGTGTGTGTATGTGTGTGTGGGTGTTTTTTTAAATATTTTTAGATTTTTAAAAAACACAACAGTTTGACAATATTATGAATAAGTACTGCTTGTATATAATTATATATCATTTATATATAATTATATATCATTTATGTTTAACTATACAGGGTCATCGAAAAGTATCGGGCCCCCCTAATATCTTTAGTTAGAATGCACTTAGGAGAAAATGTCCAATAGCAAGGTTGTATGGTTTCAAGCGGGGAGTAAGATGATGACCTTAACTTTGACCTTGACCATGTCCTTCAAGGTCATTTCAAGGTCAATCTCATTTTTTTAAATAGAACCCCCTACATTTTATTGCATATTCTTATAGCTTATCTCGAGAGCTTTCCAAAACACTATAATAAAATATTTTTTTATTAAGTACTTTTTGAGTTATAAAGGTTTGAAGTTAACAATTTGTTAAGTGGTGTGCGAGTCTTACTGAAAATATTAGGGGGATCCGATTAATGTATTTTCTTTAAACCAATTAATTGGTCTCCTTATTCCGCGCACAAAAGTATTAAGGTTATGATTACTGAAAACTAAATAATATTTTACAAGATATTCTACATTTTGTGTCAAAAAATTGTTAACTTCAAACCTTTATACCTCAAAAAGTACTTAATAAAAACATATTTTATTATAGTGTTTTGGAAAGCTCTCGAGATAAGCTATAAGAATATGCAATAAAATGTAGGGGGTTCTATTTAAAAAAATAAGATTGACCTTGAAATGACCTTCATGGACATGGTCAAGGTCAAAGTCAAGGTCATCATCTTACTCCCCGCTTGAAACCATACAACTTTGCTATTGTTCATTTTCTCCTAAGAACATTCTAACTGAAGATATTAGGGGGGTCCGATACTTTTCGATGACCCTGTATATAACGTAATACTGTATTATATAAGTTCTATTTGACGATATATTATATATTTTTTCCGTCGGATTTGTTTTGAATGAGGTGCACACGATCCGAGGCTTCAGCGTCATCCAACTGCAAAATGCGAAAATTGTTCACTTAGAGCAGCTGTAACTCGAAAAGTTTAATTTTTCGGACTTAGTGCCCATTGACACTTTTGATCTATGTGATCTGAACTATCATTTATCACAGTTTTAAGAAATCTGACCGAAAGCCATTTTTCTATCCTTATCTGCGGGGTCCTTTGTGAACAATTTTTGCACTATACCTTTCATAGGGGTCATACTTTTACAGTCCTAAACAATATAAATTCTTCGTATATAATAAATAAATATTTATATTACAAAAACCCTCTGCATTATTGACACTTGTTAATTTTTAAATGTTTATTACACTCAACAATTTTTAATTTCTTTTCTTTATGTGACCGAAAAATACCAAAACTATTTGAGAATATATTAATGTAGAATGTGGTCCTAAAAGGCTTTTATTCTTCACAAACTACATTTTTTATGTCATTTACTATGCCGTAACAGCCGGAAGGGACTATTTACTGCAAATTTTAATTGTTTACAGCTGTATGTATCTTCCCTATCAAAGCCATAATGTAAACAATTGTTCAAACATTTCTGATACTACCGTCCGGTCTATTTTCACTCTTACTAAAATGTAATTATTAGATATTCATCGTTTCATTTCCTTTCACACAATTGTACTATGGAATGATTGGAGAATTAGTAATAGAACCATATATCTATTGCTATTAAAAGTTATAAACATGTTCATGACTTGAAGATCAAATAAATGATATAATTCGAAATATGACTGAAATTATCTGTCCGCCTCTTAATATACATATAATGTCATTAGTTGGAATCATTGTTGTAGAAAACGAGACTCTATTATAACCGTATGGTTTTCCAGATAGGAAAAAGGGTTATTAAAAAAAAGTGAATACTCAAATCTCGGTACGCTAAACTGACATATATTTAGCAAATAAAAAGGGGCTGAACATAAAAGTGGGGGACCGCGATGAACAAAAATTGAAAGCAAGACAGGGTGGGCTCAAAATCACGCGAAGGGAAGATTACTTTAGAAATGACCAGTTACACGAAAAAAGAAGGGAGAAGCGAAGGGGGTACAAAAAATGTAAGCGGGGCGGCGCGGCGGTACTCACAAAAAGCTGCGCGATGAAGAAGGGTTTCGGTCCCCTCGGGGCGGCTGACTTCGCTTCCTGGTGACTGCAGCAGCGGCTTCCTTGGGACCGTTATAGGCGACTATCACCTCGGGACCTCTTGGTGTTGGGCACTGGTGGCGCACTCACTCTGATAACTACGGTAGCGGGTAGCCGTAAAGCAGTCTTGATAAGTTTGTTTCTCACGCAAAGTTTCGACCGCACGGGTGTAAAGCCTCACGACGAAAATTTAGACCGCTCGGTTAAAGCCGTTAACCTCACTAACGGGTGGCTTGGCCTTCGACGGCCGGCCTCGCTTTTGAGGCTGGCCCGGTGGCCGACCGAAGGGATTTCACATCGATATACTTCGTGAACATGTCCTGAAATACGACAATGAAGTGATCCTGCTTCTTGCTCGCAGGAAAGAGATCCATAATGTCCGAACTGACCGTGATCCAGGGTCCTTCGATCGTTCGTTCTCTCATTATGCCGGCAGGGGCCTGCTGGGATACTTTTTGCTGTTGACAGCCGGGGCAGCGGGCGACGTATTGGGCGACGTCTTGAAATATGCCCGGCCAATAGAAGTCTTGGATAAGACGATGATACGTCTTATCCACTCCCAAATGTCCGGCGTGGGGGCAATTATATGCGTCATTGAGCGCACGAAAACGCGGTTCCGGGGGAAGGACAAGTTTCCATGCGTCAAGGCCACGGATGGCAGATTCGATCACGGGGTGAGGTCTGTGATAATACAGGCGCTCGTCTTCGATCCGCCAATAGGGGTACTTCACGGGGATTCCCAGACATTCGCCATAGTCGCAGCTCTCGTACATTCGGGAGAGAGCATCGGGCACCACGTTGAAGGCGCCTTTACGGTGTTGAATGGTCATATCATAGGTCTGCATCGCGTGTGACCCATCGGGCTAATCGGCCATTGGGGCCGCGCAAATTAAGCCGCCATTGCAGACTACTATGATCTGTGATAACGGTAAAGGCGGCACCCTCAACGTAGGGCCGATACTTCCTCACTGCCCAGAGGACAGCAAGCCACTCCTTCTCGGTTACCGTGTACTTCCGCTCGGCTTTGGTGAGCAGCCGGCTAGCTAAGCTAATCGGATGTTCACCCCCGTCGAGTTCTTAAGTAAGCACGGTGCCGATCGCGAAGTCACTCGCATCCGTCTGGATCTTGAACGGGAGACTGAAGTCGGGACGGGCTAAAACGAGGGTACGGGTCAGCGAGTTTCTCAGTGACTCAAATGTTCCTGCTGGTCAGCTGTCCAGGACCACGGAGTTCCTTTAGTCAAGAGTTTCGTGAGGGGGACGCGATCTCGAGTCTCGGAATTGTAATAGGGAGCGACCTGGGACTGCAAACGCGGTAATGGGCCGGCTGTTCGGGGCTACCGGCACCTAAAATAAGCTTGACTTGACTGGGTCGTTATGTAACGCGCTCGACTCAGACTAGCTAGAATCCTATCCATGGAGGGGAGGAAGTATGCGTCTTTGCGTGTGATTTTATTCACGTCACGGAAGTCAACGCAAAAACGGAAAGTGCCGTTCGACTTCCGGACAATCACGTCGTTGCTCATACAGGGGCTCTCGGCTTGCTCAATGACACCCTCGCGGAGCATTTCGTCGACAGCTACATGTGCGACCTTGAGCATAGTGAGCGATAGCATACGGGATTTTTGGCGAATTGGGGGTGACCTTGCACATCAATGTGATGCTGGGTCAAAAGGGTCATACACTTGAGTGTAGTTATTTAAGGTGTCTTGCCTCCCGTTCGGGTTTAAAACACCCCCCCCCCCCATGGGGGAATGGGGCCAAATTTTAGTGATGCGCCAGCACCGCTGGTTGTGCACACTTAAAAAAGATATACAACAAGTCAGCTACCACATTTATTAGCAACAAGCTGCCTGCCTTGATGCTTCTGTTGGTTCAGAGAACCTTTCTAACGTTGCCACGGCCCGCTAGAGGCCAACCCTTTCTGCGGTTACTGCCTGCACGGACACGGCACGCCGTAGCGCTCCCCCGTGTGGAACCCGCCGGCAGGGGCTTGACACCGCAACCTAGCTCCCCAGTACGGTGGGTCTCTCGAGTCGTTTCACGATCAGGCATTCGTCGGCACAGACCAGCCGAACGATCGGGTCCGTGAGGTCGTCAATTCTCAAAACTTGCTAAGAGAAGCGGATCTTTCAAAAGCATTGCTCCTCTTCGAGCTCGGGCACTTCGACCCCTCACTCTTCCACAATTAAATTGTGGACGGAGATAACCTGTTCAGCCTGATAATTCTGTTCCTTCTCTAGTAGTTTCCCTACCGCTTTCGCGCGCAGGTAGGACAGTTATTACTGTTCCAGACGCGGTACCCGCAAACACGACAAAAATAACCTATCGGCGGAGTGCATTCCCGCTACACATGTCCTACCTGCTTACAATTGTAGCAGCGGACGGTAGCACTAATCGTATTGGGTTTCTGCGCTACTTGCGGATGTATGAGGGGGACGGCTCCAAGCAGTGTCGGAATTCGTGACGCGAGAGGAGACGGCGAGACTGCCTGGGCTAGATCGCGTGATAGAGGGGGCTGCAGCTTTAGCACTGGACGCGAAGTCTTGGCGAAATCGGCGCACGTAGGAAAAATCGTGCCCGACGGCGGCGGCGTGGGGGCTGGAAGGGAATTGGCACGCATTGCCTTCTTCCCGGTGTGCTTCGGCGATGGCGCGGCCGCAGCCAACTTCTCCTTCGCTCCTCTCATTCTCGGAGAGTACGCGAACGCGGGGATCGCAAACTGCGCGGCCGAAGCTGGGGGACGATAGGCTTTTTCGTGGACGGCGACGTTTTCTAGTTGTCGACCTAGACGCAACAGATCGGAGAACCCGTACGCCGAATCGTGCTCTATATGTTTCGCGAGTCCGAGGCCTAGGTTTTGGACGCAGATGTCCAACCGCTCCTCGATCGGAGGGGGGAAACTGAGCAGGTTAAAGAGGCTGCGCAATGCCACGAGATATTCTCGCACAGGCTCATCGGTACCTTGCGTGCGTAGCGCTATTTCTTTTTTAACGCTCGCATCCGGATTGCGTTGTCCGAACGCCTCCCTGAAATAGCGCACGAACCCGGGGTACGAACTCCAACTATTTCTCTCCACTCGGTACCAGCCGAGGACGGCGCCCTTGAAGGCTTCCAGGAGGGCGCGACGGAGATCTTTTTCTAAATCTCGGCTTGAACCGTACTCGACCAGTTTCATGAGGAACTCTTCCGCGTCATCGCTATCCTCACCTGCGAAATGAGGGCCATGCGTTTGCCAGTGTTCGATGGCGGATTTTCCCCATCGAACAGTGGTCTGCGACATGCTGCGATAGGTGGAAGAGAAGTTCTCGGATACATTGTTCCGGGGGCGGCAAGACGAGGGAGGAGGACCGACACGGGTGCTATTGTAGGGCGGCTGTGACGGGAATAGACTATAAGTTAAGTCTACGGGAAAATGCACGCTGGAATTAGTGACAGCTATGTGACGGGGTGAGTTTTGACGAGGAGCACGCGGCTCCAAGTAATCGTGCCGGTTGACGGCAGCGTTCTGAGGTGGGTGGGGGCAGGAGTCGTGATTAGGATCGTGTATGTCGGCGTAATTAGAAGGATGAGGGTAGGGTCTGGTAGACTGTTCGTACGCAGGACCACTGCAATAGGAAGGGGATAAGGTGTCTTGCCCGGGCGTACCAATCTGATGACGTAAGTCGAAATCGGGTGCGTTACGCGGCTCGGGGCGGGGATTTTCGGCAATCTCCGCTCCAGCGAAGGAGGGAGCGTCGTGCGTGACGTACGACCGAGGTAGAGCATGCGTACTCGCGGTCCGCTACGCGTGTTGCCGGCGGGGTGCGGCACGCGTGGGAGGTCCGCTTGTTTGAACGGGTATGGGGTCGGCGACGGATCCCTATGGCCCGTTGGAATAGCGATTGCCTTTCCGGCAGATCGTAACTCCCTTCGGCGAAAGAACCGGTAAAATGCGCGAGAGCGGTCCGAGGGTTATCCGGCGGGCAGATTCTCAAAGACACCGGGTCTTTGACGCGGTGCCTCCACCGGTTGTGAGGCAATGTAGGCAGGGTACATTGCGTTGAACGACCCACTTAAAAATATCCCCTATAATAGGACAATTTACGGTTTCCGTAAGGGTGAAGGGGGGGGGGGTCACCTCGTTCGTCCACGACAGAGTCTCGACGTTTGTCTTGGGGAGCCGCTGACTCACGGTGCAATGCGTTAGGCGATCACGGAAGACATCTGATGACCCGGCAATTTGTATTTCCGCGCGATCACAACGCCCGATCAACTCATGGAGATCGACGATCCGATCAATCTCCGCGCGAATCGCTGCGTATTGCACGGGGGTGGCGGCACGAATGGCGGCTTCGCTCGACGTGAAGACAAGCGTTGCCGTTGAACCGAGGGACTGCGACGTCGTCGTAATCGGATAATTCTCCGTTGACGTCGTGATTACGAGCGTGGGCACGATCGGCATCGATCCAGCAACGCGAGAGGGGGATGCCATCTCAAAGTGGAAGGGTGAGGGAACGCAAAAAGAGAATCATAAATTCAAAATTTTTCCGGTAACGTGCCGGTGCAACGGAAACGGCTCGGGAAATTTTAAAATTATACTAAAGAAAATTTTAATAATTGCAAAGTGGAAAATAGGAAAAACGGCGAAGAGAAACCCGGAAATTCCACTAACCGACGGCAATGCGACTGCCAATTCCGTTCGCAAAATCACTCGGAAAAAAAGATTTCAACGCGTTACCGCACTGACACTTGTAACCTTTCGAAAAACAGTATGGTTAACATAAATATCATATAATCATAAATCATGAATCATATAAATGCATCCAAATATATTAGGTAGAAGGTATGGCGCAAGAGGTGACTGTCCTCCTGTGACGTAATGTGGCAAAAAGAGTGTGTTGTGCACGTAACTGCTACTCGGCAGGGAAGAATTAATTCAACAAAGAAAAATCGGAAATTTATTCTGAGTCTCGATGCGATGAAAATTTATAAAAAGACATAGGAAATATGCAAAACTTAAATCAAATTACACAAAAAAAAGTTTTAATCCGAAAGGAAATTTGGAAATTTGGAAGTTAAATTTTGACTATCAATTCAAATATTCCTGAAATTGAGAGAAAAACTAATTACTTTTCAAAATTTATTCTTATTATTTCAGATCGAAAAACTTTCCGGGAACGTCAGGGAAAGTGGTGTCTTATTCTAATTTTTTGAACAGGCCGGACTCGTACGTACTCGCCGTAACTGTTGGAACTTGTTCGTTCGAACAAAGGGCCGTTGGGAAGGACAAGGACAACTCGAAAGTAAACAACCTTCGAGGGAGTTTAATTTCCGTAGCGATCGTTAATTTCAAAAAAAAAAACGAACGAACCGGTAATTATTTACTCGCGGTAGCCGATTGTAAACAGAACTTGTCAATACTCGGCCTTCAAAAAAAACAACAGCTTCACCCGAAATGAAAACAACACGTTTGAAAATTGAAATTTTCGAAGGCACCGTTCTCGCAAGGTCAACCGTCACTCTTTGTAACGGATCTTATCTTTTTCTTCTTTCCAATCTGGGAATGACGAAAATGGAAAGGAGAGGATGGGAACAACGGGAGACAAATTATATATTTGCAGCGACATTACCATGTCGTCACAGATTAGTTGTAAATATTTAAGGCTGAAAATCATGAAATTAAAATAAAAGCGATTCGTTAGAAGTACTGTTTACGATTTCGCTAATAGAAGTACACGCATACATACATAAGCAGGCTTCTATTTTATAGAAGATTGTAAACAATGCTCAAACGTTCCGAGAAAATAAGCACGTACCATGGAGACGGACCGCCGTGAAAAGTTATTCTTGAATACCTTGAAAAGAATTTCATAAAATTCTTTTGGTTTTTGTCAAATTAACGCGTCTGGTTCTCCATTGCAATTCAAACTTGGTTTATGTCCGGAAACTTGTTCTCTAACTAATTCTGGAAAATTTAAGTTGGCGAAGCTTTTAATTCTTTCCTAAAAAAGAAGTTTCCTGAAAACCCAACTCTTCTTAGAGCAGTGAAACGTAATAGAAAGCGAATTTTCGACCGCTTTAATACAAACATTAGGTTTAAAAAGAAACTGTAGTTAGAGCATGTGATTACATTTAAAATGAAGCACGAAATAGATTCTCTGGCGTATTATTTACAGTGGTGACAGAATGCTGCAACCATTCGTCGTTTACTTTGCGTTTCCAAGATATTTGCAATCGACAGTTGCTTGATTTTGCATTTACATTAGTATATGTACATTTAATGTAATTTATATGCTTGGAATGAGACTCGCACTGGCACTCGAATCACTTTCGCCACTGAGTTCACCAAGTACAGAGCAAATGATTATTTTATGTTCGGTATATAATATTTACAAGTACCTCATTTTTTTCTTCGCGTAATACGACAGTAATTGTTTTCAAACTTTTCCTTCTCCTGACTTTTTATGATTAACTAAAATAAAATTAGAATTAGTTGTAGTAGGTAAACTGTTAAAAAGGGAAAAGATGCATAAAATTGTTTATAAGAAATTTATTATCGAAGCAGTTGTCGCGCGCGGCACTCATTTCACTTTGGTCCGCTCTTGAGAGGACATATCTGGACTTCGGCAACGGCATTAAGACCTCTCTAGTCAGCACTAAGGAACACATCGAAACTTCGGAAATGGCATTCGTTCCCACCAGGCTAGGATTCCTAAGTCCTTCAAGATTCCTACAGAAACGGTTTGGATGGAATTACGGGCAACGGAGGTTCCAGAAAAGAAGAGCGGACAATGAGGAAAAACAGTCCTTTTTAGGACTCTCTAAAAATAAAGTTCTGAGCCGAACTTACTAATACCGGAACTGCTATTCTCCAGCCCGAGACGCTCTAAACTAGATCGCACAAAAACAAACAGTTCTTTTGATAATTACCTAAAACCAGGAAATTCTTGTTCGAACAACTATCGAGGACATCCAAGAGGTGGAGATAGCTTGTTAAGTTACCAACAATAAGACTCACGACGAAAATGTAGACCGCTCGGTTAAAGGCACGCACAGCGAATGTGTCGGGGCTTTCACCGAAATCCGCGAGGCTCGAGCCGGGAGCACGGTGTTGCCACTTGTCCGTATCGCAGAACATCGGGGGAAGGGTGGAAAGAAATAGAAAGTGTGGTGGGCAAGCACAAGGAAAAGGACAGCGATTTAGAGTTTAATAGGATAAAGGTGTGTGACGGCTGTATGGAGGGGGGAGAGCAAGGAATTTTCGTATCATAGCACAGAGAGCTTACGTTCCCTCTTGTGTGTGTGTGTGTGTGTGTGTGTGAGATATATATTAGGCGTCTGAGAGCGAGGAGGGACAGCGGAAATTTCCGTGTCCTGGAAAGAGACGGACGGGATATTGTCTCTCTTTTTATAGCGGAAAACGCGGCATAAGGTCTGCCGTTGAGTTTTACCGAGGGACGACTGTCAACTCGGGCATGAAGTGGTGGAGGCAATGAGAGTTGCCGTATGTGCAAGGAGGCACGCATAAAAAGAGAGGAAGAGAACGAGAAGGACGCAGGGACGACTGCCTGAGTCCGACGAAGAGAGGGGCCTGTGAATTACAGGCGAACGAAAGAAGGGGCGTAGGCGCGCGGACGCGCTGCATGGAACGTTCGGTTGTCGTTCGAACGACTTGTGACGGCTGGCGAGTGCGTAGCTGTGGTGGGGAAAAGGAAGCGAGCATCGGATCCTTGCGTGACGCCGTTGCGACGAACGCCGAGGCGAGGCTGCCGCATGGAAAAATCTAGCGGGGGAGAGGGCTCGCGGGTCCAGAACGTGCGCTGGATGCATACACGCACGACCGAGGCAAACGGCTAACAGAGCAGTCGCCATGGTGTGGATAAGAAATGAAAACGGGCACTCGCGCGTCGAGGCGACGATCGTCGGAGCACCGATTCAACAGCTTGATGATATATGAGGGGGAAGGGGGGGGGGGGGGGAAGACGCTCGCGCATCGAAGGCGGGAGAGAAGAATCCTCACACGAGCGGACGCTTCTTCGAGAAATTGATACTTTCCGTTCAACCGCTAGAATTGCAGTTGACGGGCGGGTGGTAAGAGGGGAGAGGAGAGGATGTACATGTTTCAATAGGGGAAATGATTAGGGTAATGACGCTCTGCGATACGTGGCGATTCAGGATGATCTGAGAATCCTGCCGACTTGCCACTGCGCGGCTTCGTCGGGATCTTCTGTTATCCGCGTCCTGGTAATCTTCCTTCGGCCTCTTGCCAGTGTTCTCAGATGTAGCAGGAAATGTGCAGAGACGGGGGAAGCTCCAACACGCAATGGGATAGCCCGGGCTTCTCCCACCTCTGCACATATCCTGCTACATCTGAGAACACTGCCTCTTGCCTGGCCACACTTAACCACAAATAATACTAATCCTTTTCTGGTGGAAACTGGGAATATACAGAAGGTGGGGGTGATATCAGTGACGAGTTTCATCACACTATTAATTTGAAATACTGACATTTTTCGCGAATAAAGACGTAATAAACGTTCCGAATATTCACAATGTCGGTTTGGAGAAGGGTTTCTAGAATGAACGATAAATAGCAAAAGCTTTGCAATATAGGTTACAATTCATCCCTTCATTTTTCTAGCAACTTTATACTATAGAGCGACTACGTACATTTTATTGGTGGTATACATTTTAAAAATATTTTTTCATTTTGATAAGTTACACTGGCGTTAATATCTACTGTCATTATAATTACATTTTCAGAATAACATTTAAATTAATATAAAAAAAAAGAATATTGAAAGAATTCGATTCATTCAGTATATCATCATTTACCAGAGAGCGTAAGTCTACCAGCCAATTACCATACCCGGTAAACTTCTCATTGCGATAAATTTTCATTGGCCCAGACATCTCGAAAGGATACAAATTACAGCCCAGCCGCTAGAGGGCGTTGGCCAGTGGCGGGTCGGACTAGTACAATAGCCTAAGTCCGTCTTTACTGCCAAGTCTACAAGAGTGGTTCATCATCGCCACGTAAACCCCGATTTCTGGACCATAGCCGGGATAAATATTCTTCTGACGACCATCTCTGGGTCTCCTATATAATAAATATATTATTTGGTCGCCTACATTGTAATAAAACATCGTAGAGAAAACTAAAACTGGAATCAAAGGCAATCTGTAACCCATTACTTTACTGAGTGATAGCCTAGTAGAACGGATAGTTAATTTCACGATTGATGTCCGATGCGTACGTGAATTTCAGTCTGTTTTGTTTATCAATGCGGTTGAACTCCGATAAAAAATCGTTTTTAATATGTGGAACAGACGTGAGGATGTCATCCCACGTTTCTGTAAAAGAATGACGGTTTAAAAATAAACTTTTTAACAAAGTTTTCAATTGTATATTCCAGAATTACATTCGCAAGTACGGGAGAAAGAGCCTCAGCGGCTTACTGAACGACTGTTTAAACAACGTCGTGAAATTTAAAGTACATCGAAGGTGAACAAATATATATGCAAATCCACAAAATTTTTAACTTTGGTGATGCTCGAGAAAAACGTAGTATTATTTTAGATTGAAACTTAAGTTATCATTATATTTTGCTAGACACTACCTAAATTAAGAGTTTTATGACATATTAGATCCGAATAATGATTTGTCGAGTAGTACTGTAGGTTTAAAAGTGCGAAAATGCTTAAATCTTACACGATCCTTTTAGAAAATTTTGTAATTTTAACGAGTTTATTTCCGTGGCGTGTAAAATATCACTATTTTACGTACGGTTGCTAACCAACGTATTTTTTAATAAATTATACCTAGTCACATTAGTGTGTCGTGAATATAAACAAAGATATGAAGGGTTAATTGAGTGAAGTAACTTTTTAAATAAAAATATAATTTATCATATTCTTATGAACTTTCCTCGTGCGTCTCTGTATGAAAGCAAAGAATTAATGTATATATAAATAGACGGTAAAATAACAAAAATTTCAAGACCCATCTCGTTAATATAATGGTCGAACCAATATGGCGGACACTACTTTTAAAAAGTAGCAGTAGTAGTAGTATTGTATTCACTTAAAATTTAGTACTGGAGGGTTTTTGAGATTACTGAATTCGAATACATAATAAAAAATGCCCAATGCGAAAAAGTTAAAACTTGTTTGTAAGGGATTTTTGTTATCGCGGAATTCGAGCTCATCACCCAAAATACATTCTGGAATGTTTACCAGCTGTATGTAAATATAGTAAAGGAAGCCGTTGCGATTCCCATGATGGAGCAATTCAAAATCATTGAATATTTATTTATAACAAAATATTGTAACCTGCTTATGCAAATCCCTTGTATAACTGTGATATTTCCTTTCTTTAGGGAAATGAATATAGGGTGAATATGCCAATGAATGGTACCCAATGATGGACGGTATGCATATATATATATAGATGATGGATTCATGATCAGCGACCTCGAAAACTCCTAGATACCAATTTATAGGAAAATTCAAAATAATTTTGTAAATATTTCAGCCATATTGGGTCTGCCATTTTGAGCGTTGGAAATTTGACTTCAGATTCTTAATCAGCGACTTCGATAACACTTAGATACCATTTTTTAAGGAAATCCAAAATATTTTTGAAAATCTGTCCGTTATATTGGATCCGACATTTTGAAATTATAAATTTTGATGATGGATTCATGATCAGCTACCTCGCAAACCCCTATATACCAATTTATATAAAAATCCAAAATATTTTTATACATATGTCCGCCATATTGAATCAGTCATTGTGAATTTTGGAATCATACATTCAGATTCGCAATTAGCAACCTCGAAAACTCCTAAGTACCATGTTTTACCTAAATCAAATCACTTACTTTATTTTACAGCTTTAAGTATAAAAGTGAGGGAGTATTGAGACCCCATCTTAAGGGCATTTAGTAAAAATGAGTTACAACAGTGAATTATTACTTGTAAGGAACATATAATGATATATGCCAAAGAACAACATTTTGCTTGAAAGTTTAAAAAACAAATAATTTCGATACTGAAAGTTAAAAGTTTCGTAGATTTTCTCATATATTGCCTTAATAAAATCGTCTTTATCTAGATTAAATACTATATAATTCTCGATGCTGTTAATTACTAATTTATTAGGGATATTCGTGAACATCGAAACTACACACAAAAATGTTGCTAAGGTGTATGTGGGACATTCAATTGTCGAAACAATGATTCTTAAAGGATGTCCCTCCTTGTGGACCTTGCAAGTCCCTATACTCACGGTATAATGGTATTGCGTACGGTTCAGGTTTTTAACATATTCGAATAACAATCCGATTAATTTCAGGCTATGGTAGTATTGCCTTTATTAACTTTTGTAAAAAAAAATCAGGATGGTCTTTAGTAGTGACTTAGTGACAGAAATGATATTATGTATGGGCACCTCATTCTCCTTGTTAATATTAAAAGGAAACTTGTCACCCAATGAGACGAGGTTTTTTTATGTCATTCGGAATCGCAACGTTTCCCAAATTTATAAACCGTGAATTTTGTTTTGTTGGTAGTCCTTATCTGCCAGGATAAGAGGCATTCTTTTAAAAATCGAACACTTTCTGACCGACGAATTTTTAAATCGCTTCATAATTTTTTTACGCGATCTAGATACACACACGTGTATCCGGAAATCAAGTAAAATTTGTTTTTTTTTTCGGAAATATCGGTATTTGAAATTTTAACATTGTGCGTTTTATGGACATCTTGAAATAATCGTATCTACGGCAATTTGAGACGAAAAACGACATTTTTGTTTTCGCTTTGAAGCTAAAAACACGCGCTTTCTCGTGAAATATTTGCCCATGACATCAAATGAAAAATTACCATTGTTTATAACAAATAAATTGTTTAAAGTTAATTTACGCAAAGATTACCATTTTTTAAAAATTTAAAAAAAATACCATTGAATTCCTCACGTCTATCAAGCTGGCGGAACAAGGGCGTCAAAATAAAAAACTAAATATACGAAAATTAGGTGCTTTTTAGGTGCTAATTAGGTGCTCTTAAGGTAAGTACGGAAATTAAAAAACAAACTGTACTGCCAGCGTGATTCAAGCTAGCAGACGAAGTGGTGAAAAACGATGCAGGAATAATGGAAAGGTAATGCAATTAGCGTCATAATTAGGTGCTTTTTAGGTGCTATTCAGATATCAAACAATCGAAACCGTATAATCAACCCTTATCCGTAAAAAGACACCCCGAATATTGAAATAACAATATACGACAAGAGTAAAGTGCTATAATAAACATCTGAATGTGTATTATCCGAGTGTAGGAATTTGACATATTTTAGGTGCTTTTGAAATATGCTAAGCCCAATTTAGGTGCTCTTACCCGTTCGCCAAAAATCCACCCCGAATACTGAAATAACGATATACGACAAGAGTAAAGTGCTATAAAAAACATCTGCAGGTGTATTATACGAGAGTATGAATTTGACATGTTTTAGGTGCTCTTCAAATACACTAAGCCCGATTTAGGTGCAATTACCCCTTCGCCAAAAAACCACCCCCAACACTGAAATAACGATATACGACAAGAGTAAAGTGCTATAAAAAACATCTGAAGGTGTATTATCCGAGTGTAGGAATTTGACATATTTTAGGTGCTTTTGAAATTGTGTATTATATGAGAGTAGGAATTTGACATGTTTTAGGTGCTCTTCAAATATACTAAGCCCGATTGACGTGCTCTTACCCCTTCGCCAAAAAACCACCCCCAATACTGAAATAACGATATACGACAAGAGTAAAGTGCTATAAAAAAAATCTGAATGTGTATTATACGAGTGTAGGAATTTGACATTTTTTAGGTGCTCTTTAAATATGCTAAGCCCGATTTAGGTGCGTATACCCCTTCGCGAAAAAACCACCCCCAATACTGAAATACCGATATACGACAAGAGTAAAGTGCTATAAAAAACATCTGAAGGTGTATTATACGAGTGTAGGAATTTTACATGTTTTAGGTGCCCTTTAAATATACTAAGCCCGATTTAGGTGCTCTTACCCTTTCGCCAAAAAACCACCCCCAATACTGCAATAACTATATACGACAACAGTAAAGTGCTATAAAAAAAATTTGAATGTGTATTATACGAGTGTAGAAATTTGATATTTTTTAGGTGCTTTTGAAATATACTAAGCCCGATTTAGGTGCTCTTACCACTTCGCGAAAAAACCAACCCCAATACTGAAATAACGATATACGACAAGAGTAATGTGCTATAAAAAACATCTGAAGGTGTATTATACGAGTGTAGGAATTTGACATGTTTTAGGTGCTCTTTAAATATACTTAGCCCGATTTAGGTGCTCTTATCCCTTCGCCAAAAAACCACCCCGAATACTGAAATAACGATATACGACAAGAGCAAAGTGCTATAAAAAACATCTGAATGAGTATTATACGAGTGTAGGAATTTGACATTTTTTAAATCAATCGAAACCTCATGATCAACCCTTATCCGTAAAAAGACACCTTGAATATTGAAATAACGATATACGACAAGAGTAAAGTGCTATACAAAACATCTGATTGTGTATTATACGAGTGTAGGAATTTGACATTTTGTAGGTGCTTTTTAAATTGTGTATTATATGAGAGTAGGAATTTGACATGTTTTAGGTGCTCTTCAAATATACTAAGCCCGATTGACGTGCTCTTACCCCTTCGCCAAAAAAACTACCCCGAATACTGAAATAACGATATACGACAAGAGTAAAGTGCTATAAAAAACATCTGAATGTGTATTATACGACTGTAGAAATTTGATATTTTTTAGGTGCTTTTGAAATATACGAACCCCGGTTTAGGTGCTCTTACCACTTCGCGAAAAAACCACCCCCAATACTGAAATAACGATATACGACAAGAGTAATGTGCTATAAAAAACATCTGAAGATGTATTATACGAGTATAGGAATTTGACATGTTTTAGGTGCTCTTTAAATATACTAAGCCCGATTTAGGTGCTCTTATCCCTTCGCCAAAAACCCACCCCCAATACTGAAATAACGATATACGACAAGAGCAAAGTGCTATAAAAACATCTGAATGTGTATTATATGAGTGTAGGAATTTGACATTTTTGAGGTGCTTTTAAAATATACTATGCCCCATTTAGGTGCTCGTACTCCTTCGCCAAAAAGCAACGCCCAATACTGAAATAACGATATACGACAAGAGTAAAGTGCTATAAAAAACATCTGAATGTGTATTATACGAGTGTAGGAATTTGACATTTTGTAGGTGCTTTTTAAATATGCTAAGCCCGATTTAGGTGCTCGTACCCCTTGGCCAAAAAAACCACCCCGAATACTGAAATAACGATATACGACAAGAATAAAGTGCTATAAAAAACATCTGAATGTAAATTATACGAGTGTAGGAATTTGACAATTTTTAGGTGCTTTTGAAATATGCTAAGCCCGATTTAAGTGCTCTTGCCCCTTCGCAAAAAACAACCCCCAATACTGAAATAACGATACACGACAAGAGTAAAGTGCTATAAAAAACATCTGAAGGTGTATTATACGAGTGTAGGAATTTTACATGTTTTAGGTGCCCTATTAATATACTAAGCCCGATTTAGGTGCTCTTACCCCTTCGCCAAAAAACCACTCCCAATACTGCAATAACGATATACGACAAGAGTAAAGTGCTATAAAAAACATCTGAATGTGTATTATACGACTGTAGAAATTTGATATTTTTTAGGTGCTTTTGAAATATACTAACCCCGGTTTAGGTGCTCTTACCACTTCGCGAAAAAACCACCCCCAATACTGAAATAACGATATACGACAAGAGTAATGTGCTATAAAAAACATCTGAAGGTGTATTATACGAGTATAGGAATTTGACATGTTTTAGGTGCTCTTTAAATATACTAAGCCCGATTTAGGTGCTCTTATCCCTTCGCCAAAAAACCACCCCCAATTCTGAAATAACGATATACGACAAGAGCAAAGTGCTATAAAAACATCTGAATGTGTATTATATGAGTGTAGGAATTTGACATTTTTGAGGTGCTTTTAAAATATACTATGCCCCATTTAGGTGCTCGTACTCCTTCGCCAAAAAGCAACGCCCAATACTGAAATAACGATATACGACAAGAGTAAAGTGCTATAAAAAACATCTGACGGTGTATTATACGAGTGTAGGAATTTGACATGTTTTAGGTGCCCTTTAAATATACTAAGCTCGATTTAGGTGCTCTTACCCCAACGCCAAAAAACCACCCCCAATACTGAAATAATGATATACGACAAGAGTAAAGTGCTATAAAAAACATATGAATGTGTATTATATGAGTGTAGGAATTTGACAATTTTTAGGTGCTTTTGAAATATGCTAAGCCCGATTTAGGTGCGCTTACCCCTTCGCAAAAAACCACCCCAAATACTGAAATAACGATATACGACAAGAGTAAAGTACTATAAAAAACATCTGAAGGTGTATTATACGAGTGTAGGAATTTGACATTTTTTGGTGCTTTTGAAATATGCTAAGCCCGATCTAGCTGCACTTACCCCTTCGCCAAAAAACCACCCCCAATACAGAAATAACGATATACGACAAGAGTAAAGTGCTATAAAAAACATCTGAAGGTGTATTATACGAGTGTAGGAATTAGACATGTTTTAGGTGCCCTTTAAATATACTAAGCCCGATTTAGGTGCTCTTATCCCTTCGCCAAAAAACCACCCCCAATACTAAAATAACGATATACGACAAGAGTAAAGTGCTATAAAAAACATCTGAATGTGTATTATACGAGTGTAGGAATTTGACATTTGTTAGGTGCTTTTGAAATATGCTAAGCCCGATTTAGGTGTTCTTACCCCTTCGCGAAAAAACCACCCCAATACTGAAATAACGATATACGACAAGAGTAAAGTGCTAAAATAAACATCTGAAGGTGTATTATACGCGTGCAGGAATTTGACAATTTTTAGGTGCTTTTGAAATATGCTAAGCCCGATTTAGGTGCGTATACCCCTTAACGAAAAAACCACCCCCAATACTGAAATAACGATATACGACAAGAGTAAAGTGCTATAAAAAACATCTGAACGTGTATTATACGAGTGTAGGAATTTTACATGTTTTAGGTGCCCTTTAAATATTCTAAGCCCGATTTAGGTGCTCTTACCCCTTCGCCAAAAAACCACCCCCAATACTGAAATAACGATATACGACAAGAGTAAAGTGCTATAAAAACATCTGAAGGTGTATTATACGAGTGTAGGAATTTGACATGTTTTAGGTGCCCTTTAAATATACTAAGCCCGATTTAGGTGCTCTTACCCCTTCGCCAAAAACTACCCCCAATACTGAAATAACGATATACGACAGGAGTAAAGTGCTATAAAAAACATCTGAATGTGTCTTATACGAATGTAGGAATTTGATATTTTTTAGGTGCTTTTGAAATATTCTAAGCCCGATTTAGGTGCGCTTACCCCTTCGCGAAAAAACCACCCCCAATACTGAAATAACGATATACGACAAGAGTAAAGTGCTATAAAAAACATCTGAAGGTGTATTATACGAGTGTAGGAATTTTACATGTTTTAGGTGCCCTTTAAATATGCTAAGCCCCATTTAGGTGCTCGTACTCCTTCGCCAAAAAACAACGCCCAATACTGCAATAACGATATACAACAAGAGTAAAGTGCTATAAAAAACATATGAAGGTGTATTATACGAGTGTAGGAATTTGACATGTTTTAGGTGCCCTTTAAATATACTAAGCCCGATTTAGGTGCTCTTACCCCTTCGCCAAAAACCACCCCCAATACTGAAATAACGATATACGACAGGAGTAAAGTGCTATAAAAAACATCTGAATGTGTATTATACGAATGTAGGAATTTGATATTTTTTAGGTGCTTTTGAAATATTCTAAGCCCGATTTAGGTGCGCTTACCCCTTCGCGAAAAAACCACCCCCAATACTGAAATAACGATATACGACAAGAGTAAAGTGCTATAAAAAACATCTGAAGGTGTATTATACGAGTGTAGGAATTTTACATGTTTTAGGTGCCCTTTAAATATGCTAAGCCCGATTTAGGTGCTCTTACCCCTTCGCCAAAAAACCACCCCAATACTGAAATAACGATATACGACAAGAGTAAAGTGCTATAAAAAACATCTGAATGTGTATTATACGAGTGTAGGAATTTGACATTTTTTGGTGCTTTTGAAATATGCTAAGCCCGATCTAGCTGCACTTAACCCTTCGCCAAAAAACCACCCCCAATACAGAAATAACGATATACGACAAGAGTAAAGTGCTATAAAAAACATCTGAAGGTGTATTATACGAGTGTAGGAATTAGACATGTTTTAGGTGCCCTTTAAATATACGAAGCCCGATTTAGGTGCTCTTATCCCTTCGCCAAAAAACCACCCCCAATACTGCAATAACGATATACGACAAGAGTAAAGTGCTATAAAAAACATCTGAATGTGTATTATACGAGTGTAGGAATTTGACATGTTTTAGGTGCCCTTTAAATATACTAAGCCCGATTTAGGTGCTCTTATCCCTTCGCCAAAAAACCACCCACAATACTGCAATAACTATATACGACAAGAGTAAAGTGCTATAAAAAACATTTGAATGTAAATTATACGAGTGTAGGAATTAGACATGTTTTAGGTGCCCTTCAAATATACGAAGCCCGATTTAGGTGCTCTTATCCCTTCGCCAAAAAACCACCCCCAATACTGCAATAACGAAATACGACAGGAGTAAAGTGCTATAAAAAACATCTGAATGTGTATTATACGAGTGTAGGGATTTGATATTTTTTAGGTGCTTCTGAAATATGCTAGGCTTGATTTAGGTGCGCTTACCCCTTCGCGAAAAAACCACCCCCAATACTGAAATAACGCTATACGATAAGAGTAAAGTGCTATAAAAAACATCTGAAGGTGTATTATACGAGTGGAGGAATTTTACATGTTTTAGGTGCCCTTTAAATATACTAAGCCCGATTTAGGTGCTCTTACCCTTTCGCCAAAAAACCACCCCAATACTGAAATAACCATATACGACAAGAGTAAAGTGCTATAAAAACATCTGAAGGTGTATTATACGAGTGTAGGAATTTGACATGTTTTAGGTGCCCTTTAAATATACTAAGCCCGATTTAGGTGCTCTTACCCCTTCGCCAAAAACTACCCCCAATACTGAAATAACGATATACGACAGGAGTAAAGTGCTGTAAAAAACATCTGAATGTGTCTTATACGAATGTAGGAATTTGATATTTTTTAGGTGCTTTTGAAATATTCTAAGCCCGATTTAGGTGCGCTTACCCCTTCGCGAAAAAATCACCCCCAATACTGAAATAACGATATACGACAAGAGTAAAGTGCTATAAAAAACATCTGAAGGTGTATTATACGAGTGTAGGAATTTTACATGTTTTAGGTGCCCTTTAAATATGCTAAGCCCGATTTAGGTGCTCTTACCCCTTCGCCAAAAAACCACCCCAATACTGAAATAACGATATACGACAAGAGTAAAGTGCTATAAAAAACATCTGAATGTGTATTATACGAGTGTAGGAATTTGACATTTTTTGGTGCTTTTGAAATATGCTAAGCCCGATCTAGCTGCACTTAACCCTTCGCCAAAAAACCACCCCCAATACAGAAATAACGATATACGACAAGAGTAAAGTGCTATAAAAAACATCTGAAGGTGTATTATACGAGTGTAGGAATTAGACATGTTTTAGGTGCCCTTTAAATATACGAAGCCCGATTTAGGTGCTCTTATCCCTTCGCCAAAAAACCACCCCCAATACTGCAATAACGATATACGACAAGAGTAAAGTGCTATAAAAAACATCTGAATGTGTATTATACGAGTGTAGGAATTTGACATGTTTTAGGTGCCCTTTAAATATACTAAGCCCGATTTAGGTGCTCTTATCCCTTCGCCAAAAAACCACCCACAATACTGCAATAACTATATACGACAAGAGTAAAGTGCTATAAAAAACATTTGAATGTAAATTATACGAGTGTAGGAATTAGACATGTTTTAGGTGCCCTTCAAATATACGAAGCCCGATTTAGGTGCTCTTATCCCTTCGCCAAAAAACCACCCCCAATACTGCAATAACGAAATACGACAGGAGTAAAGTGCTATAAAAAACATCTGAATGTGTATTATACGAGTGTAGGGATTTGATATTTTTTAGGTGCTTCTGAAATATGCTAGGCTTGATTTAGGTGCGCTTACCCCTTCGCGAAAAAACCACCCCCAATACTGAAATAACGCTATACGATAAGAGTAAAGTGCTATAAAAAACATCTGAAGGTGTATTATACGAGTGGAGGAATTTTACATGTTTTAGGTGCCCTTTAAATATACTAAGCCCGATTTAGGTGCTCTTACCCTTTCGCCAAAAAACCACCCCAATACTGAAATAACCATATACGACAAGAGTAAAGTGCTATAAAAACATCTGAAGGTGTATTATACGAGTGTAGGAATTTGACATGTTTTAGGTGCCCTTTAAATATGCTAAGCCCCATTTCGGTGCTCGTACTCCTTCGCCAAAAAACAACGCCCAATACTGCAATAACGATATACAACAAGAGTAAAGTGCTATAAAAAACATATGAAGGTGTATTATACGAGTGTAGGAATTTGACATGTTTTAGGTGCCCTTTAAATATACTAAGCCCGATTTAGGTGCTCTTACCCCTTCGCCAAAAAACCACCCCAATACTGAAATAACGATATACGACAAGAGTAAAGTGCTATAAAAAACATCTGAAGGTGTATTATACGAGTGTAGGAATTTTACATGTTTTAGGTGCCTTTAAATATGCTAAGCCCGATTTAGCTGCACTTACTCCTTCGCCAAAAAACCACCCCCAATACTGCAATAACGATATACAACAAGAGTAAAGTGCTATAAAAAACATATGAATGTGTATTATACGAGTGTAGGAATTTGACATGTTTTAGGTGCCCTTAAAATATCCAAGGCCCAACTAAGTGTACTTAACCCCTCGGCAAAAAACCACCCCCAATACAGAAATAACGATATACGACAAGAGTAAAGTGCTATAAAAAACATCTGAATGTGTATTATACGAGTGTAGGAATTTGACATTTTTTGGGGCCTTTGTAATATGCTAAGCCCGATTTAGGTGCTCTTATCCCTTCGCCAAAAAACCACCCACAATACTGCAATAACTATATACGACAAGAGTAAAGTGCTATAAAAAACATCTGAATGTGTATTATACGAGTGTAGGATTTTTTAACATTTCTTGGTGCTTTTGAAATATGCTAAGCCCGATCTAGGTGCTCTTACCCCTTCGCCAAAAAACCTCCCCAATACTGAAATAACGATATACGACAAGAGTAAAGTGCTATAAAAAACATCTGACGGTGTATTATACGAGTGTAGGAATTTGACATTTTGTAGGTGCTTTTTAAATATACTAAGCCCGATTTAGGTGCACTTAACCCTTCGCCAAAAAACCACCCCCAATACAGAAATAACGATATACGACAAGAGTAAAGTGCTATAAAAAACATTTGAATGTAAATTATACGATTGTAGGAATTAGACATGTTTTAGGTGCCCTTTAAATATACGAAGCCCGATTTAGGTGCTCTTATCCCTTCGCCAAAAAACCACCCCCAATACTGCAATACCGAAATACGACAGGAGTAAAGTGCTATAAAAAACATCTGAATGTGTATTATACGAGTGTAGGGATTTGATATTTTTTAGGTGCTTCTGAAATATGCTAGGCTTGATTTAGGTGCGCTTACCCCTTCGCGAAAAAACCACCTCCAATACTGAAATAACGCTATACGATAAGAGTAAAGTGCTATAAAAAACATCTGAAGGTGTATTATACGAGTGTAGGAATTTTACATGTTTTAGGTGCCCTTTAAATATACTAAGCCCGATTTAGGTGCTCTTACCCTTTCGCCAAAAAACCACCCCAATACTGAAATAACCATATACGACAAGAGTAAAGTGCTATAAAAACATCTGAAGGTGTATTATACGAGTGTAGGAAATTCGACATGTTTTAGGTGCCCTTTAAATATACTAAGCCCGATTTAGGTGCTCTTACCCCTTCGCCAAAAACTACCCCCAATACTGAAATAACGATATACGACAGGAGTAAAGTGCTATAAAAAACATCTGAATGTGTCTTATACGAATGTAGGAATTTGATATTTTTTAGGTGCTTTTGAAATATTCTAAGCCCGATTTAGGTGCGCTTACCCCTTCGCGAAAAAACCACTCCCAATACTGAAATAACGATATACGACAAGAGTAAAGTGCTATAAAAAACATCTGAAGGTGTATTATACGAGTGTAGGAATTTTACATGTTTTAGGTGCCCTTTAAATATGCTAAGCCCCATTTAGGTGCTCGTACTCCTTCGCCAAAAAACAACGCCCAATACTGCAATAACGATATACAACAAGAGTAAAGTGCTATAAAAAACATATGAAGTCACCCCCCCCCCCCCCCACCCCCCCCCCCCCCCACCCCCCCCCCCCCCCACCCCCCCCCCCCCCCACCCCCCCCCCCCCCCACCCCCCCCCCCCCCCACCCCCCCCCCCCCCCACCCCCCCCCCCCCCCACCCCCCCCCCCCCCCACCCCCCCCCCCCCCCACCCCCCCCCCCCCCCACCCCCCCCCCCCCCCACCCCCCCCCCCCCCCACCCCCCCCCCCCCCCACCCCCCCCCCCCCCCACCCCCCCCCCCCCCCACCCCCCCCCCCCCCCACCCCCCCCCCCCCCCACCCCCCCCCCCCCCCACCCCCCCCCCCCCCCACCCCCCCCCCCCCCCACCCCCCCCCCCCCCCACCCCCCCCCCCCCCCACCCCCCCCCCCCCCCACCCCCCCCCCCCCCCACCCCCCCCCCCCCCCACCCCCCCCCCCCCCCACCCCCCCCCCCCCCCACCCCCCCCCCCCCCCACCCCCCCCCCCCCCCACCCCCCCCCCCCCCCACATCCTTTTAACGGGGGAAACGAGTGAGTTTAAATCTTTCAAATCTATTTAACCGAGGGGAAGCGAGCATGATGAAACTTATCAAAATTAATTTATCCGAATGAAGGGAGCGGCATTGACACTGTCATATTTTCTTCAACGGAATAAGGCAAATGAGACTAATTTGTCAAATTCAATTTAACCGAGAGAGCAGGGCACGTTTCAAATTGCCAACTTCCTTTTAACGGGGGAAAAACGAATGAGATTAAATCTGTCAAATCTATTTAACCGAGGGGAAGCGAGCATGATGAAACTTATCAAAATTAATTTATCCGAGTGAAGGGAGCGGCATTAACACTGTCATATTTGCTTCAACGGAATAAGGCAAATGAGACTAATTTGTCAAATTCAATTTAACCGAGAGAGCAGGGCACGTTTAAAATTACCAACTTCCTTTTAACGGGGGAAAAACGAGTGAGATTAAATCTGTCAAATCTATTTAACCGAGGGGAAGCCAGCATGATGAAACTTATCAAAATTAATTTATCCGAGTGAAGGGAGCGGCATTAACACTGTCATATTTGCTTCAACGGAATAAGGCAAATGAGACTAATTTGCCAAATTCAATTTAATCGAGAGAGCAGAGCACGTATAAAATTGCCAACTTCCTTTTAACGGGGGAAAACGAGTGAGTTTAAATCTGTCAAATCCATTTAACCGAGGGGAAGCGAGCATAATGAAACTTATCAAAATTAATTTATCCGAGTGAAGGGAGCGGCATTAACACTGTCATATTTTCTTCAACGGAATAAGGCAAATGAGACTAATTTGTCAAATTCAATTTAACCGAGACAGCAGAGCACGTTTAAAATTGCCAACTTCCTTTTAACAAGGAAAAGCGAGTGAGATTAAATTTGTCCAATCTGTTTAAACGAGGGGAAGCGAGCATGATGAAACTTATCAAAATTAATTTATCCGAATGAAGGGAGCGGCATTGACACTGTCATATTTGCTTCAACGGAATAAGGCAAATGAGACTAATTTGTCAAATTCAATTTAACCGAGAGAGCAGGGCACGTTTAAAATTGCCAACTTCCTTTTAACGGGGGAAAACGAGTGAGTTTAAATCTGTCAAATCTATTTAACCATGGGGAAGCGAGCATGAGGAAACTTATCAAAATTAATTTATCCGAGTGAAGGGAGCGGCATTAACACTGTCATATTTGCTTAAACGGAATTAGCCAAAGGCGACTAATTTGTCAAATTCAATTTAACCGAGAGAGCAGGGCACGTTTCAAATTGCCAACTTCCTTTTAACGGGGGAAAAACGAGTGAGATTAAATCTGTCAAATCTATTTAACCGAGGGGAAGCGAGCATGATGAAACTTATCAAAATTAATTTATCCGAGTGAAGGGAGCGGCATTAACACTGTCATATTTGCTTCAACGGAATAAGGCAAATGAGACTAATTTGTCAAATTCAATTTAACCGAGAGAGCACGGCACGTTTAAAATTGCCAACTCCCTTTTAACGGGGGAAAACGAGTGATATTAAATATGTCAAATCTATTTAAACGAGGGGAAGCGAGCATGATGAAACTTATCAAAATTAATTTATCCGAATGAAGGGAGCGGCATTGACACTATCATATTTGCTTCAACGGAATAAGGCAAATGAGACTAATTTGTCAAATTCAATTTAACCCATAGAGCAGGACACGTTTAATATTGCCAACTTCCTTTTAACGGGGGAAAACGAGTGAGTTTAAATCTGTCTGATCTATTTAATCCAGGGGAAGCGAGCATGATGAAACTTATTAAAATTAATTTATCCGAGTGAAGGGAGCGGCATTAACACTGTCATATTTTCTTCAACGGAATAAGGCAAATGAGACTAATTTGTCAAATTCAATTTAACCGAGAGAGCAGGGCACGTTTCAAATTGCCAACTTCCTTTTAACGGGGGAAAAACGAGTGAGATTAAATCTGTCAAATCTATTTAACCGAGGGGAAGCGAGCATGATGAAACTTATCAAAATTAATTTATCCGAGTGAAGGGAGCGGCATTAACACTGTCATATTTGCTTCAACGGAATAAGGCAAATGAGACTAATTTGTCAAATTCAATTTAACCGAGAGAGCAGGGCACGTTTAAAATTGCCAACTACCTTTTAACGGGGGAAAAACGAGTAACATTAAATCTGTCAAATCTATTTAACCGAGGGGGGCCAGCATGATGAAACTTATCAAAATTAATTTATCCGAGTGAAGGGAGCAGCATTAACACTGTCATATTTGCTTCAACGGAATAAGGCAAATGAGACTAATTTGTCAAATTCAATTTAACCGAGAGAGCAGGGCACGTTTGAATTGCCACTTCCTTTTAACGGGGGAAACGACTGAGATTAAATCTGTCAAATCTATTTAACCGAGTGGAAGCGAGCATGATGAAACTTATCAAAATTAATTTATCCGAGTGAAGGGAGCGGCAATAACACTGTCATATTTGCTTCAACGGAATAAGGCAAATGAGACTAATTTGTCAAATTCAATTTAACCGAGAGAGCAGGGCACGTTTCAGATTGCCAACTTCCTTTTAACGGGGGAAAAACGAGTGAGATTAAATCTGTCAAATCTATTTAACCGAGGGGAAGCGAGCATGATGAAACTTATCAAAATTAATTTATCCGAGTGAAGGGAGCGGCATTAACACTGTCATATTTGCTTCAACGGAATAAGGCAAATGAGACTAATTTGTCAAATTCAATTTAACCGAGAGAGCAGAGCACGTTTAAAATTGCCAACTTCTTTTTAATAAGGGAAAGCGAGTGAGATTAAATTTTTCAAATTTGTTTAACCGAGGGGAAGCGAGCATGATGAAACTTATCAAAATTAATTTATCCGAGTGAAGGAAGCAGCATTAACACTGTCATATTTGCTTCAACGGAACAAGACAAATGAGACTAATTTGTCAAATTCAATTTAACCGAGAGAGCAGGGCACGTTTGAAATTGCCACTTCCTTTTAACGGGGGAAACGAGTGAGTTTAAATCTTTCAAATCTATTTAACCGAGGGGAAGCGAGCATGATGAAACTTATCAAAATTAATTTATCCGAATGAAGGGAGCGGCATTGACACTGTCATATTTACTTCAACGGAATACGGCAAATGAGACTAATTTGTCAAATTCAATTTAACCGAGAGAGCAGAGCACGTTTAAAATTGCCAACTTCCTTTTAACGGGAGAAAACGAGTGAGTTTAAATCTGTCAAATCTATTTAACCATGGGGAAGCGAGCATGATGAAACTTATCAAAATTAATTTATCCGAATGAAGGGAGCGGCATTGACACTGTCATATTTTCTTCAACGGAATAAGGCAAATGAGACTAATTTGTCAAATTCAATTTAACCGAGAGAGCAGGGCACGTTTAAAATTGCCAAATTCATTTTAACGGGGGAAACGATTGAGATTAAATCTGTCAAATCTATTTAACCGAGTGGAAGCGAGCATGATGAAACTTATCAAAATTAATTTATCCGAATGAAGGGAGCGGCATTGACACTGTCATATTTGCTTCAATGGAATAAGGCAAATGAGACTAATTTGTCAAATTCAATTTAACCGAGAGAGCAGGGCACGTTTGAAATTGCCACTTCCTTTTAACGGGGGAAACGAGTGAGTTTAAATCTGTCAAATCTATTTAACCGAGGGGAAGCGAGCATGATGAAACTTATCAAAATTAATTTATCCGAATGAAGGGAGCGGCATTGACACTGTCATAATTGCTTCAACGGAATAAGGCAAATGAGACTAATTTGTCAAATTCAATTTAACCGAGAGAGCAGAGCACGTTTAAAATTGCCAACTTCCTTTTAACGGGGGAAACGATTGAGATTAAATCTGTCAAATCTATTTAACCGAGGGGAAGCGAGCATGATGAAACTTATCAAAATTAATTTATCCGAGTGAAGGGAGCGGCATTAACACTGTCATATTTGCTTCAACGGAATAAGGCAAATGAGACTAATTTGTCAAATTCAATTTAACCGAGAGAGCAGGGCACGTTTAAAATTGCCAACTTCCTTTTAACAGGGGAAAACGAGTGAGTTTAAATCTGTCAAATCTATTTAACCGAGGGGAAGCGAGCATGATGAAACTTATCAAAATTAATTTATCCGAATGAAGGGAGCGGCATTGACACTGTCATATTTTCTTCAACGGAATAAGGCAAATGAGACTAATTTGTCAAATTCAATTTAACCGAGAGAGCAGAGCACGTTTAAAATTGTCAACTTCCTGTTAACGGGGGGAAACGAGTAAGATTAAATCTGTCAAATCTATTTAACCGAGGGGAATCGAGCATGATGAAACTTATCAAAATTAATTTATCCGAATGAAGGGAGCGGCATTGACACTGTAATATTGCCTTCAGCGAATTAAACCAAATGAGTCTAATTTGTCAAATTTAATTTAACCGAGAGAGCAGAGCACGTTTAAAATTGTCAACTTCCTGTTAACGGGGGGAAACGAGTAAGATTAAATCTGTCAAATCTATTTAACCGAGGGGAATCGAGCATGATGAAACTTATCAAAATTAATTTATCCGAATGAAGGGAGCGGCATTGACACTGTCATATTTGCTTCAACGGAATAAGGCAAATGAGACTAATTTGTCAAATTCAATTTAACCGAGAGCGCAGGGCACGTTTAATATTCCCAACTTCCTCTTAACGGGGGAAAACGAGTGAGTTTAAATCTGTCTGATCTATTTAATCCAGGGGAAGCGAGCATGATGAAACTTATCAAAATTAATTTATCCGAATAAAGGGAGCGGCATTGACACTGACATATTTGCTTCAACGGAATAAGGCAAATGAGACTAATTTGTCAAATTCAATTTAACCGAGAGAGCAGGGCACGTTTAATACTCCCAACTTCCTCTTAACGGGGGAAAACGAGTGATATTAAATCTGTCAAATCTATTTAAACGAGGGGAAGCGAGCATGATGAAACTTATCAAAATTAATTTATCCGAGTGAAGGGAGCGGCATTAACACTGTCATATTTTCTTCAACGGAATAAGGCAAATGAGACTAATTTGTCAAATTCAATTTAACCGAGAGAGCAGGGCACGTTTAATATTCCCAACTTCCTCTTAACGGGGGAAAACGAGTGAGATTAAATCTGTCAAATCTATTTAACCGAGGGGAAGCGAGCATGATGAAACTTATCAAAATTAATTTATCCGAGTGAAGGGAGCGGCATTAACACTGTCATATTTGCTTCAACGGAATAAGGCAAATGAGACTAATTTGTCAAATTCAATTTAACCGAGAGAGCAGGGCACGTTTAATATTCCCAACTTCCTCTTAACGGGGGAAAACGAGTGAGATTAAATCTGTCAAATCTATTTAACCGAGGGGAAGCGAGCATGATGAAACTTATCAAAATTAATTTATCCGAGTGAAGGGAGCGGCATTAACACTGTCATATTTGCTTCAACGGAATAAGGCAAATGAGAATAATTCGTCAAATTCAATTTAACCGAGAGAGCAGGGCACGTTTAAAATTGCCAACTTCCTTTTAACGGGGGAAAAACGAGTGAGTTTAAATCTTTCAAATCTATTTAACCGAGGGGAAGCGAGCATGATGAAACTTATCAAAATTAATTTATCCGAATGAAGGGAGCGGCATTGACACTGTCATATTTGCTTCAACGGAATAAGGCAAATGAGACTAATTTGTCAAATTCAATTTAACCGAGAGAGCAGAGCACGTTTAAAATTGCCAACTTCCTTTTAACGGGAGAAAACGAGTGAGTTTAAATCTGTCAAATCTATTTAACCATGGGGAAGCGAGCATGATGAAACTTATCAAAATTAATTTATCCGAATGAAGGGAGCGGCATTGACACTGTCATATTTTCTTCAACGGAATAAGGCAAATGAGACTAATTTGTCAAATTCAATTTAACCGAGAGAGCAGGGCACGTTTAAAATTGCCAACTTCATTTTAACGGGGGAAACGATTGAGATTAAATCTGTCAAATCTATTTAACCGAGTGGAAGCGAGCATGATGAAACTTATCAAAATTAATTTATCCGAATGAAGGGAGCGGCATTGACACTGTCATATTTGCTTCAACGGAATAAGGCAAATGAGACTAATTTGTCAAATTCAATTTAACCGAGAGAGCAGGGCACGTTTAAAATTGCCAACTTCCTTTTAACGGGGGAAAACGAGTGAGTTTAAATCTGTCAAATCTATTTAACCGAGGGGAAGCGAGCATGAGGAAACTTATCAAAATTAATTTATCCGAATGAAGGGAGCGGCATTAACACTGTCATATTTGCTTCAACGGAATAAGGCAAATGAGACTAATTTGTCAAATTCAATTTAACCGAGAGAGCAGAGCACGTATAAAATTGCCAACATCCTTTTAACAAGGGAAAGCGAGTGAGATTAAATCTGTCAAATCTATTTAACCCAGGGGAAGCGAGCGAAATGAAACTTATCAAAATTAATTTATCCGAGTGAAGGGAGCGGCATTGACACTGTCATATTTGCTTCAACGGAATAAGGCAAATGAGACTAATTTGTCAAATTCAATTTAACCGAGAGAGCAGGGCACGTTTAAAATTGCCAACTTCCTTTTAACGGGGGAAAACGAGTGAGTTTAAATCTGTCAAATCTATTTAACCGAGGGGAAGCGAGCATGATGAAACTTATCAAAATTAATTTATCCGAATGAAGGGAGCGGCATTGACACTGTCATATTTGCTTCAACGGAATAAGGCAAATGAGACTAATTTGTCAAATTCAATTTAACCGAGAGAGCAGGGCACGTTTAAAATTGCCAACTTCATTTTAACGGGGGAAACGATTGAGATTAAATCTGTCAAATCTATTTAACCGAGTGGAAGCGAGCATGATGAAACTTATCAAAATTAATTTATCCGAATGAAGGGAGCGGCATTGACACTGTCATATTTTCTTCAACGGAATAAGGCAAATGAGACTAATTTGTCAAATTCAATTTAACCGAGAGAGCAGGGCACGTTTAAAATTGCCAACTTCATTTTAACGGGGGAAACGATTGAGATTAAATCTGTCAAATCTATTTAACCGAGTGGAAGCGAGCATGATGAAACTTATCAAAATTAATTTATCCGAGTGAAGGGAGCGGCATTAACACTGTCATATTTGCTTCAACGGAATAAGGCAAATGAGACTAATTTGTCAAATTCAATTTAACCGAGAGAGCAGGGCACGTTTAAAATTGCCAACTTCCTTTTAACGGGGGATAACGAGTGATATTAAATCTGTCAAATCTATTTAAACGAGGGGAAGCGAGCATGATGAAACTTATCAAAATTAATTAATCCGAGTGAAGGGAGCGGCATTAACACTGTCATATTTTCTTCAACGGAATAAGGCAAATGAGACTAATTTGTCAAATTCAATTTAACCGAGAGAGCAGGGCACGTTTAATATTCCCAACTTCCTCTTAACGGGGGAAAACAAGTGATATTAAATCTGTCAAATCTATTTAAACGAGGGGAAGCGAGCATGATGAAACTTATCAAAATTAATTTATCCGAGTGAAGGGAGCGGCATTAACACTGTCATATTTTCTTCAACGGAATAAGGCAAATGAGACTAATTTGTCAAATTCAATTTAACCGAGAGAGCAGGGCACGTTTAATATTCCCAACTTCCTCTTAACGGGGGAAAACGAGTGAGATTAAATCTGTCAAATCTATTTAACCGAGGGGAAGCGAGCATGATGAAACTTATCAAAATTAATTTATCCGAGTGAAGGGAGCGGCATTAACACTGTCATATTTGCTTCAACGGAATAAGGCAAATGAGACTAATTTGTCAAATTCAATTTAACCGAGAGAGCAGGGCACGTTTAAAATTGCCAACTTCCTTTTAACGGGGGAAAAACGAGTGAGATTAAATCTGTCAAATCTATTTAACCGAGGGGAAGCGAGCATGATGAAACTTATCAAAATTAATTTATCCGAGTGAAGGGAGCGGCAATAACACTGTCATATTTGCTTCAACGGAATAAGGCAAATGAGACTAATTTGTCAAATTCAATTTAACCGAGAGAGCAGGGCACGTTTGAAATTGCCACTTCCTTTTAACGGGGGAAACGAGTGAGTTTAAATCTTTCAAATCTATTTAACCGAGGGGAAGCGAGCATGATGAAACTTATCAAAATTAATTTATCCGAATGAAGGGAGCGGCATTGACACTGTCATATTTGCTTCAACGGAATAAGGCAAATGAGACTAATTTGTCAAATTCAATTTAACCGAGAGAGCAGAGCACGTTTAAAATTGCCAACTTCCTTTTAACGGGAGAAAACGAGTGAGTTTAAATCTGTCAAATCTATTTAACCATGGGGAAGCGAGCATGATGAAACTTATCAAAATTAATTTATCCGAATGAAGGGAGCGGCATTGACACTGTCATATTTTCTTCAACGGAATAAGGCAAATGAGACTAATTTGTCAAATTCAATTTAACCGAGAGAGCAGGGCACGTTTAAAATTGCCAAATTCATTTTAACGGGGGAAACGATTGAGATTAAATCTGTCAAATCTATTTAACCGAGTGGAAGCGAGCATGATGAAACTTATCAAAATTAATTTATCCGAATGAAGGGAGCGGCATTGACACTGTCATATTTGCTTCAACGGAATAAGGCAAATGAGACTAATTTGTCAAATTCAATTTAACCGAGAGAGCAGGGCACGATTAAAATTGCCAACATCCTTTTAACGGGGGAAAACGAGTGAGTTTAAATCTGTCAAATCTATTTAACCGAGGGGAAGCGAGCATGATGAAACTTATCAAAATTAATTTATCCGAATGAAGGGAGCGGCATTGACACTGTCATAATTGCTTCAACGGAATAAGGCAAATGAGACTAATTTGTCAAATTCAATTTAACCGAGAGAGCAGAGCACGTTTAAAATTGCCAACTTCCTTTTAACAAGGGAAACGATTGAGATTAAATCTGTCAAATCTATTTAACCGAGTGGAAGCGAGCATGTTGAAACTTATCAAAATTAATTTATCCGAGTGAAGGGAGCGGCATTAACACTGTCATATTTGCTTCAACGGAATAAGGCAAATGAGAATAATTTGTCAAATTCAATTTAACCGAGAGAGCAGGGCACGATTAAAATTGTCAACATCTTTTAACGGGGGAAAACGAGTGAGTTTAAATATGTCAAATCTATTTAACCGAGGGGAAGCGAGCATGATGAAACTTATCAAAATTAATTTATCCGAATGAAGGGAGCGGCATTGACACTGTCATATTTTCTTCAACGGAATAAGGCAAATGAGACTAATTTGTCAAATTCAATTTAACCGAGAGAGCAGGGCACGTTTAAAATTGCCAACTTCATTTTAACGGGGGAAACGATTGAGATTAAATCTGTCAAATCTATTTAACCGAGTGGAAGCGAGCATGATGAAACTTATCAAAATTAATTTATCCGAATGAAGGGAGCGGCGATGACACTGTCATATTTGCTTCAACGGAATAAGGCAAATGAGACTAATTTGTCAAATTCAATTTAACCGAGAGAGCAGGGCACGTTTAAAATTGCCAACTACCTTTTAACGGGGGAAAAACGAGTAACATTAAATCTGTCAAATCTATTTAACCGAGGGGGGCCAGCATGATGAAACTTATCAAAATTAATTTATCCGAGTGAAGGGAGCAGCATTAACACTGTCATATTTGCTTCAACGGAATAAGACAAATGTGACTAATTCGTCAAATTCAATTTAACCGAGAGAGCAGGGCACGTTTAAAATTACCAACTTCCTTTTAACGGGGGAAAAACGAGTGAGATTAAATCTGTCAAATCTATTTAACCGAGTGGAAGCGAGCATGATGAAACTTATCAAAATTAATTTATCCGAGTGAAGGGAGCGGCATTAACACTGTCATATTTGCTTCAACGGAATAAGGCAAATGAGAATAATTCGTCAAATTCAATTTAACCGAGAGAGCAGGGCACGTTTAAAATTACCAACTTCCTTTTAACGGGGGAAAAACGAGTGAGATTAAATCTGTCAAATCTATTTAACCGAGGGGAAGCAAGCATGATGAAACTTATCAAAATTAATTTATCCGAGTGAAGGGAGAGGCATTGACACTGTCATATTTGCTTCAGCGGAATAAGGCAAATAACACTAATTTGTCAAATTCAATTTAACCGAGAGAGCAGAGCACGTTTAAAATTGCCAACTTCTTTTTAATAAGGGAAAGCGAGTGAGATTAAATTTTTCAAATTTGTTTAACCGAGGGGAAGCGAGCATGATGAAACTTATCAAAATTAATTTATCCGAGTGAAGGGAGCGGCATTAACACTGTCATATTTGCTTCAACGGAATAAGGCAAATGAGACTAATTTGTCAAATTCAATTTAACCGAGAGAGCAGGGCACGTTTAAAATTGCCACTTCCTTTTAACGGGGTAACGAGTGAGTTTAAATCTTTCAAATCTATTTAACCGAGGGGAAGCGAGCATGATGAAACTTATCAAAATTAATTTATCCGAATGAAGGGAGCGGCATTGACACTGTCATATTTTCTTCAACGGAATAAGGCAAATGAGACTAATTTGTCAAATTCAATTTAACCGAGAGAGCAGGGCACGTTTCAAATTGCCAACTTCCTTTTAACGGGGGAAAAACGAGTGAGATTAAATCTGTCAAATCTATTTAACCGAGGGGAAGCGAGCATGATGAAACTTATCAAAATTAATTTATCCGAATGAAGGGAGCGGCATTGACACTGTCATATTTTCTTCAACGGAATAAGGCAAATGAGACTAATTTGTCAAATTCAATTTAACCGAGAGAGCAGGGCACGTTTAAAATTGCCAACTTCCTTTTAACGGGGGAAAACGAGTGAGTTTAAATCTGTCAAATCTATTTAACCGAGGGGAAGCGAGCATGATGAAACTTATCAAAATTAATTTATCCGAATGAAGGGAGCGGCATTGACACTGTCATATTTGCTTCAGCGAATTAAAGCAAATGAGTCTAATTTGTCAAATTTAATTTAACCGAAAGAGCAGAGCACGTTTAAAATTGCCAACTTCCATTAAACAAGGGAAAGCGAGTGAGATTAAATTTGTCAAATTTGTTTAACCGAGGGGAAGCGAGCGTAATGAAACTTATCAAAATTAATTAATCCGAGTGAAGGGAGCGGCATTAACACTGTCATATTTGCTTGAACGGAATAAGGCTAATGAGATTAATTTGTCAAATTCAATTTAACCCATAGAGCAGGACACGTTTAATATTGCCATCTTCCTTTTAACGGGGGAAAACGAGTGAGTTTAAATCTATCTGATCTATTTAATCCAGGGGAAGCGAGCATGATGAAACTTATCAAAATTAATTTATCCGAATGAAGGGAGCGGCATTGACACTGTCATATTTGCTTCAACGGAATAAGGCAAATGAGACTAATTTGTCAAATTCAATTTAACCGAGAGAGCAGGGCACGTTTCAAATTGCCAACTTCCTTTTAACGGGGGAAAAACGAATGAGATTAAATCTGTCAAATCTATTTAACCGAGGGGAAGCAAGCATGATGAAACTTATCAAAATTAATTTATCCGAGTGAAGGGAGCGGCATTAACACTGTCATATTTGCTTCAACGGAATAAGGCAACTGAGACTAATTTGTCAAATTCAATTTAACCGAGAGAGTAGAGCACGTTTAAAATTGCCATCTTCCTTTTAACGGGAGAAAACGAGTGAGTTTAAATCTGTCAAATCTATTTAACCATGGGGAAGCGAGCATGATGAAACTTATCAAAATTAATTTATCCGAGTGAAGGGAGCGGCATTAACACTGTCATATTTGCTTCAACGGAATAAGGCAAATGAGACTAATTTGTCAAATTCAATTTAACCGAGAGAGCAGGGCACGTTTAAAATTGCCAACTTCATTTTAACGGGGGAAACGATTGAGATTAAATCTGTCAAATCTATTTAACCGAGTGGAAGCGAGCATGATGAAACTTATCAAAATTAATTTATCCGAGTGAAGGGAGCGGCATTAACACTGTCATATTTGCTTCAACGGAATAAGGCAAATGAGACTAATTTGTCAAATTCAATTTAACCGAGAGAGCAGGGCACGTTTAAAATTGCCAACTTCATTTTAACGGGGGAAACGATTGAGATTAAATCTGTCAAATCTATTTAACCGAGGGGAAGCGAGCATGATGAAACTTATCAAAATTAATTTATCCGAGTGAAGGGAGCGGCATTAACACTGTCATATTTTCTTCAACGGAATAAGGCAAATGAGACTAATTTGTCAAATTCAATTTAACCGAGAGAGCAGGGCACGTTTAATATTCCCAACTTCCTCTTAACGGGGGAAAACGAGTGAGTTTAAATCTGTCAAATCTATTTAACCGAGGGGAAGCGAGCATGATGAAACTTATCAAAATTAATTTATCCGAGTGAAGGGAGCGGCATTAACACTGTCATATTTGCTTCAACGGAATAAGGCAAATGAGACTAATTTGTCAAATTCAATTTAACCGAGAGAGCACGGCACGTTTAAAATTGCCAACTTCCTTTTAACGGGGGAAAACGAGTGAGTTTAAATCTGTCAAATCTATTTAACCGAGGGGAAGCGAGCATGATGAAACTTATCAAAATTAATTTATCCGAATGAAGGGAGCGGCATTGACACTGTCATATTTGCTTCAACGGTATAAGGATAATGAGACTAATTTGTCAAATTCAATTTAACCGAGAGAGCAGAGCACGTTTAAAATTGCCAACTTCCTTTTAACGGGGAAAAAACGAGTGAGATTAAATCTGTCAAATCTATTTAACCGAGGGGAAGCGAGCATGATGAAACTTATCAAAATTAATTTATCCGAGTGAAGGGAGCGGCATTAACACTGTCATATTTGCTTCAACGGAATAAGGCAAATGAGACTAATTTGTCAAATTCAATTTAACCGAGAGAGCAGGGCACGTTTAAAATTGCCAACTTCCTTTTAACGGGGGAAAAACGAGTGAGATTAAATCTGTCAAATCTATTTAACCGAGGGGAAGCGAGCATGATGAAACTTATCAAAATTAATTTATCCGAGTGAAGGGAGCGGCATTAACACTGTCATATTTGCTTCAACGGAATAAGGCAAATGAGACTAATTTGTCAAATTCAATTTAACCGAGAGAGCAGGGCACGTTTCAAATTGCCAACTTCCTTTTAACGGGGGAAAAACGAGTGAGATTAAATCTGTCAAATCTATTTAACCGAGGGGAAGCGAGCATGATGAAACTTATCAAAATTAATTTATCCGAGTGAAGGGAGCGGCATTAACACTGTCATATTTGCTTCAACGGAATAAGGCAAATGAGACTAATTTGTCAAATTCAATTTAACCGAGAGAGCAGGGCACGTTTAAAATTACCAACTTCCTTTTAACGGGGGAAAAACGAGTGAGATTAAATCTGTCAAATCTATTTAACCGAGGGGAAGCCAGCATGATGAAACTTATCAAAATTAATTTATCCGAGTGAAGGGAGCGGCATTAACACTGTCATATTTGCTTCAACGGAATAAGGCAAATGAGACTAATTTGTCAAATTCAATTTAACCGAGAGAGCAGGGCACGTTTAAAATTGCCAACTTCCTTTTAACGGGGGAAAAACGAGTGAGATTAAATCTGTCAAATCTATTTAACCGAGGGGAAGCGAGCATGATGAAACTTATCAAAATTAATTTATCCGAGTGAAGGGAGCGGCATTAACACTGTCATATTTGCTTCAACGGAATAAGGCAACTGAGACTAATTTGTCAAATTGAATTTAACCGAGAGAGCAGAGCACGTTTAAAATTGCCAACTTCCTTTTAACAAGGGAAAGCGACTGAGATTAAATTTGTCAAATTTGTTTAACCGAGGGGAAGCGAGCGTAATGAAACTTATCAAAATTAATTTATCCGAGTGAAGGGAGCGGCATTAACACTGTCATATTTGCTTCAACGGAATAAGGCAAATGAGACTAATTTGTCAAATTCAATTTAACCGAGAGAGCAGGGCACGATTAAAATTGCCAACATCCTTTTAACGGGGGAAAACGAGTGAGATTAAATCTGTCAAATCTAATTAACCGAGGGGAATCGAGCAAGATGAAACTTATCAAAATTAATTTATCCGAGTGAAGGGAGCGGCATTGACACTGTCATATTTGCTTCAACGGAATAAGGCAAATGAGACTAATTTGTCAAATTCAATTTAACCGAGAGAGCAGGGCACGTTTAATATTCCCAACTTCCTCTTAACGGGGGAAAACGAGTGAGATTAAATCTGTCAAATCTATTTAACCGAGGGGAAGCGAGCATGATGAAACTTATCAAAATTAATTTATCCGAGTGAAGGGAGCGGCATTAACACTGTCATATTTGCTTCAACGGAATAAGGCAAATGAGATTTATTTGTCAAATTCAATTTAACCGAGAGAGCAGGGCACGTTTAAAATTGCCAACTTCCTTTTAACGGGGGAAAACGAGTGAGTTTAAATCTGTCAAATCTATTTAACCGAGGGGAAGAGAGCATGATGAAACTTATCAAAATTAATTAATCCGAGTGAAGGGAGCGGCATTAACACTGTCATATTTGCTTGAACGGAATAAGGCAAATGAGACTAATTTGTCAAATTCAATTTAACCCATAGAGCAGGACACGTTTAATATTGCCAACTTCCTTTTAACGGGGGAAAACGAGTGAGTTTAAATCTGTCAAATCTATTTAACCGAGGGGAAGCGAGCATGATGAAACTTATCAAAATTAATTTATCCGAATGAAGGGAGCGGCATTGACACTGTCATATTTGCTTCAACGGAATAAGGATAATGAGACTAATTTGTCAAATTCAATTTAACCGAGAGAGCAGGGCACGTTTAAAATTGCCAACTTCCTTTTAACGGGGGAAAACGAGTGAGTTTAAATCTGTCAAATCTATTTAACCGAGGGGAAGCGAGCATGATGAAACTTATCAAAATTAATTTATCCGAGTGAAGGGAGCGGCATTAACACTGTCATATTTTCTTCAACGGAATAAGGCAAATGAGACTAATTTGTCAAATTCAATTTAACCGAGACAGCAGAGCACGTTTAAAATTGCCAACTTCCTTTTAACAAGGAAAAGCGAGTGAGATTAAATTTGTCCAATCTGTTTAAACGAGGGGAAGCGAGCATGATGAAACTTATCAAAATTAATTTATCCGAATGAAGGGAGCGGCATTAACACTGTCATATTTGCTTCAACGGAATAAGGCAAATGAGACTAATTTGTCAAATTCAATTTAACCGAGAGAGCAGGGCACGTTTAAAATTGCCAACTTCCTTTTAACGGGGGAAAACGAGTGAGTTTAAATCTGTCAAATCTATTTAACCGAGGGGAAGCGAGCATGATGAAACTTATCAAAATTAATTTATCCGAGTGAAGGGAGCGGCATTAACACTGTCATATTTGCTTCAACGGAATAAGGCAAATGAGACTAATTTGTCAAATTCAATTTAACCGAGAGAGCAGGGCACGTTTAAAATTGCCAACTTCATTTTAACGGGGGAAACGATTGAGATTAAATCTGTCAAATCTATTTAACCGAGGGGGGCCAGCATGATGAAACTTATCAAAATTAATTTATCCGAGTGAAGGGAACGGCATTAACACTGTCATATTTGCTTCAACGGAATAAGGCAAATGAGACTAATTTGTCAAATTCAATTTAACCGAGAGAGCAGGGCACGTTTCAAATTGCCAACTACCTTTTAACGGGGGAAAAACGAGTGAGATTAAATCTGTCAAATCTATTTAACCGAGGGGAAGCGAGCATGATGAAACTTATCAAAATTAATTTATCCGAGTGAAGGGAGCGGCATTAACACTGTCATATTTGCTTCAACGGAATAAGGCAAATGAGACTAATTTGTCAAATTCAATTTAACCGAGAGAGCAGGGCACGTTTCAAATTGCCAACTTCCTTTTAACGGGGGAAAAACGAGTGAGATTAAATCTGTCAAATCTATTTAACCGAGGGGAAGCCAGCATGATGAAACTTATCAAAATTAATTTATCCGAGTGAAGGGAGCGGCATTAACACTGTCATATTTGCTTCAACGGAATAAGGCAAATGAGACTAATTTGTCAAATTCAATTTAACCGAGAGAGCAGGGCACGTTTCAAATTGCCAAATTCATTTTAACGGGGGAAACGATTGAGATTAAATCTGTCCAATCTGTTTAACCCAGGGGAAACGAGCGAAATGAAACTTATCAAAATTAATTTATCCGAGTGAAGGGAGCGGCAATAACACTGTCATATTTGCTTCAACGGAATAAGGCAAATGAGACTAATTTGTCAAATTCAATTTAACCGAGAGAGCAGGGCACGTTTCAAATTGCCAACTTCCTTTTAACGGGGGAAAAACGAGTGAGATTAAATCTGTCAAATCTATTTAACCGAGGGGAAGCGAGCATGATGAAACTTATCAAAATTAATTTATCCGAGTGAAGGGAGCGGCATTAACACTGTCATATTTGCTTCAACGGAATAAGGCAAATGAGATTTATTTGTCAAATTCAATTTAACCGAGAGAGCAGGGCACGTTTAAAATTGCCAACTTCCTTTTAACGGGGGAAAACGAGTGATATTAAATCTGTCAAATCTATTTAAACGAGGGGAAGCGAGCATGATGAAACTTATCAAAATTAATTTATCCGAGTGAAGGGAGCGGCATTGACACTGTCATATTTGCTTCAACGGAATAAGGCAAATGAGACTAATTTGTCAAATTCAATTTAACCGAGAGAGCAGGGCACGTTTAATATTCCCAACTTCCTCTTAACGGGGGAAAACAAGTGATATTAAATCTGTCAAATCTATTTAAACGAGGGGAAGCGAGCATGATGAAACTTATCAAAATTAATTTATCCGAGTGAAGGGAGCGGCATTAACACTGTCATATTTTCTTCAACGGAATAAGGCAAATAAGTCTAATTCGTCAAATTCAATTTAACCGAGAGAGCAGGGCACGTTTGAATTGCCACTTCCTTTTAACGGGGGAAACGACTGAGATTAAATCTGTCAAATCTATTTAACCGAGTGGAAGCGAGCATGATGAAACTTATCAAAATTAATTTATCCGAGTGAAGGGAGCGGCATTAACACTGTCATATTTGCTTCAACGGAATAAGGCAAATGAGACTAATTTGTCAAATTCAATTTAACCGAGAGAGCAGGGCACGTTTAAAATTACCAACTTCCTTTTAACGGGGGAAAAACGAGTGAGATTAAATCTGTCAAATCTATTTAACCGAGGGGAAGCCAGCATGATGAAACTTATCAAAATTAATTTATCCGAGTGAAGGGAGCGGCATTAACACTGTCATATTTGCTTCAACGGAATAAGGCAAATGAGACTAATTTGTCAAATTCAATTTAACCGAGAGAGCAGGGCACGTTTAAAATTGCCAACTTCCTTTTAACGGGGGAAAACGAGTGAGTTTAAATCTGTCAAATCTATTTAACCGAGGGGAAGCGAGCATGATGAAACTTATCAAAATTAATTTATCCGAATGAAGGGAGCGGCATTGACACTGTCATATTTGCTTCAACGGAATAAGGCAAATGAGACTAATTTGTCAAATTCAATTTAACCGAGAGAGCAGGGCACGTTTAATATTCCCAACTTCCTCTTAACGGGGGAAAACGAGTGAGTTTAAATCTGTCAAATCTATTTAACCGAGGGGAAGCGAGCATGATGAAACTTATCAAAATTAATTTATCCGAATGAAGGGAGCGGCATTAACACTGTCATATTTGCTTCAACGGAATAAGGCAAATGAGACTAATTTGTCAAATTCAATTTAACCGAGAGAGCAGGGCACGTTTAAAATTGCCAACTTCCTTTTAACGGGGGAAAACGAGTGAGTTTAAATCTGTCAAATCTATTTAACCGAGGGGAAGCGAGCATGATGAAACTTATCAAAATTAATTTATCCGAATGAAGGGAGCGGCATTAACACTGTAATATTTGCTTCAACGGAATAAGGCAAATGAGACTAATTTGCCAAATTCAATTTAACCGAGAGAGCAGAGCACGTATAAAATTGCCAACTTCCTTTTAACGGGGGAAAACGAGTGAGTTTAAATCTGTCAAATCTATTTAACCGAGGGGAAGCGAGCATGATGAAACTTATCAAAATTAATTTATCCGAATGAAGGGAGCGGCATTAACACTGTAATATTTGCTTCAACGGAATAAGGCAAATGAGACTAATTTGCCAAATTCAATTTAACCGAGAGAGCAGAGCACGTATAAAATTGCCAACTTCCTTTTAACGGGGGAAAAACGAGTGAGATTAAATCTGTCAAATCTATTTAACCGAGGGGAAGCCAGCATGATGAAACTTATCAAAATTAATTTATCCGAGTGAAGGGAGCGGCATTAACACTGTCATATTTGCTTCAACGGAATAAGGCAAATGAGACTAATTTGTCAAATTCAATTTAACCGAGAGAGCAGGGCACGTTTAAAATTGCCAACTTCATTTTAACGGGGGAAACGATTGAGATTAAATCTGTCAAATCTATTTAACCGAGGGGAAGCGAGCATGATGAAACTTATCAAAATTAATTTATCCGAGTGAAGGGAGCGGCATTAACACTGTCATATTTGCTTCAACGGAATAAGGCAAATGAGACTAATTTGTCAAATTCAATTTAACCGAGAGAGCAGGGCACGTTTCAAATTGCCAACTTCCTTTTAACGGGGGAAAAACGAATGAGATTAAATCTGTCAAATCTATTTAACCGAGGGGAAGCGAGCATGATGAAACTTATCAAAATTAATTTATCCGAGTGAAGGGAGCGGCATTAACACTGTCATATTCGCTTGAACGGAATAAGGCAAATGAGACTAATTTGTCAAATTCAATTTAACCGAGAGAGCACGGCACGTTTAAAATTGCCAACTTCCTTTTAACGGGGGAAAACGAGTGATATTAAATCTGTCAAATCTATTTAAACTAGGGGAAGCGAGCATGATGAAACTTATCAAAATTAATTTATCCGAGTGAAGGGAGCGGCATTAACACTGTCATATTTTCTTCAACGGAATAAGGCAAATGAGACTAATTTGTCAAATTCAATTTAACCCAGAGAGCAGGGCACGTTTAATATTCCCAACTTCCTCTTAACGGGGGAAAACGAGTGATATTAAATATGTCAAATCTATTTAAACGAGGGGAAGCGAGCATGATGAAACTTATCAAAATTAATTTATCCGAGTGAAGGGAGCGGCATTGACACTGTCATATTTGCTTCAACGGAATAAGGCAAATGAGACGAATCTGTCAAATTCAATTTAACCGAGAGAGCAGGGCACGTTTAATATTCCCAACTTCCTCTTAACGGGGGAAAACGAGTGATATTAAATCTGTCAAATCTATTTAAACTAGGGGAAGCGAGCATGATGAAACTTATCAAAATTAATTTATCCGAGTGAAGGGAGCGGCATTAACACTGTCATATTTTCTTCAATGGAATAAGGCAAATGAGACTAATTTGTCAAATTCAATTTAACCGAGAGAGCAGGGCACGTTTAATATTCCCAACTTCCTCTTAACGGGGGAAAACGAGTGAGGTTAAATCTGTCAAATCTATTTAACCGAGGGGAAGCGAGCATGATGAAACTTATCAAAATTAATTTATCCGAATGAAGGGAGCGGCATTGACACTGTCATATTTGCTTCAACGGAATAAGGCAAATGAGACTAATTTGTCAAATTCAATTTAACCGAGAGAGCAGGGCACGTTTAAAATTGCCAACTTCCTTTTAACGGGGGAAAACGAGTGAGTTTAAATCTGTCAAATCTATTTAATCCAGGGGAAGCGAGCATGATGAAACTTATCAAAATTAATTTATCCGAATGAAGGGAGCGGCATTGACACTATCATATTTGCTTCAACGGAATAAGGATAATGAGACTAATTTGCCAAATTCAATTTAATCGAGAGAGCAGAGCACGTATAAAATTGCCAACTTCCTTTTAACGGGGGAAAACGAGTGAGTTTAAATCTGTCAAATCCATTTAACCGAGGGGAAGCGAGCATGATGAAACTTATCAAAATTAATTTATCCGAGTGAAGGGAGCGGCATTAACACTGTCATATTTTCTTCAACGGAATAAGGCAAATGAGACTAATTTGTCAAATTCAATTTAACCGAGACAGCAGGGCACGTTTAATATTCCCAATTTCCTCTTAACGGGGGAAAACGAGTGAGATTAAATCTGTCAAATCTATTCAACCGAGGGGAAGCGAGCATTATGAAACTTATCATAATTAATTTATCCGGGTGAAGGGAGCGGCATTAACACTGTCATATTTGCTTCAACGGAATAAGGCATATGAGACTAATTTGTCAAATTCTATTTAACCGAGAGAGCAGGGCACGTTTAAAATTGCCAACTTCCTTTTAACGGGGGAAAACGAGTGAGTTTAAATCTGTCAAATCTATTTATCAGAGGGGAAGCGAGCATGATGAAACTTATCAAAATTAATTTATCCGAATGAAGGGAGCGGCATTGACACTGTCATATTTGCTTCAACGGAATAAGGCAAATGAGACTAATTTGTCAAATTCAATTTAACCGAGAGAGCAGGGCACGTTTAAAATTGCCAACTTCCTTTTAACGGGGGAAAAACGAGTGATATTAAATCTGTCAAATCTATTTAACCGAGGGGAAGCGAGCATGATGAAACTTATCAAAATTAATTTATCCGAGTGAAGGGAGCGGCATTAACACTGTCATATTTGCTTCAACGGAATAAGGCAAATGAGACTAATTTGTCAAATTCAATTTAACCGAGAGAGCAGGGCACGTTTGAAATTGCCAACTTCCTTTTAACGGGGGAAAAACGAGTGAGATTAAATCTGTCAAATCTATTTAACCGAGGGGAAGCGAGCATGATGAAACTTATCAAAATTAATTTATCCGAGTGAAGGGAGCGGCATTAACACTGTCATATTTGCTTCAACGGAATAAGGCAAATGAGACTAATTTGTCAAATTCAATTTAACCGAGAGAGCAGGGCACGTTTAAAATTGCCAACTTCCTTTTAACGGGGGAAAAACGAGTGAGATTAAATCTGTCAAATCTATTTAACCGAGGGGAAGCGAGCATGATGAAACTTATCAAAATTAATTTATCCGAGTGAAGGGAGCGGCATTAACACTGTCATATTTGCTTCAACGGAATAAGGCAAATGAGACTAATTTGTCAAATTGAATTTAACCGAGAGAGCAGGGCACGTTTAAAATTGCCAACTTCCTTTTATCGGAGGAAAACGAGTGAGATTAAATCTGTCAAATCTATTTAACCGAGGGGAAGCGAGCATAATGAAACTTATCAAAATTAATTTATCCGGGTGAAGGGAGCGGCATTAACACTGTCATATTTGCTTCAACGGAATAAGGCAAATGAGACTAATTTGTCAAATTCAATTTAACCGAGAGAGCAGGGCACGTTTAATATTCCCAACTTCCTCTTAACGGGGGAAAACAAGTGATATTAAATCTGTCAAATCTATTTAAACGAGGGGAAGCGAGCATGATGAAACTTATCAAAATTAATTTATCCGAGTGAAGGGAGCGGCATTAACACTGTCATATTTTCTTCAACGGAATAAGGCAAATGAGACTAATTTGTCAAATTCAATTTAACCGAGAGAGCAGGGCACGTTTAATATTCCCAACTTCCTCTTAACGGGGGAAAACGAGTGAGTTTAAATCTGTCAAATCTATTTAACCGAGGGGAAGCGAGCATAATGAAACTTATCAAAATTAATTTATCCGGGTGAAGGGAGCGGCATTAACACTGTCATATTTGCTTCAACGGAATAAGGCAAATGAGACTAATTTGTCAAATTCAATTTAACCGAGAGAGCACGGCACGTTTAAAATTGCCAACTTCCTTTTAACGGGGGAAAACGAGTGAGATTAAATTGGTCAAATTTGTTTAACCGAGGGGAAGCGAGCGTAATGAAACTTATCAAAATTAATTTATCCGAGTGAAGGGAGCGGCATTGACACTGTCATATTTGCTTCAACGGAATAAGGCAAATGAGACTAATTTGTCAAATTCAATTTAACCGAGAGAGCAGGGCACGTTTAATATTCCCAACTTCCTCTTAACGGGGGAAAACGAGTGATATTAAATCTGTCAAATCTATTTAAACGAGGGGAAGCGAGCATGATGAAACTTATCAAAATTAATTTATCCGAATGAAGGGAGCGGCATTGACACTGTCATATTTGCTTCAACGGAATAAGGCAAATGAGACTAATTTGTCAAATTCAATTTAACCGAGAGAGCAGGGCACGTTTAATACTCCCAACTTCCTCTTAACGGGGGAAAACGAGTGATATTAAATCTGTCAAATCTATTTAAACGAGGGGAAGCGAGCATGATGAAACTTATCAAAATTAATTTATCCGAATGAAGGGAGCGGCATTGACACTGTCATATTTGCTTCAACGGAATAAGGCAAATGAGACTAATTTGTCAAATTCAATTTAACCGAGAGAGCAGGGCACGTTTAATATTCCCAACTTCCTCTTAACGGGGGAAAACAAGTGATATTAAATCTGTCAAATCTATTTAAACGAGGGGAAGCGAGCATGATGAAACTTATCAAAATTAATTTATCCGAGTGAAGGGAGCGGCATTAACACTGTCATATTTTCTTCAACGGAATAAGGCAAATGAGACTAATTTGTCAAATTCAATTTAACCGAGAGAGCAGGGCACGTTTAATATTCCCAACTTCCTCTTAACGGGGGAAAACAAGTGATATTAAATCTGTCAAATCTATTTAAACGAGGGGAAGCGAGCATGATGAAACTTATCAAAATTAATTTATCCGAGTGAAGGGAGCGGCATTAACACTGTCATATTTTCTTCAACGGAATAAGGCAAATGAGACTAATTTGTCAAATTCAATTTAACCGAGAGAGCAGGGCACGTTTAATATTCCCAACTTCCTCTTAACGGGGGAAAACGAGTGATATTAAATCTGTCAAATCTATTTAAACGAGGGGAAGCGAGCATGATGAAACTTATCAAAATTAATTTATCCGAGTGAAGGGAGCGGCATTAACACTGTCATATTTTCTTCAACGGAATAAGGCATATGAGACTAATTTGTCAAATTCTATTTAACCGAGAGAGCAGGGCACGTTTGAAATTGCCAACTTCCTTTTAACGGGGGAAAACGAGTGAGTTTAAATCTGTCAAATCTATTTAACCGAGGGGAAGCGAGCATGATGAAACTTATCAAAATTAATTTATCCGAGTGAAGGGAGCGGCATTGACACTGTCATATTTGCTTCAACGGAATAAGGCAAATGAGACTAATTTGTCAAATTCAATTTAACCGAGAGAGCAGGGCACGTTTAATATTCCCAACTTCCTCTTAACGGGGGAAAACGAGTGATATTAAATCTGTCAAATCTATTTAAACGAGGGGAAGCGAGCATGATGAAACTTATCAAAATTAATTTATCCGAGTGAAGGGAGCGGCATTAACACTGTCATATTTTCTTCAACGGAATAAGGCAAATGAGACTAATTTGTCAAATTCAATTTAACCGAGAGAGCAGGGCACGTTTAATATTCCCAACTTCCTCTTAACGGGGGAAAACGAGTGAGATTAAATCTGTCAAATCTATTTAACCGAGGGGAAGCGAGCATGATGAAACTTATCAAAATTAATTTATCCGAGTGAAGGGAGCGGCATTAACACTGTCATATTTGCTTCAACGGAATAAGGCAAATGAGACTAATTTGTCAAATTCAATTTAACCGAGAGAGCAGGGCACGTTTAAAATTGCCAACGTCCTTTTAACAGGGAAAACGAGTGAGATTAAATCTGTCAAATTTGTTTAACCGAGGGGAAGCGAGCATGATGAAACTTATCAAAATTAATTTATCCGAGTGAAGGGAGCGGCATTAACACTGTCATATTTGCTTCAACGGAATAAGGCAAATGAGACTAATTTGTCAAATTCAATTTAACCGAGAGAGCAGGGCACGTTTAAAATTACCAACTTCCTTTTAACGGGGGAAAAACGAGTGAGATTAAATCTGTCAAATCTATTTAACCGAGGGGAAGCGAGCATGATGAAACTTATCAAAATTAATTTATCCGAGTGAAGGGAGCGGCATTAACACTGTCATATTTGCTTCAACGGAATAAGGCAAATGAGACTAATTTGTCAAATTCAATTTAACCGAGAGAGCAGGGCACGTTTAAAATTACCAACTTCCTTTTAACGGGGGAAAAACGAGTGAGATTAAATCTGTCAAATCTATTTAACCGAGGGGAAGCGAGCATGATGAAACTTATCAAAATTAATTTATCCGAGTGAAGGGAGCGGCATTAACACTGTCATATTTGCTTCAACGGAATAAGGCAAATGAGACTAATTTGTCAAATTCAATTTAACCGAGAGAGCAGGGCACGTTTAAAATTGCCAACTTCCTTTTATCGGGAGAAAACGAGTGAGTTTAAATCTGTCAAATCTATTTAACCATGGGGAAGCGAGCATGAGGAAACTTATCAAAATTAATTTATCCGAGTGCAGGGAGCGGCATTAACACTGTCATATTTGCTTCAACGGAATAAGGCAAATGAGACTAATTTGTCAAATTCAATTTAACCGAGAGAGCAGGGCACGTTTGAATTGCCACTTCCTTTTAACGGGGGAAACGACTGAGATTAAATCTGTCAAATCTATTTAACCGAGTGGAAGCGAGCATGATGAAACTTATCAAAATTAATTTATCCGAGTGAAGGGAGCGGCATTAACACTGTCATATTTGCTTCAACGGAATAAGGCAAATGAGACTAATTTGTCAAATTCAATTTAACCGAGAGAGCAGGGCACGTTTAAAATTGCCAACTTCATTTTAACGGGGGAAACGATTGAGATTAAATCTGTCAAATCTATTTAACCGAGGGGAAGCGAGCATGATGAAACTTATCAAAATTAATTTATCCGAGTGAAGGGAGCGGCATTGACACTGTCATATTTGCTTCAACGGAATAAGGCAAATGAGACGAATCTGTCAAATTCAATTTAACCGAGAGAGCAGGGCACGTTTAATATTCCCAACTTCCTCTTAACGGGGGAAAACGAGTGAGATTAAATTGGTCAAATTTGTTTAACCGAGGGGAAGCGAGCGTAATGAAACTTATCAAAATTAATTTATCCGAGTGAAGGGAGCGGCATTGACACTGTCATATTTGCTTCAACGGAATAAGGCAAATGAGACTAATTTGTCAAATTCAATTTAACCGAGAGCGCAGGGCACGTTTAATATTCCCAACTTCCTCTTAACGGGGGAAAACGAGTGAGTTTAAATCTGTCTGATCTATTTAATCCAGGGGAAGCGAGCATGATGAAACTTATCAAAATTAATTTATCCGAATAAAGGGAGCGGCATTGACACTGACATATTTGCTTCAACGGAATAAGGCAAATGAGACTAATTTGTCAAATTCAATTTAACCCATAGAGCAGGACACGTTTAATATTGCCAACTTCCTTTTAACGGGGGAAAACGAGTGAGTTTAAATCTGTCAAATCTATTTAATCCCGGGGAAGCGAGCACGATGAAACTTATCAAAATTAATTTATCCGAATGAAGGGAGCGGCATTAACACTGTAATATTTGCTTCAACGGAATAAGGCAAATGAGACTAATTTGTCAAATTCAATTTAACCGAGAGAGCAGGGCACGTTTAATATTCCCAACTTCCTCTTAACGGGGGAAAACGAGTGATATTAAATCTGTCAAATCTATTTAACCGAGGGGAAGCGAGCATGATGAAACTTATCAAAATTAATTTATCCGAATGAAGGGAGCGGCATTGACACTGTCATATTTGCTTCAACGGAATAAGGCAAATGAGACTAATTTGTCAAATTCAATTTAACCGAGAGAGCACGGCACGTTTAAAATTGCCAACTTCCTTTTAACGGGGGAAAACGAGTGAGTTTAAATCTGTCAAATCTATTTAACCGAGGGGAAGCGAGCATGAGGAAACTTATCAAAATTAATTTATCCGAATGAAGGGAGCGGCATTAACACTGTAATATTTGCTTCAACGGAATAAGGCAAATGAGACTAATTTGCCAAATTCAATTTAACCGAGAGAGCAGAGCACGTATAAAATTGCCAACATCCTTTTAACAAGGGAAAGCGAGTGAGATTAAATTGGTCAAATTTGTTTAACCGAGGGGAAGCGAGCGTAATGAAACTTATCAAAATTAATTTATCCGAGTGAAGGGAGCGGCATTGACACTGTCATATTTGCTTCAACGGAATAAGGCAAATGAGACTAATTTGTCAAATTCAATTTAACCGAGAGAGCAGGGCACGTTTAATATTCCCAACTTCCTCTTAACGGGGGAAAACGAGTGATATTAAATCTGTCAAATCTATTTAAACGAGGGGAAGCGAGCATGATGAAACTTATCAAAATTAATTTATCCGAGTGAAGGGAGCGGCATTAACACTGTCATATTTTCTTCAACGGAATAAGGCAAATGAGACTAATTTGTCAAATTCAATTTAACCGAGAGAGCAGGGCACGTTTAATATTCCCAACTTCCTCTTAACGGGGGAAAACGAGTGAGATTAAATCTGTCAAATCTATTTAACCGAGGGGAAGCGAGCATGATGAAACTTATCAAAATTAATTTATCCAAATGAAGGGAGCGGCATTGACACTGTCATATTTGCTTCAACGGAATAAGGCAAATGAGATTTATTTGTCAAATTCAATTTAACCGAGAGAGCAGGGCACGTTTAAAATTGCCAACTTCCTTTTAACGGGGGAAAACGAGTGATATTAAATCTGTCAAATCTATTTAAACGAGGGGAAGCGAGCATGATGAAACTTATCAAAATTAATTAATCCGAGTGAAGGGAGCGGCATTGACACTGTCATATTTGCTTCAACGGAATAAGGCAAATGAGACTAATTTGTCAAATTCAATTTAACCGAGAGAGCAGGGCACGTTTAATATTCCCAACTTCCTCTTAACGGGGGAAAACAAGTGATATTAAATCTGTCAAATCTATTTAAACGAGGGGAAGCGAGCATAATGAAACTTATCAAAATTAATTTATCCGGGTGAAGGGAGCGGCATTAACACTGTCATATTTGCTTCAACGGAATAAGGCAAATGAGACTAATTTGTCAAATTCAATTTAACCGAGAGAGCACGGCACGTTTAAAATTGCCAACTTCCTTTTAACGGGGGAAAACGAGTAAGTTTAAATCTGTCAAATCTATTTAACCGAGGGGAAGCGAGCATGATGAAACTTATCAAAATTAATTTATCCGAATGAAGGGAGCGGCATTGACACTGTCATATTTGCTTCAACGGAATAAGGCAAATGAGACTAATTTGCCAAATTCAATTTAACCGAGAGAGCAGAGCACGTTTAAAATTACCAACTTCCTTTTAACGGGGGAAAAACGAGTGAGATTAAATATGTAAAATCTATTTACCCGGGGGAGGCCAGCATGATGAAACTTATCAAAATTAATTTATCCGAGTGAAGGGAGCGGCATTGACACTGTCATATTTGCTTCAACGGAATAAGAATAATGAAACTAATTTGCCAAATTCAATTTAACCGAGAGAGCAGGGCACGTTTAAAATTGCCAAATTCATTTTAACGGGGGAAACGATTGAGATTAAATCTGTCCAATCTGTTTAACCCAGGGGAAACGAGCGAAATGAAACTTATCAAAATTAATTTATCCGAGTGAAGGGAGCGGCATTGACACTGTCATATTTGCTTCAACGGAATAAGAATAATGAAACTAATTTGCCAAATTCAATTTAACCGAGAGAGCAGGGCACGTTTAAAATTGCCAAATTCATTTTAACGGGGGAAACGATTGAGATTAAATCTGTCAAATCTATTTAACCGAGTGGAAGCGAGCATGATGAAACTTATCAAAATTAATTTATCCGAATGAAGGGAGCGGCATTGACACTGTCATATTTGCTTCAACGGTATAAGGATAATGAGACTAATTTGTCAAATTCAATTTAACCGAGAGAGCAGGGCACGTTTAAAATTGCCAACTTCCTTTTAACGGGGGAAAACGAGTGAGTTTAAATCTGTCAAATCTATTTAACCGAGGGGAAGCGAGCATGATGAAACTTATCAAAATTAATTTATCCGAGTGAAGGAAGCAGCATTAACACTGTCATATTTGCTCCAACGGAACAAGACAAATGAGACTAATTTGTCAAATTCAATTTAACCGAGAGAGCAGGGCACGTTTAAAATTGCCAAATTCATTTTAACGGGGGAAACGATTGAGATTAAATCTGTCAAATCTATTTAACCGAGGGGAAGCGAGCATGATGAAACTTATCAAAATTAATTTATCCGAATGAAGGGAGCGGCATTGACACTGTCATATTTGCTTCAACGGAATAAGGCAAATGAGACTAATTTGTCAAATTCAATTTAACCGAGAGAGCAGGGCACGTTTAAAATTGCCAACTTCCTTTTAACGGGGGAAAACGAGTGAGTTTAAATCTGTCAAATCTATTTAACAGAGGGGAAGCGAGCATGATGAAACTTATCAAAATTAATTTATCCGAATGAAGGGAGCGGCATTGACACTGTCATATTTGCTTCAACGGAATAAGGCAAATGAGACTAATTTGTCAAATTCAATTTAACCGAGAGAGCAGGGCATGTTTAATATTCCCAACTTCCACTTAACGGGGGAAAACGAGTGATAATAAATCTGTCAAATCTATTTAAACGAGGGGAAGCGAGCATGATGAAACTTATCAAAATTAATTTATCCGAATGAAGGGAGCGGCATTGACACTGTCATATTTGCTTCAACGGTATAAGGATAATGAGACTAATTTGTCAAATTCAATTTAACCGAGAGAGCAGGGCACGTTTAAAATTGCCAACTTCCTTTTAACGGGGGAAAACGAGTGATATTAAATCTGTCAAATCTATTTAAACGAGGGGAAGCGAGCATGATGAAACTTATCAAAATTAATTTATCCGAATGAAGGGAGCGGCATTGACACTGTCATATTTGCTTCAACGGAATAAGGCAAATGAGACTAATTTGTCAAATTCAATTTAACCGAGAGAGCAGGGCACGTTTAATATTCCCAACTTCCTCTTAACGGGGGAAAACGAGTGATATTAAATCTGTCAAATCTATTTAAACGAGGGGAAGCGAGCATGATGAAACTTATCAAAATTAATTTATCCGAATGAAGGGAGCGGCATTGACACTATCATATTTGCTTCAACGGAATAAGGCAAATGAGACTAATTTGTCAAATTCAATTTAACCCATAGAGCAGGACACGTTTAATATTGCCAACTTCCTTTTAACGGGGGAAAACGAGTGAGTTTAAATCTGTCTGATCTATTTAATCAAGGGGAAGCGAGCATGATGAAACTTATCAAAATTAATTTATCCGAGTGAAGGGAGCGGCATTGACACTGTCATATTTGCTTCAACGGAATAAGGCAAATGAGACTAATTTGTCAAATTCAATTTAACCGAGAGAGCAGGGCACGTTTAATATTCCCAACTTCCTCTTAACGGGGGAAAACGAGTGATATTAAATCTGTCAAATCTATTTAAACGAGGGGAAGCGAGCATGATGAAACTTATCAAAATTAATTTATCCGAGTGAAGGGAGCGGCATTAACACTGTCATATTTTCTTCAACGGAATAAGGCAAATGAGACTAATTTGTCAAATTCAATTTAACCGAGAGAGCAGGGCACGTTTAATATTCCCAACTTCCTCTTAACGGGGGAAAACGAGTGAGATTAAATCTGTCAAATCTATTTAAACGAGGGGAAGCGAGCATGATGAAACTTATCAAAATTAATTTATCCGAATGAAGGGAGCGGCATTGACACTATCATATTTGCTTCAACGGAATAAGGCAAATGAGACTAATTTGTCAAATTCAATTTAACCCATAGAGCAGGACACGTTTAATATTGCCAACTTCCTTTTAACGGGGGAAAACGAGTGAGTTTAAATCTGTCTGATCTATTTAATCCAGGGGAAGCGAGCATGATGAAACTTATCCAAATTAATTTATCCGAATAAAGGGAGCGGCATTGACACTGACATATTTGCTTCAACGGAATAAGGCAAATGAGACTACTTTGTCAAATTCAATTTAACCGAGAGAGCAGGGCACGTTTAATATTCCCAACTTCCTCTTAACGGGGGAAAACAAGTGATATTAAATCTGTCAAATCTATTTAAACGAGGGGAAGCGAGCATGATGAAACTTATCAAAATTAATTTATCCGAGTGAAGGGAGCGGCATTAACACTGTCATATTTTCTTCAACGGAATAAGGCAAATGAGACAAATTTGTCAAATTCAATTTAACCGAAAAGCAGGGCACGTTTAATATTCCCAATTTCCTCTTAACGGGGGAAAACGAGTGAGATTAAATCTGTCAAATCTATTCAACCGAGGGGAAGCGAGCATTATGAAACTTATCATAATTAATTTATCCGGGTGAAGGGAGCGGCATTAACACTGTCATATTTGCTTCAACGGAATAAGGCATATGAGACTAATTTGTCAAATTCTATTTAACCGAGAGAGCAGGGCACGTTTAAAATTGCCAAATTCATTTTAACGGGGGAAACGATTGAGATTAAATTTGTCCAATCTGTTTAACCGAGGGGAAGCGAGCGTAATGAAACTTATCAAAATTAATTTATCCGAGTGAAGGGAGCGGCATTGACACTGTCATATTTGCTTCAACGGAATAAGGCAAATGAGACTAATTTGTCAAATTCAATTTAACCGAGAGAGCAGGGCACGTTTAATATTCCCAACTTCCTCTTAACGGGGGAAAACAAGTGATATTAAATCTGTCAAATCTATTTAAACGAGGGGAAGCGAGCATGATGAAACTTATCAAAATTAATTTATCCGAGTGAAGGGAGCGGCATTAACACTGTCATATTTTCTTCAACGGAATAAGGCAAATGAGACTAATTTGTCAAATTCAATTTAACCGAGAGAGCAGGGCACGTTTAATATTCCCAACTTCCTCTTAACGGGGGAAAACGAGTGAGATTAAATCTGTCAAATCTATTTAACCGAGGGGAAGCGAGCATGATGAAACTTATCAAAATTAATTTATCCGAATGAAGGGAGCGGCATTGACACTGTCATATTTGCTTCAACGGAATAAGGCAAATGAGACTAATTTGTCAAATTCAATTTAACCGAGAGAGCAGGGCACGTTTAAAATTGCCAACTTCCTTTTAACGGGGGAAAACGAGTGAGATTAAATTTGTCAAATTTGTTTAACCGAGGGGAAGCGAGCGTAATGAAACTTATCAAAATTAATTTATCCGAGTGAAGGGAGCGGCATTGACACTGTCATATTTGCTTCAACGGAATAAGGCAAATGAGACGAATCTGTCAAATTCAATTTAACCGAGAGAGCAGGGCACGTTTAATATTCCCAACTTCCTCTTAACGGGGGAAAACGAGTGATATTAAATCTGTCAAATCTATTTAAACGAGGGGAAGAGAGCATGATGAAACTTATCAAAATTAATTAATCCGAGTGAAGGGAGCGGCATTGACACTGTCATATTTGCTTGAACGGAATAAGGCAAATGAGACTAATTTGTCAAATTCAATTTAACCGAGAGAGCACGGCACGTTTAAAATTGCCAACTTCCTTTTAACGGGGGAAAACGAGTGAGTTTAAATCTGTCAAATCTATTTAACCGAGGGGAAGCGAGCATGAGGAAACTTATCAAAATTAATTTATCCGAATGAAGGGAGCGGCATTAACACTGTAATATTTGCTTCAGCAAAATAAAGCAAATGAGACTAATTTGTCAAATTTAATTTAACCGAGAGAGCAGAGCACGTTTAAAATTGTCAACTTCCTGTTAACGGGGGGAAACGAGTAAGATTAAATCTGTCAAATCTATTTAACCGAGGGGAATCGAGCATGATGAAACTTATCAAAATTAATTTATCCGAATGAAGGGAGCGGCATTGACACTGTCATATTTGCTTCAACGGAATAAGGATAATGAGACTAATTTGTCAAATTCAATTTAACCGAGAGAGCAGGGCACGTTTAAAATTGCCAACTTCCTTTTAACGGGGGAAAACGAGTGAGTTTAAATCTGTCAAATCTATTTAACCGAGGGGAAGCGAGCATGATGAAACTTATCAAAATTAATTTATCCGAGTGAAGGGAGCGGCATTAACACTGTCATATTTTCTTCAACGGAATAAGGCAAATGAGACTAATTTGTCAAATTCAATTTAACCGAGAGAGCAGGGCACGTTTAATATTCCCAACTTCCTCTTAACGGGGGAAAACGAGTGAGATTAAATCTGTCAAATCTATTTAACCGAGAGGAAGCGAGCATGATGAAACTTATCAAAATTAATTTATCCGAATGAAGGGAGCGGCATTGACACTGTCATATTTGCTTCAACGGAATAAAGCAAATGAGACTAATTTGCCAAATTCAATTTAACCGAGAGAGCAGAGCACGTTTAAAATTGCCAACTTCATTTTAACGCAGGAAACGATTGAGATTAAATCTGTCAAATCTATTTAACCGAGTGGAAGCGAGCATGATGAAACTTATCAAAATTAATTTATCCGAGTGAAGGGAGCGGCATTAACACTGTCATATTTGCTTCAACGGAATAAGGCAAATGAGACTAATTTGTCAAATTCAATTTAACCGAGAGAGCAGGGCACGTTTAAAATTGCCAAATTCATTTTAACGGGGGAAACGATTGAGATTAAATCTGTCAAATCTATTTAACCGAGTGGAAGCGAGCATGATGAAACTTATCAAAATTAATTTATCCGAGTGAAGGGAGCGGCATTAACACTGTCATATTTGCTTCAACGGAATAAGGCAAATGAGACTAATTTGTCAAATTCAATTTAACCGAGAGAGCAGGGCACGATTAAAATTGTCAACATCCTTTTAACGGGGGAAAACGAGTGAGATTAAATCTGTCAAATCTATTTAACCGAGGGGAAGCGAGCATGATGAAACTTATCAAAATTAATTTATCCGAATGAAGGGAGCGGCATTGACACTGTCATATTTGCTTCAACGGAATAAGGCAAATGAGACTAATTTGTCAAATTCAATTTAACCGAGAGAGCAGGGCACGATTAAAATTGCCAACATCCTTTTAACAAGGAAAAGCGAGTGAGATTAAATTTGTCAAATCTATTTAACCGAGGGGAAGCGAGCATGATGAAACTTATCAAAATTAATTTATCCGAGTGAAGGGAGCGGCATTAACACTGTCATATTTTCTTCAACGGAATAAGGCAAATGAGACTAATTTGTCAAATTCAATTTAACCGAGAGAGCAGGGCACGTTTAAAATTGCCAACTTCATTTTAACGGGGGAAACGATTGAGATTAAATCTGGCAAATCTATTTAACCGAGTGGAAGCGAGCATGATGAAACTTATCAAAATTAATTTATCCGAATGAAGGGAGCGGCATTGACACTGTCATATTTGCTTCAACGGAATAAGGCAAATGAGACTAATTTGTCAAATTCAAATTAACCGAGAGAGCAGGACACGTTTAAAATTGCCAAATTCATTTTAACGGGGGAAACGATTGAGATTAAATCTGTCAAAACTATTTAACCGAGTGGAAGCGAGCATGATGAAACTTATCAAAATTAATTTATCCGAATGAAGGGAGCGGCATTGACACTGTCATATTTGCTTCAACGGAATAAGGCAAATGAGACTAATTTGTCAAATTCAATTTAACCCATAGAGCAGGACACGTTTAATATTGCCAACTTCCTTTTAACGGGGGAAAACGAGTGAGTTTAAATCTGTCAAATCTATTTAATCCAGGGGAAGCGAGCATGATGAAACTTATCAAAATTAATTTATCCGAATGAAGGGAGCGGCATTGACACTGTCATATTTGCTTCAACGGAATAAAGCAAATGAGACTAATTTGCCAAATTCAATTTAACCGAGAGAGCAGAGCACGTATAAAATTGCCAACATCCTTTTAACAAGGGAAAGCGAGTGAGATTAAATTGGTCAAATTTGTTTAACCGAGGGGAAGCGAGCGTAATGAAACTTATCAAAATTAATTTATCCGAGTGAAGGGAGCGGCATTGACACTGTCATATTTGCTTCAACGGAATAAGGCAAATGAGACTAATTTGTCAAATTCAATTTAACCGAGAGAGCAGGGCACGTTTAATATTCCCAACTTCCTCTTAACGGGGGAAAACGAGTGATATTAAATCTGTCAAATCTATTTAAACGAGGGGAAGCGAGCATGATGAAACTTATCAAAATTAATTTATCCGAATGAAGGGAGCGGCATTGACACTGTCATATTTGCTTCAACGGAATAAGGCAAATGAGACTAATTTGTCAAATTCAATTTAACCGAGAGAGCAGGGCACGTTTAAAATTGCCAACTTCCTTTTAACGGGGGAAAACGAGTGAGTTTAAATCTGTCAAATCTATTTAACCGAGGGGAAGCGAGCATGATGAAACTTATCAAAATTAATTTATCCGAATGAAGGGAGCGGCATTGACACTGTCATATTTGCTTCAACGGAATAAGGCAAATGAGACTAATTTGTCAAATTCAAATTAACCGAGAGAGCAGGGCACGTTTAAAATTGCCAACTTCATTTTAACGGGGGAAACGATTGAGATTAAATCTGTCAAATCTATTTAACCGAGGGGAAGCGAGCATGATGAAACTTATCAAAATTAATTTATCCGAGTGAAGGGAGCGGCATTAACACTGTCATATTTGCTTCAACGGAATAAGGCAAATGAGACTAATTCGTCAAATTCAATTTAACCGAGAGAGCAGGGCACGTTTAAAATTACCAACTTCCTTTTAACGGGGGAAAAACGAGTGAGATTAAATCTGTCAAATCTATTTAACCGAGGGGAAGCAAGCATGATGAAACTTATCAAAATTAATTTATCCGAGTGAAGGGAGAGGCATTGACACTGTCATATTTGCTTCAGCGGAATAAGGCAAATAACACTAATTTGTCAAATTCAATTTAACCGAGAGAGCAGAGCGCGTTTAAAATTGCCAAATTCATTTTAGCGGGGGAAACGATTGAGATTAAATCTGTCAAATCTATTTAACCGAGTGGAAGCGAGCATGATGAAACTTATCAAAATTAATTTATCCGAATGAAGGGAGCGGCATTGACACTGTCATATTTGCTTCAACGGAATAAGGCAAATGAGACTAATTTGTCAAATTCAATTTAACCGAGAGAGCAGGGCACGTTTAAAATTGCCACTTCCTTTTATCGGGGGAAACGAGTGAGTTTAAATCTTTCAAATCTATTTAACCGAGGGGAAGCGAGCATGATGAAACTTATCAAAATTAATTTATCCGAGTGAAGGAAGCAGCATTAACACTGTCATATTTGCTTCAACGGAACAAGACAAATGAGACTAATTTGTCAAATTCAATTTAACCGAGAGAGCAGAGCACCCCCCCCCACCCCCCCCCCCCCCCACCCCCCCCCCCCCCCACCCCCCCCCCCCCCCACCCCCCCCCCCCCCCACCCCCCCCCCCCCCCACCCCCCCCCCCCCCCACCCCCCCCCCCCCCCACCCCCCCCCCCCCCCACCCCCCCCCCCCCCCACCCCCCCCCCCCCCCACCCCCCCCCCCCCCCACCCCCCCCCCCCCCCACCCCCCCCCCCCCCCACCCCCCCCCCCCCCCACCCCCCCCCCCCCCCACCCCCCCCCCCCCCCACCCCCCCCCCCCCCCACCCCCCCCCCCCCCCACCCCCCCCCCCCCCCACCCCCCCCCCCCCCCACCCCCCCCCCCCCCCACCCCCCCCCCCCCCCACCCCCCCCCCCCCCCACCCCCCCCCCCCCCCACCCCCCCCCCCCCCCACCCCCCCCCCCCCCCACCCCCCCCCCCCCCCACCCCCCCCCCCCCCCACCCCCCCCCCCCCCCACCCCCCCCCCCCCCCACCCCCCCCCCACTACACGAAAAAACCACCACGAATACTGAAATAACGATATACGACAAGAGTAAAGTGCTATAAAAAACATCTGAAGGTGTATTATACGAGTGTAGGAATTTTACATTTTTTAGGTGCTTTTGAAATATGCTAAGCCCGATTTAGGTGCTCTTACCGCTTGGAAAAAAAGCAAACCCCAATACTGAAATAACGATATACGACAAGAGTAAAGTGCTATAAAAAACATCTGAAGGTGTATTATACGAGTTTAGGAATTTGACATTTCTTAGGTGCTTTTGAAATATGCTAAGCCCGATTTACGTGCTCTTACCCCTTTGCGAAAAAACCACCCCTAATACTGAAATAACGATATACGACAAGAGTAAAGTGCTATAAAAAACATCTGAAGGTGTATTATACGAGTGTAGGAATTTGACATGTTTTAGGTGCTTTTGAAATATGCTAAGCCCGATTTAGGTGCTCTTACCCCTTAGCCAAAAAACCACCCCAATACTGAAATAACGATATACGACCAGAGTAAAGTGCTCTAAAAAACATCTGAAGGTGTATTATACGAGTGTAGGAATTTGACATTTTTTAGGTGCTTTTGAAATATACTAAGCCCGATTTAGGTGCTCTTACCCCTTCGCCAAAAAAAACACCCCGAATACTGAAATAACGATATACGACAAGAGTAAAGTGCTACAAAAAACATCTGAAGGTGTATTATACGAGTGTAGGAAATTGACATTTTTTAGGTGCTTTTGAAATATGCTAAGCCCGATTTAGGTGCGCTTACCCCTTCGCGAAAAAACCACCCCCAATACTGAAATAACGATATACGACAAGAGTAAAGTGCTATAAAAAACATCTGAATGTGTATTATACGAGTGTAGGAATTTGACATTTTTTAGGTGCTTTTGAAATATGCTAAGCCCGATTTAGGTGCTCTTACCCCTTAGCCAAAAAACCACCCCCAATACTGAAATAACGATATACGACAAGAGTAAAGTGCTATAAAAAACATCTGAATGTGTATTATACGAGTGTAGGAATTTGACATTTTTTAGGTGCTTTGAAATATGCTAAGCCCGATTTAGGTGCTCTTACCTCTTCGCCAAAAAAACCACCCCGAATACTGAAATAACGATATACGACAAGAGTAAAGTGCTATAAAAAACATCTGAAGGTGTATTATACGAGTGTAGGAATTTGACATTTTTTAGGTGCTTTTGAAATATGCTAAGCCCGATTCAGGTGCTCTTACCCCTTCGCCAAAAAACCACCCCCAACACGGAAATAACGATATACGACAAGAGTAAAGTGCTATAAAAAACATCTGAATGTGTATTATACGAGTGTAGGGATTTGACATTTTTCAGGTGCTTTTGAAATATACTAAGCCCGATTTAGGTGCTCTTACCCCTTCGCCAAAAAACCACCCCCAATACTGAAATAACGATATACGACAAGAGTAAAGTGCTATAAAAAACATCTGAATGTGTATTATACGAGTGTAGGAATTTGACATTTTTCAGGTGCTTTTGAAATATGCTAAGCCCGATTTAGGTGCTCTTACCCCTTCGCCAAAAAACCACCCCCAATACTGAAATAACGATATACGACAAGAGTAAAGTGCTATAAAAAACATCTGAATGTGTATTATACGAGTGTAGGAATTTGAAATTTTTTAGGTGCTTTTGAAATATGCTAAGCCCGATTTAGGTGTTCTTACCCCTTCGCGAAAAAACCACCCCAATACTGAAATAACGATATACGACAAGAGTAAAGTGCTATAAAAAACATCTGAAGGTGTATTATACGAGTGTAGGAATTTGACATGTTTTAGGTGCTTTTGAAATATGCTAAGCCCGATTTAGGTGCTCTTACCCCTTCGCGAAATAACCACCCCGAATACTGAAATAACGATATACGACAAGAGTAAAGTGCTATAAAAAACATCTGAAGGTGTATTATACGAGTGTAGGAATTTGACATTTTTTAGGTGCTTTTGAAATATGCTAAGCCCGATTTAGGTGCTCTTACCCCTTCGCCAAAAAACCACCCCAATACTGAAATAACGATATACGACAAGAGTAAAGTGCTATAAAAAACATCTGAAAGTGTATTATACGAGTGTAGGAATTTGAAATTTTTTAGGTGCGTTTGAAATATGCTAAGCCCGATTAAGGAGATCTTACTCCTGGGCAAAAAAATAAACCCCAATACTGAAATAACGATATACGACAAGAGTAAAGTGCTATAAAAAACATCTGAATGTGTATTATGCGAGTGTAGGAATTTGACATTTTTTAGGTGCTTTTGAAATATTCTAAGCCCGATTTAGGTGCGCTTACCCCTCCGCGAAAAAACCACCCCAATACTGAAATAACGATTTACGACAAGAGTAAAGTGCTATAAAAAACGTCTGAATGAGTATTATACGAGTGTAGGAATTTGAAATTTTTTAGGTGCTTTTGAAATATGCTAAGCCCGATTTAGGTGCTCTTACCCCTTCGCCAAAAAACCACCCCCAATACTGAAATAACGATATACGACAAGAGTAAAGTGCCATAACAAAAACATCTGAATATGTATTATACGAGTGTAGTAATTTGACATTTTTTAGGTGCTTTTGAAATATGCTAAGCCCGATTTAGGTGCTCTTACACACTCGCCAAAAAACCACCCCGAATACTGAAATAACGATATACGACAAGAGTAAGGTGCTATAAAAAACATCTGAATGTGTATTATACGAGTGTAGGAATTTGACATTTTTTAGGTGCTTTTGAAATAAGCTAAGCCCGATTTAGGTGCTCTTACCCCTTCGCCAAAAAACCTCCCCCAATACTGAAATAACGATATACGACAAGAGTAAAGTGCTATAAAAAACATCTGAAGGTGTATTATACGAGAGTAGGAATTTGACATTTTTTAGGCGCTTTTGAAGTATGCTAAGCCCGATTTAGGTGCCTTTACCCCTTCGCCAAAAAACCACCCCGAATACTGAAATAACGATATACGACAAGAGTAAAGTGCTATAAAAAACATCTGAAGGTGTATTATACGAGTGTAGGAATTTGACATTTTTTAGGCGCTTTTGAAGTATGCTAAGCCCGATTTAGGTGCTCTTACCCCTTCGCCAAAAAACCACCCCGAATACTGAAATAACGATATACGACAAGAGTAAAGTGCTATAAAAAACATCTGAAGGTGTATTATACGAGTGTAGGAATTTGACATTTTTTAGGTGCTTTTGAAATATGCTAAGCCCGATTTAGGTGCTCTTACCCCTTCGCCAAAAAACCACCCCGAATACTGAAATAACGATATACGACAAGAGTAAAGTGCTATAAAAAACATCTGAAGGTGTATTATACGAGTGTAGGAATTTGACATTTTTTAGGTGCTTTTGAAATATGCTAAGCCCGATTTAGGTGCTCTTACCCCTTCGCCAAAAAACCACCCCCAATACTGAAATAACGATATACGACAAGAGTAAAGTGCTATAAAAAACATCTGAATGTGTATTATACGAGTGTAGGAATTTGACATTTTTTAGGTGCTTTTGAAGTATGCTAAGCCCGATTTAGGTGCTCTTACCCCTTCGCGAAAAAACCACCCCCAATACTGAAATAACGATATACGACAAGAGTAAAGTGCTATAAAAAACATCTGAATGTGTATTATACGAGTGTAGGAATTTGACATTTTTTAGGTGCTTTTGAAATATACTAAGCCCGATTTAGGTGCTCTTACCCCTTCGCCAAAAAACCACCCCCAATACTGAAATAACGATATACGACAAGAGTAAAGTGCTATAAAAAACATCTGAATGTGTATTATACGAGTGTAGGAATTTGACATTTTTTAGGTGCTTTTGAAATATACTAAGCCCGATTTAGGTGCTCTTACCCCTTCGCCAAAAAACCACCCCGAATACTGAAATAACGATATACGACAAGAGTAAAGTGCTATAAAAAACATCTGAATGTGTATTATACGAGTGTAGGAATTTGACATTTTTTAGGTGCTTTTGAAATATGCGAAGCCCGATTTAGGTGCTCTTACCCCTTCGCCAAAAAACCTCCCCCAATACTGAAATAACGATATACGACAAGAGTAAAGTGCTATAAAAAACATCTGAATGTGTATTATACGAGTGTAGGAATTTGACATTTTTTAGGTGCTTTGAAATATGCTAAGCCCGATTTAGGTGCTCTTACCCCTTCGCCAAAAAACCACCCCCAATACTGAAATAACGATATACGACAAGAGTAAAGCATTATAAAAAACATCTGAAGGTGTATTATACGAGTGTAGGAATTTGACATTTCTTAGGTGCTTTTGAAGTATGCTAAGCCCGATTTAGGTGCTCTTACCCCTTCGCCAAAAAACCACCCCGAATACTGAAATAACGATATACGACAAGAGTACAGTGCTATAAAAAACAGCTTAAAGTGTATTATACGAGTGTAGGAATTTGACATGTTTTAGGTGCTTTTGAAATATGCTAAGCCCGATTTAGGTGCTCTTACCCCTTCGCCAAAAAACCACCCCGAATACTGAAATGACGATATACGACAAGAGTAAAATGCTATAAAAAACATCTGAAGGTGTATTATACGAGTGTAGGAATTTGACCTGTTTTAGGTGCTTTTGAAATATGCTAAGCCGGATTTAGGTGCTCTTACCCCTTCGCAAAAAAACCACCTCCAGTACTGAAATAACGATATACGACAAGAGTAAAGTGCTATAAAAAACATCTGAATGTGTATTATACGAGTGTAGGAATATGACATTTTTTAGTTGCTTTTGAAATATGCTAAGCCCGATTTAGGTGCTCTTACCCCTTCGCCAAAAAACCACCCCCAATACTGAAATAACGATATACGACAAGAGTAAAGTGCTATAAAAAACATCTGAATGTGTATTATACGAGTGTAGGAATTTGACATTTTTTAGGTGCTTTTGAAATATGCTAAGCCCGATTTAGGTGCTCTTACCCCTTCGCCAAAAAACCACCCCCAATACTGAAATAACGATATACGACAAGAGTAAAGTGCTATAAAAAACATCTGAATGTGTATTATACGAGTGTAGGAATTTGACATTTTTTAGGTGCTTTTGAAATATGCTAAGCCCGATTTAGGTGCTCTTACCCCTTCGCGAAAAAACCACCCCCAATACTGAAATAACGATATACGACAAGAGTAAAGTGCTATAAAAAACATCTGAATGTGTATTATACGAGTGTAGGAATTTGACATTTTTTAGGTGCTTTTGAAATATGCTAAGCCCGATTTAGGTGCTCTTACCCCTTCGCGAAAAAACCACCCCCAATACTGAAATAACGATATACGACAAGAGTAAAGTGCTATAAAAAACATCTGAATGTGTATTATACGAGTGTAGGAATTTGACATTTTTTAGGTGCTTTTGAAATATGCTAAGCCCTATTTAGGTGCCTTTACCCCTTCGCCAAAAAACCACCCCGAATACTGAAATAACGATATACGACAAGAGTAAAGCGCTATAAAAAACATCTGAATGTGTATTATACGAGTGTAGGAATTTGACATTTTTTAGGTGCTTTTGAAATATGCTAAGCCCGATTTAGGTGCTCTTACCCCTTCGCCAAAAAACCACCCCCAATACTGAAATAACGATATACGACAAGAGTAAAGTGCTATAAAAAACATCTGAATGTGTATTATACGAGTGTAGGAATTTGACATTTTTTAGGTGCTTTTGAAATATGCTAAGCCCGATTTAGGTGCTCTTACCCCTTCGCCAAAAAACCACCCCGAATACTGAAATAACGATATACGACAAGAGTAAAGTGCTATAAAAAACATCTGAATGTGTATTATACGAGTGTAGGAATTTGACATTTTTTAGGTGCTTTTGAAATATGCTAAGCCCGATTTAGGTGCTCTTACCCCTTCGCCAAAAAACCACCCCGAATACTGAAATAACGATATACGACAAGAGTAAAGTGCTATAAAAAACATCTGAAGGTGTATTATACGAGTGTAGGAATTTGACCTGTTTTAGGTGCTTTTGAAATATGCTAAGCCGGATTTAGGTGCTCTTACCCCTTCGCAAAAAAACCACCCCGAATACTGAAATAACGATATACGACAAGAGTAAAGTGCTATAAAAAACATCTGAATGTGTATTATACGAGTGTAGGAATTTGACATTTTTTAGGCGCTTTTGAAGTATGCTAAGCCCGATTTAGGTGCTCTTACCCCTTCGCAAAAAAACCACCTCCAGTACTGAAATAACGATATACGACAAGAGTAAAGTGCTATAAAAAACATCTGAAGGTGTATTATACGAGTGTAGGAATTTGACATTTTTTAGGCGCTTTTGAAGTATGCTAAGCCCGATTTAGGTGCTCTTACCCCTTCGCCAAAAAACCACCCCGAATACTGAAATAACGATATACGACAAGAGTAAAGTGCTATAAAAAACATCTGAATGTGTATTATACGAGTGTAGGAATTTGACATGTTTTAGGTGCTTTTGAAATATGCTAAGCCCGATTTAGGTGCTCTTACCCCTTCGCCAAAAAACCACCCCGAATACTGAAATGACGATATACGACAAGAGTAAAATGCTATAAAAAACATCTGAAGGTGTATTATACGAGTGTAGGAATTTGACCTGTTTTAGGTGCTTTTGAAATATGCTAAGCCTGATTTAGGTGGGACAAGAGTAATGAGCTATAAAAAACATCTGAATGTGTATTATTATACGAGTGTAGGAATTTGACATTTTTTAGGTGCTTTTGAAATATGCTAAGCCCGATTTAGGTGCTCTTACCCCTTCGCCAAAAAACCTCCCCCAATACTGAAATAACGATATACGACAAGAGTAAAGTGCTATAAAAAACATCTAAAGGTGTATTATACGAGTGTAGGGATTTGACATTTTTCAGGTGCTTTTGAAATATGCTAAGCCCGATTTAGGTGCTCTTACCCCTTCGCGAAAAAACCACCCCCAATACTGAAATAACGATATACGACAAGAGTAAAGTGCTATAAAAAATATCTGAAGGTGTATTATACGAGTGTAGGAATTTGACATTTTTTAGGTGCTTTTGGAATATGCTAAGCCCGATTTAGGTGCGCTTCCCCCTTCGCGAAAAAACCACCCCCAATATTGAAATAACGATATACGACAAGAGTAAAGTGCTATAAAAAACATCTGAATGTGTCTTATACGAGTGTAGGAATTTGACATTTTTTAGGTGCTTTTGAAATATGCTAAGCCCGATTTAGGTGCGCTTTCCCCTTCGCGAAAAAACCTCCCCCAATATTGAAATAACGATATACGACAAAAGTAAAGTGCTGTAAAAACATCTCAATGTGTATTATACGAGTGTACGAATTTTACATGTCCTAGGTGCTCTTTAAATATACTACGCCCGATTTAGGTGCTCTTACCCCTTCGCAAAAAAACCACCCCCAATACTGAAATAACGATATACGACAAGAGCAAAGTGCTATAAAAAACATCTGAATGTGTATTATACGAGTGTAGGAATTTGACATTTTTTAGGTGCTTTTGAAGTATACTAAGCCCGATTTAGGTGCTCTTACCCCTTCGCCAAAAAACCACCCCCAATACTGAAATAACGATATACGACAAGAGTAAAGTGCTATAAAAAACATCTGAATGTGTATTATACGAGTGTAGGAATTTGACATTTTTTAGGCGCTTTTGAAATATGCTAAGCCCGATTTAGGCGCGCTTCCCCCTTCGCGAAAAAACCACCCCCAATACTGAAATAACGATATACGACAAGAGTAAAGTGCTATAAAAAACATCTGAATGTGTATTATACGAGTGTAGGAATTTGACATTTTTTAGGTGCTTTTGAAATATGCTAAGCCTGATTTAGGTGGGACAAGAGTAATGAGCTATAAAAAACATCTGAAGGTGTATTATACGAGTGTAGGAATTTGACATGTTTTAGGTGCTTTTGAAATATGCTAAGCTCGATTTAGGTGCTCTTACCCCTTCGCGAAAAAACCAAAGTGCTATAAAAAACATCTGAATGTGTATTATTATACGAGTGTAGGAATTTGACATTTTTTAGGTGCTTTTGAAATATGCTAAGCCCGATTTAGGTGCTCTTACCCCTTCGCCAAAAAACCTCCCCAATACTGAAATAACGATATACGACAAGAGTAAAGTGCTATAAAAAACATCTGAATGTGTATTATACGAGTGTAGGGATTTGATATTTTTTAGGTGCTTCTGAAATATGCTAAGCTTGATTTAGGTGCGCTTACCCCTTCGCCAAAAAACCACCCCAATACTGAAATAACGATATACGACAAGAGTAAAGTGCTATAAAAAACATCTGAATGTGTATTATACGAGTATAGGAATTTGACATTTTTTGGTGCTTTTGAAATATGCTAAGCCCGATCTAGCTGCACTTACCCCTTCGCCAAAAAAACCACCACGAATACTGAAATAACGATATACGACAAGAGTAAAGTGCTATAAAAAACATCTGAAGGTGTATTATACGAGTGTAGGAATTTTACATTTTTTAGGCGCTTTTGAAGTATGCTAAGCCCGATTTAGGTGCTCTTACCCCTTCGCCAAAAAACCACCCCGAATACTGAAATAACGATATACGACAAGAGTAAAGTGCTATAAAAAACATCTGAATGTGTATTATACGAGTGTAGGAATTTGACATTTTTTAGGTGCTTTTGAAATATGCTAAGCCTGATTTAGGTGCTCTTACCCCTTTGCGAAAAAACCACCCCCAATACTGAAATAACGATATACGACAAGAGTAAAGTGCTATAAAAAACATCTGAAGGTGTATTATACGAGTGTAGGAATTTGACATGTTTTAGGTGCTTTTGAAATATGCTAAGCTCGATTTAGGTGCTCTTACCCCTTCGCGAAAAAACTAAAGTGCTATAAAAAACATCTGAATGTGTATTATTATACGAGTGTAGGAATTTGACATTTTTTAGGTGCTTTTGAAATATGCTAAGCCCGATTTAGGTGCTCTTACCCCTTCGCCAAAAAACCTCCCCCAATACTGAAATAACGATATACGACAAGAGTAAAGTGCTATAAAAAACATCTGAATGTGTATTATACGAGTGTAGGAATTTGACATTTTTTAGGTGCTTTTGAAGTATACTAAGCCCGATTTAGGTGCTCTTACCCCTTAGCCAAAAAACCACCCCCAATACTGAAATAACGATATACGACAAGAGTAAAGTGCTATAAAAAACATCTGAATGTGTATTATACGAGTGTAGGAATTTGACATTTTTTAGGTGCTTTTGAAATATGCTAAGCCCGATTTAGGTGCGCTTCCACCTTCGCGAAAAAACCACGGCCAATATTGAAATAACGATATACGACAAGAGTAAAGTGCTATAAAAAACATCTGAATGTGTCTTATACGAGTGTAGGAATTTGACATTTTTTAGGTGCTTTTGAAATATGCTAAGCCCGATTTAGGTGCGCTTTCCCCTTCGCGAAAAAACCACCCCCAATATTGAAATAACGATATACGACAAAAGTAAAGTGCTGTAAAAAACATCTGAATGTGTATTATACGAGTGTAGGAATTTGACATTTTTTAGGTGCTTTTGAAGTATACTAAGCCCGATTTAGGTGCTCTTACCCCTTAGCCAAAAAACCACCCCCAATACTGAAATAACGATATACGACAAGAGTAAAGTGGTATAAAAAACATCTGAATGTGTATTATACGAGTGTAGGAATTTGACATTTTTTAGGTGCTTTGAAATATGCTAAGCCCGATTTAGGTGCTCTTACCCCTTCGCCAAAAAAACCACCACGAATACTGAAATAACGATATACGACAAGAGTAAAGTGCTATAAAAAACATCTGAAGGTGTATTATACGAGTGTAGGAATTTTACATTTTTTAGGCGCTTTTGAAGTATGCTAAGCCCGATTTAGGTGCTCTTACCCCTTCGCCAAAAAACCACCCCGAATACTGAAATAACGATATACGACAAGAGTAAAGTGCTATAAAAAACATCTGAATGTGTATTATACGAGTGTAGGAATTTGACATTTTTTAGGTGCTTTTGAAATATGCTAAGCCTGATTTAGGTGCTCTTACCCCTTTGCGAAAAAACCACCCCCAATACTGAAATAACGATATACGACAAGAGTAAAGTGCTATAAAAAACATCTGAAGGTGTATTATACGAGTGTAGGAATTTGACATGTTTTAGGTGCTTTTGAAATATGCTAAGCTCGATTTAGGTGCTCTTACCCCTTCGCGAAAAAACCAAAGTGCTATAAAAAACATCTGAATGTGTATTATACGAGTGTAGGAATTTGACATTTTTTAGGTGCTTTTGAAGTATACTAAGCCCGATTTAGGTGCTCTTACCCCTTAGCCAAAAAACCACCCCCAATACTGAAATAACGATATACGACAAGAGTAAAGTGCTATAAAAAACATCTGAATGTGTATTATACGAGTGTAGGAATTTGACATTTTTTAGGTGCTTTGAAATATGCTAAGCCCGATTTAGGTGCTCTTACCTCTTCGCGGATATACGACAAGAGTAAAGTGCTATAAAAAACATCTGAATGTGTATTATACGAGTGTAGGGATTTGACATTGTTTAGGTGCTTTGAAATATACTAAGCCCGATTTAGGTGCTCTTACCCCTTCGCCAAAAAACCATGCAATAAAAAACATCTGAAGGTGTATTATACGAGTGTAGGAATTTGACATGTTTTAGCTGCTCTTTAAATATACTAAGCCCGATGTAGGTGCTCTTACCCCTTCGTCAAAAAACCACCCCCAATACTGAAATAACGATATACGACATGAGTAAAGCATTATAAAAAACATCTGAAGGTGTATTATACGAGTGTAGGAATTTGACATTTTTTAGGTGCTTTTGAAATATGCTAAGCCCGATTTAGGTGCGCTTCCCCCTTCGCCAAAAAACCTCCCCCAATACTGAAATAACGATATACGACAAGAGTAAAGTGCTATAAAAAACATCTGAATGTGTATTATACGAGTGTAGGAATTTGACATTTTTTAGGTGCTTTGAAATATGCTAAGCCCGATTTAGGTGCTCTTACCCCTTCGCCAAAAAAACCACCACGAATACTGAAATAACGATATACGACAAGAGTAAAGTGCTATAAAAAACATCTGAAGGTGTATTATACGAGTGTAGGAATTTTACATTTTTTAGGCGCTTTTGAAGTATGCTAAGCCCGATTTAGGTGCTCTTACCCCTTCGCCAAAAAACCACCCCGAATACTGAAATAACGATATACGACAAGAGTAAAGTGCTATAAAAAACATCTGAATGTGTATTATACGAGTGTAGGAATTTGACATTTTTTAGGTGCTTTTGAAATATGCTAAGCCTGATTTAGGTGCTCTTACCCCTTTGCGAAAAAACCACCCCCAATACTGAAATAACGATATACGACAAGAGTAAAGTGCTATAAAAAACATCTGAAGGTGTATTATACGAGTGTAGGAATTTGACATGTTTTAGGTGCTTTTGAAATATGCTAAGCTCGATTTAGGTGCTCTTACCCCTTCGCGAAAAAACTAAAGTGCTATAAAAAACATGTGAATGTGGATTATTATACCAGTGTAGGAATTTGACATTTTTTAGGTGCTTTTGAAATATGCTAAGCCCGATTTAGGTGCTCTTACCCCTTCGCCAAAAAACCTCCCCCAATACTGAAATAACGATATACGACAAGAGTAAAGTGCTATAAAAAACATCTGAATGTGTATTATACGAGTGTAGGAATTTGACATTTTTTAGGTGCTTTTGAAGTATACTAAGCCCGATTTAGGTGCTCTTACCCCTTAGCCAAAAAACCACCCCCAATACTGAAATAACGATATACGACAAGAGTAAAGTGCTATAAAAAACATCTGAATGTGTATTATACGAGTGTAGGAATTTGACATTTCTTAGGTGCTTTTGAAATATGCTAAGCCCGATTTAGGTGCGCTTCCACCTTCGCGAAAAAACCACGGCCAATATTGAAATAACGATATACGACAAGAGTAAAGTGCTATAAAAAACATCTGAATGTGTCTTATACGAGTGTAGGAATTTGACATTTTTTAGGTGCTTTTGAAATATGCTAAGCCCGATTTAGGTGCGCTTTCCCCTTCGCGAAAAAACCACCCCCAATATTGAAATAACGATATACGACAAAAGTAAAGTGCTGTAAAAAACATCTGAATGTGTATTATACGAGTGTAGGAATTTGACATTTTTTAGGTGCTTTTGAAGTATACTAAGCCCGATTTAGGTGCTCTTACCCCTTAGCCAAAAAACCACCCCCAATACTGAAATAACGATATACGACAAGAGTAAAGTGGTATAAAAAACATCTGAATGTGTATTATACGAGTGTAGGAATTTGACATTTTTTAGGTGCTTTGAAATATGCTAAGCCCGATTTAGGTGCTCTTACCCCTTCGCCAAAAAAACCACCACGAATACTGAAATAACGATATACGACAAGAGTAAAGTGCTATAAAAAACATCTGAAGGTGTATTATACGAGTGTAGGAATTTTACATTTTTTAGGCGCTTTTGAAGTATGCTAAGCCCGATTTAGGTGCTCTTACCCCTTCGCCAAAAAACCACCCCCAATACTGAAATAACGATATACGACAAGAGTAAAGTGCTATAAAAAACATCTGAATGTGTATTATACGAGTGTAGGAATTTGACATTTTTTAGGTGCTTTTGAAATATGCTAAGCCTGATTTAGGTGCTCTTACCCCTTTGCGAAAAAACCACCCCCAATACTGAAATAACGATATACGACAAGAGTAAAGTGCTATAAAAAACATCTGAAGGTGTATTATACGAGTGTAGGAATTTGACATGTTTTAGGTGCTTTTGAAATATGCTAAGCTCGATTTAGGTGCTCTTACCCCTTCGCGAAAAAACCAAAGTGCTATAAAAAACATATGAATATGTATTATTATACGAGTGTAGGAATTTGACATTTTTTAGGTGCTTTTGAAATATGCTAAGCCCGATTTAGGTGCTCTTACCCCTTCGCCAAAAAACCTCCCCCAATACTGAAATAACGATATACGACAAGAGTAAAGTGCTATAAAAAACATCTAAAGGTGTATTATACGAGTGTAGGGATTTGACATTTTTCAGGTGCTTTTGAAATATGCTAAGCCCGATTTAGGTGCTCTTACCCCTTCGCCAAAAAACCACTCCGAATACTGAAATAACGATATAGGACAAGAGTAAAGTGCCATAAAAAATATCTGAAGGTGTATTATACGAGTGTAGGAATTTGACATTTTTTAGGTGCTTTTGAAATATGCTAAGCCCGATTTAGGTGCGCTTCCCCCTTCGCGAAAAAACCACCCCGAATACTGAAATAACGATATACGACAAGAGTAAAGTGATATAATACACATCTGAAGGTGTATTATACGAGTGTAGGAATTTGACCTTTTTTAGTTGCTTTTGAAATAAGCTAAGCCCGATTTAGGTGCGCTTCCCCCTTCGCGAAAAAACCACCCCCAATACTGAAATAACGATATACGACAAGAGTAAAGTATTATAAAAAACATCTGAAGGTGTATTATACGAGTGTAGGAATTTGACATTTTTTTGGTGCTTTTGAAATTAGCTAAGCTCGATTTAGTCGCTCTTACCCCTTCGCGAAAAAACCACCCCCAATACTGAAATAACGATATACGACAAGAGTAAAATGCTATAAAAAACATCTGAAGGTGTATTATACGAGTGTAGGAATTTGACCTGTTTTAGGTGCTTTTGAAATATGCTAAGCCGGATTTAGGTGCTCTTACCCCTTCGCAAAAAAACCACCTCCAGTACTGAAATAACGATATACGACAAGAGTAAAGTGCTATAAAAAACATCTGAAGGTGTATTATACGAGTGTAGGAATATGACATTTTTTAGGCGCTTTTGAAGTATGCTAAGCCCGATTTAGGTGCTCTTACCCCTTCGCCAAAAAACCACCCCGAATACTGAAATAACGATATACGACAAGAGTAAAGTGCTATAAAAAACATCTGAATGTGTATTATACGAGTGTAGGAATTTGACATTTTTTAGTTGCTTTTGAAATAAGCTAAGCCCGATTTAGGCGCGCTTCCCCCTTCGCGAAAAAACCACCCCGAATACTGAAATAACGATATACGACAAGAGTAAAGCGCTATAAAAAACATCTGAATGTGTATTATACGAGTGTAGGAATTTGACATTTGTTAGGTGCTTTTGAAATATGCTAAGCCCGATTTAGGCGCGCTTCCCCCTTCGCGAAAAAACCACCCCCAATACTGAAATAACGATATACGACAAGAGTAAAGTGCTATAAAAAACATCTGAATGTGTCTTATACGAGTGTAGGAATTTGACATTTTTTAGGTGCTTTTGAAATATGCTAAGCCCTATTTAGGTGCCTTTACCCCTTCGCCAAAAAACCACCCCGAATACTGAAATAACGATATACGACAAGAGTAAAGCGCTATAAAAAACATATGAATGTGTATTATACGAGTGTAGGAATTTGACATTTTTTAGGTGCTTTGAAATATGCTAAGCCCGATTTAGGTGCTCTTACCCCTTCGCCAAAAAAACCACCACGAATACTGAAATAACGATATACGACAAGAGTAAAGTGCTATAAAAAACATCTGAAGGTGTATTATACGAGTGTAGGAATTTTACATTTTTTAGGCGCTTTTGAAGTATGCTAAGCCCGATTTAGGTGCTCTTACCCCTTCGCCAAAAAACCACCCCGAATACTGAAATAACGATATACGACAAGAGTAAAGTGCTATAAAAAACATCTGAATGTGTATTATACGAGTGTAGGAATTTGACATTTTTTAGGTGCTTTTGAAATATGCTAAGCCTGATTTAGGTGCTCTTACCCCTTTGCGAAAAAACCACCCCCAATACTGAAATAACGATATACGACAAGAGTAAAGTGCTATAAAAAACATCTGAAGGTGTATTATACGAGTGTAGGAATTTGACATGTTTTAGGTGCTTTTGAAATATGCTAAGCTCGATTTAGGTGCTCTTACCCCTTCGCGAAAAAACTAAAGTGCTATAAAAAACATGTGAATGTGGATTATTATACCAGTGTAGGAATTTGACATTTTTTAGGTGCTTTTGAAATATGCTAAGCCCGATTTAGGTGCTCTTACCCCTTCGCCAAAAAACCTCCCCCAATACTGAAATAACGATATACGACAAGAGTAAAGTGCTATAAAAAACATCTGAATGTGTATTATACGAGTGTAGGAATTTGACATTTTTTAGGTGCTTTGAAATATGCTAAGCCCGATTTAGGTGCTCTTACCCCTTCGCAAAAAAACCACCCCCAATACTGAAATAACGATATACGACAAGAGTAAAGTGCTATAAAAAACATCTGAATGTGTATTATACGAGTGTAGGGATTTGACATTGTTTAGGTGCTTTGAAATATACTAAGCCCGATTTAGGTGCTCTTACCTGAGTATATATTAAAATGAGGACAAATTCTGTAGAGGAGTTAGCATATAATGACACGACTAGTGTGTTAAATAGTGAGTGTTATATAGCAAATAATCCTACGGGAAGGTAGGTGGATAATGAGATGATAACTCTTCGGGTAGAACCTATATACTATGTTCGCTCACTGAGGAATGGAGGGTGGTTTTCTTGTGCGAAGTGCGGTGTAGAGTGAACATTTCTGAGTGTATGTCTCTCGTGTATCTAAGCTGAGTAGCGTTAGATAATTTGCGAAACTATCACCAATACATTCCCGGTATGAGCGTATGATATTAACTTAAAGTTGGTGTGAGTGTATTGAACGGTACTAGGGTCGTTTTTTAGTTTTATCTTACAGTTTTTGGCGGTGGAGTGTTGGTGGAGCGTAGTGGATGAGAAAATGAATAGCGGATCTCTAAATATGTCAAAAGATAATATTAAAGTAGCGGCTTAGTCAATTATAACATTTTTTATAGGATGTTTTTTACTTTATATTCTATTGGGGTGGTTTTTTTAGAGGGGTAAATTTGTAAATAAACCAAAATGTCAAATTCCTACACTCGTATATAATACACCATTCAGATGTTTTTCTAGCACTTTACATCTTGTGTATATCGTTATTTCCAGTATGGGGGGGGTTTTGTGCGAAGGGGTAGCGACCTAAATCGGGCTTAGGTGCTATGTAAAGGGCACCTCAAACATGTTAAAATTCCTACACTCGTATAAATACACCTTCAGATGTTTTTTATAGCACGTACTTTTGTCGTATATCGTTATATTCAGTATTGGGGTGGTTTTTGGCGAAGGGGTATGCAGCTAGTCGGGCTTGCATTATTTCAAAAAGCACCAAAAAATGTCAAATTCTTACACTCGTTTATATCACATTCAGATGTTTTTTATAGCACTTTACATCTTGTGTATATCATTATTTAAGTATTGGGTGTGTTTTTTGGCGACGGGATAAGAGCCTAAAATTCGGGCTTTGCTAGAAAAAATATGTATATAATACAAGATTTTTTATAAAAAGTCTATTTAAGTAGTAGGTGACCTAAGTAACATGTCAACTTCCTGAAACACTCGTATTTGAATACACGTTCCGTAAAATGTTTTTTATAGCACTTTACTCTTGTCGTATATCGTTATTTTCAGTATTGTGGGGTGGTATACAATTTTCGTTAATTTAGGGGTATAAGAGCACCTAAATCGGGCTTAGCATATTTAAAGGGCACCTAAAACATGTCAAATTCATACACTCGTATAATACACCTTCAGATGTTTTTTATAGCACTTTACTCTTGTCGTATATCGTTATTTTAGTATTGGCGGTGTTTTTTTGGCGAAGGGGTAAGAGCACCTAAATCGGGCTTAGCATACTTCAAAAGCGCCTAAAAAATGTCAAATTCCTACACTCGTATAATACACCTTCAGATGTTTTTTATAGCACTTTACTCTTGTCGTATATCGTTATTTCAGTATTGGGGGTGGTTTTTTCGCGAAGGGGGAAGCGCGCCTAAATCGGGCTTAGCTTATTTCAAAAGCAACTAAAAAATGTCAAATTCCTACACTCGTATAATACACATTCAGATGTTTTTTATAGCACTTTGCTCTTGTCGTATATCGTTATTTCAGAATTGGGGGTGGTTTTTTGGCGAAGGGATAAGAGCACCTAAATCGGGCTTAGTATATTTAAAGGGCACCTAAAACATGTCAAATTCCTACACTCGTATAATACACCTTCAGATGTTTTTTATAGCACTTTACTCTTGTCGTATATCGTTATTTCTGTAATGGGAGTGGTTTTTTGGCGAAGGGGTAAGTGCAGCTAGATCGGGCTTAGCATATTTCAAAAGCACCTAAAAATTGTCAAATTCCTGCACGCGTATAATACACCTTCAGATGTTTATTTTAGCACTTTACTCTTGTCGTATATCGTTATTTCAGTATTGGGGTGGTTTTTTCGCGAAGGGGTAAGAACACCTAAATCAGGCTTAGCATATTTCAAAAGCACCTAACAAATGTCAAATTCCTACACTCGTATAATACACATTCAGATGTTTTTTATAGCACTTTACTCTTGTCGTATATCGTTATTTTAGTATTGGGGGTGGTTTTTTGGCGAAGGGATAAGAGCACCTAAATCGGGCTTAGTATATTTAAAGGGCACCTAAAACATGTCTAATTCCTACACTCGTATAATACACCTTCAGATGTTTTTTATAACACTTTACTCTTGTCGTATATCGTTATTTCTGTATTGGGGGTGGTTTTTTGGCGAAGGGGTAAGTGCAGCTAGATCGGGCTTAGCATATTTCAAAAGCACCAAAAAATGTCAAATTCCTACACTCGTATAATACACCTTCAGATGTTTTTTATAGCACTTTACTCTTATCGTATAGCGTTATTTCAGTATTGGGGGTGGTTTTTTCGCGAAGGGGTAAGCGCACCTAAATCAAGCTTAGCATATTTCAGAAGCACCTAAAAAATATCAAATCCCTACACTCGTATAATACACATTCAGATGTTTTTTATAGCACTTTACTCCTGTCGTATTTCGTTATTGCAGTATTGGGGGTGGTTTTTTGGCGAAGGGATAAGAGCACCTAAATCGGGCTTCGTATATTTAAAGGGCACCTAAAACATGTCTAATTGCTACACTCGTATAATTTACATTCAAATGTTTTTTATAGCACTTTACTCTTGTCGTATATAGTTATTGCAGTATTGTGGGTGGTTTTTTTGCGAAGGGATAAGAGCACCTAAATCGGGCTTAGTATATTTAAAGGGCACCTAAAACATGTCAAATTCCTACACTCGTATAATACACATTCAGATGTTTTTTATAGCACTTTACTCTTGTCGTATATCGTTATTTCAGTATTGGGGTGGTTTTTTCGCGAAGGGGTAAGCGCACCTAAATCGGGCTTAGAATATTTCAAAAGCACCTAAAAAATATCAAATTCCTACATTCGTATAATACACATTCAGATGTTTTTTATAGCACTTTACTCTTGTCGTATATCGTTATTTCAGTATTGGGGGTGGTTTTTGGCGAAGGGGTAAGAGCACCTAAATCGGGCTTAGTATATTTAAAGGGCACCTAAAACATGTCAAATTCCTACACTCGTATAATACACCTTCAGATGTTTTTATAGCACTTTACTCTTGTCGTATATCGTTATTTCAGTATTGAGGGTGGTTTTTTCGCGAAGGGGTAAGCGCACCTAAATCAAGCTTAGCATATTTCAAAAGCACCTCCAATATTTCAAATTCCTACACTCGTATAATACATATTCAGATGTTTTTTATAGCACTTTACTCTTGTCGTATATCGTTATTTCAGTATTGGGGTGGTTTTTTGGCGAAGGGGTAAGAGCACCTAAATCGGGCTTAGAATATTTAAAGGGCACCTAAAACATGTAAAATTCCTACACTCGTATAATACACGTTCAGATGTTTTTTATAGCACTTTACTCTTGTCGTATATCGTTATTTCAGTATTGGGGGTGGTTTTTTCGTTAAGGGGTATACGCACCTAAATCGGGCTTAGCATATTTCAAAAGCACCTAAAAATTGTCAAATTCCTGCACGCGTATAGTACACCTTCAGATGTTTATTTTAGCACTTTACTCTTGTCGTATATCGTTATTTCAGTATTGGGGTGGTTTTTTCGCGAAGGGGTAAGAACACCTAAATCAGGCTTAGCATATTTCAAAAGCACCTAACAAATGTCAAATTCCTACAATCGTATAATACACATTCAGACGTTTTTTATAGCACTTTACGCTTGTCGTATATCGTTATTTCAGTATTGGGGTGGTTTTTTGGCGAAGGGATAAGAGCACCTAAATCGGGCTTAGTATATTTAAAGGGCACCTAAAACATGTCAAATTCCTACACTCGTATAATACACATTCAGATGTTTTTTATAGCACTTTACTCTTGTCGTATATCGTTATTTCAGTATTGGGGGTGGTTTTTTGGCGAAGGGGTAAGAGCACCTAAATCGGGCTTAGTGTATTTAAAGGGCACCTAAAACATGTAAAATTCCTACACTCGTATAATACACCTTCAGATGTTTTTTATAGCACTTTACTTTTGTCGTATATCGTTATTTCAGTATTGGGGTGGTTTTTTGGCGAAGGGGTAAGTGCAGCTAGATCGGGCTTAGCATATTTCAAAAGCACCAAAAAATGTCAAATTCCTACACTCGTATAATACACATTCAGATGTTTTTTATAGCACTTTACTCTTGTCGTATATCGTTATTTCAGTATTGGGGTGGTTTTTTGGCGAAGGGATAAGAGCACCTAAATCGGGCTTAGTATATTTAAAGGGCACCTAAAACATGTCAAATTCCTACACTCGTATAATACACATTCAGATGTTTTTTATAGCACTTTACTCTTGTCGTATATCGTTATTTCAGTATTGGGGGTGGTTTTTTGGCGAAGGGGTAAGAGCACCTAAATCGGGCTTAGTGTATTTAAAGGGCACCTAAAACATGTAAAATTCCTACACTCGTATAATACACCTTCAGATGTTTTTTATAGCACTTTACTTTTGTCGTATATCGTTATTTCAGTATTGGGGTGGTTTTTTGGCGAAGGGGTAAGTGCAGCTAGATCGGGCTTAGCATATTTCAAAAGCACCAAAAAATGTCAAATTCCTACACTCGTATAATACACATTCAGATGTTTTTTATAGCACTTTACTCTTGTCGTATATCGTTATTTCAGTATTGGGGTGGTTTTTTGACGAAGGGATAAGAGCACCTAAATCGGGCTTAGTATATTTAAAGGGCACCTAAAACATGTCAAATTCCTACACTCGTATAATACACATTCAGATGTTTTTTATAGCACTTTACTCTTGTCGTATATCGTTATGTCAGTATTGGGGGTGGTTTTTTGGCGAAGGGGTAAGAGCACCTACATCGGGCTTAGTGTATTTAAAGGGCACCTAAAACATGTAAAATTCCTACACTCGTATAATACACATTCAGATGTTTTTTATAGCACTTTACTTTTGTCGTATATCGTTATTTCAGTATTGGGGTGGTTTTTTGGCGAAGGGGTAAGAGAACCTAGATCGGGCTTAGCATATTTCAAAAGCACCAAAAAATGTTAAAAAATCCTACACTCGTATAATACACATTCAGATGTTTTATATAGCACTTTACTCTTGTCGTATATCGTTATTTCAGTATTGGGGAGGTTTTTTGGCGAAGGGGTAAGAGCACCTAGATCGGGCTTAGCATATTTCAAAAGCACCAAGAAATGTTAAAAAATCCTACACTCGTATAATACACATTCAGATGTTTTTTATAGCACTTTACTCTTGTCGTATATCGTTATTGCAGTATTGGGGGTGGTTTTTTGGCGAAGGGATAAGAGCACCTAAATCGGGCATCGTATATTTAAAGGGCACCTAAAACATGTCTAATTCCTACACTCGTATAATACACCTTCAGATGTTTTTTATAGCACTTTACTCTTGTCGTATATCGTTATTTCTGTATTGGGGGTGGTTTTTTGGCGAAGGGTTAAGTGCAGCTAGATCGGGCTTAGCATATTTCAAAAGCACCAAAAAATGTCAAATTCCTACACTCGTATAATACACATTCAGATGTTTTTTATAGCACTTTACTCTTGTCGTATATCGTTATTTCAGTATTGGGGTGGTTTTTTGGCGAAGGGGTAAGAGCACCTAAATCGGGCTTAGAATATTTAAAGGGCACCTAAAACATGTCTAATTGCTACACTCGTATAATTTACATTCAAATGTTTTTTATAGCACTTTACTCTTGTCGTATATCGTTATTTCAGTATTGGGGGTGGTTTTTTCGTTAAGGGGTATACGCACCTAAATCGGGCTTAGCATATTTCAAAAGCACCTAAAAATTGTCAAATTCCTGCACGCGTATAGTACACCTTCAGATGTTTATTTTAGCACTTTACTCTTGTCGTATATCGTTATTTCAGTATTGGGGTGGTTTTTTCGCGAAGGGGTAAGCGCACCTAAATCGGGCTTAGAATATTTCAAAAGCACCTAAAAAATATCAAATTCCTACATTCGTATAATACACATTCAGATGTTTTTTATAGCACTTTACTCTTGTCGTATATCGTTATTTCAGTATTGGGGGTGGTTTTTGGCGAAGGGGTAAGAGCACCTAAATCGGGCTTAGTATATTTAAAGGGCACCTAAAACATGTCAAATTCCTACACTCGTATAATACACCTTCAGATGTTTTTTATAGCACTTTACTCTTGTCGTATATCGTTATTTCAGTATTGGGGGTGGTTTTTTCGTTAAGGGGTATACGCACCTAAATCGGGCTTAGCATATTTCAAAAGCACCTAAAAATTGTCAAATTCCTGCACGCGTATAATACACCTTCAGATGTTTATTTTAGCACTTTACTCTTGTCGTATATCGTTATTTCAGTATTGGGGTGGTTTTTTCGCGAAGGGGTAAGAACACCTAAATCGGGCTTAGCATATTTCAAAAGCACCAAGAAATGTTAAAAAATCCTACACTCGTATAATACACATTCAGATGTTTTTTATAGCACTTTACTCTTGTCGTATATCGTTATTTTAGTATTGGGGGTGGTTTTTTGGCGAAGGGATAAGAGCACCTAAATCGGGCTTAGTATATTTAAAGGGCACCTAAAACATGTCTAATTCCTACACTCGTATAATACACCTTCAGATGTTTTTTATAGCACTTTACTCTTGTCGTATATCGTTATTTCTGTATTGTGGGTGGTTTTTTGGCGAAGGGGTAAGTGCAGCTAGATCGGGCTTAGCATATTTCAAAAGCACCAAAAAATGTCAAATTCCTACACTCGTATAATACACATTCAGATGTTTATTATAGCACTTTACTCTTGTCGTATATCGTTATTTCAGTATTGGGGTGGTTTTTTGGCGAAGGGGTAAGAGCACCTAAATCGGGCTTAGAATATTTAAAGGGCACCTAAAACATGTAAAATTCCTACACTCGTATAATACACATTCAGATGTTTTTTATAGCACTTTACTCTTGTCGTATATCGTTATTTCAGTATTGGGGGTGGTTTTTGGCGAAGGGGTAAGAGCACCTAAATCGGGCTTAGTATATTTAAAGGGCACCTAAAACATGTCAAATTCCTACACTCGTATAATACACCTTCATATGTTTTTTATAGCACTTTACTCTTGTTGTATATCGTTATCGCAGTATTGGGCGTTGTTTTTTGGCGAAGGAGTACGAGCACCTAAATGGGGCTTAGCATATTTAAAGGGCACCTAAAACATGTAAAATTCCTACACTCGTATAATACACCTTCAGATGTTTTTTATAGCACTTTACTCTTGTCGTATATCGTTATGTCAGTATTGGGGGTGGTTTTTTGGCGAAGGGGTAAGAGCACCTAAATCGGGCTTAGTGTATTTAAAGGGCACCTAAAACATGTAAAATTCCTACACTCGTATAATACACCTTCAGATGTTTTTTATAGCACTTTACTTTTGTCGTATATCGTTATTTCAGTATTGGGGTGGTTTTTTGGCGAAGGGGTAAGAGCACCTAGATCGGGCTTAGCATATTTCAAAAGCACCAAGAAATGTTAAAAAATCCTACACTCGTATAATACACATTCAGATGTTTTTTATAGCACTTTACTCTTGTCGTATATGGTTATTTCAGTATTGGGGTGGTTTTTTGGCGAAAGGGTAAGAGCACCTAAATCGGGCTTAGTATATTTAAAGGGCACCTAAAACATGTAAAATTCCTACACTCGTATAATACACCTTCAGATGTTTTTTATAGCACTTTACTCTTATCGTATAGCGTTATTTCAGTATTGGGGGTGGTTTTTTCGCGAAGGGGTAAGCGCACCTAAATCAAGCTTAGCATATTTCAGAAGCACCTAAAAAATATCAAATCCCTACACTCGTATAATACACATTCAGATGTTTTTTATAGCACTTTACTCCTGTCGTATTTCGTTATTGCAGTATTGGGGGTGGTTTTTTGGCGAAGGGATAAGAGCACCTAAATCGGGCTTCGTATATTTAAAGGGCACCTAAAACATGTCTAATTCCTACACTCGTATAATTTACATTCAAATGTTTTTTATAGCACTTTACTCTTGTCGTATATAGTTATTGCAGTATTGTGGGTGGTTTTTTTGCGAAGGGATAAGAGCACCTAAATCGGGCTTAGTATATTTAAAGGGCACCTAAAACATGTCAAATTCCTACACTCGTATAATACACATTCAGATGTTTTTTATAGCACTTTACTCTTGTCGTATATCGTTATTGCAGTATTGGGGTGGTTTTTTGGCGAAGGGATAAGAGCACCTAAATCGGGCTTCGTATATTTAAAGGGCACCTAAAACATGTCTAATTCCTACACTCGTATAATACACCTTCAGATGTTTTTTATAGCACTTTACTCTTGTCGTATATCGTTATTTCTGTATTGGGTGTGGTTTTTTGGCGAAGGGGTAAGTGCAGCTAGATCGGGCTTAGCATATTTCAAAAGCACCAAAAAATGTCAAATTCCTACACTCGTATAATACACATTCAGATGTTTTTTATAGCACTTTACTCTTGTCGTATATCGTTATTTCAGTATTGGGGTGGTTTTTTGGCGAAGGGGTAAGAGCACCTAAATCGGGCTTAGCATATTTAAAGGGCACCTAAAACATGTAAAATTCCTACACTCGTATAATACACCTTCAGATGTTTTTTATAGCACTTTACTCTTGTCGTATATCGTTATTTCAGTATTGGGGGTGGTTTTTTCGCGAAGGGGTAAGCGCACCTAAATCGGGCTTAGAATATTTCAAAAGCACCTAAAAAATATCAAATTCCTACATTCGTATAATACACATTCAGATGTTTTTTATAGCACTTTACTCCTGTCGTATATCGTTATTTCAGTATTGGGGGTGGTTTTTGGCGAAGGGGTAAGAGCACCTAAATCGGGCTTAGTATATTTAAAGGGCACCTAAAACATGTCAAATTCCTACACTCGTATAATACACCTTCAGATGTTTTTTATAGCACTTTACTCTTGTCGTATATCGTTATTTCTGTAATGGGAGTGGTTTTTTGGCGAAGGGGTAAGTGCAGCTAGATCGGGCTTAGCATATTTCAAAAGCACCAAAAAATGTCAAATTCCTACACTCGTATAATACACATTCAGATGTTTTTTATAGCACTTTACTCTTGTCGTATATCGTTATTTCAGTATTGGGGTGGTTTTTTGGCGAAGGGGTAAGAGCACCTAAATCGGGCTTAGCATATTTAAAGGGCACCTAAAACATGTAAAATTCCTACACTCGTATAATACACCTTCAGATGTTTTTTATAGCACTTTACTCTTGTCGTATATCGTTATTTCAGTATTGGGGGTGGTTTTTTCGCGAAGGGGTAAGCGCACCTAAATCGGGCTTAGAATATTTCAAAAGCACCTAAAAAATATCAAATTCCTACATTCGTATAATACACATTCAGATGTTTTTTATAGCACTTTACTCCTGTCGTATATCGTTATTTCAGTATTGGGGGTGGTTTTTTCGCGAAGGGGTACGAGCACGTAAATGGGGCTTAGCATATTTAAAGGGCACCTAAAACATGTAAAATTCCTACACTCGTATAATACACATTCAGATGTTTTTTATAGCACTTTACTCTTGTCGTATATCGTTATTTCTGTATTGGGAGTGGTTTTTTGGCGAAGGGGTAAGTGCAGCTAGATCGGGCTTAGCATATTTCAAAAGCACCAAAAATGTCAAATTCCTACACTCGTATAATACACATTCAGATGTTTTTTATAGCACTTTACTCTTGTCGTATATCGTTATTTCAGTATTGGGGTGGTTTTTTGGCGAAGGGGTAAGAGCACCTAAATCGGGCTTAGCATATTTAAAGGGCACCTAAAACATGTAAAATTCCTACACTCGTATAATACACCTTCAGATGTTTTTTATAGCACTTTACTCTTGTCGTATATCGTTATTTCAGTATTGGGGGTGGTTTTTTCGCGAAGGGGTAAGCGCACCTAAATCGGGCTTAGAATATTTCAAAAGCACCTAAAAAATATCAAATTCCTACATTCGTATAATACACATTCAGATGTTTTTTATAGCACTTTACTCTTGTCGTATATCGTTATTTCAGTATTGGGGTGGTTTTTTGGCGAAGGGGTAAGAGCACCTAAATCGGGCTTAGTATATTTAAAGGGCACCTAAAACATGTCAAATTCCTACACTCGTATAATACACCTTCAGATGTTTTTTATAGCACTTTACTCTTGTCGTATATCGTTATTTCTGTAATGGGAGTGGTTTTTTGGCAAAGGGGTAAGTGCAGCTAGATCGGGCTTAGCATATTTCAAAAGCACCAAAAAATGTCAAATTCCTACACTCGTATAATACACATTCAGATGTTTTTTATAGCACTTTACTCTTGTCGTATATCGTTATTTCAGTATTGCGGTGGTTTTTTGGCGAAGGGGTAAGAGCACCTAAATCGGGCTTAGTATATTTAAAGGGCACCTAAAACATGTAAAATTCCTACACTCGTATAATACACCTTCAGATGTTTTTTATAGCACTTTACTCTTGTCGTATATCGTTATTTCAGTATTGGGGGTGGTTTTTTCGCGAAGGGGTAAGCGCACCTAAATCGGGCTTAGAATATTTCAAAAGCACCTAAAAAATATCAAATTCCTACATTCGTATAATACACCTTCAGATGTTTTTTATAGCACTTTACTCTTGTCGTATATCGTTATTTCAGTATTGGGGGTGGTTTTTTCGCGAAGGGGTAAGCGCACCTAAATCGGGCTTAGTATATTTAAAGGGCACCTAAAACATGTCAAATTCCTACACTCGTATAATACACCTTCAGATGTTTTTTATAGCACTTTACTCTTGTCGTATATCGTTATTTCTGTAATGGGAGTGGTTTTTTGGCGAAGGGGTAAGTGCAGCTAGATCGGGCTTAGCATATTTCAAAAGCACCAAAAAATGTCAAATTCCTACACTCGTATAATACACATTCAGATGTTTTTTATAGCACTTTACTCTTGTCGTATATCGTTATTTCAGTATTGGGGTGGTTTTTTGGCGAAGGGGTAAGAGCACCTAAATCGGGCTTAGTATATTTAAAGGGCACCTAAAACATGTAAAATTCCTACACTCGTATAATACACCTTCAGATGTTTTTTATAGCACTTTACTCTTATCGTATAGCGTTATTTCAGTATTGGGGGTGGTTTTTTCGCGAAGGGGTAAGCGCACCTAAATCAAGCTTAGCATATTTCAGAAGCACCTAAAAAATATCAAATCCCTACACTCGTATAATACACATTCAGATGTTTTTTATAGCACTTTACTCCTGTCGTATTTCGTTATTGCAGTATTGGGGGTGGTTTTTTGGCGAAGGGATAAGAGCACCTAAATCGGGCTTAGTATATTTAAAGGGCACCTAAAACATGTCTAATTCCTACACTCGTATAAATTACATTCAAATGTTTTTTATAGCACTTTACTCTTGTCGTATATAGTTATTGCAGTATTGTGGGTGGTTTTTTTGCGAAGGGATAAGAGCACCTAAATCGGGCTTAGTATATTTAAAGGGCACCTAAAACATGTCAAATTCCTACACTCGTATAATACACATTCAGATGTTTTTTATAGCACTTTACTCTTGTCGTATATCGTTATTGCAGTATTGGGGGTGGTTTTTTGGCGAAGGGATAAGAGCACCTAAATCGGGCTTCGTAAATTTAAAGGGCACCTAAAACATGTCAAATTCCTACACTCGTATAATACACATTCAAATGTTTTTTATAGCACTTTACTCTTGTCGTATATCGTTATTTCAGTATTGGGGTGGTTTTTTGGCGAAGGGGTAAGAGCACCTAAATCGGGCTTAGCATATATAAAGGGCACCTAAAACATGTAAAATTCCTACACTCGTATAATACACCTTCAGATGTTTTTTATAGCACTTTACTCTTGTCGTATATCGTTATTTCAGTATTGGGGGTGGTTTTTTCGCGAAGGGGTAAGCGCACCGAAATCGGGCTTAGAATATTTCAAAAGCACCTAAAAAATATCAAATTCCTACATTCGTATAATACACATTCAGATATTTTTTATAGCACTTTACTCCTGTCGTATATCGTTATTTCAGTATTGGGGGTGGTTTTTGGCGAAGGGGTAAGAGCACCTAAATCGGGCTTAGTATATTTAAAGGGCACCTAAAACATGTCAAATTCCTACACTCGTATAATACACCTTCATATGTTTTTTATAGCACTTTACTCTTGTTGTATATCGTTATCGCAGTATTGGGCGTTGTTTTTTGGCGAAGGAGTACGAGCACCTAAATGGGGCTTAGCATATTTAAAGGGCACCTAAAACATGTAAAATTCCTACACTCGTATAATACACCTTCAGATGTTTTTTATAGCACTTTACTCTTGTCGTATATCGTTATGTCAGTATTGGGGGTGGTTTTTGGCGAAGGGGTAAGAGCACCTAAATCGGGCTTAGTGTATTTAAAGGGCACCTAAAACATGTAAAATTCCTACACTCGTATAATACACCTTCAGATGTTTTTTATAGCACTTTACTTTTGTCGTATATCGTTATTTCAGTATTGGGGTGGTTTTTTGGCGAAGGGGTAAGAGCACCTAGATCGGGCTTAGCATATTTCAAAAGCCACAAAAAATGTTAAAAAATCCTACACTCGTATAATACACATTCAGATGTTTTTTATAGCACTTTACTCTTGTCGTATATGGTTATTTCAGTATTGGGGTGGTTTTTTGGCGAAGGGATAAGAGCACCTAAATCGGGCTTAGTATATTTAAAGGGCACCTAAAACATGTAAAATTCCTACACTCGTATAATACACCTTCAGATGTTTTTTATAGCACTTTACTCTTATCGTATAGCGTTATTTCAGTATTGGGGGTGGTTTTTTCGCGAAGGGGTAAGCGCACCTAAATCAAGCTTAGCATATTTCAGAAGCACCTAAAAAATATCAAATCCCTACACTCGTATAATACACATTCAGATGTTTTTTATAGCACTTTACTCCTGTCGTATTTCGTTATTGCAGTATTGGGGGTGGTTTTTTGGCGAAGGGATAAGAGCACCTAAATCGGGCTTAGTATATTTAAAGGGCACCTAAAACATGTCTAATTCCTACACTCGTATAATTTACATTCAAATGTTTTTTATAGCACTTTACTCTTGTCGTATATCGTTATTTCAGTATTGGGGTGGTTTTTTGGCGAAGGGATAAGAGCACCTAAATCGGGCTTAGTATATTTAAAGGGCACCTAAAACATGTCAAATTCCTACACTCGTATAATACACATTCAGATGTTTTTTATAGCACTTTACTCTTGTCGTATATGGTTATTTCAGTATTGGGGTGGTTTTTTGGCGAAAGGGTAAGAGCACCTAAATCGGGCTTAGTATATTTAAAGGGCACCTAAAACATGTCTAATTCCTACACTCGTATAATACACCTTCAGATGTTTTTTATAGCACTTTACTCTTGTCGTATATCGTTATTTCTGTATTGGGGGTGGTTTTTTGGCGAAGGGGTAAGTGCAGCTAGATCGGGCTTAGCATATTTCAAAAGCACCAAAAAATGTCAAATTCCTACACTCGTATAATACACATTCAGATGTTTTTTATAGCACTTTACTCTTGTCGTATATCGTTATTTCAGTATTGGGGTGGTTTTTTGGCGAAGGGGTAAGAGCACCTAAATCGGGCTTAGCATATTTAAAGGGCACCTAAAACATGTAAAATTCCTACACTCGTATAATACACCTTCAGATGTTTTTTATAGCACTTTACTCTTGTCGTATATCGTTATTTCAGTATTGGGGGTGGTTTTTTCGCGAAGGGGTAAGTGCAGCTAGATCGGGCTTAGCATATTTCAAAAGCACCAAAAAATGTCAAATTCCTACACTCGTATAATACACATTCAGATGTTTTTTATAGCACTTTACTCCTGTCGTATATCGTTATTTCAGTATTGGGGGTGGTTTTTGGCGAAGGGGTAAGAGCACCTAAATCGGGCTTAGTATATTTAAAGGGCACCTAAAACATGTCAAATTCCTACACTCGTATAATACACCTTCAGATGTTTTTTATAGCACTTTACTCTTGTCGTATATCGTTATGTCAGTATTGGGGTTGTTTTTTGGCGAAGGGGTAAGAGCACCTAAATGGGGCTTAGCATATTTAAAGGGCATCTAAAACATGTAAAATTCCTACACTCGTATAATACACCTTCAGATGTTTTTTATAGCACTTTACTCTTGTCGTATATCGTTATTTTAGTATTGGGGGTGGTTTTTTGGCGAAGGGATAAGAGCACCTAAATCGGGCTTAGTATATTTAAAGGGCACCTAAAACATGTAAAATTCCTACACTCGTATAATACACCTTCAGATGTTTTTTATAGCACTTTACTCTTGTCGTATATCGTTATTTCAGTATTGGGGTGGTTTTTTGCCGAAGGGGTAAGCGCACCTAAATCGGGCTTAGAATAGTTCGGAAGACCTTCAACATGTGAAATTCCTACACTCGTATAATACACCTTCAGATGTTTTTTATAGCACTTTACTCTTGTCGTATATCGTTATTTCAGTATTGGGGTGGTTTTTTGGCGAAGGGGTAAGAGCACCTAAATCGGGCTTAGCATATTTAAAGGGCACCTAAAACATGTAAAATTCCTACACTCGTATAATACACCTTCAGATGTTTTTTATAGCACTTTACTCTTGTCGTATATCGTTATTTCAGTATTGGGGGTGGTTTTTTCGCGAAGGGGGAAGCGCGCCTAAATCGGGCTTAGCATATTTCAAAAGCACCTAACAAATGTCAAATTCCTACACTCGTATAATACACATTCAGATGTTTTTTATAGCACTTTACTCTTGTCGTATATCGTTATTTCAGTGTTGGGGGTGGTTTTTTCGCGAAGGGGTAAGAGCAACTAAATCGGGCTTAGTATATTTAAAGAGCACCTAAAACATGTCAAATTCCTACACTCGTATAATACACCTTCAGATGTTTTTTATAGCACTTTACTCTTGTCGTATATCGTTATTTCCGTGTTGGGGGTGGTTTTTTCGCGAAGGGGTAAGAGCACCTAAATCGAGCTTACCCAATTTCAAAAGCACCAAAAACATGTCAAATTCCTACACTCGTATAATACACATTCAGATGTTTTTTATAGCACTTTACTCTTGTCGTATATCGTTATTTCAGTATTGGGGTGGTTTTTTGGCGAAGGGATAAGAGCACCTAAATCGGGCTTAGTATATTTAAAGAGCACCTAAAACATGTAAAATTCCTACACTCGTATAATACACCTTCAGATGTTTTTTATAGCACTTTACTCTTGTCGTATATCGTTATTTCAGTATTGGGGGTGGTTTTCTGGCGAAGGGGTAAGAGCTCCTAAATCGGGCTTAGTATATATGAAGAGCACCTAAAACATGTCAAATTCCTACACTCATATAATAGACCTTCAGATGTTTTATAGCACTTTACTCTTGTCGTATATCGTTATTTCAGTATTTTGGCGAAGGGGTAAGAGCACCTAAATCGGGCTTAGCATATTTCAAAAGCACCTAAAAAATGTCAAATTCCTACACTCGTATAATACACATTCAGATGTTTTTTATAGCACTTTACTCTTGTCGTATATCGTTATTTCAGTATTGGGGTGGTTTTTTGGCGAAGGGGTAAGAGCACCTAAATCGGGCTTAGTGTATTTAAAGGGCACCTAAAACATGTAAAATTCCTACACTCGTATAATACACCTTCAGATGTTTTTTATAGCACTTTACTCCTGTCGTATATCGTTATTTCAGTATTGGGGTGGTTTTTTGGCGAAGGGGTAAGAGCACCTAAATCGGGCTTAGCATATTTAAAGGGCACCTAAAACATGTAAAATTCCTACACTCGTATAATACACCTTCAGATGTTTTTTATAGCACTTTACTCTTGTCGTATATCGTTATTTCAGTATTGGGGGTGGTTTTTTGGCGAAGGGGTAAGTGCAGCTAGATAAGCCTAGGATTTTTTAAAAAGAACCAAAAAATGTCAAATTCCTATACTCGTATAATACACATTCAGATGTTTTTTATAGCACTTTACTCTTGTCGTATATCGTTATTTCAGTATTGGGGTGGTTTTTTGGCGAAGGGGTAAGCGCACCTAAATCAAGCTTAGCATATTTCAGAAGCACCTAAAAAATATCAAATCCCTACACTCGTATAATACACATTCAGATGTTTTTTATAGCACTTTACTCCTGTCGTATATCGTTATTTCAGTATTGGGGGTGGTTTTTGGCGAAGGGGTAAGAGCACCTAAATCGGGCTTAGTATATTTAAAGGGCACCTAAAACATGTCAAATTCCTACACTCGTATAATACACCTTCAGATGTTTTTTATAGCACTTTACTCTTGTCGTATATCGTTATTTCAGTATTGGGGTGGTTTTTTCGCGAAGGGGTAAGAACACCTAAATCAGGCTTAGCATATTTCAAAAGCACCTAAAAAATGTCAAATTCCTACACTCGTATAAGACACATTCAGATGTTTTTTATAGCACTTTACTCTTGTCGTATATCGTTATTTCAGTATTGGGGGTGGTTTTTTCGCGAAGGAGTAAGAGCACCTAAATCGGGCTTAGTATATTTAAAGAGTACCTAAAACATGTCACATTCCTACACTCGTATAATACACATTCAGATGTTTTTTATAGCACTTTACTCTTGTCGTATATCGTTATTTCAGTATTGGGGGTGGTTTTTGACGAAGGGGTAAGAGCACCTAAATGGGGCTTAGCATATTCAAAGGGCACCTAAAACATGTAAAATTCCTACACTCGTATAATACACTTTCACATGTTTTTTATAGCACTTTACTCTTGTCGTATATCGTTATTTCAGTATTGGGGGTGGTTTTTGGCGAAGGGGTAAGAGCACCTAAATCGGGCTTAGTATATTTAAAGGGCACCTAAAACATGTCAAATTCCTACACTCGTATAATACACATTCAGATGTTTTTTATAGCACTTTACTCTTGTCGTATATCGTTATTTCAGTATTGGGGGTGGTTTTTTCGCGAAGGGGGAAGCGCGCCTAAATCGGGCTTAGCATATTTCAAAAGCACCTAAAACATGTCAAATTCCTACACTCGTATAATACACATTCAGATGTTTTTTATAGCACTTTACTCTTGTCGTATATCGTTATTTCAGTGTTGGAGTGGTTTTTTCGCGAAGGGGTAAGAGCACCTAAATCGAGCTTAGCCAATTTCAAAAGCACCTAAAACATGTCAAATTCCTACACTCGTATAATACACATTCAGATGTTTTTTATAGCACTTTACTCTTGTCGTATATCGTTATTCCAGTATTCGGGGTGGTTTTTTTGCGAAGGGGTAAGAGCACCTAAATCGGGCTTAGTATATTTAAAGAGCACCTAAAACATGTCAAATTCCTACACTCGTATAATACACCTTCAGATGTTTTTTATAGCACTTTACTCTTGTCGTATATCGTTATTTCAGTATTGGGGTGGTTTTTTGGTGAAGGGGTAAGAGCACCTAAATCGAGCTTAGCATATTTAAAGGGCACCTAAAACATGTAAAATTCCTACACTCGTATAATACACCTTCAGATGTTTTTTATAGCACTTTACTCTTGTCGTATATCGTTATTTTAGTATTGGGGGTGGTTTTTTGGCGAAGGGATAAGAGCACCTAAATCGGGCTTCGTATATTTAAAGGGCACCTAAAACATGTCTAATTCTTACACTCGTATAATACACATTCAGATGTTTTTTATAGCACTTTACTCTTGTCGTATATGGTTATTTCAGTATTGGGGTGGTTTTTTGGCGAAAGGGTAAGAGCACCTAAATCGGGCTTAGTATATTTAAAGGGCACCTAAAACATGTCTAATTCCTACACTCGTATAATACACATTCAGATGTTTTTTATAGCACTTTACTCTTGTCGTATATCGTTATTGCAGTATTGGGGTGGTTTTTTGGCGAAGGGGTAAGAGCACCTAAATCGGGCTTCGTATATTTAAAGGGCACCTAAAACATGTCTAATTCCAACACTCGTATAATACACATTCAGATGTTTTATATAGCACTTTACTCTTGTCGTATATCGTTATTTCAGTATTGGGGAGGTTTTTTGGCGAAGGGGTAAGAGCACCTAGATCGGGCTTAGCATATTTCAAAAGCACCAAGAAATGTTAAAAAATCCTACACTCGTATAATACACATTCAGATGTTTTTTATAGCACTTTACTCTTGTCGTATATCGTTATTTCAGTATTGGGGTGGTTTTTTGGCGAAGGGATAAGAGCACCTAAATCGGGCTTAGTATATTTAAAGGGCACCTAAAACATGTCTAATTCCTACACTCGTATAATACACATTCAGATGTTTTTTATAGCACTTTACTCTTGTCGTATATCGTTATTGCAGTATTGGGGTGGTTTTTTGGCGAAGGGGTAAGAGCACCTAAATCGGGCTTAGTATATTTAAAGGGCACCTAAAACATGTCTAATTCCTACACTCGTATAATACACATTCAGATGTTTTTTATAGCACTTTACTCTTGTCGTATATCGTTATTTCAGTATTGGGGTGGTTTTTTGGCGAAGGGGTAAGAGCACCTAAATCGGGCTTAGTATATTTAAAGGGCACCTAAAACATGTCTAATTCCTACACTCGTATAATACACCTTCAGATGTTTTTTATAGCACTTTACTCTTGTCGTATATCGTTATTTCTGTATTGGGGGTGGTTTTTTGGCGAAGGGGTAAGAGCACCTAAATCGGGCTTAGTATATTTAAAGGGCACCTAAAACATGTCAAATTCCTACACTCGTATAATACACCTTCATATGTTTTTTATAGCACTTTACTCTTATCGTATAGCGTTATTTCAGTATTGGGGTGGTTTTTTGGCGAAGGGGTAAGAGCACCTAAATCGGGCTTAGTATATTTCAACCCCCCCACCCCCCCCCCCCCCCACCCCCCCCCCCCCCCACCCCCCCCCCCCCCCACCCCCCCCCCCCCCCACCCCCCCCCCCCCCCACCCCCCCCCCCCCCCACCCCCCCCCCCCCCCACCCCCCCCCCCCCCCACCCCCCCCCCCCCCCACCCCCCCCCCCCCCCACCCCCCCCCCCCCCCACCCCCCCCCCCCCCCACCCCCCCCCCCCCCCACCCCCCCCCCCCCCCACCCCCCCCCCCCCCCACCCCCCCCCCCCCCCACCCCCCCCCCCCCCCACCCCCCCCCCCCCCCACCCCCCCCCCCCCCCACCCCCCCCCCCCCCCACCCCCCCCCCCCCCCACCCCCCCCCCCCCCCACCCCCCCCCCCCCCCACCCCCCCCCCCCCCCACCCCCCCCCCCCCCCACCCCCCCCCCCCCCCACCCCCCCCCCCCCCCACCCCCCCCCCCCCCCACCCCCCCCCCCCCCCACCCCCCCCCCCCCCCACCCCCCCCCCCCAGCGATTTTTGATAAAGTTGTTTGGGATCTTGGAAATCGTATAGAGGTGTTGTATAATTGACTTTAGGGCAGGTGCGTTGCTGATAGGGTAGCATGGGAGGTGTGAGGAGTGGGGATTGTGGGGCGGGGGGGCGGGTTGGGCTAAGTGAGGGGTTCCCCAATCGAGCACCTATAATTGCGGCAGGCCACGTAGTTTTTTATGTGAATACGGTTTTTTGTATTTGGCATGTCATAGCGGCTTTTTTACAAATTCTGATGTTTTGTTATATGCACTTTTCTTCATGTCGTATATCGTTTATTTTCAGTATTGGGGGTGGTTTTGCGGCTTAAGGGGTAATGGCACTAAATCGGGCTTAGTATACTTCAAAAGCACCTAAGATGTAAAATTTCCTACACTCGTATAATACACATTCAAATGTTTAATAAATCACTAACCAAAACTACACACTAACAAACATCACAATTTTATTAAAAAATTATCCTTTTACCTCTCCCACCCAATTTCAACTCACAAACCATCTTCACCCCCCCATACCCCCCCAAACCCAACCCCACTACACCACCCCCAACTCCTAAAAAACCCTCCCAAATACGACAATATACACACTTTAAAAAAAAAAAACTAAAATCCTTTTATTAAAACAACCCCCAATCTATCACACTCCACACAAAACCCACCACCCACTAATAATAATAATCTATCTACCCACACTTTAATACTAAAAATAACTATATACGACAAGAGTAAAGTGCTATAAAAAACATCTGAAGGTGTATTATACGAGTGTAGGAATTTGACATGTTTTAGGTGCTCTTTAAATATACTAAGCCCGATTTAGTTGCTCTTACCCCTTCGCCAAAAAACCACCCCAATACTGAAATAACGATATACGACAAGAGTAAAGTGCTATAATAAACATTTGAATGTGTATTATACGAGTGTAGGAATTTGACATTTCTTAGGTGCTTTTGAAATATACTAAGCCCGATTTAGGTGCTCTTACCCCTTCGCCAAAAAACCACCCCGAATACTGAAATAACGATATACGACAAGAGTAAAGTGCTATAAAAAACATCTGAAGGTGTATTATACGAGTGTAGGAATTTGACATGTTTTAGGTGCTCTTTAAATATACTAAGCCCAATTTAGGTGCTCTTACCCCTTCACCAAAAAACCACCCCAATATTGAAATAACGATATACGACAAGAGTAAAGTGCTATAATAAACATTTGAATGTGTATTATACGAGTGTAGGAATTTGACATTTCTTAGGTGCTTTTGAAGTATACTAAGCCCGATTTAGGTGCTCTTACCCCTTAGCCACAAAACCACCCCCAATACTGAAATAACGATATACGACATGAGTAAAGCATTATAAAAAACATCTGAAGGTGTATTATACGAGTGTAGGAATTTGACATGTTTTAGGTGCTCTTTAAATATACTAAGCCCAATTTAGGTGCTCTTACCCCTTCACCAAAAAACCACCCCCAATATTGAAATAACGATATACGACAAGAGTAAAGTGCTATAAAAAACATCTGAATGTGTATTATACGAGTGTAGGAATTTGACATGTTTTAGGTGCTTTGAAATATGCTAAGCCCGATTTAGGTGCTCTTACCCCTTCGCCAAAAAAACCACCCCGAATACTGAAATAACGATATACGACAAGTGTAAAGTGCTATAAAAAACATCTGAAGGTGTATTATACGAGAGTAGGAATTTGACATTTTTTAGGCGCTTTTGAAGTATCAAAAGCACGATTTAGGTGCTCTTACCCCTTAGCCAAAAAACCACCCACAATACTGAATAACGATATACGACAAGAGTAAAGTGCTATAAAAACCATCTGAATGTGTATTATACGAGTGTAGGAATTTGACATGTTTTAGGTGCTCTTTAAATATACTAAGCCCAATTTAGGTGCTCTTACCCCTACACCAAAAAACCACCCCCAATATTGAAATAACGATATACGACAAGAGTAAAGTGCTATAAAAAACATCTGAAGGTGTATTATAACAGTGTAGGAATTTTACATGTCTTAGGTGCTCTTTAAATATACTAAGCCCGATTTAGGTGCTCTTACCCCTTCGCAAAAAAACCACCCTTAATACTGAAATAACGATATACGACAAGAGCAAAGTGATATAAAAAACATCTGAATGTGTATTATACGAGTGTAGGAATTTGACATGTTTTAGGTGCTCTTTAAATATACTAAGCCCGATTTAGGTACTCTTACCCCTTCGCCAAAAAACCACCCCAATACTGAAATAACGATATACGACATGAGTAAAGCATTATAAAAAACATCTGAAGATGTATTATACGAGTGTAGGAATTTGACATGTTTTAGGTGCTCTTTAAATATACTAAGCCCAATTTAGGTGCTCTTACCCCTTCACCAAAAAACCACCCCCAATACTGAAATAACGATATACGACATGAGTAAAGCATTATAAAAAACATCTGAATGTGTATTATACGAGTGTAGGAATTTTACATTTTTTAGGTGCTTTGAAATATGCTAAGCCCGATTTAGGTGCTCTTACCCCTTCGCCAAAAAAACCACCCCGAATACTGAAATAACGATATACAACAAGTGTAAAGTGCTATAAAAAACATCTGAAGGTGTATTATACGAGAGTAGGAATTTGACATTTTTTAGGCGCTTTTGAAGTATGCTAAGCCCGATTTAGGTGCTCTTACCCCTTCGCCAAAAAACCACCCCGAATACTGAAATAACGATATACGACAAGAGTAAAGTGCTATAAAAAACATCTGAATGTGTATTATACGAGTGTAGGAATTTGACATTTATTAGGTGCTTTTGAAATATGCTAAGCCTGATTTAGGTGCTCTTACCCCTTTGCGAAAAAACCACCCCCAATACTAAAATAACGATATACGACAAGAGTAAAGTGCTATAAAAAACATCTGAAGGTGTATTATACGAGTGTAGGAATTTGACATGTTTTAGGTGCTCTTTAAATATACTAAGCCCAATTTAGGTGCTCTTACCCCTTCACCAAAAAACCACCCCAATATTGAAATAACGATATACGACAAGAGTAAAGTGCTATAATAAACATTTGAATGTGTATTATACGAGTGTAGGAATTTGACATTTCTTAGGTGCTTTTGAAGTATACTAAGCCCGATTTAGGTGCTCTTACCCCTTAGCCACAAAACCACCCCCAATACTGAAATAACGATATACGACATGAGTAAAGCATTATAAAAAACATCTGAAGGTGTATTATACGAGTGTAGGAATTTGACATGTTTTAGGTTCTTTTGAAATCGGGTAAGCTCGATTTAGGGGCTCTTACCCCTTCGCGAAAAAACCACCCCAAACACTGAAATAACGATATACGACAAGAGTAAAGCATTATAAAAAACATCTGAAGGTGTATTATACGAGTGTAGGAATTTGACATGTTTTAGGTGCTCTTTAAATATACTAAGCCCAATTTAGGTGCTCTTACCCCTTCACCAAAAAACCACCCCCAATATTGAAATAACGATATACGACAAGAGTAAAGTGCTATAAAAAACATCTGAATGTGTATTATACGAGTGTAGGAATTTGACATTTCTTAGGTGCTTTTGAAGTATACTAAGCCCGATTTAGGTGCTCTTACCCCTTAGCCACAAAACCACCCCCAATACTGAAATAACGATATACGACATGAGTAAAGCATTATAAAAAACATCTGAAGGTGTATTATACGAGTGTAGGAATTTGACATGTTTTAGGTGCTCTTTAAATATACTAAGCCCAATTTAGGTGCTCTTACCCCTTCACCAAAAAACCACCCCCAATATTGAAATAACGATATACGACAAGAGTAAAGTGCTATAAAAAACATCTGAATGTGTCTTATACGAGTGTAGCAATTTGACATTTTTTAGGTGCTTTGAAATATGCTAAGCCCGATTTAGGTGCTCTTACCCCTTCGCCAAAAAAACCACCCCGAATACTGAAATAACGATATACGACAAGTGTAAAGTGCTATAAAAAACATCTGAAGGTGTATTATACGAGAGTAGGAATTTGACATTTTTTAGGCGCTTTTGAAGTATCAAAAGCACGATTTAGGTGCTCTTACCCCTTCGCCAAAAAACCACCCCGAATACTAAAATAACGATATACCACAAGAGTAAAGTGCTATAAAAAACATCTGAAGGTGTATTATACGAGTGTATGAATTTGACATGTTTTAGGTGCTCTTTAAATATACTAAGCCCGATATAGGTGCTCTTACCCCTTCGCCAGAAAACCGCCCACAATACTGAAATAACGATATACGACAAGAGTAAAGTGCTATAAAAAACATCTGAAGGTGTATTATACGAGTGTAGGAATTTGACATGTTTTAGGTGCTCTTTAAATATACTAAGCCCGATTTAGGTGCTCTTACCCCTTCGCAAAAAAACCACCCTTAATACTGAAATAACGATATACGACAAGAGCAAAGTGATATAAAAAACATCTGAATGTGTATTATACGAGTGTAGGAATTTGATATGTTTTAGGTGCTCTTTAAATATACTAAGCCCGATTTAGGTACTCTTACCCCTTCGCCAAAAAACCACCCCAATACTGAAATAACGATATACGACATGAGTAAAGCATTATAAAAAACATCTGAAGATGTATTATACGAGTGTAGGAATTTGACATGTTTTAGGTGCTCTTTAAATATACTAAGCCCAATTTAGGTGCTCTTACCCCTTCACCAAAAAACCACCCCCAATACTGAAATAACGATATACGACAAGAGTAAAGCATTATAGAAAACATCTGAAGGTGTATTATACGAGTGTAGGAATTTGACATTTTTTAGGCGCTTTTGAAGTATGCTAAGCCCTATTTAGGTGCCTTTACCCCTTCGCCAAAAAACCACCCCGAATACTGAAATAACGATATACGACAAGAGTAAAGTGCTATAAAAAACATCTGAAGGTGTATTATACGAGTGTAGGAATTCGACATTTTTTAGGCGCTTTTGAAGTATGCTAAGCCCGATTTAGGTGCTCTTACCCCTTCGCCAAAAAAACACCCCGAATACTGAAATAACGATATACGACAAGAGTAAAGTGCTACAAAAAACATCTGAAGGTGTATTATACGAGTGTAGGAAATTGACATTTTTTAGGTGCTTTTGAAATATGCTAAGCCCGATTCAGGCGCGCTTCCCCCTTCGTGAAAAAACCACCCCCAATACTGAAATAACGATATACGACAAGAGTAAAGTGCTATAAAAAACATCTGAAGGTGTATTATACGAGTGTAGGAATTTGACATGTTTTAGGTGCTCTTTAAATATACTAAGCCCGATTTAGGTGCTCTTACCCCTTCGCCAAAAAACCACCCCGAATACTGAAATAACGATATACGACAAGAGTAAAGTGCTATAAAAAACATCTGAATGTGTATTATACGAGTGTAGGAATTTGACATTTTTTAGGTGCTTTTGAAGTATACTAAGCCCGATTTAGGTGCTCTTACCCCTTCGCCAAAAAACCACCCCAATACTGAAATAACGATATACGACAAGAGTAAAGCATTATAAAAAACATCTGAAGGTGTATTATACGAGTGTAGGAATTTGACATGTTTTAGGTGCTTTTGAAATTGGGTAAGCTCGATTTAGGTGCTCTTACCCCTTCGCGAAAAAACCACCCCAACACTGAAATAACGATATACGACAAGAGTAAAGTGCTATAAAAAACATCTGAATGTGTATTATACGAGTGTAGGAATTTGACATATTTTAGGTGCTCTTTAAATATACTAAGCCCGATTTAGGTGCTCTTACCCTTTTACCAAAAAACCACCCCCAATATTGAAATAACGATATACGACAAGAGTAAAGTGCTATAAAAAACCTCTGAATGTGTCTTATACGAGTGTAGGAATTTGAAATTTTTTTGGTGCTTTTGAAATATGCTAAGCCCGATTTAGGTGTTCTTACCCCTTCGCCACAAAACCACCCCCAATACTGAAATAACGATATACGACAAGAGTAAAGTACTATAAAAAACATCTGAAGGTGTATTATACGAGTGTAGGAATTTGACATGTTTTAGGTGCTCTTTAAATATACTAAGCCCAATTTAGGTGCTCTTACCCCTTCACCAAAAAACCACCCCCAATATTGAAATAACGATATACGACAAGAGTAAAGTGCTATAAAAAACATCTGAATGTGTCTTATACGAGTGTAGCAATTTGACATTTTTTAGGTGCTTTGAAATATGCTAAGCCCGATTTAGGTGCTCTTACCCCTTCGCCAAAAAAACCACCCCGAATACTGAAATAACGATATACGACAAGAGTAAAGTGCTATAAAAAACATCTGAAGGTGTATTATACGAGTGTAGGAATTTGACATGTTTTAGGTGCTCTTTAAATATACTAAGCCCAATTTAGGTGCTCTTACCCCTTCACCAAAAAACCACCCCCAATATTGAAATAACGATATACGACAAGAGTAAAGTGCTATAAAAAACATCTGAATGTGTATTATACGAGTGTAGGAATTTGACATGTTTTAGGTGCTCTTTAAATATACTAAGCCCAATTTAGGTGCTCTTACCCCTTCACCAAAAAACCACCCCCAATATTGAAATAACGATATACGACAAGAGTAAAGTGCTATAAAAAACATCTGAAGGTGTATTATAACAGTGTAGGAATTTTACATGTCTTAGGTGCTCTTTAAATATACTAAGCCCGATTTAGGTGCTCTTACCCCTTCGCAAAAAAACCACCCTTAATACTGAAATAACGATATACGACAAGAGCAAAGTGATATAAAAAACATCTGAATGTGTATTATACGAGTGTAGGAATTTGATATGTTTTAGGTGCTCTTTAAATATACTAAGCCCGATTTAGGTACTCTTACCCCTTCGCCAAAAAACCACCCCAATACTGAAATAACGATATACGACATGAGTAAAGCATTATAAAAAACATCTGAAGATGTATTATACGAGTGTAGGAATTTGACATGTTTTAGGTGCTCTTTAAATATACTAAGCCCAATTTAGGTGCTCTTACCCCTTCACCAAAAAACCACCCCCAATACTGAAATAACGATATACGACATGAGTAAAGCATTATAAAAAACATCTGAATGTGTATTATACGAGTGTAGGAATTTTACATTTTTTAGGTGCTTTGAAATATGCTAAGCCCGATTTAGGTGCTCTTACCCCTTCGCCAAAAAAAACCACCCCGAATACTGAAATAACGATATACGACAAGAGTAAAGTGCTATAAAAAACATCTGAAGGTGTATTATGCGAGTGTAGGAATTTTACATTTTTTAGGCGCTTTTGAAGTATGCTAAGCCCGATTTAGGTGCTCTTACCCCTTCGCCAAAAAACCACCCCGAATACTGAAATAACGATATACGACAAGAGTAAAGTGCTATAAAAAACATCTGAATGTGTATTATACGAGTGTAGGAATTTGACATTTATTAGGTGCTTTTGAAATATGCTAAGCCTGATTTAGGTGCTCTTACCCCTTTGCGAAAAAACCACCCCCAATACTAAAATAACGATATACGACAAGAGTAAAGTGCTATAAAAAACATCTGAAGGTGTATTATACGAGTGTAGGAATTTGACATGTTTTAGGTGCTCTTTAAATATACTAAGCCCAATTTAGGTGCTCTTACCCCTTCACCAAAAAACCACCCCAATATTGAAATAACGATATACGACAAGAGTAAAGTGCTATAAAAAACATCTGAAGGTGTATTATACGAGTGTATGAATTTGACATGTTTTAGGTGCTCTTTAAATATACTAAGCCCGATATAGGTGCTCTTACCCCTTCGCCAGAAAACCGCCCACAATACTGAAATAACGATATATGACCAGAGTAAAGTGCTATAAAAAACATCTGAAGGTGTATTATACGAGTGTAGGAATTTGACATGTTTTAGGTGCTCTTTAAATTTACTAAGCCCGATTTAGGTGCTCTTACCCCTTCGCCAAAAAACCACCCCCAATACTGAAATAACGATATACGACAAGAGTAAAGTGCTATAAAAAACATCTGAATGTGTCTTATACGAGTGTAGCAATTTGACATTTTTTAGGTGCTTTGAAATATGCTAAGCCCGATTTAGGTGCTCTTACCCCTTCGCCAAAAAAACCACCCCGAATACTGAAATAACGATATACGACAAGTGTAAAGTGCTATAAAAAACATCTGAAGGTGTATTATACGAGAGTAGGAATTTGACATTTTTTAGGCGCTTTTGAAGTATCAAAAGCCCAATTTAGGTGCTCTTACCCCTTCACCAAAAAACCACCCCAATATTGAAATAACGATATACGACAAGAGTAAAGTGCTATAATAAACATTTGAATGTGTATTATACGAGTGTAGGAATTTGACATTTCTTAGGTGCTTTTGAAGTATACTAAGCCCGATTTAGGTGCTCTTACCCCTTAGCCACAAAACCACCCCCAATACTGAAATAACGATATACGACATGAGTAAAGCATTATAAAAAACATCTGAAGGTGTATTATACGAGTGTAGGAATTTGACATGTTTTAGGTGCTCTTTAAATATACTAAGCCCAATTTAGGTGCTCTTACCCCTTCACCAAAAAACCACCCCCAATATTGAAATAACGATATACGACAAGAGTAAAGTGCTATAAAAAACATCTGAATGTGTCTTATACGAGTGTAGCAATTTGACATTTTTTAGGTGCTTTGAAATATGCTAAGCCCGATTTAGGTGCTCTTACCCCTTCGCCAAAAAAACCACCCCGAATACTGAAATAACGATATACGACAAGTGTAAAGTGCTATAAAAAACATCTGAAGGTGTATTATACGAGAGTAGGAATTTGACATTTTTTAGGCGCTTTTGAAGTATCAAAAGCACGATTTAGGTGCTCTTACCCCTTAGCCAAAAAACCACCCACAATACTGAATAACGATATACGACAAGAGTAAAGTGCTATAAAAACCATCTGAATGTGTATTATACATGTGTAGGAATTTGACATGTTTTAGGTGCTCTTTAAATATACTAAGCCCAATTTAGGTTCTCTTACCCCTACACCAAAAAACCACCCCCAATATTGAAATAACGATATACGACAAGAGTAAAGTGCTATAAAAAACATCTGAAGGTGTATTATACGAGTGTAGGAATTTTACATGTCTTAGGTGCTCTTTAAATATACTAAGCCCGATTTAGGTGCTCTTACCCCTTCGCAAAAAAACCACCCCGAATACTGAAATAACGATATACGACAAGAGTAAAGTGCTATAAAAAACATCTGAAGGTGTATTATACGAGAGTAGGAATTTGACATTTTTTAGGTGCTCTTTAAATTTACTAAGCCCGATTTAGGTGCTCTTACCCCTTAGCCAAAAAACCACCCCAATACTGAAATAACGATATACGACATGAGTAAAGCATTATAAAAAACATCTGAAGATGTATTATACGAGTGTAGGAATTTGACATGTTTTAGGTGCTCTTTAAATATACTAAGCCCAATTTAGGTGCTCTTACCCCTTCACCAAAAAACCACCCCCAATACTGAAATAACGATATACGACAAGAGTAAAGCATTATAAAAAACATCTGAATGTGTATTATACGAGTGTAGGAATTTGACATTTTTTAGGTGCTTTTGAAATATGCTAAGCCTGATTTAGGTGCTCTTACCCCTTTGCGAAAAAACCACCCCCAATACTAAAATAACGATATACGACAAGAGTAAAGTGCTATAAAAAACATCTGAAGGTGTATTATACGAGTGTAGGAATTTGACAATTTTTAGGTGCTTTTGAAATATGCTAAGCCCGATTTAGGTGCTCTTACCCCTTCGCCAAAAAACCACCCCAATACTGAAATAACGATATACGACAAGAGTAAAGTGCTATAAAAAACATCTGAATGTGTATTATACGAGTGTAGGAATTTGACATTTTTGGTGCTTTTGAAATATGCTAAGCCCGATCTAGCTGCACTTACCCCTTCGCGAAAAAACCACCCCCAATACTGAAATAACGATATACGACAAGAGTAAAGTGCTATAAAAAACATCTGAAGGTGTATTATACGAGTGTAGGAATTTTACATGTTTCAGGCGTTTTCTAAACATGATCCCCCCAATTTCTGCGCCCTCACCCCTTCGCCAAAAAACCACCCCAATACTGAAATAACGATATACGACAAGAGTAAAGTGCTATAAAAAACATCTGAATGTGTATTATACGAGTGTAGGAATTTGACATTTTTTAGGTGCTTTTGAAATATGCTAAGCCTGATTTAGGTGCTCTTACCCCTTCGCCAAAAAACCACCCCCAATACTGAAATAACGATATACGACAAGAGTAAAGTGCTATAAAAAACATCTGAAGGTGTATTATACGAGTGTATGAATTTGACATGTTTTAGGTGCTCTTTAAATATACTAAGCCCGATATAGGTGCTCTTACCCCTTCGCCAAAAAACCACCCCCAATACTGAAATAACGATATACGACCAGAGTAAAGTGCTATAAAAAACATCTGAAGGTGTATTATACGAGTGTAGGAATTTGACATGTTTTAGGTGCTCTTTAAATATACTAAGCCCGATTTAGGTGCTCTTACCCCTTCGCCAAAAAACCACCCCTAATACTGAAATAACGATATACGACATGAGTAAAGCATTATAAAAAACATCTGAAGGTGTATTATACGAGTGTAGGAATTTGACATGTTTTAGGTGCTCTTTAAATATACTAAGCCCAATTTAGGTGCTCTTACCCCTTCACCAAAAAACCACCCCCAATATTGAAATAACGATATACGACAAGAGTAAAGTGCTATAAAAAACATATGAAGGTGTATTATAAGAGTGTAGGAATTTGACATGTTTTAGGTGCTCTTGAAATATACTAAGCTCGATTTAGGTGCTCTTACCCCTTCGCCAAAAAACCACCCCCAATACTGAAATAACGATATACGACAAGAGTAAAGTGCAATAAAAAACATCTGAAGGTGTATTATACGAGTGTAGGGATTGGACATTTTTTAGGTGCTTTTGAAATATACTAAGCCCGATTTAGGTGCGCTTACCCCTTCGTCAAAAAACCACCCCAATACTGAAATAACGATATACGACAAGAGTAAAGCATTACAGAAAACATCTGAAGGTGTATTATACGAGTGTAGGAATTTGACATGTTTTAGGTGCTTTTTAAATATGCTAAGTCTGATTTAGGTGCTCTTACCCCTTCACCAAAAAACCACCCCCAATATTGAAATAACGATATACGACAAGAGTAAAGTGCTATAAAAAACATCTGAATGTGTATTATACGAGTGTAGGAATTTGACATGTTTTAGGTGCTCTTTAAATATACTAAGCCCAATTTAGGTGCTCTTACCCCTACACCAAAAAACCACCCCCAATATTGAAATAACGATATACGACAAGAGTAAAGTGCTATAAAAAACATCTGAAGGTGTATTATAACAGTGTAGGAATTTTACATGTCTTAGGTGCTCTTTAAATATACTAAGCCCGATTTAGGTGCTCTTACCCCTTCGCAAAAAAACCACCCTTAATACTGAAATAACGATATACGACAAGAGCAAAGTGATATAAAAAACATCTGAATGTGTATTATACGAGTGTAGGAATTTGATATGTTTTAGGTGCTCTTTAAATATACTAAGCCCGATTTAGGTACTCTTACCCCTTCGCCAAAAAACCACCCCAATACTGAAATAACGATATACGACATGAGTAAAGCATTATAAAAAACATCTGAAGATGTATTATACGAGTGTAGGAATTTGACATGTTTTAGGTGCTCTTTAAATATACTAAGCCCAATTTAGGTGCTCTTACCCCTTCACCAAAAAACCACCCCCAATACTGAAATAACGATATACGACATGAGTAAAGCATTATAAAAAACATCTGAATGTGTATTATACGAGTGTAGGAATTTTACATTTTTTAGGCGCTTTTGAAGTATGCTAAGCCCGATTTAGGTGCTCTTACCCCTTCGCCAAAAAACCACCCCGAATACTGAAATAACGATATACGACAAGAGTAAAGTGCTATAAAAAACATCTGAATGTGTATTATACGAGTGTAGGAATTTGACATTTTTTAGGTGCTTTTGAAATATGCTAAGCCCGATTTAGGTGCTCTTACCCCTTCGCCAAAAAACCACCCCCAATACTAAAATAACGATATACGACAAGAGTAAAGTGCTATAAAAAACATCTGAAGGTGTATTATACGAGTGTAGGAATTTGACATGTTTTAGGTGCTCTTTAAATATACTAAGCCCGATTTAGTTGCTCTTACCCCTTCGCCAAAAAACCACCCCAATACTGAAATAACGATATACGACAAGAGTAAAGCATTATAAAAAACATCTGAATGTGTATTATACGAGTGTAGGAATTTTACATTTTTTAGGTGCTTTGAAATATGCTAAGCCCGATTTAGGTGCTCTTACCCCTTCGCCAAAAAAAACCACCCCGAATACTGAAATAACGATATACGACAAGAGTAAAGTGCTATAAAAAACATCTGAAGGTGTATTATACGAGTGTAGGAATTTGACATTTTTTAGGTGCTTTTGAAATATGCTAAGCCCGATTTAGGTGCTCTTACCCCTTCGCCAAAAAACCACCCCGAATACTGAAATAACGATATACGACAAGAGTAAAGTGCTATAAAAAACATCTGAATGTGTATTATACGAGTGTAGGAATTTGACATTTATTAGGTGCTTTTGAAATATGCTAAGCCTGATTTAGGTGCTCTTACCCCTTTGCGAAAAAACCACCCCCAATACTAAAATAACGATATACGACAAGAGTAAAGTGCTATAAAAAACATCTGAAGGTGTATTATACGAGTGTAGGAATTTGACATGTTTTAGGTGCTCTTTAAATATACTAAGCCCAATTTAGGTGCTCTTACCCCTTCACCAAAAAACCACCCCAATATTGAAATAACGATATACGACAAGAGTAAAGTGCTATAATAAACATTTGAATGTGTATTATACGAGTGTAGGAATTTGACATTTCTTAGGTGCTTTTGAAGTATACTAAGCCCGATTTAGGTGCTCTTACCCCTTAGCCACAAAACCACCCCCAATACTGAAATAACGATATACGACATGAGTAAAGCATTATAAAAAACATCTGAAGGTGTATTATACGAGTGTAGGAATTTGACATGTTTTAGGTGCTCTTTAAATATACTAAGCCCAATTTAGGTGCTCTTACCCCTTCACCAAAAAACCACCCCCAATATTGAAATAACGATCTACGACAAGAGTAAAGTGCTATAAAAAACATCTGAATGTGTCTTATACGAGTGTAGCAATTTGACATTTTTTAGGTGCTTTGAAATATGCTAAGCCCGATTTAGGTGCTCTTACCCCTTCGCCAAAAAAACCACCCCGAATACTGAAATAACGATATACGACAAGTGTAAAGTGCTATAAAAAACATCTGAAGGTGTATTATACGAGAGTAGGAATTTGACATTTTTTAGGCGCTTTTGAAGTATCAAAAGCCCAATTTAGGTGCTCTTACCCCTTCACCAAAAAACCACCCCAATATTGAAATAACGATATACGACAAGAGTAAAGTGCTATAATAAACATTTGAATGTGTATTATACGAGTGTAGGAATTTGACATTTCTTAGGTGCTTTTGAAGTATACTAAGCCCGATTTAGGTGCTCTTACCCCTTAGCCACAAAACCACCCCCAATACTGAAATAACGATATACGACATGAGTAAAGCATTATAAAAAACATCTGAAGGTGTATTATACGAGTGTAGGAATTTGACATGTTTTAGGTGCTCTTTAAATATACTAAGCCCAATTTAGGTGCTCTTACCCCTTCACCAAAAAACCACCCACAATACTGAATAACGATATACGACAAGAGTAAAGTGCTATAAAAACCATCTGAATGTGTATTATACATGTGTAGGAATTTGACATGTTTTAGGTGCTCTTTAAATATACTAAGCCCAATTTAGGTTCTCTTACCCCTACACCAAAAAACCACCCCCAATATTGAAATAACGATATACGACAAGAGTAAAGTGCTATAAAAAACATCTGAAGGTGTATTATAACAGTGTAGGAATTTTACATGTCTTAGGTGCTCTTTAAATATACTAAGCCCGATTTAGGTGCTCTTACCCCTTCGCAAAAAAACCACCCTTAATACTGAAATAACGATATACGACAAGAGCAAAGTGATATAAAAAACATCTGAATGTGTATTATACGAGTGTAGGAATTTGATATGTTTTAGGTGCTCTTTAAATATACTAAGCCCGATTTAGGTACTCTTACCCCTTCGCCAAAAAACCACCCCAATACTGAAATAACGATATACGACATGAGTAAAGCATTATAAAAAACATCTGAAGATGTATTATACGAGTGTAGGAATTTGACATGTTTTAGGTGCTCTTTAAATATACTAAGCCCAATTTAGGTGCTCTTACCCCTTCACCAAAAAACCACCCCCAATACTGAAATAACGATATACGACATGAGTAAAGCATTATAAAAAACATCTGAATGTGTATTATGCGAGTGTAGGAATTTTACATTTTTTAGGCGCTTTTGAAGTATGCTAAGCCCGATTTAGGTGCTCTTACCCCTTCGCCAAAAAACCACCCCGAATACTGAAATAACGATATACGACAAGAGTAAAGTGCTATAAAAAACATCTGAATGTGTATTATACGAGTGTAGGAATTTGACATTTTTTAGGTGCTTTTGAAATATGCTAAGCCTGATTTAGGTGCTGTTACCCCTTTGCGAAAAAACCACCCCCAATACTAAAATAACGATATACGACAAGAGTAAAGTGCTATAAAAAACATCTGAAGGTGTATTATACGAGTGTAGGAATTTGACATGTTTTAGGTGCTCTTTAAATATACTAAGCCCGATTTAGTTGCTCTTACCCCTTCGCCAAAAAACCACCCCAATACTGAAATAACGATATACGACAAGAGTAAAGCATTACAGAAAACATCTGAAGGTGTATTATACGAGTGTAGGAATTTGACATGTTTTAGGTGCTTTTGAAATTGGGTAAGCTCGATTTAGGTGCTCTTACCCCTTCGCGAAAAAACCACCCCCAATACTGAAATAACGATATACGACAAGAGTAAAGTGCTATAAAAAACATCTGAATGTGTATTATACGAGTGTAGGAATTTGACATGTTTTAGGTGCTCTTTAAATATACTAAGCCCGATTTAGGTGCTCTTACCCCTTCGTCAAAAAACCGCCCCCAATACTGAAATAACGATATACGACATGAGTAAAGCATTATAAAAAACATCTGAAGGTGTATTATACGAGTGTAGGAATTTGACATGTTTTAGGTTCTTTTGAAATCGGGTAAGCTCGATTTAGGGGCTCTTACCCCTTCGCGAAAAAACCACCCCAAACACTGAAATAACGATATACGACAAGAGTAAAGCATTATAAAAAACATCTGAAGGTGTATTATACGAGTGTAGGAATTTGACATGTTTTAGGTGCTCTTTAAATATACTAAGCCCAATTTAGGTGCTCTTACCCCTTCACCAAAAAACCACCCCCAATATTGAAATAACGATATACGACAAGAGTAAAGTGCTATAAAAAACATCTGAATGTGTATTATACGAGTGTAGGAATTTGACATTTCTTAGGTGCTTTTGAAGTATACTAAGCCCGATTTAGGTGCTCTTACCCCTTAGCCACAAAACCACCCCCAATACTGAAATAACGATATACGACATGAGTAAAGCATTATAAAAAACATCTGAAGGTGTATTATACGAGTGTAGGAATTTGACATGTTTTAGGTGCTCTTTAAATATACTAAGCCCAATTTAGGTGCTCTTACCCCTTCACCAAAAAACCACCCCCAATACTGAAATAACGATATACGACAAGAGTAAAGTGCTATAAAAAACATCTGAATGTGTATTATACGAGTGTAGGAATTTGACATGTTTTAGGTGCTCTTTAAATATACTAAGCCCGATTTAGGTGCTCTTACCCCTTCGTCAAAAAACCACCCCCAATACTGAAATAACGATATACGACAAGAGTAAAGTGCTATAATAAACATTTGAATGTGTATTATACGAGTGTAGGAATTTGACATTTCTTAGGTGCTTTTGAAGTATACTAAGCCCGATTTAGGTGCTCTTACCCCTTAGCCACAAAACCACCCCCAATACTGAAATAACGATATACGACATGAGTAAAGCATTATAAAAAACATCTGAAGGTGTATTATACGAGTGTAGGAATTTGACATGTTTTAGGTGCTCTTTAAATATACTAAGCCCAATTTAGGTGCTCTTACCCCTTCACCAAAAAACCACCCCGAATACTGAAATAACGATATACGACAAGAGTAAAGTGCTATAAAAAACATCTGAATGTGTATTATACGAGTGTAGGAATTTGACATTTTTTAGGTGCTTTGAAATATGCTAAGCCCGATTTAGGTGCTCTTACCTCTTCGCCAAAAAAACCACCCCGAATACTGAAATAACGATATACGACAAGAATAAAGCATTATAAAAAACATCTGAAGGTGTATTATACGAGTGTAGGAATTTGACATGTTTTTGGTGCTTTTGAAATTGGGTAAGCTCGATTTAGGTGCTCTTACCCCTTCGCGAAAAAACCACCCCCAACACGGAAATAACGATATACGACAAGAGTAAAGTGCTATAAAAAACATCTGAATGTGTATTATACGAGTGTAGGAATGTGACATGTTTTAGGTACTCTTTAAATATACTAAGCCCGATTTAGGTGCTCTTACCCCTTCGCGAAAAAACCACCCCCAATACTGAAATAACGATATACGACAAGAGTAAAGTGCTATAAAAAACATCTGAATGTGTATTATACGAGTGTAGGAATTTGACATGTTTTAGGTGCTCTTTAAATATACTAAGCCCGATTTAGGTGCTCTTACCCCTTCGCCAAAAAACCACCCCCAATACTGAAATAACGATATACGACAAGAGTAAAGTGCTATAAAAAACATCTGAAGGTGTATTATACGAGTGTAGGAATTTGACATGTTTTAGGTGCTCTTTAAATATACTAAGCCCGATATAGGTGCTCTTACCCCTTCGCCAGAAAACCGCCCACAATACTGAAATAACGATATATGACCAGAGTAAAGTGCTATAAAAAACATCTGAAGGTGTATTATACGAGTGTAGGAATTTGACATGTTTTAGGTGCTCTTTAAATTTACTAAGCCCGATTTAGGTGCTCTTACCCCTTCGCCAAAAAACCACCCCTAATACTGAAATAACGATATACGACATGAGTAAAGCATTATAAAAAACATCTGAAGGTGTATTATACGAGTGTAGGAATTTGACATGTTTTAGGTGCTCTTTAAATATACTAAGCCCAATTTAGGTGCTCTTACCCCTTCGCAAAAAAACCACCCTTAATACTGAAATAACGATATACGACAAGAGTAAAGTGCTATAAAAAACATCTGAAGGTGTATTATACGAGTGTAGGAATTTGACATGTTTTAGGTGCTTTTGAAGTATACTAAGCCCGATTTAGGTGCTCTTACCCCTTCGCCAAAAAACCACCCCGAATACTGAAATAACGATATACGACAAGAGTAAAGTGCTATAAAAAACATCTGAATGTGTATTATACGAGTGTAGGAATTTGACATTTTTTAGGTGCTTTTGAAATATGCTAAGCCTGATTTAGGTGCTCTTACCCCTTCGCGAAAAAACCACCCCCAATACGGAAATAACGATATACGACAAGAGTAAAGTGCTATAAAAAACATCTGAAGGTGTATTATACGAGTGTAGGAATTTGACATGTTTTAGGTGCTCTTTAAATATACTAAGCCCGATTTAGGTGCTCTTACCCCTTCGCCAAAAAACCACCCCCAATACTGAAATAACGATATACGACAAGAGTAAAGTGCTATAAAAAACATCTGAAGGTGTATTATACGAGTGTAGGAATTTGACATGTTTTAGGTGCTCTTTAAATATACTAAGCCCGATTTAGGTGCTCTTACCCCTTCGCCAAAAAACCACCCCCAATACTGAAATAACGATATACGACAAGAGTAAAGTGCTATAAAAAACATCTGAATGTGTATTATACGAGTGTAGGAATTTGACATTTTTTAGGTGCTTTTGAAATATACTAAGCCCGATTTAGGTGCTCTTACCCCTTCGCCAAAAAACCACCCCCAATACTGAAATAACGATATACGACAAGAGTAAAGTGCTATAAAAAACATCTGAATGTGTATTATACGAGTGTAGGAATTTGACATTTTTTAGGTGCTTTTGAAATATACTAAGCCCGATTTAGGTGCTCTTACCCCTTCGCCAAAAAACCACCCCCAATACTGAAATAACGATATACGACAAGAGTAAAGTGCTATAAAAAACATCTGAAGGTGTATTATACGAGTGTAGGAATTTGACATGTTTTAGGTGCTCTTTAAATATACTAAGCCCGATTTAGGTGCTCTTACCCCTTCGCCAAAAAACCACCCCCAATACTGAAATAACGATATACGACAAGAGTAAAGTGCTATAAAAAACATCTGAATGTGTATTATACGAGTGTAGGAATTTGACATGTTTTAGGTGCTTTTGAAATATGCTAAGCCCGATTTAGGTGCTCTTACCCCTTCGCGAAAAAACCACCCCCAATACTGAAATAACGATATACGACAAGAGTAAAGTGCTATAAAAAACATCTGAATGTGTATTATACGAGTGTAGGAATTTGACATGTTTTAGGTGCTTTTGAAATATGCTAAGCCCGATTTAGGTGCTCTTACCCCTTCGCGAAAAAACCACCCCCAATACTGAAATAACGATATACGACAAGAGTAAAGTGCTATAAAAAACATCTGAAGGTGTATTATACGAGTGTAGGAATTTGACATGTTTTAGGTGCTCTTTAAATATACTAAGCCCGATTTAGGTGCTCTTACCCCTTCGCAAAAAAACCACCCCGAATACTGAAATAACGATATACGACAAGAGTAAAGTGCTATAAAAAACATCTGAATGTGTATTATACGAGTGTAGGAATTTGACATGTTTTAGGTGCTCTTTAAATATACTAAGCCCGATTTAGTTGCTCTTACCCCTTCGCCAAAAAACCACCCCAATACTGAAATAACGATATACGACAAGAGTAAAGCATTATAGAAAACATCTGAAGGTGTATTATACGAGTGTAGGAATTTGACATGTTTTAGGTGCTCTTTAAATATACTAAGCCCAATTTAGGTGCTCTTACCCCTTCACCAAAAAACCACCCCCAATATTGAAATAACGATATACGACAAGAGTAAAGTGCTATAAAAAACATCTGAATGTGTATTATACGAGTGTAGGAATTTGACATTTTTTAGGTGCTTTTGAAATATGCTAAGCCTGATTTAGGTGCTCTTACCCCTTTGCGAAAAAACCACCCCCAATACTAAAATAACGATATACGACAAGAGTAAAGTGCTATAAAAAACATCTGAAGGTGTATTATACGAGTGTAGGAATTTGACATGTTTTAGGTGCTTTTGAAATATACGAAGCCCGATTTAGGTGCTCTTACCCCTTCGCCAAAAAACCACCCCAATACTGAAATAACGATATACGACAGGAGTAAAGTGCTATAAAAAACATCTGAATGTGTATTATACGAGTGTAGGGATTTGATATTGTTTAGGTGCCTTTTAAATATACTAAGCCCGATTTAGGTGCTCTTACCCCTTCGCCAAAAAACCACCCCCAATACTGAAATAACGATATACGACAAGAGTAAAGTGCTATAAAAAACATCTGAAGGTGTATTATACGAGTGTAGGAATTTGACATGTTTTAGGTGCTCTTTAAATATACTAAGCCCGATTTAGGTGCTCTTACCCCTTCGCCAAAAAACCACCCCCAATACTGAAATAACGATATACGACAAGAGTAAAGTGCTATAAAAAACATCTGAAGGTGTATTATACGAGTGTAGGAATTTGACATGTTTTAGGTGCTTTTGAAATATACTAAGCCCGATTTAGGTGCTCTTACCCCTTCGCCAAAAAACCACCCACAATACTGAAATAACGATATACGACAAGAGTAAAGTGCTATAAAAAACATCTGAAGGTGTATTATACGAGTGTAGGAATTTGACATTTTTTAGGCGCTTTTGAAGTATCAAAAGCACGATTTAGGTGCTCTTACCGCTTCGCCAAAAAACCACCCCGAATACTAAAATAACGATATACGACAAGAGTAAAGTGCTATAAAAAAAAAACATCTGAATGTGTATTATACGAGTGTAGGAATTTGACATTTTTTAGGTGCTTTTTAAATATGCTAAGCCCGATTTAGGTGTTCTTACCCCTTCGCCAAAAAACCACCCCGAATACTTAAAAAACGATATACCACAAGAGTAAAGTGCTATAAAAAACATCTGAAGGTGTATTATACGAGTGTATGAATTTGACATGTTTTAGGTGCTCTTTAAATATACTAAGCCCGATATAGGTGCTCTTACCCCTTCGCCAGAAAACCGCCCACAATACTGAAATAACGATATATGACCAGAGTAAAGTGCTATAAAAAACATCTGAAGGTGTATTATACGAGTGTAGGAATTTGACATGTTTTAGGTGCTCTTTAAATTTACTAAGCCCGATTTAGGTGCTCTTACCCCTTAGCCAAAAAACCACCCACAATACTGAATAACGATATACGACAAGAGTAAAGTGCTATAAAAACCATCTGAATGTGTATTATACGAGTGTAGGAATTTTACATGTTTTAGGTGCTCTTTAAATATACTAAGCCCGATTTAGGTGCTCTTACCCCTTCGCCAAAAAACCACCCCCAATACTGAAATAACGATATACGACAAGAGTAAAGTGCTATAAAAAACATCTGAATGTGTATTATACGAGTGTAGGAATTTGACATTTTTTAGGTGCTTTTGAAATATGCTAAGCCCGATTTAGGTGCTCTTACCCCTTCGCGAAAAAACCACCCCCAATACTGAAATAACGATATACGACAAGAGTAAAGTGCTATAAAAAACATCTGAAGGTGTATTATACGAGTGTAGGAATTTGACATGTTTTAGGTGCTCTTTAAATATACTAAGCCCGATTTAGGTGCTCTTACCCCTTCGCCAAAAAACCACCCCCAATACTGAAATAACGATATACGACAAGAGTAAAGTGCTATAAAAAACATCTGAATGTGTATTATACGAGTGTAGGAATTTGACATTTTTTAGGTGCTTTTGAAATATGCTAAGCCCGATTTAGGTGCTCTTACCCCTTCGCCAAAAAACCACCCCCAATACTGAAATAACGATATACGACAAGAGTAAAGTGCTATAAAAAACATCTGAAGGTGTATTATACGAGTGTAGGAATTTGACATGTTTTAGGTGCTCTTTAAATATACTAAGCCCGATTTAGGTGCTCTTACCCCTTCGCCAAAAAACCACCCCCAATACTGAAATAACGATATACGACAAGAGTAAAGTGCTATAAAAAACATCTGAAGGTGTATTATACGAGTGTAGGAATTTGACATGTTTTAGCTGCTCTTTAAATATACTAAGCCCGATGTAGGTGCTCTTACCCCTTCGTCAAAAAACCACCCCCAATACTGAAATAACGATATACGACAAGAGTAAAGTGCTATAAAAAACATCTGAATGTGTATTATACGAGTGTAGGAATTTGACATGTTTTAGGTGCTCTTTAAATATACTAAGCCCGATTTAGGTGCTCTTACCCCTTCGCCAAAAAACCACCCCCCCCCCCCCCCACCCCCCCCCCCCCCCACCCCCCCCCCCCCCCACCCCCCCCCCCCCCCACCCCCCCCCCCCCCCACCCCCCCCCCCCCCCACCCCCCCCCCCCCCCACCCCCCCCCCCCCCCACCCCCCCCCCCCCCCACCCCCCCCCCCCCCCACCCCCCCCCCCCCCCACCCCCCCCCCCCCCCACCCCCCCCCCCCCCCACCCCCCCCCCCCCCCACCCCCCCCCCCCCCCACCCCCCCCCCCCCCCACCCCCCCCCCCCCCCACCCCCCCCCCCCCCCACCCCCCCCCCCCCCCACCCCCCCCCCCCCCCACCCCCCCCCCCCCCCACCCCCCCCCCCCCCCACCCCCCCCCCCCCCCACCCCCCCCCCCCCCCACCCCCCCCCCCCCCCACCCCCCCCCCCCCCCACCCCCCCCCCCCCCCACCCCCCCCCCCCCCCACCCCCCCCCCCCCCCACCCCCCCCCCCCCCCACCCCCCCCCCCCCCCACATTATTTTTCGTCATCTCGTCCTCTAGATCATAAGGTAGTTGTGTATTTTCTGCACAATTTTTCCACAATATTTTAAAAAGAAACAATAGCACGCCGATTCCCGCTCTCATCCTGTCAGCCTCCGTTGCCCTTAGGAACCTTCATTGTGTATTTTTGTGCGATTGGAGCCACATCTGTTTAACCAAAAAAAAATGGGCCGACATCGTAGTCGTTCAAGAAATAGAAGTTATCGCCACAAGAGGAAAACTCGTAGTCGATCTAATTCTGAAATACGGAGAAAAATTAGAAGGTTAGAGCGAAAGTTAGAAAGACACAGGAGCCCGATAACTATGCGATCTCGAAGTGTCATTTCTTCTAATGATCGGCTAGATAATTGTGAACGATATCTGCGATATACGTCAAATTATGGCCGGTAAGTTTCCATTATACGAATGCATTGATTTTAACGGTTTGATCGCTGTCCGAGAGACACAACGAATCTTGAGAAAATCGTGCAAATTGTCATTTTTTATTTACACAGAGCGAAGTATTCATCTTCATCTGAATCATGTGCATCTATGACGAAATACCACGAACGGTCTCGTTCGAAATCAGTCTCTTCCAGGCGTGAGGAACAGATCCCAGATTCTTTGAAGTTAGTCCATGGTAACGACGTTAATTTGGCCAAGGATGTAACGCAAGATGAAGATGTTGGTAAAGTTACCGATGACATTCCAGGTCTTTCTGAAGATTTACTTCAGATTTTAGGTCAAGATCCAAATAAAAATAAATCGCAGGCAAATGATATCCATCAAGAACTTGCAGTCAGATGGTCTGAAATTATTAATCAGGGTCTTCCAAGGGACGTCAAGGAACAACTTCTACAAAAGTATTCAACGCCTACAAATTTTCCGGATGGGACTCCTCCAATTCTTAATCCTGAAATTAAGAGGACAATGACTGATATTGATGTGAAAAAAAATAAATTCCAGTATTTATCGTAGCAACAACTTGGCGCTGTTTTAAGTGCAATTGGTTTCGCTTTAACTGAACTATTAAATTCCGCAAATCCAGATAATAAATCGTTGATCGCTCATCTTAGTGATGCTGGTCGTTTAGTGGTTGACAATTTTCGTAATATTTCTAGGACCAGGCGTTCTTTCATTACACCTAACCTCAATAGAATTGTCAAAAACATTTCAGAAGATTTGCCCGTGGATAATCTGTTGTACGGCACCGACTTCTCTGAGCGACTGAAAGCAGCTAAACTTATGGAGAATCAAGTAAAGGAGATTTCGAAGCCTGCACCGAATGTAGCTGCAAAAAGTCAAAAACGAGATAATCAGTTTAGAGGACCACCAAGCAGTTTCATTTCTGGTCAATCGTCGTCTTTAAACTGGAAGGGCCCGTCGAGGAAAATTTCCTCTCGCCAGGGCGGGCAAACTCACAATCAGATGCGACATGTCCAGTCGAACCGTCGTCATCATCGTTAATTGTAAGTACGCAGACGGCGTCTAGGTTAAAATTCTTTTCTAAAGTTTGGAAAGAATTTACAAAAGATAAATTAATTTTGCAATGGGTACAGGGTTATAAAATTCCTTTTGCTCGGAAGGTTTTTCAAAATCGTACACCGAAACTGAAAGTGTTATCTAAATCTGAATTTGATAATATTCATATGGCTATAAATCAACTTTTGATAAAAGGCAGGTTTTTTTAACAATTGTAGATAAATTTGGTACGTTTGATATAGATCTTTTTGCATCAAATATTAATTGCAAATGTCCAAAATACATTTCTTGGCATGCAGATCCAAATTCATGTGCTATAGATGCGTTTACAGTTTCATGGTCAAAATTATACTTTTATGCCTTTCCACCATTCTCAGTAATTTTACAATGCATACAAAAAATAATAACAGACGAAGCATTAGGAGTTTTAATAATACCCCTGTGGCCTACGCAAACATGGTATCCCTTGTTTATCAAGTTATTGATTTCTGAACCAATCATTTTACGTCCGAAAATCAACTTACTTACATCTCCTTTCAGACAAGAACATCCATTGTGGAAAACTCTTACCCTGGTAGCAGGACAGTTATCGGGGAAGCGTTAAAAAGAAAGGGTATCCCAATCAATGCGATTTCTATAATGTTTGCTTCATTATCTGAATCTACTTTAAAACAATACGAAAAACCCATCCGGTTGTGGTGGCAATATTGCACTAATAACAAATTATGCCCATTCAGCGCTAATATTAAACATATAATTATATTGTTAACGGATAATTTTAAAGAAGTTGGTGCATATGGTACCATTAACTCATATCGATCTGCGATATCTTTAATCCACGATCACGAAATAGGGACTGACATTATAATTAAAAGATTATTTAAGGGAATGTCTATTTTAAAACCTCCAAGGCCAAAGTACAATTGTACGTGGGATCCGTCCCCAGTTTTAATTTATCTAAAGACATTGTTTCCTCACGAGAGCCTTTCGCTTGAAAAATTAACTTTAAAACTTGTTACTTTAATAGCATTATCAACGGGTCAAAGAATGCAAACTATATCGAAAATTTATTTAGAAAGTATTGCCGGAAAAAATTGAAATAAAAATATCAGAACGCTTAAAAACTTCAAAATTAAATAAAGAACAACCATGTTTAATAATTTTATTTTTTCGAAATCAACCTGATCTTTGTGTAGCTTCAGTTCTTCAAACTTATATTTCAGTTACGTCAAATTTAAGGAATTTAGAAGAAAGTAGAAATTCCTTGTTTATATCTTTTCGAAAACCACATGGTATTGTTACAACTCAAACATTAGGTAAATGGATCAAAAAAATTTTAGAATTAAGCGGAATTGATACCTCTATATACACTGGACATAGCACTCGACATTCTTCAACATCGGCTGCGTATAGATCGGGTGTTAGTATTGAAACAATACGTAAAACAGCCGGTTGGTCACAAAATTCAAATGTATTTGCGCGTTTTTATAATAGACCGTTGGAAAATGAGGATACTTTCGCGATGGCTGTAATAAATCCTAGTTTGTAAATTGTTTGTATTCAAACTTAAGATGTATTAAATGTAAGGTAGAAATGATCTTGTTTGAATAATTTTATTTTACCATTAAAATAAGAATTATTATCAAATTGCAATTAACTTTAAACATCTACCTTATGATCTAGAGGACGAGATGACGAAAAATAATTAATCGATCAAACGAACTTACCTGTTGCGAAGTTCGATCGAAATTATTTGAGTCATCTCGTCCGAATAGATCATCTCCCTCCCAGACCCAAGATTTAACAAAATATTTCCCCAATATTGCAATTTGTAATTTAAACTATTGAAGGTTCCTAAGGGCAACGGAGGCTGACAGGATGAGAGCGGGAATCGGCGTGCTATTGTTTCTTTTTAAAATATTGTGGAAAAATTGTGCAGAAAATACACAACTACCTTATGATCTATTCGGACGAGATGACTCAAATAATTTCGATCGAACTTCACAACAGGTAAGTTCGTTTGATCGATTAATTATTTATATCAATTTCTATAAAATGCGTGTAACTTGTGCAAAAATTCTTTATAAAATTAAAATTTTGCATACACTTTACAAATACTGGTTGAAAGAAGGAAAATATCGTCATTGTTTATAATGATTTTTCATAACTTGTGCAGGAACTTCTTTATAAATTTCAAATTTTTTAAACACTTCAAATATACTGTTTGAAATATTAAAAATATCGTTTTGAAACAATTCGCGACGGAATCATTGTTTAAATAATCAATGTTTATAATGATTCCTGTAAAATGCGTATAACTTGTATAGAAAATTCTTTATAAAGTTAAAATTTTTCATACACTTCAAAAATACTGTTTGAAATAAGGAAAATATCATATAAAGAACTTTCTGCACAAGTTATAGGCATGAAACAAATATCGTTATAAACATTGATTGTTTAAACAATGATTCCCTCGCGAATGACATTAGCGTTTGTGATTATTTTTGAACGATAAAAAAGGAAGATTATAAATTGAACTAACATACATTCCTCACAGTAAATTATTTAGATTGCAGCCCATTCACGAATTTGGTTTTTATTATGCCAATAAGAAATTTCGGAGCATATTGGCACTATTATTAAACGAATGAAACAATATTAGTGTGAATTGCATTTAAACTATCCCACTGCTGAAATGTGAAAATATTTTACATACTGATTTATTCGTTAATTGTAGAGTTTTCGAAAGGAATAAATTATGTTCCACTTTTTGGTAATTATTGAATTAATCTAAACGTCAATCGGGATATTATTTTTCATTATGAATTTTTCATTACTTCTCCTAACTTTGGTATTTTGGTATTGGTATTGGTATTATCTTCATCAGGCTCGGGGCGAACCACGGAAATCAGCACACTTAGCTGTTTGCCTTTGTATGCTATTCCTGATGCTATTCAGGGTTCCGTTGGATAGCCACCTGCTTTGCAGAATCTCAAAAGTTGTCCGAGATTCCGCTCCCTGACTTTCTCCTTGCTCACAAATGGAGAGTCCAGGTCGCCTTCGAGCCTCCATCAGTGCAAGGCACTCGCATAGGAAGTGAACTGATGATTCCTCCTTGTTTTCATCACATCTACTGCACATCGGTGAAGGTTTCCTTTCTACGGTGTGACTTGCTTGTTTAAATTTCCATGTCCGGTTAGGATTTCAATGGAGATTCTTATTTCTGTTCTGTCAAATTCGATCAGTTTTTCAGCCCATCGGTCCGCCTGCAGCTCTCCTGCAAGGCTTTTGGTTGTGCTGCATTTTTTGTTTTTGATCCACTCTCTAACCTGTTGGGATTTCATTTGTCTCTCCAGTAGGTTGAGTCCTTCTTGAAATGGCAGTGCCACCCTCCTAGTCAAGTCTGGTTAAATTTGTTGAGCTTGAGGGAAAAGTTCTCTCGCAGCTTCGGTCCGCAGTATCCTGCGCCTACACCCTGGTTGGTTTTGGACCCATCTGTGTACCAGATGACGCCATTCCTGGGTATTGCTGATTTATTTTTCCAGTCCTCCCTATTGGGGAAACAAATCTTAAAGTTGTTTTCCCCCGTGTAGTGTGTCTGGATCTTATCTTGTGGTTGGTACCACATGTCTCTCAGATTTCCTCGAAAAAGATTGTCGAACCAATCTTGCTTGCCTATCAAGCTTCCCAAGCACTTGTGTCTATACACGGTTCTTATAGCTTCGCATTTTACTGCCTGAGCCATGGACGGTACGCCCAAAAGGGACCTCATTGCGGCTATGGGTGTACTCTTCCTTACTGCGCAAATGCCCCTGAGGAGCATAGCCTGTACCCTGTTCAATTTTTGTTGAACTTGGGTCTTTTCTGTCCTCTGCCACCAAATTGGCGAGGCATAGGTAATCCTTGATAACACAATCTTTTCGTAGATCCAGAGCAACTGTTTCGGTCCTAGACCCCAACTGTTACCAAGAGCTCTCCTACAATTCCAGAAAGTAGCAATTGCTTTGTGACATTTGTTTTCCAGGTGATCATTCCAGATTAATTTTTTATCCAGGGTTACTTCAAGATATTTGGTTTCGCTGGCATATGGCACCTGCTTCCCGCCAATCACCATTTCCCTGAGTTTTTTGATCTTACATCTTCTAGAGAAAATTATGACTGCAATTTTTTCCGGTTGTATCGATAGCGCTTTTTCGTTGCACCATTTTTCCACAACCCTCAGGGCTTCTTGGACAAGCTCCTGCAAAACTTCCTCGTAGTTGCCTCTAGCGAGGATAGCAATATCGTCCGCATATCTAATCGCATAGATTCCGCTATCGTTGATTTTCCTGATCAAGCTATCAGCTACCAGGTTCCAAAGAAGTGGGGACAACACTCCACCTTGAGGACAACCCTCAGAGATCATCCCCTCCACTAGGTCACCCTGCCATTCCGTATAAATATACCTATTTCTCAGGGTGCTCACAATCCAACTTATGAGTTCCTTGTGCACCCCATGTTCTTCCGCTCCTTTCCGTATTACATCCACGGAGGTGCGGTTAAAAGCACCCTCAATATCTAGGAAAGCACCGATGCACGTTCCCTTCGTACTGAGTTGCTTCTCTATAAAGCCCGCGGCTGATATAAGTGCCAACTCAGCAGATTTGCTAGCCTGGTAAACATACTGTTCCCCATGAAGAGGTGAGCGTACCAAAGAACCTTCAATAAGATACCTCTCAACCAATCTTTCCAACAATTTTAATAAGAAGGATGTTAGGCTGATCGGTCTGTAGTCCTTTGCCTCCACGTAGTTCCTGTTTCCAACTTTGGGTATAAACGAAACTCGTGATTTCTTCCATTCTTTAGGTGTGTAACCAAGCGCAATACACCCCCGAAGAAGTTCAGTCAATGGTCCCAGGATGGCCCCCAGGCCTTCCTGAAGGAGAGCCGGGTATATGCCATCTGGTCCCGATGACTTGAACGCCTCAAAGGCCATTAGTGCCCTTACAACCTTGTTTGGATTTACAACTTGGGCAGCGATCCCCCAGTGCCTCCCTTTACTCGTAGTAGGCTCCTCGGGGGCATAGTTCGATTCCAGTTTAATACTTGGAAAATTGCTTGTCAGCAACCTTTCCAGTGTTTCCTTCGGAGATTTGGCAAACTCGCATTTTCTCCCTTGATAAATCGTAGTTTACCATCATTTCCTTTGGATAGTATTCTCGCTAATTTTGCAGTAGAAGGTATACTCTCCGATTCCGAACAGAACACCCTCCATGCATTTATCTGAGACTCTCTAATCTGCCTTTTGTAGGCTTTCAACCTATCCTTGTAAGCCGTCCAGACTTCTGCTGTATCAGCTTTCTTTGCTCGATTAAATAATCCCCTCGCCTCCTTTCGGCTACGCTCCAATGCTGGTCCCCAATTAAGCCTTCCCCTTTTGGGGTTTAATTTCTTGAGTGGGCAATTGGCTTCGAACGATCTCATCACAGCTCCCCCACGAAAGACCTCTGTGTACTCAAGATCGTTTTTCGCTCCATACTTGCCTTTGAGGCTCTTTATCCTGGCTTGCAGACTTTCCCTGAACCCTTGCCAGTTTGTCCTTCTTGGATTTCTGGACCATTTCTCTGCAGGGTTAAACTGTTCCAGTTTGGCCCGAATCAGTTTGTGATCCGAGAGCGAGGGTTTATCAATAACCCTCCACTCCTGAACAGCCTCTCGCATGCCTCGGCTGCATAGAGTGAGATCAAGGACCTCTCTTCTGTTTGCCATTACAAACGTTGGCTCAACTCCGTCGTTCAAAATTTCGAGGTTAGTGGATATCAGGTATTCCATGAGGGCCTCCCCTCTCTCATTTGTGTCGGTGCTCCCCAACAGAGTACTGTGAGCATTTGTATCACAACCAATGAGGAGATCAAGGCCCGCATTTGCGCAGTACCTGACTAACCTAGTTAGCTCCTGCGGGGGAGTTTCCCTATCGTGCGCAAAGTAGGCTGGTGCAATCACTAAGCTCCTTTCCCCTATTCCCTGAGAGACTTCGACCGAAGCTAGGTCTCTAGTAGAGAATTCCTGTAGCAGGGCAGCGTCCATATTTTTAAGAACTACACATGCCCTCTGCATTTCATGAAGTCCACTGGCGTAGACTCTGCCAATCCTACTCAGGCCCCGAATCTGACCTTTGTAGCACCACGGCTCCTGTATTAGTGCCATGGCTGATTTTGTAAGCGTCACTTGCAGGTCCCTCATAAGTTGAGCTGAGGCACCTTTGCAGTGATGCAAGTTAACCCCTTCTTAGGTGGTGGCGCGAGTACCGTTATTTTAACTCTCTTGATGAGTTCCTAAGGGAGTACAAGCCTCACCTTTCGGCCCCCATCAAGGGTTATCTAAGGAATTGCTTCCCGCAGCCAACAGGCACTCTCGTCATCCACACAAGCGAAAGTGGCAATTCCTCCTCTCAGGTGAGACTCCACGAACCTGGGTATGAACCCCCCTTTCGGGATGTCCACAACCCGGTCAATGATGACCCCCCTGAGTTGGTCAAGGACGCCCATCTCGACCCGCTCCCCTACGTTCTCGCCAAAGGCAATCAATACCCTTGGGAGTCCAGCAGCGGCCGTCGAGTATGACATCCTTGTTGCGGATTCTTGCCCCTGACTCTTGGCCTTCTTCCCTGGAGGTTTGGCCGTGGGATCTGAAATACCCCTCTCGGCCTTCCTTTTATCCCCAGAGGGAGGACCAATGGACTCTGTAGCGGTTGAGGTCGATCCGGGATGCTTTTCCAGACGGGTTCTAGCCCCAGCCACGGAAGATGCCGCCTTTTTCTTCCTCGAACCGCTTACTCCCGGCGGAGGACGTTCCTGAAGGGGGGCCTTCAGCTTCCTCCCTTCTCTTCTCCTCCTCGTATGCTACCCACTTGGCCTTTTGCTTCTGTGCGCCGTTCATTCGGATCGGGCTTGGACGAGTATCTTCCGCCGTACCGGTCTCCATCAGAGTGTCCTTAGCCACATCCGACCTTACCACCTCGGTGCAAGGCACCTGAGGTTCTTGTTTTTTGGTTTTTTGCATCTGTTTATCCATACGAGTCCCACGAGAAGCTAGGGAAATAAAGGTCACACCTCATGCCCAAGGTCATGCCCAGTATCCCAGGGGCATCATTAGCGGTGCAGCTTCCCCTGTGCCATGCATTCCTAGGCACGGTAGCTCCCACCTGTGGATTGAGGGATCCATTCTTGGTCACGGCACCTCAAAGGTCCTCCCCCCCCCCCTCCAGCCCGATGGTCATGGTGGGGCTTGAGTTTCTAGCCTCACTCATACCCACAGTCATCGAAGAAGCCCGTTTATAGAGCCCCGAGCCATTCATCGGAGAGCCCGGTTTATAGGGATCCGCATTCTCTCACCACTCACACTGCAATCGACTCAAGATCTCCTGTATGGTTTTTGTTAAGCCCCTCCTACCACGACAAGGTGATAGGATTTAAACGGGGGGGGGGGAGGGGGGCTCTCCTAACTTTAGATCAACAAAAATTACTCTAGCCTTTATGATTATTTTTGAACGATGAAAAAAGGAATTATTAGCTGGCCAGTCTGTAAAGTAGCTCTAGCTGTGGCTCGCCTTTTGGTTAAAGAGGAAATGTATGTACCATTTTGTGCCAATAAAGACAAATTATTATTATTATTATTATTTTTAAGGTTATTGCTTAAGTTGTAATAGCATTATTTTTTACTGTTTACCGAGATCAGCTTGTTATTGCATTGCATAATCATTGCCAACATTGATCATTTAAATTTTTATGTTTTTACAGAATGTTCGAAATTTCTGATGATTTTAACCTCATCCGCATGCGTCCAGTCATTCGAATAAAAACATTTGACTGTTTCGAAACATCCTTCCCGGCAATAACGATTTGGGTTTTCAACTGTCACCAGACCACGTGTTCGAAATCAAGCGGTCAACATTCACATGTTCACCGATTCTAAAATAAATAAACTTTAAAATTTAATTTACAAAGGAACCACATCTTGCTGCAAATTAATTTTTGCGCAATCGGCTTCAAAAAAAATCTTCATCATGGTATATCTCTCATGCGCTATTGCAACAACAGCCTGTACATATATGTATACAGGGTGATCCAAAAGTCCCGAAATACCAAAATACCTCAGCGAGAGGACAATTTCGACGAACATTTTCCAAGGTCAGTATTATTTTTTTGAATGGAAACTGCTATTTTTTTTTTCACGTATTCCGAAAGAGCACAACATTTTACGTCCGATTATGCTACGGCCGTTTTTTGGCAAGGTCATTTCAAGGCCAAACTTAAAACTCCTGGAACTGCGAATTAACTCAGCAAGAGGTCATTTTCGGGGAAAATGTTTTAGAGAAAGTTTTAAGGTTTTTCCCTGGTCTCTTTAACGGTAGTATAGAACTTGACTTTGAACGTTATTCCAAGGTCAAGTTTATTCTTTTAAATGGAAACTACTATTTTTTGCACGGATCCTAATGAGCACAAAATGTTACGTCCAAATATGCTACGGCCGTTTTTTTGGCAAGATCATTTCAAGGCCTAACTGAAAATTCCCGGAACTGCGAATTAATTCAGCGAGAGCACATTTTCGGGGGAAATGTTTCAGACAAAAGTTTCAGGATTTTTCCTGACGATTTTTAAATAATAACTGTTTAATAACTGTAATAAATTTTACTCTTCAAAGTGCATCGTTGAAAACCCGATCATTCAGCGCATCGTGGGTGTTTGACACCCAAGTGACTTTGAAGGTTGATTACGCTACTGAAAATGTTGGTACAAAAATTGTATCCTACATAGTTTAACATATCTATTTTAGTACGCAAGTAGTATTTTAATAATTTATTTATTTTAATTATATGAAAAAATACCCATTTTTTTCAAATTATGTTATGTTTTTCGGAGCTCGAAAATTCGGGTGGATGTGTTCCAATTCGAGAGTGATCGGATTAGGAGAGATGAAGATTCAGGATACTGCCTTTTTAAAAAAACTATCTTGTTCCTTATCTTAATGTATATACAAAACCACTTTCACCACACTTTTTAATGCGTTGATTTGCACTAATTATTCTTTTGGTAACGCGACCACGTTTTTCGCGGTTATAAACTTTTCGTGAATAACGCAGTAAGAATAACAAAATTTCGTGAACAAGCCGTGTTGCTTGCAATACCGAATAATCGTAACTAACTGGGAAATTCAAAATTAATCCGGATCGCGGCACTAGAATAAAGCCGCAGACGGCGAATGACATAAACATTGCGTATTTACTTCAACGAAAATAGTGGCAAATTAAACTTATATTTAACTCGGTTCGACTAACGTATTCCTATACAAAACATTAGCGCCCGCCCAGTTTATCGCGTAGCAATACTAATTGGCCGACAATTATAGGTTTCGTTAGGTATCGGCATTTTGTCCGTTGCTGGAGAGAGATGACATAATCCGAACCCCAACGCTTCCAAAAGATTCTATGAGCTGCTGCAAAAATTGCAAGCGCGAAAACCGATTTGGATTAATATCATTTAGTGTGGATTCCGGAATCGTGGTCAGCTCGCCTCTAATAAGAAAATGACCTAGTGTGAGAGCGCTAAGGTCATAAACGTGCGAGAGTTCACACACGTTTAATATGGCATCTCGGGGTGACAGTGTTATTCCGAATTAGTTGCATCTGAGCAATGGTGGCACGCTCCCGCGTGGGACTCAATAATGTCGCTAGCTCTTTAATTGTGAGTGTGTGACCCCTCAAAACTCGGCGCAGATGGCGTTTGAAGCTGCGAAACCCAGCCTCCCATAATCCGCCGAAATGCTGTGGGCATGGAGAATTAAGGTGCCATGAGATGTCCTTTTCAGCAAGCAGATTTTGAAATTCCGGAGATTGGGTCGCAGAATCAAGCATATCTTTGAGCTCAGAGCGAGCTCCCTTAAAATTAGATCCGCAATCGCTATGTATGGTCTGAGGGACACCTCTTCGCGCAACAAACCTTCGGTAAGCCTCAAGAAATGCGCTGGTACTGCAGTTCATTACAAGTTCAAGATGGATTGCGCGACTTGACATACATACAAAAAGAGATACGTATGACGGGTGAGACCTTTTACCACGTCGTTTCACCTCTCACTTAAAAGGGCCCCGCAAAGTCAACACCAAAGTATTGGAATGCTCTTGCAGGGGGATGTACATCAACGGGGTGCAGTGCACCCATCAGTTGGGTGATCTGACTTTGCTGTGCTCTTAAACGCGCACATATAACAAATTTGGAAGTACTGACCGAATAACCTGACGTGCTCGAATGATCCAGATTTTCTGTCTTAGCGTTGTGAGTTTGAGTTGCACACCACCATGTGAGCAAAAGTTATGGGTATGAAAAACCAATAATCGAGTGACTGCATGATCCATAAGTCTGACTGGATGCTTGATAGAATAGGAAAGCATTGATCGTTCGAGGTGCCCACCTACACGCAGAAGTCCCTTATCACCTATAAAAGGATCAAGTGATGTCACCATGTGAGTAGCGGCAAGAGTTCGATCTTCTCTAACGACATTATAGAATCCTAATACAATTTATAATAATGACCAAATATCGTTTTTCTACCATCGTGCCTTCGTGGGTTAATTGTGATCAAGTTTGTTTCTTTCGCGATCGATCGAGATCCCAGCGATTATTCGGTTAAGGGTGTGCGTCGGACCCTCGCGGAAGTGCTTATAGTGAAACCAACCGGAGAAACTTGGATACCTCGCGAGAGTCTTCCGAGTGCCATCTCCAAGGGCTGCACCTACAGGCGGCGGGCTACGTGTGCCGCTCGTTGTTCAGGTTTCGGTCCCCTCGAGACTTCGAGGCGAACCCGCGACGTTTGGATTCAGGTGCACACAGCCCACACATGATAAGGACAAGACCATTTGCCACGATTTATTTGAGCACACAATCTTCGTTCATCCTTTCGCAAATTTACGACATATCTACATTAATTTCCATTTATTGTATAAAGAACGTACATGGTGCTCCGGGTGACGAACGAGTGATTGGTTGGTCGGGTAAATCAAAGGTTTCATACCCGAAATTCACGTGTTCTTGGTTTCTAGATCGTTTTTTAGAGTGCGCGTGGCTACTGGCACCAGTTATCAGACTACATATTGATAGATTATAGCGGTAGATTATATTATGACATCCACAGCGTTGTTAAGATTAACGGCTTCGCAGCGTGCTTGTGAAGCCGAAATCGAAGACATACGGGTGCGGCTGAAGAACCAACTGTGAGAAGATACTAGCAAAACAATCGTCGAATCGCGGATTGTGGCTTTGAAAGAGATCAGTACAGAAGTTCGTAAGGCTAATTCCGAGAATATCGTTAGGGACGATGCCGAAGGTGATGTATGTATTGTGGAAAATTGGTTTGCCAAAATTCAAGGTAGTTATGAGAACGCTCTCGATGAGTGTCTGATTCTTCTCGCTCAATTTGAGAATCCTGCGGAAAATTCGATGTCGGAAAGCAGAGCTAACTCGAGTCTTTCAGAAATAAATGCTACGGGTATCGCAAAACTTCTTCGCATCCCTCTCCCTTCGTTTTCGGGAAAATATGAGGAATGTGCAAGCTTCTGCGATCGGTTCACTACGCTTGTCCACGACGTTGCCCGGTTAACGGATGCAACCAAGTTGCAATATTTAAAATCGTGTTTGAAAGGTTGCGCGGCAGATCTTATAAAAGAAGTCACTGCAACTAGTGCAAATTATGCCAGCACTTGGCAGGCGCTTAAGAAGCGTAATTATATCCATCGCTTAGTTATCAACAAACTGTTGATGTCCCTCATGGAAAATCCCTCGTGCGTTAAGAAAGAATCTGCTTCTGAGCTGCGTTCTTTCGACGCCGAACCGCAACGTATAGAAATAAAAAATCTCAAGTTTCCGCTTGATTATTGGGATGCTTGGCTGACATTCGTACTGTCTGAGCGTTTCGATTCGGAGTCACGAAAGCTGAGGGAGGCGAAGCTTAGCGACAAAGATTCAGAAGTTCTATCTAGTTAGATAAGTCGCTGCAACAGTTCTGGAAATTTGATACCTTCAGATTCGCTTGGTTTGAAGCCAGGAGATGAGACATGCGACGGATTGTTCACGGACACTCACCGTCGCGATTCATCGGGTCGATTGATGTTCGTCTCCCTCTGAAAGTGGGTTTACTACTGGTTGCAAGCAAGACTCGGTGGATGGCATTTGGATCTCTTTTTTTATGAACGACTGGCGCACATTTCCCGTGTTCCGGCTACCGAGATTCAATGTGAGGATGCGTGGTAAACCACATCATGCCGTGGCACAAACGTCGACGTCGTCGTGGAAACTCCGCGTTGTTTTCGATGCTTCTGGTCAAAATCGCGATGCTTACTCGATGAATGATTTTTTCTTAACAGGGACTCCGCTTCAGGTCGACCTTATCATTGATCTTGTTGAACAGGCGGCGATATGGCTATGCGTTTACTGCGAGCACTGTTATAATATTTCGACGGATACGAGTGAGACCAGAGGATCCAGATTTCCAGAAGATTGTATGGTCGGCTTCCGCTGAATTTGGTCCGATGGACTATAGATTGAATACCGTCACCTACGGTACTTCATGCGCTCCGTATTTGACGATTCGTACGCTTCTACATATGGGTCGGGATAAAGGAACTAGATTTCCCTTAGGTGCAGAATATCTCAGTTCGGAGACTTACGTGGATGACACCTTTGCAAGGGCGGTCGATCTGCCCACAGCGATAAAAAAAAGCAACGAGCTTACAGTATTGCCGGTCTTAGCTTAGATAAGTGGGCTGCAAAAAATTATCCAAATCTCCTTCCACCTTGTACATAGCAAAGCGCATTGCGGAAGATTTATTCGTTAAAATCCCTGGTGTGCATTGCAATCCCGTACAGGATCAAGGCAGGTTCAAAGCAGGCGATGTTGGATAAATGTCACCAGCGGCCACAAAGAGACACGTTCTCTCGAGTATATACAGACTGTTCGATCCCCTTGGTTGGCTCGCTCCTATTACTGTGACGGCGAAAATTCTTGTAATGAATCTGTAGATTCAAAAACTTGATTAGGATGTCCCTTTGGCAAATCTACCCGTAGGGTCACGCAAGTTCCGCAACCATTAAAGACTACTGTGATCGTTTAATACCTGCACATGAGTACCTTCAATATACGGACGATATTTCTTCTTGTCTTGCCAAAGCAGGGCAAGACAATCTTTCTCTGTCACAGAGTATTTTCACTCTGCCTTGGTTAATACGCGACTAAGGGTATGGATGGGATGTTTTTCGTCCGATATCTCTTGAGGCAGGACGGAACCGATCGCGAAGTGACTAGCGACGGTTTGGATCGTGAAAGGGAGTTCAAACTCAGGACGCGCTAATACTGGTGTGCGGGTGAGAGCAAAGCAAAGAGAATCAAAGGCGAATACCAGCCCACCATTCCTATAAATCGGTGAAGCTGTTTAATATTCTGGGGATGCGGAAACTCTAATAGAGGAGATATTTTATCCGGGTCGGCTTTGAGACGGTCTTGATTTAATAAAAATTCTTTATTACATTACTTCTATACTAAAGAAGTTAGTTTTTTCTAAATTTAATTCTGAAAAAAAATTAATAAAAACAAGAGTGGGACAAACAAAAAAAAATAAAAATGAAAAAAGTAAAAAAAAAAATAAAAAACAAGAAATTTAAAAAAAAATGAAGGCTCCCTGTTATACGTTGACCGAGAAGTGGTGGGAGTCGGGCAAAGGACAAATCTTTTGACGGCTAACGAACATAAATAGTGATTATTTAGTAACTTTATAAATATACGAGCATCACGAGCATCATGATAAACTGCCATTAGAATCACCAGTCAAAAAAAGTTGATAATTTAGCACCCGCAATCATTACTTTTGTATATAAATTATCGAATTGTCTTTTGGATAATATAACTAAAGAGTTGATGTTCTCAGTGCGAAAGTAACCTAAAGACTGATATGCCACTTGGGAAAAAAGTTCTATATAAATGAACGATGTACATGTTTTTAAACAAACCCCTCTTTCATTTTCCAAGTAATGACCCAAATAAAAATATGTAGGAGAAACGTCGGGGTATACTTATATATTTACCACCACTATATATCTAACAATTTTACAAACAAGTAATTAGGAATTGTAAGCCTGAAAAGGGGGAAAGAGCGTTTTATACGGCCGGGCGGCTGATATGTACGGGCGGCCCGGCCGGTGGCATGGCGCACGGACACTCATGCGCTCGGATTTCTTTACATTACAAAGCCAGTTTCAAAGATGACAAATTGAAAATTTGCCAAGTTAAAGAAAACACTTTTGCGAACAACTTTTGTTTATGTCACAAGAAAAAAAAAGATGGCATATAGAGCAAAAATTGAGTTACAACAAAATAATCTTGAAAATTTGTTATAAAAAATAATATTTTGTTTATATCATTCACACCAGTGCAAAATTTACACATTTCTGCACATTTTCGAATTAAACATTTTTTTTCTCTGAATGATAGTTTTTGAGATATCGCCGTTTAAAAAATGGTAAATTTCATTTTTGTCGTTTACACTTTTATCAATAACTTTTAAAAAAATTAATATTTTTAGCTGAAATTTACAGGATAGGCTTATCTTTATGCATTCTAAACGTAGTTCAATTTTGAATAAGTTCTGAAACTTGACTCCGAAACGTTGGCGATTTCACATGGAATGCCCCTTTTTTCAAAATTTTAAAATCAGAAACGGAAAGTATTTACGTTAGACGTAATTTTACGTAATTTTACGTTAGAAATGATAAGTCCAAAATTTTTGCAATGTTGATAAACCTTCACAACTTACAGCTGAAATGTTCAAAAAATATTTGTCCTTCTGGGACTTAATGGGTTAAAGGTTATTTCACTGACATTACGACAATCTACACAGAAACTAAATTTACCGTTTAACTTATGAATAATTACGGGATTAGACATCCAAGGGCTATCGGAATGTTCTATTACTCCTTCGTGAAGCATTCCATCAACCAATTTTTGCGCAATTTCACATATACATGGGGACAATATTCGGGACATCTATTCGATGTTTGGTAAATTGTTCACGCTAAGGACAGAGGATTGTTTTGGAGGACACAATTGTTGAAGGAGGGAACGTAATTTGGGACGGGCATGCTCGGAATCTTCTTGTAGACCGGCTAAACTACTAATCGCTTGTGCCATAATCGCAATCGCGTTTTCGCGAAAAGTTTGGAACGGACCATTGGGTGCTCTCCAGATTTTTTGTCCAAAATTGACTTCTATAGAGACGTAAACCATTCATCCCTAAGACACAAGGGTAACTTAATGGGGCAACTGTCAATTCCATTAATTGGGTCTCATCATTTTGAGATAATTGGAGGGTTACTACGTCATTTAAACGGACTGCCTCACCGTTGGCGACTTGAACGCATTCCTCGGATTCGCGAAGAAAAGAAGAAATCAATTGGACATAATTTAAACCTAAAAATGAGCGGGTAGCTCTTGAATCAACTAATGCGCGAAGGGGGTGCTTTATTGTAACTTTGTGCATATAAAAGAACTGGGATCTATTTCTACTGTGTCTCGGGTAAGAATTCCGTTTAGGGTGGTAATAGGTTTCGCAATGGATTTCGCACTGAATTTCAGAAAATGTAGCTCTATTTCTTAGCGGGGGCCGCCTCCCCCCCCCTCTTTAACGGTGTCACGACCTATTCTGCGCATAGCAAGGGCATCTATTGCTCTTTTTGAGCAACGAATGAGGACATTCGCGATAAGTATGCCCGAGCTGCTTGCAGTTGAAGCAACGCGAATTACAAGTAACAGGGGGCATTCGTGACTCGAATCTTCGCGAAATATTGGGATTCACTTGAAAAAGGGAAGGGATCCGTGGTGGCTCCTGAGTAGAAGGAGACGGAACGGAAGTTAGAGAAGGTTGAATTGGTGTACGTTGTGAAGTAAAAGGTTTTGCTGGATATGGTAGGGGTACACAAGGGGACGGAAATCGGATTTTAGGTAAGTTCACTGGTGGTCATTGATGCTAAAGGAGAAGTAGGTTGGTTTACGGAAGGAGTATGAGCAGGACTTTTTGTGGAAAAATCGTAACATGACGCAGCTACATTGTCCTTTCGCTTCTGAGGAGGAATATACACAAACTCTGGGAAGGTGAAGTGGGATGCTGTTAGTGAGGGTTGGTAAAATTTCTCCCGACTGTCCATGATCTCAAATTGACGGTACAATCGAAGCAATTATGGGAAACTTGTTATAGTTTTCCTATCAATTTTTCGTGCCAGGTTGGGATGCAAATTTGGTATGAAATTGTCTATTTGTTCACTACGGGGTGGGGGAATGGACCATAAAACAAGCATACTTCTCAGGGCTACGATATAGTCTCCCACTGGCTTCTCTGGTCTTTGAGTATGGAGAATAATCTCTTTTTTCAGACTGGCCTTCAGGTTCCGTTGCCCGAACGCTTCCCGAAAGTAGCGCACGAAGCTAACGTACGTGTTAACCAACTAGCACGCTCTACGTCGTACCACTGAAGAGCACGTCCCTGGAAAGCTTCTGGACCAGCGCGGAGGAGCTCAACCTCCGTCAATATTCCACCAATCTGACGAGTAAGGTATCGGCATCTTCGCCTTCTCGCAAATCCTTGCCGGCGGGATTTCCAGTGTTCGATGGCTGATTTTTCCAATCGGACATTGGGATGGGTCAGGCTGGGATTATAGGAGGGATAAGAATCTCTAAAAAGATTAAAAGATCTAAAATGTAAGATCGAAAATGTACTGAAGTTGCAGGAGTGAATGGTTCGGTTTTATTGGGGTTTTAATGAAAATTTACCGGTTCTGAGTGAGGAAGAAGGTCAGATCTTCTTCCTATTGGTGCGAGAATGAATGCCCTCTCTGAAATAGGGGGTAGGAGATTGTTTTCAATTGTTCTTTGGCGACAGTATTGGGTTGAAGATTGACAGACGTAGGGCGTGAAGAATTTATTAGAGAAGGTGAAGCCAAATAGGACGTTTCTGGAAAAATAAAATTGTCGTCGCTAAAAGATATGGTTGAAAGTGGATAATAATAAAGGTTGTAAATAATAACATTATAAATAATTGTGTAACTGTGATATCAATGAATCGCTAGAACTATGAAAAAATAACTGTAAGAAAATCAAGAATATCTATAAAACATAGATGAATTTCTTGAATTATTTTAATAATGGCAACGTACGTAGGAACTATCGGATCTTGAAGTTCGTTCGTTTTTCTTAAAGTTTGTTTTCTTATAGTTCTAGTGTTTCATCCTAAAACATTAAGAAATTGAAAAAACCATCACGGTATTAAAAATGTTTGCGTCCAGGGAAGGCGATCAAGACCCTGCTGATGAGCACACTTGATCGTCCGTGCGAAACGCATTTTTTAACAGTTTAATGACACATAATACAGAGATATTTTTCACCATTCTCAATAGTAAAATTGCTTTTTTTCTGGCTACATAAATTAAAATAGTACTTACGAATGCCGCGTGAACTGATGTCACAGTTACGCAATTTTTTACAACATTTTTTTTTTGTGACGGAGGGGAAAATGCGTTAGGCACAATAGGGGGTTGAAGATGTTAGTTAACCACCCCGTGTGTCGGACCAGGGTGTTCAGGGCAAGGTTTACCGACTAAAACGCTAATCTTTCATGCCCCTCCATAATCCACTTGTGCAGTCTGTAGCAGAAAAGTGGATCCGATATCCATCCCTTCCGCTGCAGACTTCACCGGGCCATGTCGATGGTAACTGCAACCATTGGGTTAGCGGTTGCAGAATCTCATTTGAACTCAGCATACGGAGAGATCCCAGCAGCACTGCTTTCTGCATTCGGCCTGCGATGGAATTTGCACGTTATATGCAGGCCGGAATACTTTTGATATTTTCGAGGAAAGTTGGTCTTATTCCTCTCTAATTATTAGCACGGCGAGCTTGATTTTGAATCCTCGATACAGCTTGCGAATCTCGAACAGGAGTTCCTGATAATTCATCCGTTTTTCGTCCTCTTTGCTGACAATTTTGTTCCTCCTGGAGCCGAGAACTTGATGATGAAAATGGATATTTCAACAAGGACGATTTCGGGCTTATTGGCTGATATTTGCCTGCTCGTCGTAAATGAGTAATTTCACTATATTCGGCCTGGTTCATTTCCAACTACGGATTCAATATCAGTGGGGACGTACGGCAAAACAGGGGTCGCGTCAATACCGTAGGTGCTGCGGAGATGATAACACAGCACTCGGAGAGCCGCAATATGAGGTTGGATGTATGCTCAGACTGCACATCTTGGACAAGCTGCCAAAAGATGTATTGATGTCTCAACATAACATCCACACGATCTACAAAGCGTAATCTGCACCGCCTGGTGTAAGATGTTGTGTTGGTACACTAAGGTATTGACGACCCCATCCTGGCATGCAAAGATAAAACCCTCGGTCTCGGATTTCAAGCCGGCTGATCTTAAGAAGGAGAAGGTCATCTCTGCCGACAAGCCAAGTTGTTGGACATTTCGAAAGAATTGTCCATGCAATGGCTTGCCGATATGCCTTCCCTCCAACATACGGAGTTGTTCGTTCCGTATGTTAGCCCTGAGACGCACTGGGCACAGATTTATGACTGATTCAGCCTCCTGTGCACCACTACGCCCCACGTTGAAAACTAGACCGAGGTTTTGCGCCGCACGTTCCGCCGCATTCTACAGAATCGACCCATTCTTCCCTTGAATTTCGTGCTGATGAACTAGCATCATCAGGGGATCCTCCGTTCGATTAATCACGTCACAAGCCGTTTCGAGGACTAATCTGTTATGCATACACCCCAGGTTCAAAAGGCCCCGACCTCCCAATTTTCGGGGCAAATACAGTCGTTCCACGGAAGACCTTGGATGCAAACTGGGTTGCATACAAATCATTTTCCGTGTGCATCGGTCAAGACCCCTTCGTTCGACAACGTTCCATTCAAGTGCTCCAAATGTATAGAGCACTGGTGAAACGGCCAACATATTCGTGGCTGCCACCTTATTTTTCCCTGTCAATTATGATGACCAGCTCTGACGGAGAAGGCGCCGGTATTTCTTAACGATATTCGTTTAAGCAGTCTGCACATCCTGAACATGCCTGTTCTGAGGCACTCCCAGGTATGTATAGGATTCCTCGGCGCTAAGGTGGAGGATGACACTTCCGTTGACGAGCTCCATATCGTTGTTAATGGAGTTTGAACTTCGTCTGTGTAAGTGAACGACTGCACACTTGACCAATCCGAATTCCATGCCTATATCTGTCGAGTATGTGAGAGCGATGTTCAGAGATCAATGTAATTGATTCTCGCCGGTTGCGTATAATTTAAGATCATCCATATAGAATAAATAGGTGATCTTATGTACCCTGAGAGTACATTTGTACGTTATGTAGAGAATCTCCCTGATAGACACCTCTTTAGAATTGAACCAGTCTATGTATGGTTCTATGCTTGCCTGATGTCATGACAAAGCGCGTTTTCCAAAGAAGCATCAGGTCTTCGACACAGGTCTTTCTCACTATGTTCGGGTGGACATGGAGGCGTTTGAGCAACAAGCTTAAAAGCTCGTGCAATGTTGAGTCATACGCTTTCATGTAATGCAGCCAGGTTATCGACAGGTTACGCTTGCTGCCGGTTACAGCCATTTTACAGCGTCGTTGTTCGACTATCCGTTCCCACACCGTTTTCACGGCTTTCTCAATACGTTCGTTCAAGATGTTAGTGAACCATTTATATAATGTATTGAGACACGTGTTTGGTCTATGGTTTCTCGGGTCAGACAAGTCTCCAGATATTGGGATTAGTGTCGTTCGGCCCTCCACCAGAAAGTGCGAAATGGGTTGGTCTCCATTTATATAAGAGGTGAATATTCGGGCTAGGTGTTGATGGACAGAAGTGAACTTCTTCCACCAATAGCTGTTACTTCCATTCCAGCCCGGTGAGGAGCAATACCTCGCTCTTTTAATGGCATTATGTACCTCTAATGGACTAACGAGTGGGCAATATTTTGTTGTGCGAGTTAGTCATATACTCAGTAAAGATTTCAATACTGGATGTCTGCATTATGCCTAGATGTTTTCTC